>JAZKJV010000677.1:1239840-1938359 GCA_037367405.1 Ottelia alismoides | reverse complement strand
TATTATTTTTGTATTTTTATATTTTTATAATTTCATAAATATTATTTAATATTTATATGTATATTAAAATCAGAATAAAAATGCAAAGAGAATTCAAAATAAAAACATTTGTATATACAATACCTAGGTATTAGACCTATGTACATACTTATACATTAGTTACTTGTATTTTATTAATTATACAAAACATATCAAAAAAATAAAACAAAAATATATTTGTGTATATAAAAGTATTTTATAATTTTATAAAATAATAAATAAGTTAAATAAAGAAAATAAAAATAAAATAATTAAATACATAGGTATATGTACCTATATAGGGCTAAAAAGACAACTCATAAAAATATACATCAAAAAAATAATTAAAAATCGGAATAAAATACTTTATAAAATAATAAACACTTTTTATTTAATAACCTAGTTTTAATAATGTCATTTACTATTTTAAAATAAATTAATAAGGCTTTTTATCCAAGGTATTTTCTGGTTGGTCCACGTGGACCAACCAGAGCCCTCCCTTGGTTGACCTCGGTCAACACTCTGACCGAGGTCTGGCGTCCGTTAGGTTATGATTTTTTGGGCATCTTCTCCAAATTTTGGACGTCGAGCCTTGCATCATTTCTTGTCGACGCCTACATGACTTTTTCTCCCCTATGATCCACCTTACACGCCCATAGCTCACATGGGGGATTGTGTCGTTGACTCGAGCTGCCCGTCTTGATCTATACGCCCCCTCGACCTCCATTCAAAACCAGACCCCATCCTTCCTCTTCCTCCTTGAACCGGATTTGGGAGCCAAAACCTCCAGGTGAGGGTCGAGGGTCGAGCTTCCGTGACAGGGTAGTCCCCCCCCATCTCAGTCGAGGTGCGGCGAGCCCTAAACGCCGCGTTCCATCATCTCCGGCCACCCCCTGGCCATGAGGTTTAAACCTCGGGTCACAGCCCTTGAGGTACATTTTTCTTCTTTTTCTTGATTGTCTTTAATCCTGGTAGCAGTAGGAACCCCTAGATACCCTCCATTTCGCCAGAGATTCACCCATTTGCTATCGCCTCCACCTCACCGGAGCAAGCTCCGGCGAGTTCGTTTCTCCACCATCCGCCGCCTACAGACCACCTTTTCGCCACTGGAGGGTCGCGGCATTTTGCCCGCGACCCCCTTCACCCCTTTTTGCAGGTACTCGAAGCGAGATCAGGTGCTGGAGGGGATTTTTGCGAACGGCCGGAGCTTCTTGGACCCGTCTCCTCGTCTTTGACGTTGCGGTGGGCCTACGGAGCTCCCCCGCTCTTTTTGCCCCCTCCGGTCGACAGAGCAACCTTCCAGGAGCTAGGAGGGACCGTCGGCGGACTTGGAGGAGGCCGGAGGAACACGTACCATCAGATCCAAACTCGCCCTGGGCGAGTTCATCAGCCGTTCTTCCAGCCCTCTCGAGAGCCGTCCGATTACGAGCAGCCTCCCAGGAAGAGCAGGCACCGTCAGATCACGAGTGCCCAGGACCGTCCATCTCACTCTAATAGTCTAATCCTGGGCGTCAAAGCGAAGGGGTATCGGGCTTTGATATCGCGCCACGTGTGTTAGTGAGACGGATCCCGCCGTCCATTCGCGCCCCTTGACTGGGTATTTTGCGAAGTAAACCCAGCACCTTTTGGCATTTATTAAATAACCTAGAAACCTTCATCTGTTGTTCATTAGTTTTGTAATATTTACACCGTAGCCCCTCGATCTTCCCATAATTGCTAAACTGTCCTCCTCAGGCGCGCGTGCTCTCGCACGTGCCCCAGGGGAATTTTGCAAGATAGGTGCTGTGTTTTTGACTATTTCTTGTTGAACCTAAAATTTTAATATTAAAGTATAAAATTTTGGGACATTTTGCAGCCTAGCCATCAGACTTTTCATTATTTACGATTGTACCCCTCCCAGGTCCACGTGCGGGCGCATGTGACCCTTGGTGTTTTTGCTTTCATAACCCTGTGGCTTGGTGCATTTGTTTTTGGTCCTTAAAGCAATTTATTTAGTTATAAAGTTTATTGGAAAATTGCAGGCGTGCCCCCATAGTTTTTGATATTTGCAGAAACGCCCCTACCAGGCCTTAATATTTTTGTGAACTTGTAGTATTTATTTGGAGCATCATTTTAATGCCAAAAATTCTCAAAAAATAGACTTAAGCTCTTGTGTGCTTGTACCTTGACGCTATATTTTTACTTTTTAATTTTATTGCATTTTCATATTTATTAAAAATCAAAAACATGCTTTTTATCTACTGTCTAGCTTAGAAAATACCAAAAAAAAATTAAAATACCTTAAAAAATTCCCTATTGTGTTTTAACCTATTTTAGTGTCAGTCCAAAAATCACTAAAAATCTCAAATGAAAAACCTTAAAAATTAGAAAATACATAAAAACTTCAAAAAATATATAAAATCAAAGAAAACTCAGAAAAATATAAACTCAGTCCATGTTTCTTCTATACTTTATTATCTTTAGTTGAAAAATAGTTTGGAAAAATTTTATGGTTGTTTGCTATTTTTAATTTCCATTTTACCCCCAGCCAGTAACCTTTTCACTATTTTGGTTTATTTCAGTGTTTAAAAATACCAAAAACATTTTGAAAAATACCGAAAAATCATAAAAACAGTAGAAATTCATAAAAATACCAAAAAGATTTTATTTCTGAATTTTTGGTTATTTTGCACATTTTTATAAATAGTTTATCACCCTTTTTATTACATTGTTTGTATATTCTATTATTGAAAAAGAAAAAAATGTAAAATATAAAATTATAAAAATCAGAAAATTAAAAATCAAAATACAAAATTAAAAATTAAAAATTAAAAAATATATATTTCTAAAAAAACCCACAAAAAAATTTATTTGCTTGCATAGTGTAGACCTCACTCACATTCACTCACACACATTTGTTTGATCTACCCTGTTTGCTCCCTGTGTTCGAACTCTCTGCATTTTGCTTGCTATACATCTTGTGCAGAGTTAAAAATAAATTTTAACTCCACATTTTTATCTTATTTCTTGATCTATACTGTGGGTTAATTGTTGATTAAATATAGGATTTTGTAGTGGTCAACACACCGACTGTTGACTCGCCTTGTGAGTCAATACGACCGCTCTCAATTCTGTGTTTATCACTGATCACACCGCCATCTGATACCTCATGGCAAAGAAGGATGCCAAGGCCAGACTGAGTAGATGGATCCTTCTACTCCAGGAGTTCGACATTGAGATCAAGGATAAGCCTGGAGTCAAGAATGTGGTGGCGGATCATCTCTCCCGATTAGAGCAGCCTGAGGAGTCTGAGCAGATTGATCCTATTTGTGAGACCTTCCCAGATGAGGCGATCCTTGATATCGCCTCACTCCCGTGGTATGACGATATTGTGAACTTTCTTGTTGCTAAGAAAGTTCCACAAGGTTGGCCCAGGCAGAGGCTTGAGATCTTCCTTGCGAAGGCCAAGTCCTACCATTGGGAGGATCCCATCCTTTACCACGAAGGAGGGGCTAGCGTCTGGCGTAGGTGCATTCCTCAGGAGGAGCACCATAGCGTCCTCACTTACTGCCACAAGCTTGAGGCAGGAGGACATCACTCTGGGAGGAGAACGTCATAGAAAGTGCTCCAATCCGGCTTGTGGTGGCCTACCCTCTTCAAGGATTCTGATGAGTTCGTGAAGAGGTGTACTGACTGTCAGAGGATGGGCACTTGTGGACAACATGATATGATGCCGATGCAGCCCATTCACTTCTGTGAGGTTTTTGACGCATGGGGCATCGATTTCATGGGTCCATTCCCTAAGAGTCAGGGATTTGAGCACATTCTGCTAGCCGTTGATTATGTGAGTCGTTGTGTTGAGGCCATCCCCACCCGAACCGCTGATGCGAGGACAGTTTGCAGATTTTTGAGGAAGCACATCATCACGCGGTTCGGGGTACCTCGAGTATTGATTTCAGATGGGGGGTCTCATTTCATCAATGACCAGGTGAAGGCCCTTGCTAGCGAGTTCGGCATAGACCATCGAGTTGCCACTCCATACCATCCACAGACGAATGGTCTAGTCGAGGTGTCGAACAGGGAGATCAAGACTATTTTGCAGAAAGTCATCCGCCCTGACCGAAAGGATTAGTCACAGCTTTTGGACTCGGTCTTGTGGGTATTTAGGACGTCTTTCAAGACACCATTGAGCACATCTCCCTTTCTCCTTGTATATGGCAAGCCGTGCCATTTACCTGTTGAGCTGAGACACAGGTCACTTTGGGCAGTCACTGAGATACTTGTTGATCCAGATAGTGTAGGAGACCAGAGGAGGGCAGAGTTAGCAGCCTTGGAGGAGCTTAGAGATACCGCCTTCTCAAACAGCCTACAATACAAGGAGAGAGTGAAGGAGTGGCATGATTCTCACATCAGCCACAAACATTTTGAGCCTGGACAGAGAGTATGGATGTTTGATGCTAGGCTTCATCTATTTCCAGGGAAGCTACAGAGCAAATGGAAGGGACCCTATCTTGTGAGAAAGGTACACGACAACGGTAGCATTGACATATCCGAGTTGTCTTCTGAGAGTACCTTTCGTGTGAACGGCCAGCGGCTCAAGCCATTTCTAGATCATGAGCCGCGGGTCGTTGATGTTGCCCCGATTCATTTTGTGTGAGATGTGGTCTTTTGACTCACATCTATTGCATCTCATGCCTGATTATCATTGTTCTTCCGACCTGTATAGATCTAGATGTCCATATCATCACATTCTTTAGTCCCACATCCCGTTTGTCATCTTTGATTATGCTATACTTAGGGTGTACTTTACCCTAAGTATAGGGGAGATGTAGGACCTTTGAGTTTTTCTTTTGATTCTATCTACCCCTATTTTTGTTGCCTATACTTAGGGATATTTTACCCTAAGTATAGGGGGTAGACCCTGTACATTCTCCACTCGACTTTCCCTTTTGTGTACAGCCTGCTATACTTAGGATTATTTTGATCCTAAGTATAGGGGGAAAAGCCGAGAGTCTCTTGACATTCTATTATTCGTCTTTGTATATAGCCTTCCTTTTCACTTCCCTATACATAGCACGGGTTATGTCTTCTTCATCGCTCTTGACTCTGAGGACATCGTTCGAGCTAAGTATAGGGGGGTGTGTATATATTTCATATATACTTTAGCCATAACTCGTACTTTGTGTGAGTGTGTTAATAAATAAAAATGGCTAAAAACCCTAAAATTCACAAAAATTAAAAAATTTTCCCTGTAAATAATCATTCTTTTATTTGTACATACATAGCTAGTGTACAAATTATTTTTGTAAAAATGTTTTCAAAAATCTTTTGGTGTAAAGTTTGTGTAAATATTTTCATATCAAAATTATGTATATAGTATAAAATTTTTCCAAAATGTTTTGAAAATCAAAAGTTTGCAAAAATCTTGTGTAAATTTGTGTAAATACTTTTGCAAAACTTGCATTCATGCATTCATCCATTCATGATTTCAAAACATTTCTCAAAAATTTTGCAAGTGTGTAAAAATTGTGTAAATAGCATCTTTGTATATATGTATATAGTTTTTCCCGAATCATAGTTGACATTTAAACTAGCCTGGAATTAAATTGGGAAATGGAGCTTGATTAAGATCTTAATCCACCTAATTTCTAAGAGGAACCTTATAGGGCTTAGGGTTAAGGCTTTTCAGGTCCATGGTGACTTAATTCTTTGAGTCCACTAGGCTATGATCACATGTCATCTCAATGAGCCTAAGTAGAGCACTTAACAACATACACATGACTCATATAGACAATGGCTTTACTTGGACCAGCACTTTGCACCGAGCTCTCTGCGGATGAGGTGGTGAGGAGGCAGTCTTCCTTGACTTGGGGTAGCATATGAGGGTAGTACTTCTAGGCGGAACCTCTCTTCTTATTTTAGTGAAGGAAGTGTGTCTCAACTTGGTTTGGTTGCCATGAGGTCTAACGACAGGAGTTGTGGGTTGCAATAATGCTTCAAAAGAGGGATAGTCTACTGGCTCAAGAGGAAAAACTCCTTGTATATATGCTGCACATGTGTAGATGCACTTGAAAAAAAATGCAAAAAGAAAATAACTCCAAAAAAAGTGGTGGGTCTGATAGAAAATGATAATCCCATCGGAGTATGTAGTTAGTGCAAATAAGCCAAGCTTGAGATTCATGTCCCACCTTATGTAGCTTGCAGCAGGGAGACTTGGCTACACTGGTTGAGCTCCCAAGGATACATGGCTACACTGGCCATGGTCCATTCTCTTCTTCCCCCTCTTCCCTAGCCGGTTGAACTTGAACTTAGAAGGGAATACCCCGCTCCTCGAGGAAAGAGTGGCCAGATTGGGGTCATAGAGTTACCTTGTTGGGGAGGGTTGTCAAGTTGCCATTTCTGAGGTGGAGAGCTTATACCTCACATTCACAGTACAAGGAAAGATTCATGGTCTTCAGGGTTTGTGTTTGGTGACTTGTTCTAATCTGGATTGTTGAGGAGTCTTGATTATAGATTGGTGGAACTTAGAGGCTGTTGAGTTTTAAACTTAAGTCCAAATAAGGTTCCAACACATTATTAATCCAAAGATCTGATCGAGCTCCATATTTCAATTTAATGAAGGCAAGTTTAATAATCAACCTTGATCCATGTACATTCTCCTCTTTTTTTCTCTTTTTCACTTCTTTTTCAAATAAGTGTTTACTAAGGGACTAGCAAAGTTAAGTATAGGGGGGTGATGAATACTCATTCATCACTCTTTATTCTTATATTTTAGCTACAAAAACCTTTGCAATTGCATGTATATGCTTGTAAATACAAATAATTACCAAAAGCATGCATTGTGTAAAAACTAATAATTAGCATGTTTTTGTGCAAAAATAAAAGAATAAAGAATTAAAAAGAAAAAGAGGGAAATATTTAGAATAAATATTGAGCAACCTAATCCCAAGGGAGGGCTCAGCATGGGCCTGACCGCATAAAAGCCAAAGTAGAGAGAGATAGGGAGCTCATGTGTGTAAATATACTTGTCCGATGGGATACCCCCAGGACCACCGAGCCCCGGATCCGAGCCCGCGACCCGACTTCTCGAATTTTTCTACGCTCGATCCGACGCCCATATCCACAAATCCCGGGCTCCCCTTCTTCCTCGTGCATCCGAGAGTCTCGCCCGATCATCCGCGTGGGGATCCGCGCTTAGTGGAACCCTGCCCGACCTGCTCTTCTCAGACCTGCACTCGCATATAAGCCGAGCTCCGCCTCCATTTCATTCTATCTTTGGCTCATCCATTCTCCACCCAAGGACCTCCATCGCCTCCGCGAGAGTGACAGCTCGCTTCCAGTGGTGTCGCAGTGAGGAAGGAGTGGAGGACCATCGATCCGGCAGCTACGCGCAGCCGTGTGCCGCCTGGAGGTGACGCTCAAGCCTCGGACACCGACGGTCCTCGATGCAAGGACCTGGAGCATCCCCTGCTCCTCCACAGTCGACAGCATCCAGTAGGTAGACCTCTCTCTTTCCCTATTTCTCTAATTTTGTGTTTCGCCCAATTTCCCCCTGTCGCCGTTCGTCGCCGATTCCGACCACCATAGTCACCCGTTCGATCATCGGAGTCGACCCACATATCCGCCTTCCCTCTGCACACCTTCTCCACCCACTCATCCAACCCAGCTCGCACAGGAGCTGGGATTGGGGCTCCTTCGTCGTCGCTTCGCCGGGGCCCCTACACCCCGCCGCACCGTTCACCTTCACCTCCATTTACAGGATCGAGGCACTTTGCCCTCGACCCGCGAGTCTGTTGTCGTGCTTTTCAGGTTCATCCGAGCCCATCTGAGGGCTCCGACTCTTTGGAGCAGCAGCTCCTCCTCCACCAGTGCCGCCGGAGCTCTCTAGAGCTCCTCGCAGTCATCGGAGAGGACCATTCGACGCGGGAGGCCAAGGCGTAGCTTCTCCGATCTTCAGCAGCCTCCGAGGAGGTCTCCAGCACCCACACGAGCCTGGCGAAACTCACCGGCATCCAGTTCATCGAGGACCCTCCCCTATCGTCCGATTGACCTCCAGCTCCAGTTCAGATCTCAGACGTCCATTTGAGGAGCTGCCAGCACCGTCAGATCCTTGGAGGAGTGATCGCGACTGTCGATTCAGCGAGGTTCATCCACAGTGCACCAGCACCGTCAGATCAGCCACGTGGTGAGCCCGCAGCCGTCGATCTGACCCGAGGACCCTTCGTTGAGGTGCCACCGCCCTTGACCGTTGGATCTCCACGTGGCGCACATCCGTCCCTCGGATATAATAAGGGGTAAATTTCTTGTAGGCCCCCCGTTTGTTTCTTTTATTAGTTAGTCCTGTAAATATCGCATTTAGTTGTTTTTATTTTGGTACATTTGCATTTAGGACCTCGTACTGTAGTTTATTTGCTTTTATGCCCCTGCGTGTAGTGGGACACGTGCTTCGAGACGTGCTTTTGTGGGTTAATTGCATGTATGGCCTTTATGTTTCAGGGTATTAATGAATGAAATTAACTTTTTGGTATTTGCATAAATATCCCTGTGAATGTTTTATTTGCGCATGTGCTTGATATAGTGGGTAATTTACACTAAAGCCCCTGGACTTTTAGTACGTGTTACTAAATAGTCCAGGAACTTTAGTTTTCTTGCAAATAGGTCCCTGAGTGCTCAGATCACGCGCTTCGCACGTGGTTTCTTGGAGAATTTGCACCGGACCCCCTGGAACTTTCATTAATTGCGTACAGGTCCCTGTGCACTGTACCTTTGTTTTGGATTTTAATAAAATAGTAAACCAACTCCAAATTTGATGAAAATTGGACACATGGCTCCTGCTATGTTGTAAAATTTTCTCCAATTTTTGGAGACATTTTTTATTTCATTTATTATTTTTAAAAATTCAAAAACAAGCATTTTTGTTACTGTCTAACTTTAAAAATCACAAAAAAATATTAAAACATCTATAAAAATTAAAAAAAATTATAGATTGGTTGTTTTTCCTTGTTTGATTTTCTGACCAATTTTGGTCATTTTTAGATTTATAAAACTTATAAAAATTACAAAACCCCTAAAAACCCATAAAAATTCTAATAAATAATTGAAAAATCAAAATTTAATAATTATGGTGCCTACATTTTCCTTGTGTTTTGATCTTTACAGGAAAATTACCTTCAGGTTTTAATAGGGCCAATTTGCGTTTTAATTTGGCCCTTGAAACCTGACTGGACAGTACCTTTTATTTTCCTCCTTGTTTGATTTTTATAAAATACAATAAAAATCAAAAAAATACCAAAAATTAACCAAAAACAGTAAAAAATATAAAAAAAACATAAAAACATTTTTGTTTGAATTTTTGAGTGATTTTTGAGTGATTAAATATTTGCTTGTAGTTGCTTGACTTGTTGTTTTCTTATTTTCTTAATTAATTAAAAAATCCAAAAAAATATAAAAACATTAAAAAGCCACCAAAAAGCATTTTATTATATTTTATTTCTTTTTCAGACTACTTCGTAGGCCGCGAGGCCATTACGTGCTCCTTGTGTTCGACCCTGGTCGCTATACCAGGTTAATATAATAGCGAGACCGCTACTTGAGCTTCCTTTGATTTTTGCATTTGTTTGGTGGTCTGATTTTTCTCGATTGACCGTGCTTGGTGACTTGGGTCGTAACGACCCTTGATTACCTTTACCCGAGTCGTCAGGCGTGTCATCACTTGAGCATCGTTGATTCTGCACTAATCCGAGCTCCAAAGGTTGCTCCAAGCAGCTGTCACTCAGCTGTAGGTAGCTATGGGGTAAAAGGGTGGCGAGGAACGAGCTCCCATGCGTTGGAAGCAGAGGAAAGTTTATATAGGCGTGCTCAAGGGTCTTGAAGGATCGATGAGGGGACACAAAACCCTAGATAGATCCGATCCTCCCTACAGATCCGTGAGGATTACGTATCCTAGGAGAGGAATCAGGTGGTGGAATCGAGGCGATTAGATGTCGGACCCGGTCGAGAAAAATCGGAGAAATGGACTCTGACGAACAGAATTGGATCTGACCCGACTTGGGGAGAAGGTTGACCTGAGTCAACAAACCCGAGTCGACCAATCAGGAAATTCCATCAAAGAATATTAAATATAAAATAATAAATGATTTTAAAATAAAAAGTGTATAAAATAAAAAAATGTTTATTATTTTATAAACTATTTTTTTGTGATTTTTAATTATTTTTATGAAAAATGAAATAGGGTATATACAGTATAATGTGTTATGTTAGGTATATTATACCTATGTATTATGTACAGATATTTTATTTTATTATTTTTTCAACAAATAACTTTATTTTATATTTATTTATTTACAAAATAATTTAAGGGTATAAAATGATTTTTATATGATTTTTATAAATTGATGAAGGTTGCAAGATAAATGGGTATTGTATTATATACATGTGGTTTTTGTACAATGAAATGTGGATTTTATTTTTATTTTATGTTTTCTGATTTTTATTTTATTTTTGTAGTATTATTTGGACTATATACAAGTGTAAATAATAATATATTTATATTTTATCAAAAATAAGTATAAATAATTATTTGTACAAGTTTAGGTGGTATGTACAATATACATTGTACCCTATTTTTCTCTACTTATTTTCTTTGCGATCAGGTCAAATTTTGGCCTTCTCTTGGGGTTTGGGGCACTCTGCATTTATTGTGAAGATATCCTTCTTTTTCTTTTCTCTTTATTCTTTTATTTTTGGAAAATATGTGTTAATTATGAGATATTAGCAATGACATGCACAAAGTTAATTTATTGTATTTACAGATATTTATATATATGGTTTTGCTAAAAGATAAAGTTAAAATAAAAGAATAAAGAATGAGAATCGTAGATTCAGCATCGCCCTATACTTTACCTTTGCTAGTCCCTTAGCAAACACTTATTTGAAAAAAGAAGTGAATAAGAAGAGAAGAAAAGAAAAACAACCAAAGTTGATTATTAAACTTATCTTCATTAAATTGGAGTATGGAGCTCAGTCAAACCTTCAGAACCTTATTAGGAAATAGGTTTAAGACTCAACAGTATCCAAGTTCCACGGTTCCACGATCAGGATTTCTTAATTACCATGTCAGAACAAGTCAACATACATAAACTCTAATTACTGTGAATCTTTCCTTGTATTGTGTAAGTGATATGTAGTTCCCCGCCTCAGAAATGGCAAAGAAACAGCCTCCCTCAATAAGGTAACTCTAATCTCCCAGTCTAGCAGCTCTTTCCTCGAGGAGCGGGGTATTCCTTTCTAAGTTCAAGTACAACCAGCTCAAGAAGAGGGGGAAAGAAGAGAATGAACCGTGACCAGTGTAGCCACGTATCCTTTGGAGCCTAACTAGTGTAGCTAGGTCTCCAGCTGCAATCTTCCATGAGATGAGATAGTGGAATACATAAGCTTTGCTTATTCACTATATACACTCCGGTAGGCATTTTATTTTCAATTAGGTTTGTCCTCTTTTTTGGAGTTTTTCACAATTTTGCCCTTTTTTATGTGCATATGTACAACATATCTACATGGTGCAGCATATACATAAGGAGTTTTACTTTGATCTAGTAGACTATCCCTCTTTTGAAGCATTATTGCAATCCACAAACTCTTGTCTTTAGACCTCAATGGCACTAGACTAGGTTGAGGCGCACATCCCTCCCTAGAGGAAGACGAGAGGTTCCAGCTAGCAGTACCACCCTCGTATGCTACCCCAAGCCAAAGGATTCTGCCTCCTCGCCACCTCATCCATGTTGAGCTACGTGTAAGGTGCATGTCCAAGTCAAGCCATTGTCTTTGAGAGTCGTGCGTGCGTTGTTAAGTGTTCTACTTAGGCTCATCAAGATGACATGTGAACATAGCCTAGTGGACTCAAAGATTTAAGTCACTATAGACCTGAAAAGTCTTAACCCCAGATCCTATAAGGTTCCTCTGAAGTTAAGTGGATTAAAGTCTTAACCAAGCTCCATTTTTCAATTTAATTCTAGACTAGTTTAAATGTCAACCAAGATTCTGAAGAAAGTAAGTATAGACAAAACTCTTTTTGTGAAAATTTTCAAAAATATGCAAATTTTTATGGAATTTTTTTAATGCAAGAAAGAAGGAAAAGTTTTGCAAAATATTTTTACAAACAAAATTTTACAAGCATTTGTTTTCAAATATTTTTCCAAAAATTGTGTACTCTATACATAGTTTTGATTCAAAATTTTTTACAAAAAACTTTTACAATCAAAATCATTTTTACAGAAGTTGGTACAAAAGAATAATTTTTACAAAAGGCCTTTACAAATATTTATGTAAGAGAAAACTTTTAATATTTTTAAAAATTTTATGATTTTTAGCCATATTATTGGCACACACACAAAGTATGAGTTATGGCTAAAGTATATATACAAGATATACGGCTCCCCCATATACTTAGCTCGAACGATGTCCTTAGAGTGATCAAAGAGTCGATGCAAGAAGACACAACTCATGTTGAGTATGGGGAAGTGAAAAGAATGCTATACTACAATGACGAATGAAGGAATACAATGAATCAAATGAATAGAGGTCGGTAATCCCCCTATACTTAGGATTAAATAAACCTAAATATAGAAGCTGTACACAAGGAGAAAACCGAAGAATATGATGTACAGGTGTTACCTCCTTTATACTTAGGATAAAATATCCCTAAGTATAGGCAGCAAAATAGAGGTAAATAGAATCAAATAATTAATCACATGTCTGATACCCCCCCCCCCCCAATACTTAGGGCAAAGTGTCCCCTAAGTATAGCATAATCATAAGATGAAGACGGGGTGTTAAACAAAAAGAATGAATGATATGGACACTATGGATCTATACAACTGTGAAGAAGAAGTGATAATCAAGTATGAGATGCAAATGATGTGAGTCAAAGATCACATCTCATACAAAATGAATAGGGGCAACGTCAATGATCAACGGATAATGATCAAGATGTGGCTTCATGCGCTGACCGTTAACTCTAAAGGCGAAATCAGATGAGAACTCAAATATATCAATGCTTACATTATCGTTCACCTTTCTGACCAAGTATGGTCCCTTCCATTAGCTTTGTATTTTCCCTGAAAATAATCCCAACCTAGCATCAAATAGCCATACTCTCTAGTTCGGCTCAAATTGTTTGTGGTTGATGTAGAATCATGCCATATCTTCACTCTATCCTTATACTGTAGGCTACTTGAGAAGGTTGTGTCTCTAAACTCCTCCTGAGCTGCCAATTCTACTTTCCTTTGATCTCCTACACTCTAGTGATCCAATAGTAGCTCTGTAACTGCGCAAAGTGACTTGAGCTTGATCTCCACTGGCAAATGGCATGGCTTGCCATAAACGAGCCGAAAGGGAGATGTGCCTAAAGGTGTCTTGAAGGAGATCCTATAGGCCCACAAGACCAAGTCCAAAATCTATGACCAATCCTTTCAGTCTAGGCAGATAACCTTCTGTAAAATAATCTTGATCTCCATGTTCGAAACTTCAGCAAGACCATTAGTCTGAGGATGATATAGATGGAAACTCAATGGTCAATGTTGAACTTCTTAGCAAGGGCCCTTACCTTGTCGTTGATAAAGTGAGTCCCCCCCATCAGAAATCAAGACTCTAGGTACCCCGAATCATGAAATGATATTTTTCATCAAAAAATTGCAAACAGTCTTAGCATCTGTGGTTCGGACGGGGATGTCCTCAACCCAACTACTAACATAATCCACATCAAGCAGAATGTACTCAAACCCTTGACTCTTAGCGAATGGACCCATGAAATCGATGCCCCATACGTCAAAAAACTCACATAAGTGAATGGACTGCATCTGCATCATATTACGATGTCCACAAGTGCCCATCCTCCATTAGGTGAGGAGGATGTGGTGCTCCTTCTGAGGAATACGCCGATGCCAGACACTATCCCCCACTTCATGGTAAAGGGTGGGATCCTCCCAATGGTACGACTTGGCCTTCGCAAGGAAGGTCTCAAGTCGATGTCTGTGCCAACCTTGTGGAACTTTCTTGGCAATAAGATAGTTCACAATGTCAACGTACCATAGAAGCGATGTGTTAGCAAGAATCACCTCGTCTGGAAAAGTGTCTGTGATAGGTGTGGTCTGCTCTGGATCCTCAAGATGCTATAATTGGAAGAGGTGATCCGCCACCACATTCTTGACTCCAGATTTATCCATAATCTCTATATCAAACTTCTAGAGTAGAAGGATCCATATGGTCAATATGACTTTGGCATCCTTCTTTGCCATGAGGTATCAGATGGCGGTGTGATCTGTGTAGATAGTCATTCTAGATCCAAGAATGTAAAATCGAAACTTATCCAAAGCAAAAACTATGGCTAGCATCTCATTCTCAGTCACAGTGTAGTTTCGCTGAGTGACATCTAAAGTCCGGCTAGCGTAGTGAATGGAAAAAAGGCAATCCATCCCTCCTCTGTCCCGGCACATCCCCTATAGCAAACAAAAGCGTTCATCATGATCTCGAATGGAAGAGACCAATCGGGTGGCTAAAGGACAAGAGCATGCACAACTAATACCTTGAGGGTCTCAAACGATGCAAGACACTTACATATACAATGAACTCGGTGTTTTTCGTCAACAGATCAGTAAGCGATCGGTCAATCTGACTGAGGTCTTGTATGAACCGTCGGTAGAAACCGACATGCCCCAGAAAAGACCGCAACTATCGTAAATTGGACGGTGAATTGAGTTTCTTGATGATATCTACCTTGGCCGGATCGACCTTCATGCCTATGTTGGAGATTATGTGGTCAAGGATCGTCCCTTGAGTCATCATGAAATGACTCTTCTCCCAACATAGAACAAGGTGACCTCGATGCAGCGCTGAAGTACTCGGTCTAGGCAGTCAAGACAAGCAGCAAACCCATCGTCAGAGACTGAAAAGTCATCCATGAAGACCTCTAAACATTTTCCCACCATGTCTAAGAAGATGGAAAGCATGTTTTTGGAATGTAGCCGGGGCATTACATAAATCAAAGGGCATCCGTCTAAAAGCATACGTTCCGAACAGATATGTGACGTCGTTTTCTCCTAGTCTTCGGGTGATATGGCCACCTGATTGTATCCTGAGTACCTATCAAGAAAGCAATAGTGAATCTTCCCAGCTAGGCTCTCGATGATCTGATCAATAAATGACAACAGGAATTGATCCTTCTTGGTGGCATGGTTCAGTCGTCTGTAGTCCATACAGACCCTCCAAGAAGAGGGTACTCGGGTAGCTATCTCTTCTCCAGACTCGCTCACAATTGTGATGATACCCGTCTTCTTGGGTACCACATGCAATGAACTAACCCATTTGGAGTCGGAGATGGGGTAGATAAAATTGATGCTCTACCACTTAGATATTTCCTTCATGACCACGTCTCGAAGATTCGAGTTCATCCTTCGCTGGAACTCACACGATGGCTTAGCATCATCTTCAAGATAGATGTGGTGGGAGCACAGGGCCAGACTTATCCCTTGGAGATCAGCTACACTCCATCCTATTGCCTTGCGGTTTCTTTCAAGAACCTTCATCAAATGAGATTCTTGGTCTTCAATCAAATCTGGTGAAATAATGATTGGGAACATCTCTGGCCCACCTGCAAGGAACCTATACTTCATGCTCTGTAGCAAGGTCTTCAATTCAGGACAAGTGAGAGCTGGCAAATCTGGCCTCTTAAACGTCTGTGTGAAGTCTACCAGATCTGTATGTGAGAACGCTCACTATATCCACAAATCTGACAAAGATGGCCCTGCTTTTATATCTGTCTACGATACCGGCTTACTCTTTGCCCTAGCTATTGGCTCTGTGGTTATAAGACATGGTAAATAATCATCAAAATCTTGCCAATCAAAATAAGTGTCTGAATATGAGGGATCTGAATCTAATCACGTGAAAAATCTGCTTCTCTACCCTGATCGTAATCATCAGCCTCTAAGGATCCTGTGCCATGAGTGTGCTCTTTGAACTCTCATCAGTTGTAAACTGTAACTCAGTTTTGTATGAAGGTGTGACGAGAGCTCGTGATGCTGGATCTTCCCAAACTACTTCATCATCTATAATCACAAAATCGCACTCCTGGTAGATGTCTATCATCTGCTCTGAGTCAATAGTCTGCTCTGAGCAAGCTGAATCTCTGTCTCTAGTCTCCTCAATCATCTCTATTTGTATACTTTCACCCTCAACGTGAAAGTATACCTTCTCGCTATCATGATCAGACACTGCCTTGGTTGTGGCCAATAAAGATCGTCCTAAGATAATGGGGGTATCAGTCACGATTCAAGGATCTCCATGTCCAGTACAACAAAGTCCACTGGGAATTTCAAGCCTTGAATTGTGATGACAACGTTCTTTAGTAACCCCTTTGGTCTCTTAACAGATTGATCAACAAACTGAAGGATTGTTCTGCTCTGTCTAAGAGGGCCAAACTCGAATCGGTCGAGTAAGGTAGCTGGAAGAATGTTAATCGAAGAACCACTGTCTAATAGAGTACGATCAAACCGCTGCTCATGAATATGGCATCTGACAAAAGGAGCTCCTACATCTGGTCTTTTGGCTTGCAATCGGTTTTGGATAGCAAAACAGGTGGCACGGGTGAACACATGGATCTCTGCATTATGATTCCTCTTCTTCCTGCGGATGGTGGTCTACTCTCTCAAGTTCTTCTGGTAAAGAGGGATGTGCTCAAGTGCCTCCTGAAGAGTCGGTTGTATATGGAATGTGTCAATCATATGCTCGTTGAACTCTATCTGGTGTCTCTTTTTTGGATTTTCTGTTTTGGTCCCCTTTCCTAAGAGGAGTGCTTGAGGGAAGGGGATGTAAGGACCCTCTCCAGAAAGATGAGGATCAGGAGTAGGTTCCTATGCATTCAATATGCTAGAATCCATGCAAAGATCATCAAGTAAAATAGTTGGACTCACAAGAGATACAGAAACCTTTCCTCTATTCATATTTTTGTTTTTTGATGTTTTTCCTTTTTTTGCATTTTTTTATAAGTGTCCTCAAGTACATGACGAGTCAACATAAATGAAGGAAACTTGATGGCCTCAGTACCACCGACAACATCTGAACTTACGATATCAGTATCGCACTCTGGTCGGGTATCTAGAATCTTGGTGGCATCAGCACCACCGTCTACAACTGGAAATGCGATGGCCTCAGTGCCATTGTCTGGAACAACATCCTTGGTGGCTGATGAATACCCATTCATCACTCTCTATTCTTTTATTTTAGCTACAAAACCTTTGCCAAACACATGTAGATATATGTAAATATTAATAATTAGCATTTGGCATGCATTGTGTAAAATATAATAATTAGCATGTTTTGTGCATAAATAAAAAAATAAAGAAACAAAAGAAAAAGAGGGAGATATTTAGAATAAATATTGAGCGGCATGATCCCAAGGGAGGGCTCAGCATGGGCCTGACTGCACAAAAACCCACGTAGATAGAGATAAGGAAGCTCATGTGTGTAAATATATATCTGTATATAAATAAAATCATTTTCCTCTAAATAAAAATAAAAATGGGTTTGTGTTTATATGTATATATTTGTAAATATAAATTTAAAATAAAAATGAGGAAATTAAAAAGAAAATAAAATCCCTTCACCCTTGTCTATACTCACCATGTACATAGAACCACTCATCTATTTATTTTCCTTTGTAAATATTTAAATAAAATTCCATAAAAATCTGTATATAATTCCATATTCCATATTGTAAATAAATAAAATGAAAATTACAAAAATAAAAATAAAATAAAAAGAAATAAAAATAAAACTAATCCCAACATTGTACATATACCATATATGTATATAAATAAAAGTATTTATTTACCCTATGTAAATATTTAATAAAAATAAAATAAAAATATACTTTTATTCCAAATTTTATCCTATAAATAAATAAAATTTAAAATTGGAATAAAAATGTACAAAAATAAATAATTAAAAATCAAAATAAAAAATACAATATTGTAAATACCTATATATAATATACTATATTGTACATACCTTATTTTTATTTCAAAAAAATAAATAAAAATAACAAAAAAATAGTTTAAAATAAAATAAACATTTTTCATGTTTTGGGTTTTGCAAAATTCGGCCATTTACTATTTTATTTTTAATTTCCAAATCTTTATTGCATGGCCGCACCTGATTGGTCCACGGGGGATGTTGACCCCTGGTCAACTCCCCCACTGGACCACAACCCAACGGATCTGCGCATGACCCACCTTTTCTCCCATTTATTGCGCTCTGATCCGATCATCAAATCACTAAACCTCGGGTACTGATTAAAGAGGAATCAACCGAGATCCACGCCCGGTGGTCTTTCCTCGGGGTCCGAGCTCCGATTTCCATGCCCGACCCCATCTTCTCGGACCCCTGGGAGTATTTAGCTTCTGCTCTGCCGCACATTAAGGCATCTTTGGCTCCACCTTTCCATCCCAGGACCTCCATTGCCTTTGCCTGAGTGGCAGCGAGCTGAGGGTGGTGTTGCAGTGAGGAGGGAGTGTCCAGCCACTAATCCGGCAGGTCTTCGCCGCCGTGCGCCGCCCCTTGAGTAGCGCTCGAGCCTCGGGCATCGACGACCCTCGAGGCAAGGACCAAGAGCTTCAGAAGCTCTTCCACAGTCGACCTCGATCACCCAGTAAGCTTAGTTCCTTCTTTATTTCTCTAATTTCAAGTTACGCCCAATTCCTTCTTTCGTCGTCGACCATCGATTCGCTCCGCTCCGTCCACCCATTTCGCCAATCGACCCGACCATCATCTCTGCCTTTCTTCCCTGCACGTTCTTCGCCCCTTCATCCTACCCAGTTCGCCACGGAACTGGGAGTCGAACTCCTTCGACGTCGCATCGACGGAGTTCCTTCGCTCTGACGCATCGTTCCCCCATTCTGCCGCTAACCGGTCGAGGCACTTTGCCCTCGACCAAGGAGTCTTTCTGTGTAGCTTTTCAGGTCTGAGGAGGCCCATCTGAGGGACTTCACTTTCGAGCACAGGAGCTCCAGGCCTTCGCCGTCGCCGGAGCGTCCCCGACGTCTCCAGCCTCATCGGAGGCATCCACGAGCTGCGGAACATCTTGGCGGACCTATTCCGCACTTTAGCTGCAGCTGAGGAGGCACCCATTGCGAGCATTGGGCCGGCGAACATCGCCGACGACCTGTTCTTGGTGCATCCTCCAGAGCTGTCCATCCAGCCTCGCCGCTCTAGTTGTGATACACGTCGCCCATTTGAGGAGCAGCCACTCCCGTCAGATCATTTGGAGGCTCGATCTGGACCGTCCAAACCAACGAGTGTTAGTCGCAGCACACCTCCACCGTCCGATCGTATACGTGGCACCACCTCCACCGTTGGATCAGAGCCAGGGCTTCTTCGTTGAGGCGTCGTCATCCCCAGCTGTCAGATACACCACGTGGCGCCATCCCAGCCCTCGGATAAATAATATGGGTAAATATCACTTAGGCCCCCTTTCTTTTTGTCTTTACTGTTCAGTCCTATAAATATTTTAGATAGTTCTTTTATTTTTGTAAAAATTGCACTTAGGACATGCTAGTTTATCTTATTTGCAATTCAATCCCTGTTTATGTTGGACACGTGCTTCGTCACATGTATTTTGGTGAAATTGCATGTTATGGGCCTGTAGTTTCTGGTTGTTACTGATTGAAATATATTTTTGGATAATTGCACTTATGCCCCTGTGAGTGTTTTATTTCGACATGTGTTGAATATTTATGGGCTTTTTACAACTTAGTCCCTGGACTTTTAGCAGATGTTGCTAATAAGTCTAGGGACTTAAGTTATTTGCATATAGGTCCTCAGTGCCCAGCCCACGTGCCTCGCGCGTGGGAAACCTGGTGTTTTTGCACAAGAACCCCCTGAGCTTTGGTTTGTGTTACTTTTAGTCCCTTGGAGCATATTTTTATTACAAACAGGTCCCTGTGTACTGTGGGATCTTGTTTGTATCAAATAAAACATCAAATCTAACCCAAATTAAGTGAAAATTTGACATGTGACTCCTGCCACTGTGTAGAATTTTCACTAATTTTTGGGAAAATTTTTGAGCCCTTTTATTATTTTTAAAAATTCAAAAATATCTATTTTTCTGCCTGTTCATATTTAAAATTCACAAAAAAATACAAAAACATCTTTAAAAATTACCAAAAATTCAGATTTTGTTTGATTTGGTTTGTTTAATTTTCTGACCATTTTTGGTCATTTTTGGATTCATAAAAATTATAAAAATTGAAAAAATTGAAAAACTTATAAAAATTCTAATAATTAATAGAAAATCCCAAAAATAATAAACTCTTACTCTGATTTTTTTCTTTTTGTTTATATTTTTAAAGAAAAATACCTGCAGGCCTTGAAAAAACCATTTAGTATTTTTAATTGGTCTTTGAAGCATGGATGGACAGTGTCCTTTGTTTTCAGTCTTATTTCATTTTTAGAAAATTCTATAAAAATCAGAAAATTATCAAAAATTCACCAAAAACAGTAAAAAATATAAAAACCATAAAAACGTTTTTGTTTGATTTTTTAGAGCTTTTTAGAGTAATTAAATAATTGTTGAAAGTTGTGTGTTTTAATTGTTTTATTAAAAATATTAAAAATCCAAATAAATTGTTTTCATTTTTATTTGTTTTCGACTACTTCGTAGGCCGCAAGGCCATCTCGTGCTCCTCGAGTTCGACCCTGGGTGCTATACCAGGTTAATATCATAGCGAGACCACTATTTCGATTTTTCTCGTGTTTCTATCTTTATTTGGTGGTCTGATCTTTTTCTTGATTGAGCTTTGAGTCCCGAGTGACTGAGGTCACAACGACCGTATTGATTTATCTACCTTAGTTCACGGATTCGCTCACATCAGAATGGCGCTGTTACCGGGGAGCATGGCTTAGTAGTCGTTTGGTCTTTCTTTTTATTTTGTTTTCTTTTTCGCGGCTTTCCGCGGCTTTTTCGTAGTCCGCAGCTTTTTGTTTTGCTTTTATTTTTTTATTTTCATTTTCTTTTATTTTATTTTCTTTTGTTTTTGTTTGTTTTTGCTTGTTTATTTTTATTGCCATTTTTGCATATATACCCTGTTTCCTTTTATTTTATTTGCCTTATTTTTATCTGATTTGACACTCTTCTGTTTTTTTGCGAGGGCCTGAGGACCGAGGCGGTGACTTTCGAGGAGCTGGCGCAACCGCGGCTATCAGAGGCGGCTCCCTTCTGCACGGAGTTGCAGGAGAGCGTGATGAGACAGCCGAGTACGGGAGCTTAGATTAGAGTAGTTTAGATTTTATTCAGCTTATTTGGATAATTGTAATAATACAGGACAACAGGACTCTCTTTCAGACTTAGTCTTTAGGGGTATGTTTTGCCGAGCACCGGTGTGCTCGGGGGACCCCTCGGTTTTTACGCGGCTTTTTCGCGGTTTTGATTTCTTTTCTTCTTATTTGGTTTCTCGCAGTTTTTCGAGCCCCTAGCCTTAGGATTTTCTTCTTGATTGTGACGTAATAAATAGGATCCAAACACCCTAATATATCTGCATGTACCTATAGATCGGTAATTGGACCAATAATAAAAGATTAATAAAATAGTCGATACACTACCTTCGAGCCTACGTGCTGCAGCCCACCCTGCCAAGCACTGCTCCTGAACTCGATTTGTCGAGAGGAGGAGGGGTGGACCGAGACCGGACTCTTAGATTGGAGGCTGGTGATCGACTAGACATTCTTTCGAGTAGAACTGCTGTTTAGGGCTCGGTTTTCCGCTTGTACCATTTAGGTAGTTTTATTTCAGTCTTTAAATTCTGTGCGGATCATTTTGCATGTAGACTGCTGGTGTCAGATACGCATCTCTTACTCTGCATGCATCATTGATTTTATCGCGCATCGGCTTTTTCGACTTCTCCCCCCTGATTTTTAGACTTAATAACCAGGAGAACCGAAAAATTCGTTAGGCGATTTTGCTTTTTATTGAAAAATACCTAAAAAAGAAAAACCATAAAATTAGGACTGGTTAACTCTATTGGCCCTAAAAGACATTTACCTAAAAATTTGTCTTGGGGAGAGCAACCTCCTCCTTGTCTGATTTGCTTGCGCGAGAGAGTGACCCGCACACTAGGTAGAGCCATATCCGATATTTTTCTCGACTGATTACCGGCTCTTTCTGTACCGGACAGTCGGTTGAGAAAATATTGGATTACCCCAACAGGTCACGTTAATCGCTCTACTATCCTGACTTATCACCTAATAAAATTGACAAGATAATTGACCGAGCCTTTACGGTCTTCAGCTCGCGTTGCGTAGGTGAATCGGGGGTTTGCTTGTGATCATTGTTATTACCAGATATCAGCTGCCCAACTCGCCAGATCATGATGATGGGCAGAAGGTCCCTTAGGCAGCCTCTGGCTGCACCGCTTCCCAGCACTTCTGCCCGCTCATCTAGGTTGGTTCGCGAGAGCCGAGACCCGCTCTCCGAACCTGAGTTCGACTCCACCCTATTCCCCCTCAACCCCCCTTATTCCAGTTCCGAGATACCAGTGCCAGAGGAGAGACCATCAGATGATTTATCGGCACCTGAGTTTGGGACTTTTGCTTTTGTAGAGACCATGGCCGCCAGCAGTGATGATCACACCAGAGGTCCCCAGCATGATCATACATTCATTATGGACCAGGGTGCGATCAACTCCACCCTGATCGCCTCCCTCGAGATAGTTCAGCAGCATTTGAGGGATCAGGGAGCTTTCATGATAGAGATGAGGCGTGAGATGGAGCAGTTGAGAGCCGCTCGTGACCAGCGCGAGCCCGGAGACGGGCCGAGGATACCCGACGATGCGGCAGCCGCTGCAGCAGCCGCAGCAGCAGCAGATCCACAGAGACCGATGCGGGAGTTACACAACCCCGGATCGACTTTAATGCATCATTGGGTCGTTCTTCCAGCCATCGTGGGGGACTTCAAGTTCCCCCCGAACACTTTGTAGCTTCTCCCCCGGTTCCATGGGCTCACCACAGAGGAGCCCCATCTCCACCTTCAGGAGTTCTTGTTGATCTGCATCACAGTCCACGACAGACATGTGGACTAGGATACCATCCACATGATTGCATTCCCCTTCTCACTAGCAGACAGAGCAGCCACCTGGCTGAAACATCTGGGGAAGTTTGTCTACACCTGGGAGCAGCTCCGCACCGAGTACTTGCACAAGTACTATCCACTCGGGCGAACGCAGCTAGAGCCCTGATCAGCAACTTCTCCATGCTCCCCAACGAGCAGTTCCATGAGGCATGGGAGAGGTTCCATGAGCTGACTGACAGATGCCCGCACCATGACATCTCGAAGCCGAACCTAGTTCAGAGCTTCTTCAGTGGGCTGACACCAGAGCTACAGGGCCTGGTGAATGCTTCTTGTGACGGGTCCTATTTCGCCAAGGATCACGATCAGGTCTGGGCCATCTACGAGGAGATGGCAGAGAACTATATGGTGATGTCTCAGACCCGACTCTAAACACAGGGACGACCCCAGCCACAGACCGTGCAGTACCAAAGGATAGCACGGGTTGATGCTGGTCCATCCAGTTCGTCAGTGGCAGCAGCACATGCCGAGTCCACAGCCGCTGACATGGGGATCATCAACGAGAAGCTGAACTGGATGGAGATCATTGAGAAGAAGCAGTGCCAGGGCATCACGTAGATGGAGCAGATGGCACAGACTCTGAGTGACTTGAAGACACAGCTCATGTGTCTTCAGGAGGCACAGACGGCTTCCCAACCCCGTCTTCAGGCACGAGGCGATCCGAGTAGCGGTAGCAGCTCGTCCCAGCGCTCCAGCCACCAGCAGCCTAGACAGGTTCATCTTGTATAGGCGGAGCCGTACCAGCAGCCGGAGCCCACTTCCCAGTCACCGCCATCTCCGGACACGCAGATGGTAGTATACCAGCCGGATTAGCCTCTAGCAGTACTTCCGCCAGCCCCTTACGAGTCAGAGCTGTTGATGGATGTCAACGGGATTTGGTACGACCGCCCCCAGCCCGGTATCTGACGAGACAATCCCGGATTCCGTTGGTCGGCTGGAGGTTCCAGCTCCCAGCAGCAGCCGTCAAGACAGGGTGGCCAGTACAGCCATCAGAGGGATCACCAGCAGCAGCAGCCCCCAGCGTACACTCATCAGCAGCAGCAACAGTCACAGTCGTATGGTCCTCGTCCCTATCAGCAGGGACAGTCTTGGAGGCGTGATCAGCCTCATCAGCCGCAGCATCATCCACAGTCTTACCCCTCTCACCCACAGCACCAGCACCAGCAGCCTCACTACCAGAGAGGCTACTCGTCAGGTTCTCATGGGCCATCCTATGAGAACCCCGCCTTGGATGGCATAGCTCGCCTCCTTACAGATCAGCAGGCTACTTTCCGACGGGAGATGGATGAGTTCCGCCAGGAGATGCGAGACATCGTGAGAGGGAAGGCCGCCATCCCTGCTCAGATAGAGCCCAATCCGAACAACCTCAAGAGGAAATCTGAGTAGGTAGTTTGTACTGAGTATGCCACTCCTATTGATACATTTGGTGATATGTCTGCATATCTTTTTGATACTGATTTTGTCACACTTAGGAGCGGTAGGATGCCAGCAGGCGACGCCTCGTCTGAGCGACATCCAGAGGCCATTTCCAGAGCGCCCGACGAGGAGGAGAGCGGTACTGAGGCTGCTAAAGATGTTGACGGTGGTATTGAGGCCACCATGGATGCTGATCCCACCGGCGGTACTGAGGCCGCCATTTCACCAGTTGGAGGAGGTGGTACTGAGGCCACCCATGTTGCCGAGCTAGAGAGCGGTACTGAGGCCGCACGTCTACCAGCCGATGGTGGTGCTGATGCCAGCAGCTTTTCTAAGAGTCCTGTAGTTTTTCCTTCTGTTGATGTATCTCGGGACATTTCTGGCAATAAAGGAAAGGGTTTGTTTTCTTCTGGTCCACCTGTGGTGCTTGATGTATGTGTGGATCCTGCCGTCGAGCAGTCTAGACCCTCTCCTAGTCCTTCATCTAAGAAGGACCTTGTGATCCCCTTCCCTAGAGCTCTTCAGATGGGGAAGGGGAAGAAAATAGAAAACCCCAAAAAGAGGAAGCAAGAAGAGTTCAGCCAGCAGATGATAGACCGTTTTCACATTCAGCTGACTCTTCAGGAGGCTTTGCAGCACATCCCTCTACTCCAGCGTTCGCTTAGAGACAGGACTATAGTTTGGAGGAAGAGGAGGAACCACCAGTCAGAGATCCATGTGCTGACCAGAGCTACTTGTTTCGCGATCCAGAACCGTCTGCCGGCCAAGAGGCCCGACTCAGGAGCCCCATATGTCAGATGCCATATCAGAGAGCAGAGATTCGACCTTACTCTATTAGACAGTGGTTCATCGATCAACCTACTTCCAGCAGCCCTTCTCGCCCGCTTCGAGTTGGTCACTCTTCGACAGAGCAGGACAGTCCTTCAGTTTGCTGATCGATCTGTCAAGAGGCCGAAGGGGTTGCTGAGGGACGTTGTCGTCACGATTCAGGGCCTGTAATTCCCCATGGACTTCATAGTGTTGGACATGGAGATCCCTGAGTCAGTGACCGATACCCCCATCATTCTCGGTCGCCCGTTCTTGACCACAGCCAAGGCAGTGACTGATCATGATAGTGGGAAGGTATACTTTCGCATCGAGGGCGAAAGTGTACAAATAAAGACGGTCGAGGACGTCAGAGCCAGAGAGACAGCATGCTCAGAGACTACTTACGATACAGAGCAGATGACAGATACAGGGCCAGGCATCCACCAGGACTGCGACATTGTGATCACAGATGACGAGGCAGTTTGGGTAGACCCAGATGCACAGGCCATCCTCTCACCTTCAGAGTCCGCTAATGCAGAGACGACAGCAGAGGAGAGCTTGGAGAGCGCATTCCTGGTCCAGGATACTTTGGAGGCAGCAGAGCCGGTTCTCGACCGCGAGACTGATTTGTTTTGTGATGATGGTGGTACTGAGACCACCTTGGATGACACAGATCCCTCGGAGTCAGATTTTGACTGGGCAGAGTTTGATGATTACATACCAGATCTGACTTACACTGAGCCTACAGCTAGGGAGGAGGCAGATGCCGAGCAGAGCAGAGATAGTCCATCAGAGCAGCCTTCTCCAGTTTCAAAGTGTGATAGAGAGTTTCAGTTCTCCCATGCGGATTTGGCAGCCTTCACGTAGAGTTTTCAGAGGCTAGATCCACCAGCACCCAGTTGTCCAGAGCTGAAGCCACTTCCTGCGTCGCTGAAGTATAGGTTCCTTGCGGGTGAGCATGAGATGTACCCAGTCATTATCTCCGCCGATTTGACTGGAGAACAGGAATCCCGTCTGATGGGGGTTCTTGAAAAGAACCGCAAGGCGATAGGATGGAGTGTAGCAGATCTCCAGGGGATAAGTCTGGCCCTGTGCTCCCACCATATCTATCTCGAGGATGAGTCGAAGCTGTCGTGTGAGTTCCAGAGGCGGTTGAACCCGAATCTGAGAGAGGTTGTTATGAAGGAGATATCGAAATTGTGGAGCGTCGATTTTATCTACCCCATCTCCAACTCCAAGTGGGTCAGCCCTTTGCATGTGGTGCCCAAGAAGACGGGCATCACTACAGTAGTCAGCGAGTCTGGAGAGGAGATTGCTACCCGGGTACCCACTTCTTGGCGGGTCTGCGTAGATTATAGACGACTCAACCAGGCCACCAAGAAGGATCATTTCCCCCTGCCCTTTATAGATCAGATCATTGAGAGACTGGCAGGGAAGAGCCATTATTGTTTTCTGGATGGGTACTCCGGCTACAACCAGGTGGCCATCGCTCCCGAGGACCAGGACAAGACCGCCTTCACCTGTCCCTTCGGCAAATACACCTTCAGACGCATGCTATTTGTTCTCTGCAACGCCCCTGCGACTTTTCAGAGATGCATGTTGTCGATCTTTTCAAACATGATGGGGGAGTGCTTGGACGTCTTCATGGATGATTTCTCGGTCTACGACGACAGATTCGATTCCTGTCTTAACTGCCTAGACCGAGTCCTTCAGCGATGTATAGAGGTTCACCTTGTGCTGTCTTGGGAGAAGAGTCACTTCATGGTGACTCAAGGGACGGTGCTTGGCCATATCATCTCCAACAGGGGCATGGAGGTTGATCCGACCAAGGTTGATGTCATTAGAAAACTTGCACCACCGTCCAACTTGCGGTAGTTACGGTCTTTCCTAGGGCACGTCGGTTTCTACCGGCGCTTCATTCAGGATTTCAGTAGGATTGCCCGGCCGTTGACTGACCTGCTGACAAAAGATACCGAGTTCCTTATCAATGACAAGTGTCTTTCATCGTTTGAGACTCTCAAGCGATGTGTTGTTGAGGCTCCTGTTCTCCAGCCGCCTGATTGGTCTCTCCCATTCGAGATCATGACGGATGCCTCTGATTTTGTCATGGGGGCCATGCTGGGACAGAGGAGGGATGGAGTTCCATTTACCATTCACTACGCTAACCGCACATTGGATTCCGTGCAGCGGAACTACATAGTCACTGAGAAGGAGATGCTAGCTGTAGTCTTTGCCCTAGATAAGTTCAGATCATACATTATGGGATCTAGAGTGACCTTGTATACTGATCATACCGCCATCAGGTACGTCATGGCAAAGAAGGATGCTAAAGCCAGATTGACCAGATGGATCCTTCTACTCCAGGAGTTCAACATAGAGATCAAGGATAAGCCTGGAGTCAAGAATGTGGTGGCAGATCATCTCTCCCGACTAGAGGATCTTGAGGATTCTGAGCAGACTGATCCTATATGTGAGACCTTCCCAGATGAGGCGATCCTTGCTATCGCCTCTCTCCCATGGTATGCCGATATTGTGAACTTTCTTGTTGCTAAGAAAGTCCCACAAGATTGGCCCAGGCAGAGACTTGAGACCTTCCTAGCGAAGGCCAAGTCCTACCACTGGGAGGATCCCATCCTTTACCACGAAGGAGGGGATAGCGTCTGGCGTAGGTGCATTCCTCAGGAGGAGCACCATAGCGTCCTCACTTACTGCCACAAGCTTGAGGCAGGAGGACATCACTCTGGGAGGAGAACGACATAGAAAGTGCTCCACTCCGGCCTATGGTGGCCTACCCTCTTCAAAGACTCTGATGAGTTCATGAAGAGGTGTACTGACTGTCAGAGGATGGGCACTTGTGGACAGCGTGATATGATGCCGATGCAGCCCATTCTCTTCTTTGAGGTTTTTGACGCATGGGGCATCGATTTCATGGGTCCATTCCCTAAGAGTCAGGGATTCGAGTACATTCTGTTGGCCATGGATTATGTGAGTCATTGGGTTGAGGCCATCCCCGCCTGAACCGCAGATGCTAGGATTGTTTGCTGATTTTTGAGGAGGCATATCATTACACAGTTCGGGGTACCTCGAGTGTTGATATCTGATGGGGGGTCTCATTTCATCAATGACCAGGTGAAGGCCCTTGCTAGCGAGTTCGGCATAGACCATCGAGTTGCCACTCCATACCACCTTCAGACGAATGGTCGAGCCGAAATGTCGAACAGGGAGATCAAGACTATATTGCAGAAAGTCGTCCGCCCTGACCGAAAGGATTGGTCACAGCTTTTGGACTCGGTCTTGTGGGAATATAGGACGTCTTTCAAGACACCTTTGGGCACATCTCCCTTTCGCCTCGTTTATGGCAAGCTGTGCCATTTACCTGTTGAGTTGAGACACATGTCACTTTGGGCAGTCACAGATATACTTTTGGATCCAGATAGTGTAGGAGACCAGAGGAGGGCAGAGTTAGCAGCCTTGGAGGAGCTTCGTGATACCGCCTTCTCAAACAGCCTACAGTACAAGGAGAGAGTGAAGGAGTGGCATGATTCTCATATCACCCACAAGCATTTTGAGCCTGGACAGAGAGTATGGCTGTTTGATGCTAGGCTTCGTCTATTTCCAGGGAAGCTACAGAGCAAATGGAAGGGACTGTGTCTAGTGAGAAAGGTACACGACAATGGAAGTATCGATATATCTGAGTTGTCTTCTGAGAGTACCTTTCGAATGAACGGCCAGCGGCTCAAGCCATTTCTAGATCATGAGTCACGGGTCGTTGATGTTGCCCCTATTCATTTTGCGTGAGATGTGGTCTCTTGACTCACATCTAATGCATCTCACGCCTGATTATCACTATTCTCCCGACTTGTATAGATCCAGATGTCTATATCATTCCATCCCTTAGTCCACATCCCTTTCCTCATCTTTTGATTATGCTATACTTAGGGTGTACTTTACCCTAAGTATAGGGGGGATGTAGGACTCTCGGGTATTCTTTTGATTCATTTTTACCCATGTTTTTGTTGCCTATACTTAGGGATATTTTACCCTAAGTATGGGGGGGGGGTAGACCCTGTACATTCTTCACTCGATTTTCCCTTCGTGTACAGCCTTCTATACTTAGGATTATTTGATCCTAAGTATAGGGGAAAAGCCGAGACTCTCTTGACTTTCTATTCTTTGATTCGTCTTTGTATATAGCCTTCCTTTTCACTTCCCTATACTAAGCACGAGTTATGTCTTCTTCATCGCTCTTGACTCTGAGGACATCGTTCGAGCTAAGTATAGGGGGTGTGTATATATTCCATATATACTTTAGCATTAACTCGTACTTTGTGTGAGTGTGTTAGTAAATAAAAATGGCTAAACACCCAAAATCCATAAAAATTAAAAATTTTCTTTCCCTGTAAATAATCATTCTTTTATTTGCACATACATAGCTATTGTACAAAATTATTTTTGTAAAAATGTTTTCAAAAACCTTTTGTGTAAAGTTTGTGTAAACATGTGCATATAAAATTATGTATATAGTACAAAATTTTTCCAAAATATTTTGAAAATCAAAAGTTTGCAAAAACCTTGTGTAAATTTGTGTAAATATTTTGCAAAACTTGCATTCATGCATACATCCATGATTTCAAAACATTTTCCAAAAATTTTTGCATGCTTGTAAATATTGTGTAAATAGCATCTTTGTATATACTTGTATATAGTTTTCCCTGGATTATAGTTGACATTTAAACTAGCCTGGAATTAAATTGGGAAATGGAGCTTGATTAAGATATTAATCCACCTAATCATAAGAGGAACTTATAGGGCTTAGGGTTAAGGCTTTTCAGGTCCATGGTGACTTAATTCTTTGAGTCCACTAGGCTATGATCACATGTCATCTCAATGAGCCTAAGTAGAGCACTTAACAACGCACACATGACTCATATAAACAATGGCTTGACTTGGACCCGCACTTAGCACCGAGCTCTCTACGGATGAGGTGGTGAGGAGGCAGTCTTCCTTGACTTGGTGTAGCATATGAGGGTAGTACCTCTATGCGGAACCTCTCTTCTTCTTTTAGTGAAGGAAGTGCGTCTCAACTTGGTCTGGTTACCATGAGGTCTAACGACATGAGTTGTGGGTTACAATAATGCTTCAAAAGAGGGATAGTCTACTGGCTCAAGAGGAAAAACTCCTTATGTATATATGCTGCACATGTATATGTTGTATAGATGCACTTGAAAAAAAATGCAAAAAGAAAATAACTCCAAAAAAGTGGTGGGTCTGATAGAAAATGATAATCCCACCGGAGTATGTATAGTGCAATAAGCAAAGCTTGAGACTTATGGATTCCATCTTATGTAGCTTGCAGCAGGGAGACTTCGCTACACTAGTTGAGCTCCCAAGGATACATGGCTACACTGGCCATGGTCCATTCTCCCCTTCCACCTCTTCTTGAGCCGGTTGAACTTGAACTTAGAAGGGAATACCCCGCTCCTCGAGGAAAGAGTGGCCAGACTAGGGTCATAGAGTTACCTTGTTGGGGAGGGTTGTCAAGTTGCTACTTCTGAGGTGGAGAGCTAGACCTCACTTACACAGTACAAGGAAAGACTCATAGCCTTCAGGGTTTGTGTATGTAGACTTGTTCTGATCTGGATTGTTGAGGAGTCTTGATTATAGATTAGTGGATCTTAGAGGCTGTTGAGTTTTAAACTTAAGTCTAAATAAGGTTCCGACACATCAATAATCTAAAGATCTGATCGAGCTCCATAATTCAATTTAATGAAGGCAAGTTTAATAATCAACCTTGATCCATGCATTTTCTCCTCTTTTTCTTTTTCCTTTTTCCTTTTCACTTCTTTTCCAAATAAGTGTTTGCTAAGGGACTAGCAAAGTTAAGTATAGGAGGCGATGAATACCCATTCATCACTCTTTATTCTTTTATTTTAGCTACAAAACCTTTGCCAAACACATGTAGATATATGTAAATATTAATAATTAGCATTTGGCATGCATTGTGTAAAATATAATAATTAGCATGTTTTTGTGCATAAATAAAAGAATAAAGAAACAAAAGAAAAAGAGGGAGATATTTAGAATAAATATTGAGCGACCATATCCCAAGGGAGGGCTCAGCATGGGCCTGACCGCACAAAAACCCAAGTAGAGAGAGATAAGGAAGCTCATGTGTGTAAATATATATCTGTATATAAATAAAAATATTTTCCTCTAAATAAAAATAAAAATGGGTTTGTGTTTATATGTATATATTTGTAAATATAAATTTAAAATAAAAATGAGGAAATTAAAAAGAAAATAAAATCCCTTCACCCTTGTTTATACTCACCATGTACATAGAACCACTCTTCTATTTATTTTCCTTTGTAAATAATTAAATAAAATTCCATAAAAATCTGTATATAATTCCATATTCCATATTGTAAATAAATAAAATAAAAATTACAAAAATAAAAATAAAATAAAATAAAACCAATCCCAACATTGTACATATACCATATATGTAAATAAATAAAAACATTTTTTTTACCCTATGTAAATAATTAATAAAAATAAAATAAAAATATACTTTTATTCCAAATTTTATCCTATAAATAAATAAAATTTTAAAATTGGAATAAAAATGTACAAAAATAAATAATTAAAATCAAAATCAAAAATACAATATTGTAAATACCTATATATAATATACTATATTGTACATACCTTATTTTTATTTCAAAAAAATAAATAAAAATCACAAAAAATAGTTAAAAATAAAAGAAACCTTTTTTATGTTTTGAGTTTTGCAAAATTCGGCCATTTAGTATTTTATTTTTAATTTCCAATTCTTTATTGCATGGCCGCACCTGATTGGTCCACGGGGGATGTTGACCCCCCGGTCAACTCCCCCCCTGGACCACAACCCCGCGGATCTGCGCCCGACCTGCCTTTTCACCCATTTATTGCGTCTGATCCGATCATCACTAAACCCCGGGTACTGATTAAAGAGGAATCAACCGAGATCCACGCTCGGTGGTCTTTCCTCGGGGTCCGAGCTCCGATTTCCATGCCCGATCCCATCTTCTCGGACCCCTAGCAGTATTTAGTTTCTGCTCCGCCGCACATTCCAAGGCATCTTTGGATCCACCTTTCCATCCCAGGATCTCCATTGCGGACTTTTTACAACTTAGCCCCAGGACTTTTAGCACTAGTTGCTAATAAGTCCAGGGACTTAAGTTATTTGCATATAGGTCCTCAGTGCCCAACCCACGTGCCTCGCGCGTGGGGAACCTGGTGTTTTTGCACAAGAACCCCATGAGCTTTGGTTTGTGTTACTTTTAGACCCTTGGAGCATATTTTTATTACAACCAGGTCCTTGTGTGCTGTGGGCTCTTGTTTGTATTAAATAAAATATCAAATCTAACCCAAATTAAGTGAAAATTTGACGTGGCTCCTGCCACTGTGTAGAATTTTCACTAATTTTTGAGAAAATTTTTTAGCCCTTTTATTATTTTAAAAATTCAAAAACTTCTATTTTTCTGCCTGTTCAGATTTAAAATTCTTAAAAAAATACAAAAACATCTTTAAAAATTACCATAAATTCAGATTTTGTTTGATTTGGTGTGCTTGATTTTCTGACAATTTTTAGTCATTTTTGGATTCATAAAAATGATAAAAATTGAAAAAAACTAAAAAACTTATAAAAACTCTAATAATTAATAGAAAATCACAAAAATAATAAACTCTTGCTCTAATTTTTTCCTTTTTGTTTATATTTTTAAAGAAAAATACCTCCAGGCCTTAAAAAGACCATTTAGTATTTTTAATTGGTCTTGAAGCCTGGCTGGACAGTGTCCTTTGTTTTCAGTTTTATTTTATTTTTAGAAAATTCTATAAAAATCAGAAAATTATCAAAAATTCACCAAAAATAGTAAAAAATATAAAAACCATAAAAACATTTTTGTTTGATTTTTTAGAGCTTTTTAGAGTAATTAAATAATTGTTGAAAGTTGTGTGTTTTAATTATTTTATTATTTCCTTTATAATTAAAAATTCCAAAAAAATATAAAAATATTAAAAATCCACTAAAAATAATTTGTTTTCATTTTTATTTGTTTTCGACTACTTCGTAGGTCGCAAGGCCATCTCGTGCTCCTCGAGTTCGACCCTGGATGCTATATCAGATTAATATCATAGCGAGACCGCTATTTCGATTTTTCTCGTGTTTCTATCTTTATTTGGTGGTCTGATCTTTTTCTTGATTGAGCTTTGAGTCCCGAGTGACTGAGGTCACAACGACCGTATTGATTTATCTACCTTAGTCCGCGGATTCGCTCACATCAGTGGCTTCAGCACCCTCATCATCATCATCATCATGATAAGCGACATCATTACCGCTCCCTGATGAATACCCATTCATCACTCTTTATTCTTATATTTTAGCTACAAAAACCTTATGCAAATGCATGTAGATATGTGTAAATAGGAATAATTAGCAAAAGCATGCATTGTGTAAAAACTTATAATTAGCATGTTTTTGTGCAAAAATAAAAGAATAAAGACTAAAAAGAAAAAGAGGGAAATATTTAGAATAAATATTGAGCAACCTAACCCAAGGGAGGGCTCAGCATGGGCCTGACCGCATAAAAGCCAAAGTAGAGGGAGATAGGGGCTCATGTGTAAATATTTGTACATAAATAAAATTATATTTTCCTCACCCAAAAATATGCTTGTACATATTTGTATATATTTAGAAAATATTAAAAACAAAATAAAAATTTGAAAATCAAAAGGTTCAAAAATGCCCTTTCACCATGTACATAAACCATACTCCTATATTTATTCAACTTTATAAATAAATAAAATTATTTTCTAAACTTTTTGTAAATATCCTATATTATATTTTGTAAATAATTAAAAAGAATCAAAACAAAAATCAAATAAAAATAACAAAATTGAAAATATAAAAATACATTGTATATATACCATGTATATAAATGTATATATCTATTTATTTCATCTATGTATCTAAATAATAAAAACCAAATAAAAATACCCTTTTATTCCTCATTTTATTCTATAAATAAATAAAATATAAAATAGGAATAAAATTGTACAAAAATAATAATTAAAAAATCAAAAATCAAAAACCTACATATTGTACATTTACCTATATATAGCTATATAGTGTAAATACCTTATTTTTATTTCCAAAAATTAATTAAAAATCACCAAAAAATAGAAAAAAATAAAATAAAAATAGTTTGTGTTTTGAGTTTTTACAAAATCGGGCCCTAGCTACCTTGAATTTAAGCTTTAAAATCTGGCCACGTGGCCCATCCTCATTGGGTCCTGGGGATGTTGACCGCCTGGTCAACTGGCTCCCCCAGGACCACCTCCCACGGGTTTGAGCGGCCAACCCGACTTCTCCATTTAATACCCGCTCAACCCGATCACCAACCCGCCAACCCCTAGCCATATAAATCGTGAGCTCAGCCGCCTTCCCGCGTCATCTTTGGCTCTCCATTCATCGTCCCGTGACCTCCACAGCTACCCCCGAGGTGACAGCTCCAGGTTGGCTATGTCGCAGCGAGGAGAGAGTGGCCGGACCACTGATCCGGCGAGTAGCTCCGCCGTAGCTCCGCCATTGGTGCGAGCTCTGAGCCTCGGGCCCAGACGACCCTCGAGGCTACGACCGGGAGCTTCCCCAGCTCCAGCACAGTCTACTCCACCACCCAGGTAGTCCCTTAGCTCCTCTGTTTAGTCTAATTTCCATTTTGCCCCAAATCGCACCACCGCCGTTCTTCGTCGATTCCGACCATCTCGCGCACCCATTCGATCATCGGAATCCATATTCATCTCCGCCTTCCCTCCGCGCACCTTCTCCGCCCCTCCGTTCAACCCAGCTCGCACAGGAGCTGGGATTCGAATCCCCTCGCCGTCGCTTCGCCGGGGTTCGTCCGCACCGACGCACAGACCATCCCCAAGTAGCCTAACTGGGTCGAGGCATTTTGCCCTCGACTCGCGAAGCTTCTGAGCCATTTTGCAGGACCAGAGGAGGCTATCTGAGGCCTCCCGACATTCAGACAGGAGCTTCTCCTCCGCCGACCTTGCCGGAGCCCTCCAGGGCTCGGCTGGGCCATCGGAGCCGACCATCAGCTGTGGAGCATCATCGCGGACCTTTTCCGATCTTCAGAGGCAGCAGGGGAGGAGACCAGCGCTCGCACGAGGCCGGCGAAGCTCGCCGACCGACTGTTCTTCCAGCATCTTCCCCGACCGTTCGATCGTCCTCGACCTCCAGTTCGTATCCAGACCGTTCACTTGAGGAGAGCCAGACACCGTCAGATCTTGGAGAGGCGATCAGGACCGTCCGTTGCACGAGGGGTAGCCACCGAGCACCGCACCCGTTCGATCTCCCACGTGGCGTACCCTCAGCCGTCCGATCGCTGTGAGGACCTCAGCGTTGGAGCGCCAGCCATTTCCAGCTGTCCATCTACACACGTGGCGCGCATCCATCGGGCGACTTAATAAAGGGTAATTTACCCTTAGGCCCTTCCTTATCTTTTATTTCGTTTTAGTCCTGTAAATATTTTAGTCAGTTGTTTAGTTGTAGGGTATTTTGCATGTTGGACCACGAGCTTTAGTTTATTTGCACTTATACCCCTGTCTGTGTGAGCCACGTGCTTCGTCACGTGTATTTGTGGGTTATTTGCATTATACACCCCTGTAGTTCTGGATGTTTATGAATGAATGAAATCTTTCTAGTAATTGCATTTATGCCCCTGTGAATGGTTTAATTTCGCATGTGCGGTTATTTTTGGGTAATTTGCAGCTGAGGTCCTCGGACTTTTGGTACGTGTTACCAATTAGTCCCTGGAACTTAGTTTTATTACATAGAGGTCCCTGAGTGCCCCAGGCACGCGCCGCGCGCGTGACTTGCTGGGTTAATTGCACCTGGACCCCCAGAACTTAGGGTATTTGCACTTCAGTCCTTGTGCACAGTGCCCTCTTGTGATTTTTGAATAAAATATCAAATCACCTCCAAATTCGATGAAATTTTGACACATGGCTCCTGCCATGTTGCAGGATTTTTGAGAATTTTTGAGGACATTTTTGAGTCTATTTGTTATTTTTAAAAATTCAAAAACCATCATTTTAGCCACTGTCTAGTTTTAAAAACCCCAAAAAAATAAAAACCCCCTCAAAAATTCCATAAAAATTAGGTACTGTTTATTTTGTGTTCCTTGATTTTCTAGCCAATTTTGGCTATTTTTCACTGATTAAAAACCATAAAAACATAAAAACACCTAAAAACCCCTAAAAATTCTATTAAATAATCTAAAAACCCAAAAACAATAATTTTGGTACGTTTAAAGGAAAAATACCTCCAGGCTCTTTTGAGGTTCTTAGATATTTTATCTAGGGACTTTAGGCTTGGTTGGACAGTACCTTGTTTCTTTGCTACTGTTTGATTTTTAGAAAATAAAATACACATTAGAAAATTATCAAAAATTCACCAAAAATATTAAAAAACATAAAAAAAACATAAAAATATTTTTGTTTGAATTTTTGCTTGATTTTTGACACATTAAATAATTAGCCAAAGTGTGCTTGCTTTTGTGTTTCTTTTGTTTTCTTCACACATTAAAAATCCAAAAAATATAAAAATCATTAAAAATCACTAAAAACATTTTGTCTTTATTTTATTTCATTTTTACTACTTCGTAGGCCTTTGGCCAACCCGTGCTCCTCGAGTTCGACCCTGGGTGCTATACCAGGTTAAACTCATAGCTGGACCGCTATCTTCGTGATTGATTGATTTTATTTGTTTCGAGTGGTCTGATATTTTTCTTGATTGACTTAGCTGAGCGATCGAGGTCGCAACGACCTATCTAGATACCTTTACCTCAGTCGCTTGGCCGGTCATCAGAATGGCGTCGTTGCCGGGGAGCACGGCTTAGTAGTCCTTTTTATTTTTCTTTTCGTTTTATTTTCGCGGCTTTTCGCGGCTCTTCGGAGCCCGCGGCTTTTCGCGGCTTTTTGTTTATATTTTCTTTTTGTCTTCTTCTGTTTTATTTTATTTTCTTTTGTTTTTGTTTTTGATTGATTTTGTGTGTTTATTTTATTTTGTATTTTTGCATATATACCCTCACTTTTAATTTTCACTTCTTTTTCCTTATTATTTGATTATTTTTGCTGGTCTGACTACTCATCTCTTTTTCTTACGAGGGCCCAAGGACCGCGGAGGCGACTTTCGAGGAGTCGGTGCAACCGAGGAACTTGGAGGCGGCTTCTTTCTCTACGAAGCCGCAGGAGAGAGCGAGAGGGAGAGAGTTGAGTGGGTGAGGTTGGATTAGGTTTTTATTTTTATTCTTATTATTATTGTAATAATACATGGACTTGGACTGCTTGGACACTCTTGGACTCTTCTACCGTAGCGGGTCTGTTTCGCCGAGCACCGGTGTGCTCGGGGGACCCTTTAGGACCTTCGCGGTTTTTCGCAGCTTTTTCGCGGTTTTATTTTTCTTTTATTTCTGTCTTTTCCGGTTTTTCACGGTTTTTGCTCGAGCTCCTAGACTTAGGATTTTCTGGTGAATGTGCCGTAATTAGTAGGATCCACACACCTAATTGCATATCTGTTCCCATAGAACGAATAATTGGACCTACTTAAAATCAATAATAAAAATAACCGATTCATTTGCCTCCGTAGCCTACGTGCCGTAGCCCGTCCTGTAAAGCGCTTTCTCCTACCCCCGATTTGTCGGACAGAGGAGGGACGGGCCAAGACCGGACTCTTTCGCTTGGAGGTCGGTGACCGGTTAGACGGTTCTTCGCTAGACTTGCTCGCCTAGGACTCGGCTTTACCGCTACATCATTTAGGTTAGTTTTATTTCTGTCTTTACTTTTATGCGCGGATCATATTGCATGTAGAGTGCTGGAGACAGGTACGCATTTCTGACTTTGCATGCATCATTGATTTATCGCGCATCGGCTTTTTCGTCTTCTCCCCCCTGTTTTGGACTTAATAATCAGGAGAACCGAAAAATTCGTTAGGCCTTTTGTTTGCTTTGAAAAAGATTAAAAAAGTGAAACCATAAAATTGGGACTGCTAAAATTATTGATCTTAAAAACCGCTCACCCTAAAAAATTTTGTCTTGGGGAGAGCAACCCCCTCATTGTTTGGTTTGGATGCGCGAGAGAGTGACCCGCACCCTAGGTAGAGCCCCCCGTTGCTAGTCCCGACTGATTACCGACTATTCCGTGCGGGCCAGTCGGTTGGGTTAGCATCGGATATCCCAACAGGTCACGTAAGCGCTCTGATATTCTGTTTGTTCACCAAAATAAAATCGACAAGATAATTTGACCGAACTTTCACGGTCTTCAGCTCGCGTTGCGTTGGTGAACCGGGGGTTTGTTTTCTGATCGTAATTTTTCCAGATCTCATCCGCCTTACTCGCCAGATCAAGATGATGGGTAGACGGTCTCTTAGGCAGCCTCTGGTTGCACCGCTTTCGGGCACGTCTGCCTCATCATCTAGGTTGGCTCGCGAGAGCCCAGACCCGCTCTCCGAGCCCGAGTATGATTCCACCCTGTTCCCCCTCGACCCCCTTTCTGATCTTCCTGAGAGACACGAGCCCGAGGAGAGATTGATACATTTGACAGCACCTGAGTTGGGCTCGTTTGATTTTGCAAACGTCGACATGGCCTTAGCCGACAGTTCAGACGATCACTCCCGTCAGCCAGAGCACTTTGTACTAGGAGCGATCAACTCCACCCTGATCGCATCACTCGAGACAGTCCAGCAGCAGCTCCGCGATCAGGGGGCATTTATGATAGAGATGAGGCGAGAGTTGGAGAGGCTCAGAGCAGAGAGAGACCAGCAGAGCGAGCCCGAGGAGATACCGGATGCAGAGGCACGAGCCGCAGCAGCAGCCGCAGCCGCCGCCGCAGCGGCAGCAGCCGCGGGAGGAGGACCACCTAGACTGATGCGGGAGTTGCACAACCCCGGATCTACACTGATGCACCATTGGGTGGTGGTACCTGCTATCGTGGGGGACTTCAAGTTCCCCCCGAACACCCTGCAGATGCTTCCTCGTTTTCACGGACTCGCCACTGAGGAGCCCCACCTCCACCTCTAGGAGTTTCTGATGATTTGCAGCACTGTCCACGATCGCCACGTGGACCAGGACACGATCCGGATGATAGCCTTCCCGTTTTCACTGGCAGATAGAGCAGCCACCTGGCTGAAGCATCTTGGGAGGTTTGTCTATACCTGGGAGCAGCTCCGCACCGAGTACTTGAACAAGTACTATCCACTCGGGCGGACGAATGCAGCGAGGGCCCTGATCAGCAACTTCTCCATGTTCCCCAACGAGCAGTTTCACGAGGCATGGGAGAGGTTCCGAGAGCTTCTGGACAGATGCCCGCACCACGACATCACGAAGCCGAACCTTGTGCAGAGCTTCTTTAGCGGGCTGACACCAGAGCTACAGGGCCTGGTGAATGCTTCTTGCGGCGGGTCCTACTTCGCCAAGGACCACGACCAGGTCTGGGCCATCTTCGAGGAGATGGCTGAGAACTATATGGTGATGTCTCAGACCAGGTTGTATACTCAGAAGACCCAGCCACATCAGCCAGGACCCGTGCAATACCAGCGGATAGCACGGGTAGATGCAGGTCCATCCAGTTCGTCCGCAGCCGCAGCAGCACAGGCAGAGTCATCAGCTGCGGACATGGGCATTATCAGCGAGAAGCTGGACCGCATGGAGCTGATAGAGAAGAAGCAGTGCCAGAGTATCACGCAGATGGAGAAGATGGCACAGGTTCTGAGCGACATGAAGACACAGCTCATGTGTCTCCAGGAGGCACAGACGGCTTCTCAGCCCCGTCTTCAGTCGCGAGGCGACGCCGGCGGCAGCAGCAGCTCGTCCCAGCGCTCCAGCACCCACGTGCAGCCTAGACAGGTCCATCTTGTACATGCGGAGCCGTACCAGCAGCCGCAGCCCACCTACCAGCCCCCACCATCTCCAGAGATGCAGATGGTGGTCTACAAGCCGGACCAGCCTCTGGCAGTACTCCCGCCAGCCCCCTACGATGCCGAGCCGTTGATGGATGTCAACGGGATTTGGTATGACCGCCCCCAGCCTGGGATCCGATGAGACCATCCCGGATTCAGGTGGGGGAGTGGTGGTGCCCAGCCCCAGCAGCAGCCGTCAGGACAGGGAGGGCAGTACTCCCAGCAGAGAGACCAGCACCAGCCGCAGCAGCAGCCCCCAGCATATCAGCAGCACCAGCCATCATCCTTCGGTCCTCGTCCCTATCAGCAGCAGGGACAGTCATGGAGACGTGAGCAGCAGGCTCACCCGGGATATCAGCAGCAGCACCCTCCTTCCTACCCCTCTTACCCACCACAGCAGTTCCAGCTGCCTCACCCACAGAGAGGCCACCCGTCGGGCTCCCACGAGAGCCCCGCTTTGGATGGCATCGCCCGCCTCCTCACGGACCAGTAGGCCACATTCAGACGGGAGATGGACGAGTTCCGCCAGGAGATGCGGGACCTGGTGAGAGGGAAGGCCGCCATTCCAGCCCAGATTGAGCCGAACCCGAACAACCTCAAGAGGAAATCTGAGCAGGTAGTACATACTGAGTTTGCCACTCCTAGTGACCCATTTGTTGATACATCTTCGGATCTATTTGATGCTGATTTTGTCACACTTAGGAGCGGTAGGACCCCAGCAGGCGGCGACGCCTCATCTGAGCTTCATCCCGAGGCGCCACAGGAGGAGGAGAGCGGTACTGAGGCCGCTCCAGACGATGACGGTGGCACTGAAGCCACCAAGGATGCTGATCCCACCGACGGTACTGAGGCCGCCGCTTCACCAGATCTAGGAGGTGGTGCTGATGCCACCCGTTCAGCCGAGCCAGCCCGCGGTACTGAGGCCGCACGACGTCTACCAGCAGCAGCAGCAGAGCCAGCCCGTGGTGGTACTGAGGCCACCGGTGTTTGTACAGATAGAGATGATGTTTTTCCTCGTATTCCTGTATCTCTGAACTCTGTTGTGAATAAAGGAAAAGGTTTACTTTCTTCTGGTCCCATTGTGGTGCATGATGTATGTGTGGATCCGGTCCTTGAACCGCCTAGACCTTTTCCTAGTCCTTCATCTGAGAAGGACCCTGTGATCCCCTTCCCTAGAGCCCTTCAGATGGGGAAGGGGAAGAAAAAAGATCCAAAAAAGACAGTGCAGGAGGAATTCAGCCAGAGTATGATAGATCGATTCCACATCCAGCTGACCCTCCAGGAGGCTTTGCAGCACATCCCTCTTCTCCAGCGATCTTTGAAAGAGAGGACTACAGTCAGGAGGAGGAGGAGGAACCACACTTCCGAGATCCATGTGCTGACGAAAGCCACGTGTTTTGCGATCCAGAACCGACTGCCAGCCAAGAGGCCAGATTCAGGGGCCCCGTATGTCAGATGTCAGATCAGTGAGCAGAGGTTCGACCGTACTCTTCTAGATAGCGGATCGTCGATCAACCTTCTTCCGGCAGCTCTTCTCGACCGCTTCGAGTTGGGCACTCTTCGACAGAGCAGGACAGTCCTTCAGTTCGCTGATCGATCTGTCAAGAGGCCTAAGGGGTTATTACGAGATGTTATCGTCACGATTCAGGGCCTGAAATTCCCCGTGGACTTCGTAGTGTTGGACATGGAGATCCCTGAGTCAGTGGCCGATACCCCCATCATCCTTGGTCGTCCGTTCTTGGCCACAGCCAAGGCAGTGACTGATCATGATAGCGGGAAGGTGTACTTTCGCGTCGAGGGCGAGAGTATACAAATAGAGACGGTCGAGGACTACAGAGCTAGATTCAGAGCCCGCTCAGATGCGAGTACAGATTCAGAGCAACTGACAGACGCAGAGCCAGACATCCTCCAGGACTGTGATTTTGTGATCACAGATGATGAGGCACCTTGGGCAGATCTTGAGACACAGACCATCCTCTCACTTTCAGATACAGCTGATGCAGAGACGACATCAGAGGAGAGTCTGGAGAGCACAGACCTGGTTCAGGATACCATTGAGGCAGCAGAGCCGGTCCTTGATCGCAGCACGATGATTAGTGATGGTGGTGCTGAGGCCACCTTGTTTTCCGGTGGTACTGATGCCACCGCGGTTGATACAGATCCCTCGGATTCAGAATCTGATTGGGCCGATTGTGATGATCAGATGCCAGACCTGATTCCACCTGAGCCTACAGATGAGGAGGAGGTAGAGGCAGAGCAGACCAGAGACAGTGCAGTTGAGCCGCCTTCCCCCGATCCAGTTTGCGAGAGTACGCTTTCACTTTCCCAGGCAGATTTGGCCGACCTTGCAGCTTTCACTCAGTTTCTTCCGCAGCCAGATTTGCCGGCACCCAGCATTCCAGAGCTGAAGCCGCTCCCTACTTCGCTGAAGTATCGATTCCTTGCGGGCGAGCCCGAGATGTACCCAGTCATCATCTCCGCCGAGTTGACTGGAGAGCAGGAATCCCGTTTGATGGGGGTTCTTGAAAAGAACCGCAAGGCGATCGGATGGAGCGTAGCAGATCTCCATGGGATTAGTCCATCAGTGTGCTCCCACCATATCTATCTCGAGGAGGGGGCGAAGCCGTCGCGTGAGTTCCAGCGGCGTCTGAACCCCAACCTGAGAGAGGTTGTGATGAAGGAAATATCAAAATGGTGGGGTGCAGGTTTTATTTATCCCATTTCCGACTCCAAGTGGGTTAGCCCCTTGCATGTGGTGCCCAAGAAGACGGGCATCACGACTGTGATCAGTGAGTCGGGAGAGGAGATCGCTACACGAGTACCCACCTCTTGGAGGGTTTGTGTTGACTACAGGAGACTCAACCAAGCCACCAAGAAGGACCATTTCCCCCTGCCTTTTATTGACCAGATCATTGAGAGACTGGCATGGAAGAGCCATTATTGCTTCCTGGATGGGTACTCGGGCTACAACCAAGTGGCCATCGCTCCTGAGGATCAGGAGAAGACCACCTTTACATGTCCCTTCGGCACATATGCTTTTCGACGCATGCCATTTGGGCTATGCAACGCCCCTGCGACTTTTCAGAGGTGCATGCTGTCGATCTTTTCGGGCATGGTAGGGGAGTGTTTGGAGGTCTTCATGGACGATTTCTCGATCTACGGCGACGGATTCGATTCTTGTCTTGACTGCCTAGATCGAGTACTCCAGCGATGTATTGAGTATCATTTGGTGCTATCTTGGGAGAAGAGTCACTTCATGGTGACTCAAGGGACGGTGCTTGGCCATATCATCTCCAACAGGGGCATGGAGGTTGATCCGGCCAAGGTTGATGTCATTAGGAAACTCACACCGCCGTCCAATCTGAGGCAGCTACGGTCATTCCTGGGGCACGTTGGATTTTATCGGAGATTTATTCAGGATTTCAGCAGGATTGCCCGACCGTTGACTGACCTCTTGACGAAAGACACCGAGTTCCTTGTCGATGACAAGTGTCTTTCGTCGTTCGCGACTCTCCAGCAGTGTGTTATTGAGGCTCCTGTCCTCCAGCCGCCTGATTGGTCTCTCCCATTCGAGATCATGACGGATGCCTCCGATTTTGCCGTAGGGGCAGTGCTGGGACAGAGGAGGGATGGAGTTCCATTTGCCATACACTATGCTAGCCGCACATTGGATTCCGCCCAGCGGAATTACACGGTCACAGAGAAGGAGATGCTAGCCGTAGTGTTTGCCCTGGATAAGTTCAGATCGTATATCATTAGATCTAGAGTGACTTTGTTTACAGATCACACCGCCATCAGGTACCTCGTGGCAAAGAAGGATGCCAAGGCCAGACTGACTAGATGGATCCTTCTACTCCAGGAGTTCGACATTGAGATCAAGGATAAGCCTGGAGTCAAGAATGTGGTGGCGGATCATCTCTCCCGACTAGAGCAGCCTGAGGATTCTGAGCAGATTGACCCTATTAGAGATACCTTCCCAGATGAGGCGATCCTTGCTATCGCCTCACTCCCATGGTACGTCGATATTGTGAACTTTCTCGTTGCTGGGAAAGTCCCACAAGATTGGCCCAGGCAGAGGCTTGAGACCTTCCTAGCGAAGGCCAAGTCTTACCATTGGGAGGATCCCATCCTTTACCACGAAGGAGGGGATAGCGTCTGGCGTCGGTGTATTCCTCAGGAGGAACACCATAGCGTCCTCACTTACTGCCACAAGCTTGAGGCAGGAGGACATCATTCTGGGAGGAGAACGACACAGAAAGTGCTCCAATCCGGCTTGTGGTGGCCTACCCTCTTCAAGGACTCAGATGAGTTCGTGAAGAGGTGTACTGACTGTCAGAGGATGGGCACTTGTGGACAGCGTGATATGATGCCGATGCAGCCCATTCACTTCTGTGAGGTTTTTGACGCATGGGGCATCGATTTCATGGGTCCATTCCCTAAGGGTGCGTTTGGTTCGTGGGTTATCCAGGGGTGGATAACCCGGTTTTGTGTTTATGTGTTTGGTTGGTGGGTTAAGGGTTGGGAGGGTTTGTGTGATGTGATTGAATTGGAATTTGAAAAAGTTGGTAGTTATTATGGTATGATTGTATTGAAATTTGAAAAAGTGGGTGGTTGTTGTGATGTGATTGTATTGAAGTTTGGAATAGTGAGTAGAAGTTGAGTATTTTATGATTTTTCGATGATATGATGGTATAACATATATTTTTTTGGTTGGAAAGAGAGTGGACCCCACTAGTGGGTTGGGAATATGGGTTTTGGGGGGTAACCCACCCAAAGTGGGGGGTAACCCCCCAACCAAACGCACTTTAAGAGTCAGGGATTTGAGTACATTCTGTTGGCCGTTGATTATGTGAGTCGTTGGGTGGAGGCTATCTCCGCCTGAGCCGCTGATGCGAGGACAGTTTGCAGATTTTTGAGGAAGCATATCATCACGCGGTTCGGGGTTCCACGAGTTCTGATTTCTGATGGGGGATCTCACTTCATCAACGACCAGGTGAAGGCACTTGCTAGCGAGTTCGGCATAGACCATCGTGTTGCTACACCTTACCATCCACAGACGAATGGTCTAGCCGAAGTGTCGAATAGGGAGATCAAGACTATTCTGCAGAAAGTCATCCGCCCTGACCGAAAGGATTGGTCACAGCTTTTGGACTCGGTCTTGTGGGCATATAGGACGTCTTTCAAGACACCTTTGGGCACATCTCCCTTTCGCCTCGTGTACGGCAAGCCATGCCATTTACCTGTTGAGCTGAGGCACAAGTCACTTTGGGCAGTTACAGACATACTTATGGATCCAGATGGTATGGGAGACCAGAGGAGGGCAGAGCTAGCTGCCCTGGAGGAGCTTAGAGATGCAGCTTTCTCAAGCAGCCTACATTATAAGGAGAAAGTCAAGGAGTGGCATGATTCTCATATTAGCCACAAGCATTTTGAGATTGGACAGAGAGTATGGCTGTTTGATGCGAGGCTTAGATTATTTCCAGGGAAGCTACAGAGCAAATGGAAAGGACCTTATCTGGTTAGGAAGGTACACGACAACGGTAGCATCGACATATCTGAGTTGTCTTCTGAGAGTACCTTTCGAGTGAACGGCCAGCGGCTCAAGCCATTTCTAGATCATGAGCCGCGGGTCGTTGATATTGCCCCTATTCATTTTGCGTGAGATGTGGTCTTTGACTCACATCTAATGCATCTCACGCCTGAGTTTCACTGATCTTCCGCTGTATATAGATCCAGATGTCCATATCACCACATTCCTTAGTCCCACATCCCCTTCCCCATCTTGTGATTATGCTATACTTAGGGTGCACTTTACCCTAAGTATAGGGGGGATGTGAGACCTTTTGGGTATTTCTTTTGTTTCTGTCTACCCCTGTTTTGCTGCCTGTACTTAGGGATATTTTACCCTAAGTATGGGGGGGTAGACCCTGTACATTCTCCACTCGGTTTTCCCTTAGTATACAGCCTGCTATACTTAGGATTATTTGATCCTAAGTATAGGGGGGAGACCTGAGTCCCTCTTGATTTTTCATTTCCCTTTTGTATAGCCTTTCTTTTCACTTCCCTATACATAGCACGAGTTATGTCTTCTTCATCGCTCTTGACTCCGAGGACATCGTTCGAGCTAAGTATAGGGGGGTGTGTATATATTTCATATATACTTTAGCCATAACTCGTACTTTGTGTGAGTGTGTTAATAAATAAAATGGCTAAAAACCACAAAAATTAAAAATTTTTCATGTACATAATCTTTTCTTTTATTTGCACATACATAGCTAGTGTACAAATTATTTTTGTAAAAATGATTTCAAAAATCTTTTGTGTAAAGCTTGTGTAAATATTTTTGTATCAAAATTATGTATATAGTACAAAATTTTTCCAAAATGTTTTGAAAATCAAAAAGTTTGCAAAACTATTGTGTAAATGTGTGTAAATATCTTTTTGCAAAACTTGCACTTCATGCATCATCATTCATGATTTCAAAACATTTTTCAAAAATTTTGCATGATTGTAAAATTTGTGTAAATAAGCATCTGTTTGTACATATGTATATAGTTTTTCTGGATGATAGTTGACATTTAAACCAGCCTGGAATCAAATTGAGAAATGGAGCTTGATTAAGATCTTAATCCACCTAATTTCTAAGAGGAACCTTATAGGGCTTAGGTTTAAGGCTTTTCAGGTCCATGGTGACTTAATTCTTTGAGTTCACTAGGCTATGATCACATGTCATCTCAATGAGCCTAAGTAGAGCACTTAACAACAACACATGACTCATATAGATTATAGCTTTATTTGGACACCAGCACTATGCACCGAGCTCTCTACGGATGAGGTGGTGAGGAGGCAGTCTTCCTTGGCTTGGGGTAGCATATGAGGGTAGTACTTCTAGGCGGAACCTCTCTTCTTCTTATAGTGAAGGAAGTGCGTCTCAACTTGGTCTGGTTGCCATGAGGCCTAACGACGGGAGTTGTGGGTTGCAATAAAGCTTCAAAAGAGGGATAGTCTACTGGCTCAAGAGGAAAAACTCCTTGTATATATGTTGCACATGTATATGTTGTATAGATGCACTCAAAAAAAATGTGTGCAAAAAGAAAAGAACTCCAAAAGAAAAAAAGTGGTGGGTCTGAGAGAAAATGATAATCCCACCGGAGTATGTATATAAGTGCAATAAGCAAAGCTTGGTTTCATGATCCACCTGTTGTAGCTTGCAGCAGGGAGACTTGGCTACACTGGTCAAGCTCCCAAGGGTACTTGGCTACACTGGCCTTGACCCATTCTCTTCTTCCCCCTCTTCTTGAGCTGGTTGTACTTGAACTTAGAAGGGAATACCCCGCTCCTCGAGGAAAGAGTGGCCAGATTGAGGTCATAGAGTTACCTTGTTGGGGAGGGTTGTCAAGTTGCCATTTCAGAGGTGGAGAGCTTAGACTTCACATGCACAGGACAAGAAAAGATTCATGGTCTTCAGGGTTTGTGATTGATGACTTGTTCTGATCTGGAGCATTGAGGAGTCTTGGTTATAGATTAGTGGAACTTAGAGGCTGTTAGGTTTTAAGCTTAAGTCTAAATAAAAGGTTCCGACACATTAATAATCCAAAGATTTGATTGAGCTCCATACCTCAATTTAATAAAGGGCAGGTTTAATAATCAACCTTGATCCATGTACATCCTCTTTTTCTTTTTCTTTCTTTCTTTTTCACTTCTTTTTCAAATAAGTGTTTGCTAAGGGACTAGCAAAGTATAGTATAGGGGGGTGATGAATACCCATTCATCACTCTTTATTCTTATATTTTAGCTACAAAAACCTTATGCAAATGCATGTAGATATGTGTAAATAGGAATAATTAGCAAAAGCATGCATTGTGTAAAAACTTATAATTAGCATGTTTTTGTGCAAAAATAAAAGAATAAAGACTAAAAAGAAAAAGAGGGAAATATTTAGAATAAATATTGAGCAACCTAACCCAAGGGAGGGCTCAGCATGGGCCTGACCGCATAAAAGCCAAAGTAGAGGGAGATAGGGGCTCATGTGTAAATATTTGTACATAAATAAAATTATATTTTCCTCACCCAAAAATATGCTTGTACATATTTGTATATATTTAGAAAATATTAAAAACAAAATAAAAATTTGAAAATCAAAAGGTTCAAAAATGCCCTTTCACCATGTACATAAACCATACTCCTATATTTATTCAACTTTATAAATAAATAAAATTATTTTCTAAACTTTTTGTAAATATCCTATATTATATTTTGTAAATAATTAAAAAGAATCAAAACAAAAATCAAATAAAAATAACAAAATTGAAAATATAAAAATACATTGTATATATACCATGTATATAAATGTATATATCTATTTATTTCATCTATGTATCTAAATAATAAAAACCAAATAAAAATACCCTTTTATTCCTCATTTTATTCTATAAATAAATAAAATATAAAATAGGAATAAAATTGTACAAAAATAATAATTAAAAATCAAAAATCAAAAACCTACATATTGTACATTTACCTATATATAGCTATATAGTGTAAATACCTTATTTTTATTTCCAAAAATTAATTAAAAATCACCAAAAAATAGAAAAAAATAAAATAAAAATAGTTTGTGTTTTGCGTTTTTACAAAATCGGGCCCTAGCTACCTTGAATTTAAGCTTTAAAATCTGGCCACGTGGCCCATCCTCATTGGGTCCTGGGGATGTTGACCGCCCGGTCAACTGGCTCCCCCAGGACCACCTCCCACGGGTTTGAGCGGCCAACCCGACTTCTCCATTTAATACCCGCTCAACCCGATCACCAACCCGCCAACCCCTAGCCATATAAATCGTGAGCTCAGCCGCCTTCCCGCGTCATCTTTGGCTCTCCATTCATCGTCCCGTGACCTCCACAGCTACCCCCGAGGTGACAGCTCCAGGTTGGCTGTGTCGCAGCGAGGAGAGAGTGGCCGGACCACTGATCCGGCGAGTAGCTCCGCCGTAGCTCCGCCATTGGTGCGAGCTCTGAGCCTCGGGCCCAGACGACCCTCGAGGCTACGACCGGGAGCTTCCCCAGCTCCAGCACAGTCTACTCCACCACCCAGGTAGTCCCTTTGCTCCTCTGTTTAGTCTAATTTCCATTTTGCCCCAAATCGCACCGCCGTCGTTCTTCGTCGATTCTGACCATCTCGCACACCCATTCGATCATCGGAATCCATATTCATCTCCGCCTTGCCTCCGCGCACTTTCTCCGCCCCTCCGTTCAACCCAGCTCGCACAGGAGCAGGGATTCGAATCCCCTCGCCGTCGCTTCGCCGGGGTTCGTCCGCACCGACGCACAGACCATCCCCAAGTAGCCTAACTGGGTCGAGGCATTTTGCCCTCGACCGGCGAAGCTTCTGAGCCATTTTGACGGACCAGAGGAGGCTATCTGAGGCCTCCCAACATTCAGACAAGAGCTTCTCCTCCGCCGACCTCGCCGGAGCCCTCCAGGGCTCGGCTGGGCCATCGGAGCCGACCATCAGCTGCGGAGCATCATCGCGGACCTTTTCCGATCTTCAGAGGCAGCAGGGGAGGAGACCAGCGCTCGCACGAGGCCGGCGAAGCTCGCCGGCCGACTGTTCTTCCAGCATCTTCCCCGACCGTTCGATCGTCCTCGACCTCCAGTTCGTATCCAGACCGTTCACTTGAGGAGAGCCAGACACCGTCAGATCTTGGAGAGGCGATCAGGACCGTCCGTTGCATGAGGGGTAGCCACCGAGCACCGCACCCGTTCGATCTCCCACGTGGCGTACCCTCAGCCGTCCGATCGCTGCGAGGACCTCAGCGTTGGAGCGCCAGCCATTTCCAGCCGTCCATCTACACACGTGGCGCGCATCCATCGGGCGACTTAATAAAGGGTAATTTACCCTTAGGCCCTTCCTTATCTTTTATTTCGTTTTAGTCCTGTAAATATTTTAGTCAGTTGTTTAGTTTTAGGGTATTTTGCATGTTAGACCACGAGCTTTAGTTTATTTGCACTTATACCCCTGTCTGTGTGAGCCACGTGCTTCGTCACGTGTATTTGTGGGTTATTTGCATTATACACCCCTGTAGTTCTGGATGTTTATGAATGAATGAAATCTTTCTAGTAATTGCATTTATGCCCCTGTGAATGGTTTAATTTCGCATGTGCGGTTATTTTTGGGTAATTTGCAGCTGAGGTCCTCGGACTTTTGGTACGTGTTACCAATTAGTCCCTGGAACTTAGTTTTATTACATAGAGGTCCCTGAGTGCCCCAGGCACGCGCCGCGCACGTGACTTGCTGGGTTAATTGCACCTGGACCCCCAGAACTTAGGGTATTTGCACTTCAGTCCTTGTGCACAGTGCCCTCTTGTGATTTTTGAATAAAATATCAAATCACCTCCAAATTCGATGAAAATTTGACACATGACTCCTGCCATGTTGTAGGATTTTTGAGAATTTTTGAGGACATTTTTGAGTCTATTTGTTATTTTTAAAAATTCAAAAACCATCATTTTAGCCACTGTCTAGTTTTAAAAACCCCAAAAAATATAAAAACCCCCTCAAAAATTCCATAAAAATTAGGTACTGTTTATTTTGTGTTCCTTGATTTTCTAGCCAATTTTGGCTATTTTTCACTGATTAAAAACCATAAAAACTTCAAAACACCTAAAAACCCATAAAAATTCTATTAAATAATCTAAAAACCCAAAAACAATAATTTTGGTACTCAAATTTTCCTTGTTTTACCTAGTTTAAAGGAAAAATACCTCCAGGCCCTTTTGAGGTTCTTAGATATTTTATCTAGGGACTTTAGGCTTGGCTGGACAGTACCTTGTTTCTTTGCTACTGTTTGATTTTTAGAAAATAAAATACACATTAGAAAATTATCAAAAATTCACCAAAAACATTAAAAAACATAAAAAAAACATAAAAATATTTTTGTTTGAATTTTTGCTTGATTTTTGACACATTAAATAATTAGCCAAAGTGTGCTTGCTTTTGTGTTTCTTTTGTTTTCTTCACACATTAAAAATCCAAAAAATATAAAAATCATTAAAAATCACTAAAAACATTTTGTCTTTATTTTATTTCATTTTTACTACTTCGTAGGCCTTTGGCCAACCCGTGCTCCTCGAGTTCGACCCTGGGTGCTATACCAGGTTAAACTCATAGCTGGACCGCTATCTTCGTGATTGATTGATTTTATTTGTTTCGAGTGGTTTGATATTTTTCTTGATTGACTTAGCTGAGCGATCGAGGTCGCAACGACCTATCTAGATACCTTTACCTCAGTCGCTTGGCTGGTCATCACTCCCGACCTCGTCTGGCACTCTAGAATCTGCATCTGGATGTCGCCTAGACGAGTCGATGTCGGTTGGCTTCCTACAGTTCCAAAGTGTTACAAAATCAGCATAAAATATATAAGGAGAATTATCATCCAAAATATCACTAGAAGTAGTGGTCTCTGTAAAATGTACCTGCTCAGATTTCCTCTTTAGATTATTTGGATTAGGTTCGATCTGAGCGGGTATGGTGGCCTTGCCCTTTATTATCTCCCTCATCTCCTGCCGGAACTCTTCCATTTCTCGACGGAAGGAGGCTTGCTTATTAGAAAGCAAGTGTGCGAGATCATCGAGTTTTGGGTTCTCATAAACGGGTACGTGAGAACCGGATGGGTTACCTTGTTGGAAATGAGGCTGACTCTGCTGATGGTAGTGAGGAGGGGGCTGGAAGTACCGCTGAGGCTGCTGCAACTGCCTCCACTACTGTATTTGATACTGTGGATGAGAACCATGATGTTGTTGTTGCTGGTAGGAGTATTGGGGCTGTTGAGGTAGGCTGCCCTGCCCTGCTTGAGCTGGAGGATGTTGTTGGGAAGAGATTCCTCCAATAGACCATCGGAAGCTAGGATGGTCATGATGAATCCTAGGCTGTGGTTGGTATTAAGAGTACTAGATCATGTTGACTTCCATCAACGGCTCTTGCTGCTCATGAAGTGGCAGGGGAAGGTCTGGCAAGGGCTGATCCGACAGGTAGCCCACCATCTGAGTGTCTGAAGATGGTGGTAGCTGGTTGTACTGTTGAAGCTGTTGGACCGGCTCTGCCTAGATGTGGTGAACCCGGCAGTATGAGGCAGAAGGCTGGGAAGAGCTGCTCCCTGGATCAGTCCGTGACATGAGATGGGGCTGAGAAGACGTCTGTGCCTCCTAGAGATACATGATCTGGGTCTTCAGGTCACTCAAAGTTTGGGCCAACTCATCGATCTTGTTGAGCTTATCCATGCCATGGCATTGCTTCTTCTCTATGATCTCTATCTGATCCAACTTCTGGCTGATGATTCCCATGTCGATATCCGATGACTCTGCTAGTGATGCTGCAGAAGAAGATGTGGAAGGATCGGCATCTATGCGTGCAATCCTCTGATAAGAAATTGCCTGCGGTAGAGGCTTCCCCTGAGTGTAGACGCAGGTCTGGGACATCACAGTGTAGTTTTCTACCACATCCTCGTAGATAGTCCATAACTAGTCTTCGTCCTTGGCGAAATAGGAACCTCCGTATGAGGCGTTCACTGGCCCATGCATCTCAGGTGTCAGCACACAAAAGAAACTCTAAACGAGGTTGGGCTTGCTGATCTCGTGGTGGGGACACCTATCGATGAGCTCTTTAAATCAATCCCAGGCTTCATGGAACTGTTCATTTGGGATCATGGTGAAGTTGCTGTCATAGATCTCGTTGCATTGGTCCAGTCGAGTGGATAGTACTTGTTCAAGTACTCGATCCGGAGATGCTCCCAAGTAGTAACTACCCTCCCCAGGTGCTTCGGCTAGTAGGCTGCTCTGTCAACTAAGAAGAATGGGAAGGAAATCAGCTTGATTGTGTCCTCATCGACAAATCTGTCGTAGACATGCTGCATATCATCTCAAACTCTTGCAGATAGATATGGGGCACCTCGGTGGCTAGCCCATGGAATTCGGGTAGTAGCTAAATAGTTTAGGGGTGAAGCTCGAAGTCGCCAAGGATCTCGGGCAACTGGATCCATCTGTGGCTGAGGGTTGTACCGGGATTATGCAACTACCTCATCATGCGTGCTGGACTGGCTTGCTCCTGCAGCTCATCCTGACATCCATCTCCAACCTCAATTATGGGTATCTCTCCACCGGCTGGTCTCTATGGCTCCTCTCATCCAGCTCTCATCTGTGTGAGCTCTCTCCTCACCTCTGCCATGAATGCTCCTTGGTCCCTGATCTATCTCTGCATGGTTTCCAAGGAGACGAGTAGAATGTTTTTTATGGTAGCTTGGTCTAATACGAACATAGATCCTTGTGGATGCTTATCAGTCCTTCCCTCGTTGTTGGCCATATCACCGATCTCTACAAAGGAAAAAGACCCTAGCTCAGGTGTTGTCAAGTGAACATATAGTTGTGCCGGCCTCTGTACTGGTACCTTAGGTGTGGAAGAAGGGTGGTTGAGGGGGAACAAGGTGGAGGTGAATTCGGGTTCAGAGAGCAGGTCTGAGCTCTCTGAAGCTTCCCTAGATGAACGGGGAGGAGTGCTAGAAAGTGGTGCTGCCAGAAGCAGCCTAAGGGACCTCCTTCCCAGCATCGTGATGTGGGGATTTATGAAGGACAGATATGGGATGCAAACAAGATGAGAAAGCAAACCCCAAATTCACCTACGCAACGGAATATGATGGATGTGAAAGCTCAGTCTTTTATCTTGTCAAATTTTATTTATGTGATAATTCAATCTATTAGAGTGATTAAGCGAGTTATTAGGAGCCCGATGCTCTCAGAAGACTGGCCTGAGTTCTATCACTAGTTATTTCCTGCCAGTATGGGATGCAGACCATTTACCAGCTACTTGATCTTACCCAATCTACTAAGGAAGTCCGTATCGATTACTGGCTATCCGGTGAAATCCTCGCTGGAAAATATCCAATCAATAAAACTAGTAGTTTGAAGAGACTTTAGGTGTGGCTCTATCCTAGTGTGCAGGTCACTCTCTCATTGCAAATATATCCAACAATGAGGGGGCGACTCTCCCTAAAACAAAGATGTTAAGTGAGGTTTAGTTTTAGGTCAAGTTTTCTTTAGCAGTCCTAGATTTTATTGATTATCACTTTTTAGGTGTTTTTCTAAATAAATGCAACATCTAATGAATATTCCGATTTCCCTTTTTTATTTAAGTCCAAGAAAACTGGGGAGGAAGACGGAAAAGCCGATGCATGATCAAACACGATGATGCATGCAAAGATAGAAATGTGTATCTTGCTCCAGCACTCTACATGCAGGGTGATCCACTCATAAATTAAAAGATAGAAATAAAACTACCGATAAGATGCACAAGGAAATCCTCCCTAAGATGAGCAATTTCTATTAATGGGAAGAGCCGGTAGTTAATTGATCAGAAAAGAGACCTGAGTCCGATCTTAGAGGTCGATCGGTACCCACCACAGTAGGTCTTGCAAGTGTTGTATACAGTCTCTCTCGGTGTATGGTCTCTTAACTAATCAAATTAAATTTTACTTTTATTTTGACTAAGTCCGATTACGTTCTATAGGAACAGATAGTCTATTAGGGTGTTTGGACCTAGCTAATTACCGAGCTCAAGCAAATAGAAATCCTAAATCTAGGGGTCAAATCCTCGAGAATCAAATAGAAAAAAATGCAAAAAATCTCAAAAAACCATGGTGAGGTCCCCCGAGTGCACCGGCACTCGGCGAAACATACCCAGAATAATCCAAGTGTCCAGAAAGTTCTAGGTTATTACAATAATGTTTTTACAGAAATAAATCTATCTAAAATAATGATCTCCTCTCCTCCCTCTGCTCCTTCTCAGATGCGGGTCCCCCCAAAGTCGAACCGTATTGTCCCTCGGGCGGTTGCTCATACAAAAAGTGAACCAGAAGATGGTCAGGAAACAGTTACAATGGATAGATACAAAAATAAGCAATAAAATCAAACTACTAAGTCGTGCTCCTTGACAATGGTGTCATTCTGATGATCGGCCGATCGACTAAGGTTAAGTATGGAATTAATCAAATATCACTGTGACCCAAATTAATCAGTGCAATCCATGAGAAAAATCAACCAATTATAAAATCAACCATCAATGTAAGCGGCTTCGCTATTTTATTTACCTGGTATAGCGATCAAGGTTGAACACAAGGAGCATAATTTAAAAACTAAGTAGTCGGATTTCATAAAACAAAATTTTTAGTGATTTTTAATTTTGCAGATTTTTAATTTTCAATAAAAGGAAAATAAGCTCAAGCAGTAAAAGACACATACAATAGTCTTTTTGTATTTTTCAAAATTATCACAAATACTCAGAAAATTATAACAAATATATTTTTGGATTTTATAGGTTTTATATTGTTTTTGGTATTTTATGGATTTTTCAGATGTTTTTATGAATTTCTAATAATCATATAGTGATAAAAATTTTCAATAGTGTAGAACCAGGAGCAATTTGCAAATTAAAAATATTTAAAATACTCAAAACTCATGGATGGTATTTTTATGAACTATAAGTAAAAAACTACAAACAGAGATGGAAAACTCTATTTTTTGGATTTTTCTTTAATTTTACATAATTTTTATAAGATTTAAAGTGTTTTGATTTTTTGGTTTTTATGAGGTATTTTTGAGCAAAAATGGTACTGGAGATAAAATACAACAAAACATGACTGTAGAAATTTTTATGGATTCTTTTAAAAGATTTTCAAATTTTTATAATTTTTACAACACAAATAGGACACGGTTTATGAGTTTTTGAATCTTTAATAATATAAACTAAAATTAATTTGGCAAACCAAAATTACCATGTAAATAACAAGCAAGCATGAGCTGACAAGTATTTTTGTAGAATTTTTAGGGTCACTTTACTATTAATTGTATTAAATAAAATACATGTAAATTAAAAAGAGTTTAAAGGGAGCACCTTGCAAATATTTTTAGTTCTGGGGTCAAAGTATAACACACAATAAAAGATCAGGACCAGAGATGTAATTTATCCGCTCAAATTGTGTGCAACACATGATCAAGGTATACATGGGATAAGTGCAAATATCAAAACATAAATTTCATTCCTTAACAAATAAGGAGTTCGGGATAAATATTGTAAATAACCAAAAATAATACGTGGGGACGTACGTGACTCAAACTTGGTTGGACTAAAATGCAAATATGAAAACTAGAGGGCCCAAACGATAAATATTTTTAACTTCACATTTTATTTACTAGACTAAAGCTAAATAAGACAACGTGCAGGTAAAAAGCAAAATATACCCAGTAGAGGGGCACGTGGCACGTGCATGAGGAGGTGGACGCTGACGGCTCTGATGGTTCTGTAAAGTTGATCTGACGGTCTGGGAAGGCTGCGCTAACGTGCGGCTCAGATCGGGAAAAGGTCTGATCGGACCGTTATCAAGTGGGCGTGGATGGACGACCTTGATCATAACTGCACGCGAGAGGCTATCGGATGGCTTCGGTGGGTGCTGGAAGAATTGTAGCCTGTCGAGTTTCGATCGAGAAGATATGGCAATACGAGGACTTGATCTGCTCGCAGCGAGGTCCAAAAACCTCGTGAGGTACATCTGCATCTATTGGATGGCTCTGATGCGAAAGCGGACGGTCAGATTGGCGTGGCAGTGTTCCGCCACCTGGAGCTACTCCGGTTGAGCGGGAAGGGTACTAATCCAGTCTCTTGGCGCGTGCCTGCTCCTGCAAAGGGCAGAGGGACTCGGAGAGGTTTCTTCGGACGTGTTAAATCATAATAAAGCAAAGAGAAGCGATGGTGGGGTGGAGATCTGATTTCCGATGAAGGTGGGGGAGGAAACCTGACCTAATCCTGCTTTGATGAGCAGGATCCAGGGGGATAGGCTACGCTGGAAGATGAAAGGCGAGTAGTGGGAGCGATCTATGCGAGTAGATGGTTGATGCAGAGCTCCGACCGACTGGTTGAAGCAGGTGAACTATGGCGGCGATGGAGGATGGAATCGAAGTGAAAGTGGAAATGGGGGTGATATGATGGATACCTGAAGATACTGATGAGATCAGGACCTCCAAACGAAGTGGTTGGCGAGGTAATGGCCTCAACCGAGATGCGATGGACCAGGGAGGCTAAACGTGGAGGAGGTCCGGCCACGTAGCTTGAGCGTCATTGCTTCAGCCCCAATCCGATTTTCAAAGGTTGCTTCAGGCAGCTGTCACTCAACAGGAGGTAGATAGGTGGCAAAAGGGCGGCGAGGAGCGAGCTCCCGTGCGCTGGAGGCAGGGAGAGTTTATATAGGCGTGCTCATGGGTTTAGAAGGATCGACGAGGGATGTGAAACCCTAGATAGATCCGATCTTACCTAGGAACTCACGAGGATCATGGATCCTGGGAGAGGAATCGAGCTGTGTAATCGAGGCGAATAGATGTTGAACCCGATCGGGAAAAATTAGAGAAATGGACTCTAGCGAACAGAATCGGGTCTGACCCGACTTGTGGAGAAGGTTGACCCGGGTCAACAAACCCGGGTCGACCAATTAGGAAATTCCTTCAAATAATATTAAATATAAAATACTAAATGATTTTAAATAAAAAGTGTATAAAAAAAAATATTTATGTTTTTATAAACTTTTTTATGTGATTTTTAATTATTTTTATGAAAAATAGTGTATATATAGTATAATGTGTTACGTATAGGTATACTATACATATGTATTATGTACATGTATTTTTATTTTATTATTTGTTCAACAAATAATTTTATTTTATATTTTATTTATTTACAAAATAATTTAAGGGGTATAAAATGATTTTTATATGATTTTTATAAATTAATTAAGGTTGCAAAATAAATGGGTATTGTATTATATACATGTGGTTTTTGTACAATTGAACTATGGATTTTCTTTTTATTTTATGTTTTCTGATTTTTATTTTATTTTTATAATATTACTAGGACTATATACAAGTGTAAAATAATAAGATATTTATATTTTATCAAAAATAAGTATAAATAATTACTTGTACAAGTATAGGTTGTATGTACAATATACAGTGTACCCCATTTTTCTCTTCTTATTTTCTTTGCGATAAGGTCAAATTTTGACCTTCCCTTGGGTTTGGGTCACTCTGTATTTATTCTGAATACATCCTTCCTTTTCTTTTCTCTTTATTCTTTTATTTTTGAAAAATAGTTGTTAATTATGAGATATGACCAATGACATGCACAAAGTTAATTTATTATATTTGCATATATCTATTGATGGTTTTGCTAAAAGATAAAGCTAAAATAAAAGAATACAGAATTAGAATCGTATATTCATCACACATATTCAATATAAATAAAATTCTAAACAAGTTATGGGCTTAAAATATTTGAAAATACTTTATATATATATGAATGGAAATATTGAAGATCCACAAAGCATTGACATTTAGTTAATTGGTAACATATAATGTGTGAATTCAGTGTATGTGCATCAAATGTATGCAACACATGTGCATGGAATTGAAATATCATGGGCTTATATTAATTGGACGGTTTGTCTCTATTTGATCAAAAATATATGTATATTAGATATACAAAAAGATAGTTAAATCTGAATTAAAGAATGAGGAGAAATATATCGAGATTTTTAAATAGGTGATTTGAAAATGATTAGACATGGGTTAGGTTTGACTAGCTTGAATAATGTGAAATGCATAAACACAAACACACATATGTATATGTAGGTATGTACATGTATATGTACTTCTATATGTACATGTATATGAGTATGAGTATGTGTATGTATATGATGTTGTATTTAAAACCATGTAATTAGGTTTTAACTTGGTAAATCTATGCAATTCCATTGGATTAACTAATTGATTTCAATTGAGAAATCAAATGATGTTAGAGGGAAGTTGGGAATTCCTAAATTTAAAATAAGAGGAGTTTTGGGTAGAGGTTTAATACCATATTTATTAGTTCTAAAATTTTGGTGGACTTATATATGAGTTCACATCCTAAGCTCTTATAGCAATAGTAAAGAGGAGGAATAGAAAATCACACATACATGTGTGCTCCACTTTGTCTCGTACTCGAGTGGATCAATTCGGATCTTGATAATTTTGCTACAGATTTCATTTTGTAGGTTGAATAAATTAATCCTACAAATTAATTGTGATTACACCACTACGGGAATTCTACTTGACCCAACGGTTCGGAATCCTCTAGACTTAGCCGCCATTTCAGAATATGAAGAGGCTCCCATCGAGGGGCATTCTCGAGAAATTGAAAGATCGTGTCCTAGTTCTTCTTAAACACATCCCCAGATGCCCTTTCTTTCACACGTAAGGAACATTTCTCCCTCTCTCACAACCTCTATTCTTCCACCACAATGTGATGTTCTTCTCTTCTCTCAGATGCAATCCTCTGAGATACTTTTGAGGATGAGCTCATTGGTATGCACGAACAATGATGATATACCGTTGTATCCTGAAAGTGGATCGTTGGTACCCTTCGCATCAGCAATGTGGGGCTGATATCTTCTCTAAAGACAGTCTATTACGTGGACGCTTCAGTGATCTCTGATGTAATACTTTTAACTGTTTTGTTTACTGCAACTTGTTTACTATTTTACCTTTCTTGGATCTCACCCTAAAATATTGTATTAATGTTTTAATTTATTCATATATGCATGTTATAATCGGATTATGAATCAGAAATGCATGATTATTATTTTGTTGATCTGTATTGCTTTTATATTGATTTGTATGAATTCAAAAAATCACTGCATATTATTTATCATGTTGAATCTAGTAACAACAATCTTAGAGAAGATATTGGGTATGGAATTTGAAAATAATTCGGATACATTGTTTAAATTGAGTGCAGATATGACCGAGATGCCAGAAAAATTTTGTGATTAGAATTTCAAGCATCGGCAACAATGTATGAAAATTTGGTTTACCACCATAGGTTTAATCTCATACTTGAAACTGAATGTCCTATGGTGGAAAAGAGAAACCCCTCACATGATATCAAGAAGACATAATCTATGTGGAAGAAATGTGGTTGTATATGTCATGATTGCATCTAATTAGCTCTATCCAACACGTTTTTTGACGTGTATTGTTCGTCCGCGCAGACTGCAAAGGGGACACAAGAAGAACTAGATGTGAAATATAATATCGAGGATCTCGATATAGAGAAATACTCTATCATAAAGTTCTTAAAGCTTTCCATGACCGAAGGGAAGTTGGTTTCTGAACAGGCACACGATTTTTTACTCTTATGCATTGAGATGAAACTTACATAGAAATTTCAAGTCATGCGCATCATAAAAAAAATTTCAAGTCTTGGAAAGACTTCGATATAACCCTAAAACACGAGAAGGAAAAGATTTGTATGGATGATGGAAATCGTCATAGAGGAGGCACAACAAATAAAAGCTTGTAGTTCTTATTGATGTTCAGGATAAGGTCAATTTCATGACATCGATGGGCAAAGAGAAAAGGGAAAATGGTAGTAAAAATAATGAATAAAGCCAACGACAATATCCAGAAAAAGGTAAAGAATAAATCATGTTGGCATTGTAATCAGGTTGGCATTTGGAAAAAGGATTTTCTATCCTTAAAGGCTCAACCAAGGACTACAGATAAGAGTCCTCAAGTGAATATAATCACCGCAGGTCTTGGAGCTACGAGGGGTATGTTTCTGTAAAACATGAACTATATCATATCCATGACCCTAATGAGTGGCTCATGAATACAAGAGCCAACATACATATTTGTTTTGAGAGAACCTTATATTCTTCTTATCGAAACTGCAGTTTTGGGACTGTGAAGATGAGGAACGATTCTGCGGCCATGGTGTTGGAGTTGGGACAAGTCAACTTGAGGTTCTCCTCTGGATGTGTCTGGACTTTACACATGATGTTGGATGTCCCCGACGTAAAGAAGAATATATTATATGGTTCTTTCTTAGTTATAAATGATTTTGAATTGAACTTTAAATGTAATAAAGTTATCAGGCATGCCATTTTTATGGAAAATGATATTTGGTAGATTTAATTTATTGTTTAGAATTAGATGTGATTAAGTAAATATAGATTCAGTGAATGTTTTAAATTCTGAATGTTCTATTTATGTGTCTCATGTTATTAATAATTTAGAATCTTGTTATCTGTTGAATGGTAAATTGTAGATGTGAACTTGAATTAATTAGAAGAATGATGAATTTAGAGTTGATCTCTAAATATACTATTAATAAAAATAAAAAATGTGGAATTTGTGTGCAAGTTAAGACACTTAGGAAGTCTTTTTAGTCTATCTCTAGAGATAGTGAGATCTTGGATCAAGTGCACATGGATATGCGTGAGTTTAATCATGTGTTGACTAGAGACAATAAGAAATAGTTTATCACATTTATATATGATTGCAATAAGATACTGCTAGGTGTATCTAATGAAAACCAAGGACAAAACTTTACAAAAATATCTAATCTTTAAGAATGAGGATGAGAGACAAATAGGAAAAGTGTTTAAACGCCTTAGGTCAGGTAGAAGAGGTGAATATACTTCTAACTTGTTTGATGAACAATGCAAAATATTTTCCATAGTTAATGAAGTTATTGCTCCATATTCACCACAATCAAATGGGATAACAGACCGAAAAAATAAGATATCAACTGACATAATCAATGCTCTCCTACAGAGTTTTGGACTTCCAACCTATATGCGGGTAGAGGCCTTAATTACGACTTGCCATATTCTGAATAAGGTCCCTCCAAGACATATGGAAAAGTGTCCTTTTGAATTCTGGAGAAATAGGAAACCAAGCTTAAGGCATCTCAAGATGTGAAGTTATCTCACTAATGTTTTAGTCTCAAAACATAAGAGAAAGAAGTTTGCTCCTAAAACTGTTGATGAGGTCTTCATAATTTCTTTGAAAAATAAGTATTAGGTTCTTAGTAATTCGGTCTGAGATACCTGGCATAAATATAACACCATTGTTGAACTCAGTGATGCTAACTTCTTTGATGATGTCTTCCCTATGAAGATTGGGATTCCTCAGAATCTGACCTATGATGCCTCCACGTCAAGATTTAATCTAGATCAAGTGGAAAGGATAAAGAATGTGGGGGTTGAGACTTAATCTGAACTCAATGACCCTTTAGAAGAAATTGAGCCAAAGAGGAGTATATGACCATGGATAGCTAAGGATCTGCATAGTAACTTTATTCTCTACAAAATCGAGGAAAATCCACCAAGTTACAAGGAAGCCATTGTTTCATTTGAAGCAAAACAATGGAAGGAAGCTGATGAATCCATGTTCATCACTCTTTATTCTTTTATTTTAGCTAATTATCTTGGCAATGCATCATGTAAATAGGTGTAAATACAATAACTTAGCAATATGCATGCATGTGCTAATATTACATAATTAGCATGTATTCGTGCAAAAATAAAAGAAAAAAGAAAAAAGAAAAAGGAAGGAGGTATTTAGAATATATATTGAGTGACCCATACCCCAAGAGAGGGCCAAGTATTGGTCTGATCGCCAAATAAAATAAGTAGAGAGAGATAGGGCCCACTCTATATTATGTATATTTCACGTGTTTAAATAAATAACTATTTTTGCCAAAATAAAAATAAAATATTCTTTTTACCTCCTTAAATGTATTTAGAAAAAATAAAATAAAAATCAGAAAAATAGAATAAAAATAAAATAAAATTCTCTCTCTTACTTGTACATAATATATATATATATATGTTTTCTTCCCTATTTATTCTATACCTGTAAATAAATAATAAAAACAAAAACAAAAATTATTTTATACTCCAAAAATTATATTATAAATAAATAAAATATAAAATTGGGGTATTTTTGTAAAAATAATAAATTAAAAATAATTGTACAAAATACATAGGCATAATATACCTGTATATAATACAATATACTGTATATAGAGTAATTTATTTTTCATAAAAATAAAAAAATCATGGAAAATCCCTTGAAAACAATAAACATTTTTCATTTTATTCATTTTTAAATTTAAATTCATTTATTATTTTTAATCTATTTATTTTTTATTTTTCCTGGTATTTTGTCCTGTAGCCTATTTTGTCCTCAGTACTTGACCCGACCCGGTTGTCTTCACCGGACCTTCTTCTCGGAATTTTCTCGGGCGGATCGCACATCCTTTCACCCCGAATCTTTGCCCGTGTCTTCCCCATGGATCCAAGATCCTCGTAGATCCCTAGGGAGGTGTGGATCTTTCTCGATTCATGCACCCTCACCCGATCTCTCCAGCCACCTGGGAATGCTATAAAATCTCTCATCTATCCCCCCAGGTCGGCAGCTCGTGCCTCGCTCCCATTGAAAACCCTAGCCACCTCCAACTGAGTGACAGCTGCCTGGAGCATCGTCGGGTGGTCGATTTGGTGCAACAGAGCCGACGCTCCCCCTTCGTGGTCGGACCTCCGCTGCGAGTAGCCTCCCTTACATTCTGCCGCTTGGTCGAGTCCATTACCCCGCTGACCTCTTCGCATGGAGCTGAGGAACACGTTCCGACCTTCAGGTAACTCCCTTATCCAACGCCTTGGTCCATTCGATCGAATCTTTCATTAGCCATCGTCGTCGCTCCGTCGGCTCCGACCAGTCGGTCAGAGCCCCGTTCCCCCATCCTTTCCGTTCCGATATCACCGCATGCTCACCCTCCATCTCACCCCGCAATATGATCCCCCTAATCTCAGCCCATCTAGCCCATCTAGTCAAGATTAGGTTCGAGGTCTCTTCCTTCGCCTTCGCAGGAGATCAACCAGCATCCCTCGTCGCTTCTTTCACTTTTAGACCAAATAACCAGGACCATAGCGTAGCTTTGAGTCAGGGGTACCCTTTGCAGGTCCTCTCGCACGTTGAGAGCCTCCCGACCATCTTTTCCAGAGCTCACCGGAGCAGCTCCAGGTTCCCATCGTTGTCGCGCCTATCCAGTCGTTGGAGCTCCCATTCAAGCCGTTCAGCTGACGCGGAATCGTTCCACGATCACAATGGTGCCTCCTGATCTTTCATCGGGGCTGAGGATCTCGTCCTTGGCTCCGACGAAGTTCACCCAGGCGTTGTTCTTCCAGACATGTTCTGCATCGTTGGATCGACCGTCACCCTCTAGTTTACATCCTGAGCATCCATCCAGCCAATATGTCAGAACGTTAGATGTCAGATCTAATGGCCACGTACGTGCCACGACCCCGATCATCTGACACCGTCAGATCTGACGCCTGACACTATCAGAGTTGCACGACCACGCCACACCAGCAGACGACACGCAGCTCCCACGTGTGACTCACGTGCAGCGAGGGTATATTTCTCTTTTTACCATGTATTTATTTCAGTTTATGTTTTAGTCTGTAAAATAAAAGGTGTAGTTGAACTTATTTGCACAATAGTCCATGTAGTTTCGGATATTTGAATTTTAGTCCTCCATGTCTGAGACACGTGCTTGGTAACATGCATAGTGGTGTATTTGCAGTATTTACACGAAGTTTTTGTTGTGGTATAGTTTGAATGAATATTTTCTAAAATTACATTTATACCCTTCTGAACGTGGATTTTGCGCATGTGCGGATTTATTTGGATAAATTGCGTTTTCAACCATGGGCTTTTTATGCTTGTTAATATTTGGTCCTGAAACTTAAAATAATTGCATTTAGGTCCCTATAACCTGTGTGTTTTGTTTTTAATTAAATAAATATCAAAACTACTCCAAAAATTCCCAAACAATTATCAGTAGTTCCTGCTAGTGTGTAATATTTTTGGTAATTTTTGAGATGCATTTTGATTTTATTTGTTATTTTCTAAAAATCAAAAACCTTAAAAAGTGCCCCTATCTATTTTAGAAAATTCATAAAAAATAGAAAAATACCTCTAAAAATTTCAAAAAAATCATGTCTGTTTGTTGCATGTTGTTTTAATTTCTATATCGTTTTCATTCAATTATTTTTTATAAAACACCTAAAATTGCAAAAGACTAATAACCTTATAAAAATCATTAAAATTTCATTAAAAATCAAAAAAATGGGTTTTCATATTCTGTAGGTAGATTTTACTTTATATTTTCATAAAAAAAAATACTGCCAGGATTTTAGAGGCAGTTTAGACATTTTTAATGTGCCTTTCCATCTAGGTTGCACACTGCTTGTTATTGTTGTCTTTCTTTTATTTTTAGAAAATTCTATAAAAATCATAAAAAGTCCATAAAATACCCGAAAATACTTGAATATTTTAAAAATATAAAAAAAATTGTTTAAAATTTTTGAATATTTTAAACCTATAAATAATTATTTGAGTGTGATTTTTATCATTTCTTTATTTCTTTTCTTAATAGAAAATCATAAAAATGAAAACTAAAAATCATCAAAAATACTTTTATTTCTTGGATTTATCGACTACTTCGTAGGATTATCACGTGCTCCTTGTGTTCGACCCTGGTGGTTGTACCAGGTTAAATAAATAGCAAGACCACATGACTTGTTCTCATGATTATTTGATTTTGTTGGTGGTCTATATTTTCTCGATTGAGTCACGCTTCGCAGGTTGAGGTCGCAACGACCTTGATCTGTTTTTCTGAGACTTAACCTCGATCGATGGACCGCTCATCAGAAGCCGTCAAATCTGAGATGGATTTCATTATGATTAATTGAACTTAAAAACTGGTGGATTTACCAAAATGATGCTTTATTATTGGGTGCAAATGGGTGTATAAGAGAAATCTTAGGCCTAGCGGATCTATTGAAAAATATAAAGCCAGATTAGTTGTTAAAAGCTTTAGGCAGAAGGAAGGTATCGATTATTTTGATACATATCCCCCTGATGATCTCAATCTGGATGTTTATTGCATTGACATATGTATATAATCTCTCTGTCCACCAGATGGATGTGAAGACCGCATTCTTGCATTGCGATGTTGAGGAGAAGACCTATATGGATCAACTTGATGGGCTTGTGATTCCTGAAAGTAAGGGAAAGGTGTGCAAGCTTGTTAAGTCCCTTTACAAATTGAATCAAGTGCCAAAATAGTTGCATGAAAAATTTGATAAAACTATTTTGTCATGTGGCTTTAAGGTTCATAAATCCGACAAGTGTGTAAGGATGAAAATGAATGTGAATATATTCTTATCTGATCCATTATCATATTCGTTTTATATTTTTTTGACATTTGTATTCATTTTAAAATGGACGCGGATATGGATATCACTTTGATATTTGCTAATATTCGTATTCGTATATTTGTTTTCGTACATAAGTATAGTAATAGATTTATTTATAATTGTGTGTAACAACATTTATTGATTGCATTCATGATGAATCTATGTTTCATCATCTTTATTCTATCATTTTGGCCTTAAAATCCCTAGTAAATGCATGTAAATAGTGTTAAATCATGCATTTTATCATTCATGCATTTGTGTACAAAATGTGTATAAAATGCGGTTTTTAAAGCCAAAATTATAGAATAAAGAAAAGAAAAGAAAATGAATAAAATATTGTAAATATTTTATGACCCGAAACTCCGAGACCTAGGCATCTTGATGACTAGGTCGACAAGGAATAAAGTAGGGGTAGATAAGGGCCAAAATACAATAAAAATACCTTTGTTTTTCATTCATTCTTTATTCATTTTGGGACCTATTTTTGGTTCCACATTTTATACCCCAAATAAAGAAACTGTGTACATGAAAGTTGTCGATAATTTCATATAGAAAAATACAAAATTGATTTCACTCAAAAATAATGTACAGATAAAAAGTTATGATCTGAATAAAATTCCAGAATCCCAATTCCCAGACATGTATCTCCCTAAAAAAAGCTCGTAATTTTAAATAAGCTATTTAATGAAGGTGGTTTCGCATTTGGTGGAGCTACGGTTCGAAAGTTGAGTTTTGGACCCCTATTGTATACTTGTACAGATTAAAATATTCATTTTATTATTTATTCATTATTTTTACCATTTTATATTTTTATAATTTTGTAAATATTATTTATAATATATATGTATATTAAAATCAGAATAAAAACACAAAGAAAACATAAAAATAAAATGTTTATATATTATACATAGGTATAATACATGTACCTATAACTATATAAATACTACTTCTATTTATTTAAATATACAAAATACTTCAGAAAAATAAAATAAAAATATATTTAAGTGTATAAAAATACTTTATAAATTTATAAAATGATAAATAAAAATAAATAAATTAAATTCTCAAAAAAAATAAATCATTAAAATACTTAGATAAAGATACCTATAAAGGGTATAAATGGTAACTTGTAATTATTAATCTCGAAAAAATAAATAAAAATTGCCATAAAATAATTTATAAAATAATAAACATTTTTTATATTATAACTAAAAATTAATAAAATCATCTCATATTTTTAATCGAATTTATAAGCCTTTTTCCCCAGACTTTTTCCTGGTTGGTCCACGTTGACCAACCAGGGGGTAGCAAGAGTTGACCTCTGGTCAACTCTCTGCCCAACGTCTGGGTTGTGTCAGACCGTGATTTTGACCCATTTTTGCGGATTTTTCGAGGCTAATCCGTTCCCCTTTTTGCTATGCAATCTTCACGACTTTTGATCCTTGCAGATTAGTGATACACGCCCTTGTGTTATCTCGGTCTTTGGATCATTGCAGCGCCTGCCACACATCGTTCTTGGAGTCGCCCCGACCATCTTTCAAAACCTCACCCGTCACTTCCCATCCTCCTAGAACCCTCTTTGACCGCTTTTCTCCCTCTTTTTTTGGCGAGCTCTGGACGGGGCTTGTGACAGGAGACCCTCCAGCTCCCTCGTGGCGTGATTAGTCGGCCGTAGAGTGGTCTCCATCCTTCGTCTCCGGCGTGCCGCCGTGAGGTCCTATCTCCTCAACCACGGCCGAGTCGAGGTCTTTTTTCCGTTATTTTCCTTACTGTTTGATTAGCCATTACAGCCAGCGTGCATTTCGTACTGTTATTCCGTGATTTAATCCCATCAGTTGCGTTGATCCCCATTTCGAACACCTCGCCGGAGCTCAAGAACTCTGGCGACCGTCAACCACTCCATACATGTCCCCCGCTCGCCAATAAAAGCCAGGACGTCTGCTTTGGTGTTGCTGCGTGTATTTTCTTTGCAGGTCCTGAAGGAGGCCTCTGAGCCTCATAATCGTCGAGCGTGATTCCCCAGGTCCGTCAGAGCTTTCTCGAGAGGTGGAAGGCCATTCCATGGTCTTAGACCCCATATTAGCCACCTGGAAATCACAGAGGAGCTGCAGGCACCGGTCACGACCGTTGGGGAGCTCCCTGCGGTGCTGAGGATCGAGCTCTGGCAGATCCAATCGCGCCAGGCTCGAATTCTTCACTTGTTCTTCTTGATTGACTCAATGCCGTCAGATCGTCCTCTGATCTTCCTGCATTCCAGCCATCGTTCGATCCGTGCACATTCCCGCCGTCCGATCCACGATGAGAATCTAATCTCGGCCGTCAAACCGAAGCGGTATCGGCGCGTTTGGCATCGCCACGTGTCTTAAGTGAAGCATCAAGAACCGTCGGATCGCTCCACGCGTGGGCATTTTGCAAGATACACCCCGCCAGTTTTTGTATTTATTAATTAACATTAAAACTTTATATGTGTTTTAAACTTTTTGCAAAATTTGCGTAACGCCCCCCTTAGTTTTGTAATATTGCAGGTTGGTCCCTGCTAGGTCACTTGCTCTGCGCACGTGACTTGGCATTTTTACAGAACCACCCCGGGCTATTTGCAGATTTATTATTAAGCCCAAAACGTTTATTGGTAGTTATAAACTTCAGGGATTTTTGTATTTAAGCCCCTTGGATTTTTGTGAATTACATTTTAGCCCCTGTCAGGCGTGCCCACGTGTCCCCTGGTGTTTTACAAACATAACCTTGCGAGTTTGGGCATTTGGAGTTGGTCCTGGAACTGTGAATATTAGTTATATAATTTCTATGAAAATTGCACGTGGGTCCTTCAACTTTTGCTTATTTACAGAAATGCCCCTGCTAGCTTGTATTTTCTTTAGGCTTCCTCTATTTTTTGCATGCATCTATAAATACCTAAAAAACCCACAAAAATCACTATAAGTTCCTGTTTAATGTTATATTTTTATATCGTACATTTATTGCTTTTTAATATTTATAAAAATTCAAAAACACTCATTTTTGTTACTGTTAGCATTATAAAATCCATAAAAATTAGAAAAACACTTTAGAAAATTCCCAAAAAAATATATTTTGTGTCTTTTAGTGCCCTTTAACTTCAATCCAAAAATCATTAAAAAATACAAAAGAAAACTCATAAAAATTAGAAAGTTCTAAAAACCTTCAAAAAAATTTATAAAATTCATAAAAAATCTAAAAATTGTGTTTTCTTTTCCTGAATTTTCTTTTTTTTATTATCTTTAATTGAAAATTAATTTGGAGAATTTTTATTACTGTTTGATATTTTATATCTCCATTTTAGTTTCAGATCTTTATTTTATCCACTGTTTTTAATATTTTGGATGTTAAATTTACCAAAAAATTAGGAAAAATATAGAAAAATTACAAAAACATTAAAAAAATATAAAAAGTCTAAAAACATTTCATTTCCTGAATTTTCCCTATTTTACCTATTTTTATAAATACCTTATCCTCCTCTTTCTTATTTTTATATAAATTCTATTATTGAAAAAAAAGAAAATATAAAAATATAAAATATAAAAAGAAAATAGAAAATTAGAAAATTAAAAATCAAAATATAAAAATAGAAAATTAAAAATTAAATAAAATAATAATATAAAATTAAAACCCCACAAAAAATTGCATATTGGTAGACACTTGATCACATCACATTTTGCACATTTTGCTTGATCTGTCTTGCTTGCTCCCTGTGTTCAACCTCTACACACTTGCACACTATACACATCTTGTTGTAGAGTTATAATAAATTTTAACTCCGCACTACTTTCCATTGTTTGATTTTTGTTGTGGGTTAATTGTTGATTTTAGCCGGGATTCATTGAGGGTTGCCGCAGCAACTTCTGTCTCCGCCTTGTGTGAGACATTTAGATCCGCGTGATCTTCGGTTAAATTAAATGATGTCGTTGCCGGGGAGCAACAGCGCGTAGTTCGTCTTTTTGTTTGTGATTGTGATTGCTTGTCTATTTCACGGCTTTTATTTATTTCCCTTATTTTTGATATAATTGTTTGAGCTGTCTAATCCCTCTCTTGTTGACTTTGTGCGGGGAACCGCGGATCGAGGGAGGCACTCCACCCTAGGTGCTAGTGTACCCACGTGAAGCCGACTCTAGCCAGCCTAGCACTGAGGAGACGAGGAGAGAATTTTGAAGACCGAGCTCCCCTTTAGTTGTAGCATTTACTTTCTATATTTATTTTTGTAATTTAAGTGAGAGAGAGACTCCATTAATTTGTAATAATACAGGTACTCGGACATTGGACATTCGGGCCTAATTTCCAAGTGTTGGTACACTTGGGGGCTCACCATGGCTTTTCACGTTTTTCTTCGCATTTTTTATTTGTTTTTCGGTTTTGTTTTCTTTCTTTTATGTGATTGAGCCCTTAGCCGTAGGAGTTGCTTGACGTAGTCTTAAGGCCAAACACCTAATATATTTGCATGTGCCTATACTCTCGTTTGGACTTAGACAAATTTTGAAAATTGTTCTTCACGCTAATAGCAGCTTCTCACCTTAGAGCGATTTCATCGGCTTTGCATTTGCATATAGATTAGGTTTCAATTCTGCTGAGCATCCTTGCATGTAGAGTGCTGGAGGCAAGGTGAGCATTTACGCTTTAGCATTCATCATCGATTTACCGCTTGCATTGCTTTTCTGACTTTCCCTATGATTTTGACCATCTAGGTGCTAAGTAAAATTAACTCCTCGATAGGCTCGTGCATTTCTCACTAAAAACCCAAAAAAGTGACAACCAATAAAATTAGGACTGCTAATATTAATTGACTAAAAAAGATCAAATAGACAAATATTGTCTTGGGGCGAGTAATCCTCTCATTGTCTTCGTTTTACATTGCTCGCGTACACACTAAGGTTAGTGCCCAAATCCCATTCAGCCCCTAAGTGTTTGCGCAACTTTTTGACTTCTCACCTAACTCTAAAACAGACAAGATAAAAGGACCGCATTTTACGGTCTCTACCGAGTTGAGTAGGTGAATTGAGGGTTTGTATTGTGTGAGTTTTGTTTGTTATTGTTTGTGTGCATCTTAGATCTTCTATGCGCATTTGCGCCTTCTTCTTCACTCTCTTGACTTGACCTTCGTGCTCCCCCGAATAATTTCCTTTTGCTTTCGAGATGGACCCCTGGAGCGCATTTTATCCGGACTTTGCGGATCCCTCATTCACTCCAATCGTTCCACCTCCCTTTTATCAGGAGGATCCTCCTCCTATTTTTTCTGATTTTTGTACAGACCCATCTCAGCCACAGTATCAGACCTCGGACTTCTATCTACATCCACCTCCACCCGTATATTATCACCATCCACCTTCACATCCTCCTGAGTCTGACCTGTTGGAGTCACCTCCCTCGATCTCCATGAGTGTGTATTGAACCTAATACTAGAGCACATTAATTTGATGAGAGATTATCTAGCCATTTCGAGAGAAAATCAGATTAATGCTCCTTTCGTCAAGGTTACGGATTTCCTTGTGGGTGATCATGGGAGCTTGCAATCGCCTAAAATACAAAAAAATGAGAAAATTTTAAAAACACAAAAGGAGTTTGGGAGACACTTTGTTGATTCATACCGTGAGGAGAGGGTCCATCTGCCAGATCATTCACCCACACAACCTCTCACATCTTGTCCCACCTTTGACCCCGAGGATGCCGTTGTACAGACTACTCTTGGCATGCCTCGTGTAGATGCTGATTCCAACTTCCTCCCTTGTATGGAGGAAGTCCAAAAATTCAAAAAAAAATGTTGACTGAACCTGAAGTGGCGGCCGTTATTCATGAGATCATCCAAGCCCCACTTCAGCAGGCCATGACACAATTATCTGCTCCTCTTCCCAAGAAGAGAAAGCGGAGGAGCAGATCTGAGCGTCATATTTTGACCATGGCCACTGCCCACACCATCACATACCGTCCCATTCTTAGAAAGAAGAACACATCTATCCCCTTCATCACTTGCACCATCTCTGGTCATATATGTGATCACACTCTCCTAGACGGCGATGCATCTATTAGCATATTACCCTTCTCGCTGGTACAGTCTCTTCACTTAGGGCCTCTAAAGAAAACCAGGATGATCGTACAATTTGTTGATGGATCTATCAAGAGGCCGAAGGGTATCCTTGAAAATACCGTCATTTCGATTCAGGGCACGAGCTATCATGTTGACTTTGTCGTGTTGCCCATGGAGACCTCCACAGGGGAGCCCTCTCCAATCATCCTAGGATGACCATTCCTCGCCTCTGCGAGGGTCATTATTGATTATGGATCAGGAGAGATTCGCTTCCGTCCTGTTGACGAGAGCGAAGTGTTGATCACCACACCCATAGTTGACCAGAGACCTGCACCTGATGCACCTTCACCTATTCTAGCTGGCTCTGAGGCCTGTGACCGATCTGATGACATTAGAGATGCTTGCTTATTGACCGCTGATGAGACCCGAGGAATCCTCCGAAAGGGGGGGGGGAACTCGGAAAGCATAGACCTCGCAGTTCCTCCTTCTGATGTGTGGTGATGTGTTGATGAAATCTAAGGAATTTATGTGATTGATACCATAGAGCGAAGTGCAGACACCAAGACTAGACAGGACGGACCTGGTTTGACTACTTCCACTGATAAGTTCGTTCCTGGTCACTCAAAAGTAATGATGATTGAGGTCAGTTATGATGCTAACCATTATTTTCAGAAATTAGGGCCTCTTGATGAAAAAGATGATCCGGGTGAGATTCTTGAGGACGAACAAGGTTCGACTACTTCCATTGATGAGTTCGTGCCTTTTGGTTTTGACCTGTACGACATCTCGCAGGACGACACTGAGTACACTACTTCCAATGATGATGAGTTCGTCCCATTTCACTTCGATATCAGCGAGACTCCTAAGGCCAGACCTATTCGTACTTCTTCCACTCACCCATCTGCACCTTCCCACCATAGGACCACCAAGGGCGAACCTAGCCATACTACTTCCATAGACCAGTTCGTCCCTTTTCGATTTGACTCCACTGAGGGCCTTCACTCTGTCGACCCTGATCAGCTTCCGTCCACTGTGGACCCCGATATCGACATGCACCACACCAGATCTATCCCTCATCGGTCTCGCAAGAAGGTTGGCTTTCTTCCTTCTTGATCATGTGTACATTCATCTCTGTTGTATATCCTTTCTCGTGTATCTCTGTCTATCTTCCGTTTTGCTCATCCACCCATCCTCGTGTTTGACTTACTTAGGACGTACTTTGTCCTAAGTATAGGGGGGTGGACGAGCCGATTGTTCATTCGTCGTTCCGTTTCTTTACTCCTGTTGTTGCCTATACTTAGAGCTTCTTTTACCCTAAGTATAGGGGGAGTGATGTGTACATCCTCTGATCTCGTTTCCATTTTCTTCTTTTCTTCTTTTCTTCTTTTCTTTTTCTATCTTCTTTTTCTACCGAAAAGGCGATGCCCCTTGTTGTCAGTCTTCTATGTACTTAGGATGTACTTTGTCTTAAGTATAGGGGGGTGTGCACCCCGAGTTTCTCTATTCTTTGATCCTCTCCATTGTCTCCTCTTCTTGTCTATACTTAGGGATATCTTACCGTAAGTATAGGGGGAGACAATCTGAGTACGATCTGTTCATTCCCACCCTTGACCCTCCCTGCTTTGTGTAAAGTCTGCTATACTTAGGATTATTTGATCCTAAGTATAGGGGGTACGGTCAACCTCTCATTCTTTTGTTCATCCGTTCATTCATTTCTCCGTTCATTTATTCTTTTGACTTGTCTATACTTAGTACGAGTTATGTCTTCTATTTTCTCTCCGATCTATGACGACATAGCTCAAGCTAAGTATAGGGGGGTCGTATAAACTACGTATATACTTTAGCCATAACTCGTACTTTCGTATTTTCTTAATAATATGACTAATGAAATTCATTAAAAACCTTAATAAAAAGATGTTATCATTCCTCAAATTCTTTTTGTACTTACTGATTAATAAATTGGGTGAAAATATTTTTTGCAAAATGTTTGAAAAATAGTTTGAAAATCTTTGTGAAAAATCTTTTGAAAACTATTTTGAAAACATTTTGTTACATATTTTCAACCTTTGTAAAAATATTTTGTTTGAAAAATTTATTTTCTTTGTGTGAAATAAAAATGTTTGAAAAATAATTTGCAAATGTTTTGAAAAATGGTAGCAAAAATATTTTGAAAAATCTATCTATACTGTTTGGAAAACCTTTGTAAAATGATTTTCAAATGTGTGTACATGTTTGTAAAATTGTTTGTAAAAATTATTTTGGACTATAGTTTTCAAAATTGTTTGAAAAACCTGTGTCAAATAACTTTGAGGAATAGATACATCTCACCAAAATTCACTATATATACTTATAAAATTGATCACTTACCCGTGTAAATTCTTAAAATCCACTTCTTGTATGTATAAGATGCACTCCCATGTAAATATTTTTACCCTAGTTTTTATCCAAAAATCTTTTTGTTTTGAAAAATCCCAAAAACATTTGCAAAATTAAAATCCAAAAATATTTGAAAAATCTTTTTGAAAAATACAAAAAAATGCATATGCATCATCTTTTCAAAAATCCAAAAAAGTTCAAAATCTTGAAAATTGCATCACAAAAATATTTTCTGCATTGTGCATAGCATATCATTCGCATTTTTCGGATTGAGTTTGATAATTGAACGAGTCTAAGTAAAATCGGAGATTGGAGCTTGATTAGACCTTAAAATCTACCTAATAACAGGAACCTTATAGGAACTGGGTTTGAGGTACTTCAGGTCTAGTTGACTTAATTCTTTAAGGATCACGAGACTTCGTTCAATGGATTCTTGACTACCTAAGTAGAGTATTTCGGAGTACACGCACGACTCTTGTTGATAATGACCTAACTTGGACACCTGCACCTTTCACATGGCTCAACTCAGTTGGAGTGGTGAGGGGATTGGATTTGCCGGTATGAGACGCACACAAGTGGAAACACTTGTCCTCCTCTAGGGAGGGAAGTTCACCCCAACCCGTCCAGTGATGAGGAATTCTAAAGACAGGAGAGTGTGGGTTGCGATAAAGCTTCAAAAGAGGGATAGTCTACTGGCTCAAGAGGAAAAACTCCCTATGTAAATGCTGTTGTATATAGTATTTCAAAAAAAAAAGAGACAGGCATGTACAAAAATAAAATGCCTGCAAAAGTATGTGAATATGTTGTATAGAAAATAAGCAAGCTTGAGCATCAAAGTCAAATATGTGAGCATGCAGCTGGATGACTTGACTACACTGGTCTTGCATCCTAGGATAGGTAGCTACACTGGCTACCATCCATTCTTCTCTTCACCCCCTCCTCTTGAGTTGGTTGCCACTTGAACTTAGAAGGGAATACCCCGCTCCTCGAGGAAGGAGTTATTGGATTGGAGAATCATTGGGTTGTCACACTAGAGAAGTCAGTCTCTTTGTCATTCTAGTTGGGGAGAGCCACTATCACCTACACTGTACGAGTCAGCTTCATAGTCGTAAGGGTTTGCGTATGAATTGAGATATTTCTGACCTGGCTATTGAGGAGACTTGAGCAGAGTTTTGGGGTTCTCAGGGACTGTTGGATTTCAAATCTGGTTCTCATTAAGGTTCCGACCGCACTAAAATTCTAAAGGTCCGACTTAAGCTCCAAACTTTGATTTTGTGAAGACAAGTTTGACAATTAAATTTAGTCCATCCTTTTCTTTTCTTTGTTTTTCTTTTCTGCACTTATTGCATAAGTGTTTGCTAGTGACTAGCAAAGGAAAGTATAGGGGGATGATGAATCTACGTTTTATCATCTTTATTCTATCATTTTGGCCTTAAAAACCCTAGTAAATGCGTGTAAATAGTGTTAAATCATGCATTTTACCATTCATGCATTTGTGTACAAAATGTGTATAAAATGCGGTATTTAAAGCCAAAATTATAGAATAAAGAAAAGAAAAGAAAAAGAATAAAATATTGTAAATATTTTATGACCCGAAACTCCGAGACCTGGGCATCTCGATGACTAGGTCAACAAGGAATAAAGTAGGGGGAGATAAGGGCCAAAATACAATAAAAATACCTTTGTTTTTCATACATTCTTTATTCATTTTGGGACCTACTTTTGGTTCCACTTTTTATACCTCAAATAAAGAAACTGTTTACATGAATTGTAGATAATTTCATATAGAAAAATACAAAATTGATTTCACTCAAAAATAATGTACAGATAAAAAGTTATGATCTGAATAAATATCCAGAATCCCAATTCTCATACCTGTATCTCCATAATAAAAGCTCGAAATGTGTCAAACTCACCTTTAATTGTATATAATTTTAAATAAGCTATTTAATGAAGGTGTTTTCGCATTTGGCGAAGCTACGGTTTGAAAGTTGAGTTTTGGACCCCTATTGTATACTTGTACAGATTAAAATATTGATTTTATTATTTATTTATTATTTTTACCATTTTATATTTTTATAATTTTGTAAATATTATTTATAATATATATATATTAAAATCAGAATAAAAACACAAAGAAAACATAAAAATAAAATGTGTGTATATTATACATAGGTATAATACCTGTACATATACCTATATAAATACTACTTCTATTTATTTAAATGTACAAAATACTTCAAAAAAATAAAATAAAAATAAATTTAAGTGTATAAAAATACTTTATAAATTTATAAAATGATAAATAAAAATAAATAAATTAAATTCTCAAAATAAAAATAAATTATTAAAATACTTAGATAAAGATACCTATAAAGGGTATAAATGGTAACATGTAATTATTAATCTCTGAAAAATAAACAAAAATTGCCATAAAATAATTTATAAAATAATAAACATTTTTTATATTATAACTAAAAATTAATAAAATCATCTCATATTTTTAATCAAATTTATAAGCCTTTTTCCCCAGACTTTTTCCTGGTTGGTCCACGTGGACCAACCAGGGGGCGGCAAGAGTTGACCTGTGGTCAACTCTCTGCCCAACGTATGGGTTGTGTCAGACCGTGATTTTGACCCGTTTTTGCGGATTTTTCAAGGCTAATTTGTTCCCCTTTTTGCTATGCAATCTTCACGACTTTTGATCCTTGCAGATTCGTGATACACGCCCTTGCGTTATCTCGGTCTTTGGATCATTGCAGCGCCTGCCACACATCGTTCTTGGAGCCACCCCGACCATCTTTCAAAACCTCACCCGTCACTTCCCATCCTCCTTGAACCCTCTTTGACCACTTTTCTCCCTCTTTTTTTGGCGAGCTCTGGACGGGGCTTGTGACAGGAGACCCACCAGCTCCCTCGTGGCGTGATTAGTCAGTCGTAGAGTGGTCTCCATCCTTCGTCTCCGGCGTGCCGCCTTGAGGTCCTATCTCCTCAGCCACAGCCGAGTCGAGGTCTTTTCCCGTTATTTTCCTTGCTGTTTGATTAGCCATTAGAGCCAGCATGCATTTCGTACTGTTATTCCGTGATTTAATCCCATCAGTTGTGTTGATCCCCATTTCGAACACCTCGTCGGAGCTCAAGAGCTCCGGTGACCGTCATCCACTCCATACACGCCCTCCGCTCACCAATAAAAGCCAGGACGTCTGCTTTGGTGCTGCTGCGTGTATTTTCTTTGTAGGTCCTGAAGGAGGCGTCTGAGCCTCATAATCGTCGAACGCGATTCCCCAGGTCAGCCGGAGCTTTCTCGAGAGGTGGAAGGCCATTCCATGGTCTTCGACCCCATATTATCCACTTGGGAATCATGGAGGAGCTGCAGGAACTGGTCACGACTGTCGGGGAGCTCCATGCGGCACTGAGGATCGAGCTCTAGCAGATCCAATCGCGCCAGGCTCAAGTTCACTTGTTCTTCCTGATTGACCCAACGCCGTCGGATCGTCCTCTGATCTTCCAGCATTCCAGCCACCGTTCGATCCGTGCACATTCCTGTCATCCGATCCACGATGAGCATCTAATCTCAGCTGTCAAACCGAAGCAGTATCGGCGCGTTAGGCATCGCCACGTGTCTTAAGTGAAGCATCAAGAACCGTCAGATCGCGCCAGGCGTGGGCATTTTGCAAGATACGCCCCACCAACTTTTTGTATTTATTAATTAACATTAAAACTTTCATCTGTGTTTTAAACTTTTTGCAAAATTTGCATAACGCCCCCTTAGTTTTGTAATATTACAGTTGGTCCCTGCCAGGTCACGTGCTCTACGCACGTGACTTGGCATTTTTGCAGAACCACCTCGGGTTGTTTGCAGATTTATTATTAAGCCCAAAACTTTTATTGGTAGTTATAAACTTCAAGGATTTTTGTATTTGAGCCCCTTGGATTTTTGTGAATTACGTTTTAGCCCCTGTCAGGCGCGTCCACATGTCCCCTGGTGTTTTTGCAAACATAATCTTGCAGGTTTGGGCATTTGGAGTTGGTCCTGGAACTGTGAATATTAGTTATATAATTTCTATGAAAATTGCACGTGGGTCCTTTAACTTTTACTTATTTACAGAAAAGCCCCTGCCAGCTTGTTTTCTTTATGCTTCCTCTATTTTTTGCATGCATCTATAAATACCTAAAAAACCTATAAAAATCACTATAAGTTCCTGTTTAACGTCATATTATTTCGCACATTTATTGCTTTTTAATATTTATAAAAATTCAAAAACACTCATTTTTGTTACTGTTTGCATTATAAAATCCATAAAAATTAGGAAAACACTTTAGAAAATTCCCAAAAAAATATATTTTGTGTCTTTTAGTGCCTTTTAACTTCAATCCAAAAATCATTATAAAATACAAAAGAAAACCCATAAATATTAGAAAACTCTAAATACCTTCATAAAAATTTATAAAATTCATAAAAAATCTAAAAGTTATGTTTTCTTTTCCTGAATTTTCTTTATTTTATTATCTTTAATTGAAAATTAATTTGGAGAATTTTTATTACTATTTGATATTTTATATCTCCATTTTAGTTTCAGATCTTTATTTTATCCACTGTTTTCAATTTTTTTGACTTTAAAAATACCAAAAAATTAGGAAAAATATAGAAAATTCACAAAAACATTAAAAAATATAAAAAGCCTAAAAACATTTCATTTCCTGAATTTTCCCTATTTTTACCTATTTTTATAAATACCTTATCCTCCTCTTTCTTACTTTATATATAAATTCTATTATTGAAAAAAAGAAAATATAAAAATATAAAATATAAAAAGAAAATAGAAAATCAGAAAATTTTAAAATCAAAATATAAAAATAGAAAATTAAATAAAAAATAACATAAAATTAAAAATCCACAAAAGAAATTGCATATTGGTAGACACTTGATCACATCACATTTTGCACATTTTGCTTGATCTGTCTTGCTTGCTCCCTGTGTTCGACCTCTACACACTTGCACACTATACACATCTTGTTGTAGAGTTATAATAAATTTTAACTCCGCACCACTTTTCATTGTTTGATTTTTGTTGTGGGTTAATTGTTGATTTTAGCCGGGATTCATTGAGGGTCGCCGCAGCGACTTCTGTCTCCGCCTTGTGTGAGACATTTAGATCCTCGCGATCTTCGGTTAAATCAATTCACCATTGTTGATATAATGTTATGAAATTACTATATTTGGTATGTCTATTTTATGTCTAAACCATCCTAAATATGTATATTTTAGTTAATCTATTAAATATTTAAGTTATTATCAGTATCTGATTTGTATTCATTCTTAGGGATATGATACCGTATTTTTCACATTTGTCAATATTCGTATATGCATTCGTATTCGTATTTTAAAATGGATAAGGATATGATTATACATATATTCGTATTTGTATCTGACCATTTTCATCCCTACAAGTGTGTCTATTCCAAGGTGAAAGGTGATGAGTGTATTGTCTTGTGCGTGTATGATGTGACAACATGACCACAATTGCCAAGATCAAGAGTTCAAAGTTCAATCAAAAAATAAGGAGACACATTCAAATCAGACTTAAGATGTTAAGGGATTTGATGTCTTGAGGTGTGTTGGTGGTGGATTTTGTTGGATGAAAAGACAACATGATAGACCCATTGACTAAGATACTTGATAGATCTTTAATCCTAAAGTCTAGGCTCGGGATGGGACTGAGAACCACTTAGAGTTCCTCTTCAGTTGCAACTCAACCTATTTGAGTTGAGATACCACAAAGTAAGGTTAATGTGGTAATAACAAGCTATTTGGATAACTGAATGATACTCGTACTTCAATACTTTTGCACGAGTGTCTCCGTCCTGAAAGTCTGAGTGACATTTCAACTGCAATTTTAGAAAGAACGTAGGCTCTGAATGGATTCAAGCCTTTGGGCGGGATGTTAGAAATCATTCTTGGAGAATGCCACCTATGTGAATATTACTGTGGGACACAGTTAAATGAAGAGAGGGTTTTTCTTAGATACACTCATGAAATATGATAAGAGTGTACGGCCATTAATAGCACCAACCGTAAAGATTGTACCAAGAACAACACTTTATTATTTCTACCGTACATTTTAACAATAAGGTCTAAAGTTCAAGACGTATTTCACTTCGTTCCTGTTAAGGTGAAAGTAGTAAACTCAAGTAGAGATTCAAACCGGAAGGTACCTTTACTGAAACAAAGAGTGGCAGTTGAAATATGTTTTTTGCTCCTTTTTGAATTTTTTTTTCAAATTGATGAATTCATGGGGTTTGTTGTATTTAAAATTATGTAATTAAATTTTAACTTGGTAAACCTATGCAATTATATTTGGTTAATTAGTTGGTTTAATTGAAAAATCAAATGGTGTTGGAGGGAAGTTAGGGATTCTCAAATTTGAAATAAGGGGAGTTTGGAGTCGAGTTTTAGTACCATATATAGTAGTTCTAAAACTTTGGTAGACTTATATATGAGTTAACATCCTAAGATCTTGTAGCAATAGTATAGATGAGGAATGGAGGACTACATATGCGTGTGCACACGCTCCGCTCTGCTCCGTCTCCGACTCCAGCTCGAGAGAGTCAATTCAGATCTCAAATCTCGATAATTTTGATATGAGTTTCATTTTAAATGTTGAATAAATTAATACGGATTAATTTGTATTAAATTGCTACAAAAATTCGACTGACCCAACGGATCAGACTTAGCTGTCGTTTCAGAATCCAAAGAGACGTCAGTCGAGGGGTATTCTCAAAATCAAAAGGTCGTGCATTAGGTCTTCTTAAACCCATCCTCAGACTCCATTTTCTTTACATGCAAGAAACCTTTTCTCCCTCACTCGCGACCTCTGTTCTTCAAAAATATGCGACATTCTTCTCTTCTCTCGGCTGCACTTCTCTGAGGACGATCACGTTGGTGTACGCAGATGACGATCATGTGATGTCATATCCTGGAAGTGTATCGCTAATACCCTACGTACATGTGTTGTGGGGGCGATATCTTCTTTAAGGGCAGTCCATTATATGGATGCTTCAGTGATCTCTGATCTAATACTTTTACTGTTTTGTTTATCACAACTTGTTTATTGATTTACCTTTCTCAGATCCCACTCTAAAATATTGTATCGATATTTTAATCCGTTCATGCGTGCATGCTATAATCGGATTATGAATCAGAAATGCATGGTTAATATTTACTTAATCTACAATGCAGTTATGTTGATTCGTATGGATCCGAAAAATTAATACATATTACATATCATGTTGAATATGGTAACAACATACGGGGTCGGAGCAAGTTTGGATTCGGGTACACACAAGGAAATCCCGAACCTATACCCGCATTGGTAGCATGTTTCAAACCCAACCCAATCCAAAAATAAATGGAACGGGATCCGGGTCCTTAAATGTAACGAGTTCGGATCGGATAGCCAACGAATACACCTAAATTGACATACGTATTTGGGCATGAACGCAATATGTTGTTAGTGCCAATTTTCCTTGATAACGGATTGAGGACCTAACATTATAAATTGTTATTCATCATGAATAGAGATGGACTAAGTTGCAATAAATCAAAGATTCAACCAGAAATCTCAACTCTGCATAGTTGCTGATGTGCTGTTTAACCTAAGATGAGGAATAGTTTTGGGTATTTTTATGAATGCGCAAGAATTTATTTTCTACAAAAAAAAATCACGAACACTTGCTCAGCACTGGACTACGTCCGATCGACCAAGCTCGTGTGGAGGGGTTCACACGCCGCATTATGCTGGATCCGGATTCCGAACTCCGACAGGTCGGAATGGTATCCACGGTGATTGATTGAGCTCAGTGCATAATTTGATGGAAACAGACAGGACCGTCTCCATGTGAGGAGGTTGAGATTTTGGGATATGAACATTAGCGTGGACCACCACATCATCACCCATTCATATGCTCCGTTTAAGATTTGGGCATAACCCTGTCCGTAATTCTCGGTAAGGGTATCGTAAGAAATTTTTTCTCAGTAAGGGCATGATTCGACGAATAGTTCGTCGATCGACAAATCGTTTGTCGATCATACATAAAAATAATATATAATATTATTCCGAAAAACTTTTCAATTTTATATTATAAAAAATAATATATAAAAATATTTGGAATTGAAAATCGACAAATCATTTACCGATTCTCAATTCCAAATATTTTTATATATTATTTTTTATAATATAAAATTGAAAAGTTTCCGGAATATCATTGATCGACAAATCGTTTGTCAAATCATGTCCTGAATGGGAAAAAATTTCCCGCAATGCCCTGACTGGGAATTACAGACAGGGCTATGTGCTGTCCGAGAAAAATCTCTTTTCCTGAACACATGTCATCAATGCATCATCGTCTTATTAGCCTTCATCCACAGATACTGCGAAAATGGATTGCTTTTTTACACTGGTACCCTTACAAAATTCTGCAACTATAATTATATCCCTATCTTTTCTGCAATCGCGTGTGTCCATGTATTCTTACAGAATTCACAATACTACCCTTCTATATACCCCTATTTTACCTTAACGGAAGAACAATATTGCAGAATGGAAGTACGCTTCTCTTCTATGGATGTATCGGATCCCAGAGGAGAAGCTCGCTCTTTACCCGAGAATTCTAGTGCAAAAAATCATGATTCCGATGGTTGCTTTTCCCCCTCAAACTATTATAGCCAGAAGGGGGTTGAAGGGGGTCTCTTTAGGTTGCTTAGGTGCTTTTTCGCATTCTCTCCGCTCTGGACAGGAGCGTGGAGGGAGCTGATGAAGCATGATGTTCTCCATGGTACAAACGGAACGTCTACTTCGCCTCTATGTTGGACCGTCAATGCGAACACAGTGGTCTCTGATCAGGAAGCGAAAGTAATTAGAATTTGATCTTGACTTGTCGGTTGTTTTTAACCATAGGCATCTCGCCAAGAAGTTGGTGGGCTCATCACGAATTAGATTGGGGTGAATGGTGATTTCGAGATCCCGTAGAAAATGCTTCTTTTATACCTCGAGTTACTGTAAAAGAGGTGTGGTTAGAACTGTTATTACAGAATCTAGGAGGGTCACAAGTGTAAAAGGCCCAAAAGTATTTCGTTGCTTTCCTACCTACTTACTATTGCTTCCAAAAATGCGGATCTACGTTGTTTTTTCAATTCATACGATTTGACTCCATTTTATAATTAACAAATATTATAGGGATGATGTTGGAATTGGATAATATTCTGAGGGTATTTTTTAAGAAATATGGAGTAAGAAATTATGCCCTCAGTTATCATTTCATTTAAAAAAATTAATAGGATAAAAGTACGAAAAGTGTTGGTTATTCTTCCTTGTTGTTTCTTTGTTGTTATTAAAAATTTGAAATAAATAGTCAATATTGTGGAATAGGTAGGACCTTTTTTATAAATAATTATCAATTTAATCTAAATTAAATAAATAAATATGGATTTTAAATAATTAATATTTTAGGTATAAATCGCACCTGAGGTGTGGATTTAAAGAGAAAACTCAAAACGGTACCTCAAGTACTGATTTGGGATGGTCAAATTATACATATGTCCAACCATTTTACATTTATACCCTTCTCACAAAGCTATTATCATAAATAATTCTCTAATATAAACTATTAAAAAGATGTATATTTCAATGTATATTCTTGTTGAATGCATTAATTTTTCACAATCTTAATGAAAAATAATTATTTGTTATATGGGATATAGATATTGATAACTATTATTTTGAGCCTATGTATGTACATTGTATTGGCATATATTACCGTGTCTATAGCCATGTATTTGAATATGTGAAAAAATGTAACATATTCAAGTATATGGCTATAGACACAATAATATATGCCAATACAATGTACACACATAGGCTCAGAATAATAATTATCAATATCTATATCCCATATAACAAATAATTATTTTTCATTAAGATTATGAAAAATCAATGCATTGAACAAGAATATACAATGAAAAATGCATCTCTTTAATAGTTTATATCGGAGAATTAGTTATGATAATAGCTTTTTGAGAAAGGTATATATGTAAAATAGTTGGATATGGATGTAATTCTACCCTGTTTTTGGATTTTCTCCTCAAATCGACACTTGAAGTGCTGAATTATACCTAAAATATTAATTATTTAAAATCCATACTTATTAATTTAATTTAAATTAAATTGATAATTATTTATAAAAAAAGATCTGAATAGGTAGTCGTCGTTGTTTAAAGGGAAATGAAAAAGGAGAATTGGAATAATCGTAAAATAGAATAGAAGAATAACTATTTAGAGAATGAGGGAAATCAACGATAATGAAAGAAAGCTCGCGATTTTGGATCAGGTCCATACAAATGACGACCAAGAAATAAGTGAGATTTATCCCTCATTTTTATTCAGATTTAACTAAATTGCAGTGTTGATCCTTTTCAAACCCTTGGTTAGGCAGAATGACAAAGTCCAATTCTATGTATGGCTCATTACAATAAAAATGAGTATATACAACCATTTTTTCTAAATACATCATTATATCGTATGTTTATTTAAATATATAATACTGATATTATTCATTGTGAATTTATTTTTTATACTTGAAATTACCACCAAATGACATATCCATAGTTATATCATTAGCGATGGTGCATATAATAATGCTTATCTTTTTAACACTTTTAAAGTTTTAGCAAAATCATCACTAATTTTTTAGTTCAAAATTTAGCGATAATTATTTAAAATTTTGAAAAATATCAACGGATAAAGACTAATATATGCTATGGTGTTAATGTTATAGCAAGGAATGTGGCATTCGTTGGTAACTTTAAGTATAAAAATAATTTCACAACGGATAATATCTTTATTATATATTTAATAATGAACAGTGTAGTGACGGATTTTAAAAAATCACTATGAACTTATTTTGTTGAATTGGCACATGGTCAACTTCAATTTTTTCCTTTCAATTTTTCGACATTCTGTAGGTATAAACATTTGTTTATTGCTTTAAATTTATAAATATAATATAACTATGCTATTTTGTATTAATTATTAATTTATTATTAATATTAATTTACATTTTTTTCTTTTTTTTATTACTTTAGAACTTTTGATTATATTTACTTATTTGTTTATATTTGTACTCTTTTATTTATATTTATTTATTGAAGACATAGAAAACCAGATATGCACATTCTTATCATGACGGTTAATGCTATCAGCAATCTCCCGAATAAAAAAAGGACAAGGGAGCTCCACTCATTATATGTCAGATCTTCAATCAAGAGTTGGAGCGCACACTGCTCGACAGTGGATTGCCTATTAATTTATTTTTCAGGAATTTTAGACCAAGCTTCTGATAAACTCAGATTTTCAGCTAATCCAGCGTCAACTCTTCGATATATTTCTTGCTGGAAATATCCCCGATCACACTGATAACGAGTAGGATCAAATAATTCGATCGGGGTAGTTGCTGAACCATACAACATAGTTCCAACAACAACGAAAGCTGCAAAAAAGACAGCTGTGAAAAATTAACTATTGAATATAAGGTAACACTAGCATCACAAATGAAAAACTTAGAAGTGTATTATATTGCTATGTACCTTATCTATTTTATGTATGTATATCTCTATTTCTTGCCGCATGCGTCGAGCTAGCTAGAGCATGTCCATAGCCCGTCTATTTAACAAGCAGAGCAACATGCCGTCGAGCCTACCTATACTTTAATTTTTTTTAGCTCAAGTCTGATTCATGAGTCTAGGTTCAGATAAATTTGAAGAACAAAAAATAGATAAATATTGTAAATAAAGATATAATGAATGGTGTAACCGTAATTTAACCGTCATATCGCAATGTCACGGGATACTGATTGATTGATCGAGAGAGAACATGATTCGATGAAGGCAGAATGCATGTGAAACAGTGCGTGAGATTGGGAGGTGACGATCAGTGTTTTGAAAACCGGATCGGCCGGTCCGAACGGTGAACCGGGTTTGGACCTGTCCGGTTAATCGGTTTATGCCGATTCGGTTCGATTATTCAAATTTTACTTAATCCGCCCGGTTCAACCTATTTTTTTGACCCGGTTTAAACAGGTTCAACCAAAGTTGAATCGTATTTAATTTTTAATTATTTAAAAATATTGCTGAATGTGAGAGTTGAACCCATGACCTTTGGTTACTTTTTCCAAACTCTAACCAACTACACTAACACAAATTTTTGCATGTATTGGGTTTTAAATATAATTAAACTACTATCATGTTATAGAGCAACTAGTCCAAACAATATATATATATGATAGGTATGTTATTTGATGGATTATACGAAAAATATTTTATGTATAGTGTGAAATATATACATTATCTATGTATTTTATTTATATTTCAAGTATATTTAAGTGTATATTATATATATTTTATTTCATTTCGGTTTGATTAGCCGGTTCAACCACTTTTTTCATCGGTCCAGTTTAATCCGGTTTTAAATAATGATGACGTCATCATCCGGTTGAACTGGTTTGATTACATGGTTCAACCCGATCCGACCATTTCGGTAAGATTTCCTATTCGGTGTCCGGTTCGGTTTCAAAAACATTGCTGACGATAGTGGACAATCCCATCGCGCCCAACCGGGCTCCATGTGGCCACAGCGGTGCTCGTCGCGTCCTTTTCTCCTCAGCTGCACCAAATTGCCCGTGGTCTCATGGCAAATAACGGCCGGCGCCGCTGCCAGCACGACGCCGTGCCAGTTGACCACCGCAGCCTAATCGACCGCACCTAATTGATTGTTTTGTGATCTGGTCTGCGCATTGGGATGCGGACGATAGGATAGAAATCATAGGATACGGGAACGTGTGTTGTCGCATTTTTATCCATTTTTATTGTTGCCAAATATATTAAAAAAGGTAAATTCCACCGATCCGTTTTTTACAAGAAAACAAATTTACTCGTTTAATCTATAAAGAAAACGGCTCCTCTTGGATTCTTTTTTATATGTAAATTTTCTTTCTCTCTTTGTAAGTAATCAAAATTTGTTTACAAAATGAGTTATTCCAGCCATGGGAGTTGATGCTTCAGCAGCACATTATAGGGTATACCAAACATATTTAAGGAGATATGAAAGGGAACTGAGAGAGAAAAATCTCAGATCCAACCTTAATTTACTAGAACATGAACGTCGGCCACAACGAACGAGGTCACCTTCTCGATGCTAGAGGAGCAGTAGTCAACTCACCTTCGATTCCTTTCTCTCCAAATCACACATATTGCAACAACAATAACAACATAAGAGTGATGGTGGGAGTCTCCCAGAACCGCATGCTGAATCCACTCCAAAATATCCAACAATGGCAGTAGAGGTGGTTGTGGCAACGTCAGGGCATTGAACACGGACAATAGGACCCCATTCGAGAAGGTGCAATTGAAAAAGACATGATCCCGACATTCCAAAGAGCTCGAGAAAAAGTAGTAGGAGGTCGACGGACAGATCCCAAGCTTTGTTAGATGATCGGTGGTACGTAACATGTTCAACATCGCACGGTAAAATACACGAGTGCTTTGGGGTTGCATGTTTGCATCAAACGCCTGCAACCCACGGAACCTCGATACCACGAGGTCGGGCGAGATTGCAAGATTTCCCAAAGGAGAATCTGTTGGTGGAATTGGTCCATGCTAAGCAAGGTGGGAAGCAAAATATTGCATCACGTAGGATGTCGCGGCTAGCCAGCATATGCTTCCAAATCAAGGAGTCAGAATTAGCCAGACACCTCCTAGAAGGAGAGGCTCTTCAGGCATTTCTCACATATGTAGAGGGCCCAGATAGAAGAATCTAAGTTGAGGAGCTACCAAGACCAAGTCACAATAATTTCACCACGTATGGTATCTAGAGACGGCAATCCAAGTCCACCCCCACCTTAGAAAGGTAGATTGTGCTCCAAGCAATATCATGACGACCGTAGCCTGATGAATCTCCATTTCATCACCTTTATTCTATCATTTTAGTCTTAAAAATCCTAGCTAATGCATGTAAATAGCATTAATTTGTGCATAATAGCATTCATTATTTATTGTATTATTTGTACAGAAAATAAGGCTTTTAAAGAGAAGAAAAGAAAAAAGAATAAAATATTGAAAATATTTTATGACCCTAAACCCCGAGACCAAGGCAAGAATAGACTTGGTCGACAAGGAATAAAGTAGGGGGAGATAAGGGTCAAAAATACCATTTATTCATTCTTTAATTATGCATTTTTTACACCTGTTTTATTATTTGTCATTTATTCATCAAATAACACTTTGTACATGAAAGTTGTAGATAATAATGTAAATAAAAATACAAAATTGAGTTTATACCAAAATAATATACAGTGTTCATTTTATATACAAAATAAAAAGCCAGAAACCAAACTTCACAGACCCATATCTTTCAAATAAAAACTCAAAAATATCAAAATCACCTCTAATTGTATATAACTTTTCATGTGCTATTTAATGGTGGTGGTTTTATATTTTTAGAGTTACTATGTGAAAGTTAGGTTTTTGACCCCTATTGTACATTCTACCGATTAAAATATTCATTTTATTCATCCCTTATTATTTTCACAAACTCTTATTTTTATAATTTTATAAATATTATTTATAACACATGTGCATAATAAAATTAGAATAAAACCAAAAGAAAAAATAATAAAATAAGTCTATGTAATTACATAGACAAAATACCTATGTTATTAATGTATATAAATAAAAGAGGAATATATTCTTTAATTCTTTGTTCTTTCATAATTTTATAATATTCTAGATATTATACATATTCTATTAAAAATACAAAACTAAAATAAAACTCAACAGAATACATTAAAATAAAATAGTATACATAAAACATAGGTAAAATGCCTATGAATATACCTACATAATAAACATATCTATTTATTAAGTATACAAACTACATCATAAAAAGAAAATAAAAATATATTTATACTCACAAAAATAAGTTATAAATATATAAAATAATAGAATAAAATAATAAAATAAAATATATAAAATAAAAATAAAAATGTACAAAATATAGGTAATTATACCTATAAATAAGCCATTGAAATAAACTCATAATAAAATACACCAAAAAATAAATAAAAATCATAATAAAATACTACATTAAATAATAAACATTTTTTATTTTATACTTGAAAATAATAAAATCATTTTCTATTTTTAATTATTTATTCTTTAATAAAATTCATGTTTTCTCTCGTAGCAGTCCCAGTTGGACCAATAGTCGCGCTTTGACAGTTGACCTCCGGTCAACTGTCCCATCTAAGTACCTGTTGCGGCAGAACTATCACATCCCCCTTTTTCCTCCATTTTTTGCGGATGATCCATCGATCAATCACCGTCGACTCCTTCAGAAGATATGATCCTTGTTTGCTCGTGATCCACGCCCATGTATTATACCTCTTGTACATACGCCCAATTCTTCACAACCGACCGGTCAATAAGGGTGACCACTAATGTGCATAAATAAGAACCTCTTCCTCCTATTTCAAATTTGGTCATTTTTCCAAGCCTTAGAGCTCCGAAGCTTGGCCAAAGAGTGTATCCTTGTGACAGGAGGAGTCCCCTGAGCTCGTGGATGCTCGAGGAGGTGGGAGGTGCACCCAAGGCCGCCACACTGGCGACCTCTGCTCCCTGCCCTCGCCGGCAGGTAAGAGCTGTGTCTTTTACTTTCTTTTGATAGTTTTCAATTCCAGAAGCTTCTTTATGCATTTAGATTAGTGGTTAGCATGTAGGTTTAGCGTAACTTCGCCAACCCGTAGTTCGCCGGAGCTCTGCTCCGGTGAACGATTCCACTTGTGCCTAACCGCTCTATGACTCGCCAAACCACACCCACTTCTTCCTCTCTCGCTTCCCTACACCCTTCACCCTTCCGCTCAACCAGATCCTCCTTGGATCTGGATTTGGAGGTCCATCTCCGCCGGACCTCTCCGCCCATGCCACCATCCATTTCCCATCGCCAATAAGGTCCCCGGACCCTTCCTTCGTGCTCGTGATACTTTCTTGCAGGGAATGGAGGCCAAAGGACCCCCCAAGGGGTCGAGTCTGTCGAATACCTTGGTATCTGGAGCTCCCATTTTTTAGAGCTCGCTCGCCATCGTCCGAGCTCTGGGGCGCCCCCTGAAGGACGCATCTGAAGCGGAGGAGCCCAAGCTCCGTTTTGCCCCACCTCCGAGCCCTTCTGATGGTCGTAGCAGCCCAGGAAGTCATGTCGAAGCTCACCCCCGGCGAGTTCTTGACATGTTCTTCCAGGCCACTTCTCGGCCGTCGGATCTTCTAGCCGCTCCTGGTTGATCGTCCGCCGTCAGATCGAGCCGTGTTCCAACCGTCAGATCATCTCCGTCGATCTCATCCAGGCCGTAGAAGGAGAAGCGTCATCGGTCGTTGAAGGGCGGCCACGTGTCAAGTGAATCAAATCCCGTCGTCCATCAGCGCGCTATTATGGGGTAAATTGCATATCTCGTCCCGTATTTTTTTGTATTTAAGATTTAGTCCTGTAAATAAAGTATAAAGTGTAAAATAAAGTGGAAATTTTGCATAAAGGACCCTGAGATTTTTGTAATTGCTTTTAGGTCCATTCCACGTCACCTCATGTGTCGTCCCATGTGAGGTGGCGAAATTGCAGGTATACCCCTGTAACTTTTTGTAATTATTCATTAGTCCAATAAATTTAATTTCATGTTATAATTTTTTGTAAAAATTACAAGCAGGTCCCTAGACTTTCACACATTTGCATTTTGGTCCCTACTTGTATGCGCCACGTCTTATCCCACGTGGTGGTTAAATTGCACCTATGCCATGGTGGATTTTGTAATTGTAATTTAGTATTTAAAATTTAAATACATGATAAATGACTGTGGTGTTTTTTGCACAGATACTCCTAGACATTATTTTATTTGCAAAAATGCCCCTGCTAGTACATAAATTTTTGTACCTTTTATCTAATTATTAAAAATAGCTAATGATCTCCTAAAAATCCCCAAAAATATGATTAAATGCTCCATGCATTGTACTTACACGCTAGGTGTCCACTTTGTAGTTTTTGCATTTAATCTATTTATTAAAATTAAAAAAGAAGCTTAAATAATCCCTGTCTAAATTATAAAATACCAAAAAAAATATAAAAACGTTTTGAAAAAGTTCAAAAATATATATATATGGTATATTTTGATATTTATTGAGTCCAAAAATTAAAAACCCCTAAAAATAAGAAAAAATTTAAAAAATCAGAAAGATCCAAAATCCAATAAAAAATATAAAAATTCTATAAAATACCAAGAATATGTTTTTCCATTTTATAATTATTTATAAATTATTATTTATGTATTAAAATTAATTTGGGTAATTTTGGGACTTATTTATTATTTTTAAAACCTAAATAAATTTCGGATTATGTAATAATCCCATATTTGGGATATGTTTGACTTTAAAAATACATAAAAAATAGAAAAAATTTCTGGAACAATATAAAAACACTAGAAAAATATTAAAACCCAAAAATAATTTATTTTATGAATTTTGTTTATATTTAATAGCATTTATATTTCTATATATTATGTAAATAAAGCCTTATATAGGCTATATTATTTTTATAGAAAATGTAAAAATGTAAAAATATAAAAAAGAAAATATAAAATCAAAAAATTAAAAGTCAAATAAAAATTATAAAACCAAAAATAAAATAAAAAATATACATAATCAAAAACCCACAAAAACAATAACATGGACAAGAGATAAAAGATGAAAATTTTGTGCATTCATTTTTGCCTCCTTCTCTCGTTTGCTCCCAGTGTTCGACCTCTACACATGCTTACACCTATACACATTTGCATGTAGAGCTATAATAAATTTTAACTCCAAATTTTTGATATTCATTGGTTGATTTATTTATGTTGTGGGTTATCTGTTGATTGATTATGATTTATTGAGCGGTCAACGCATCGACTCCTGATCCGCCTTGTGGATTAATATGACCCTTAATTTTTCCCTATTATCATAGCCCCACAGGAAGTCGGTGCAAAGCATGTCAATCCGTTTGACATCGACACAAGGGATCAAGGTATCTACTACACGGTAGAGAAACACACCAACAATGACAGATTTAAGGAGTTACATTTTGTTGGCCATGGATAGGTGCTAGTCCCTAGCAAACACTTATTAGGAAAATAAGTGATGCAAAAGAGAAAATAAAGAACAGGAAAATAAAGAACTTGGAATGATTAAAACTTTTAAACTTATATTTATAAAATTAAAGTTTAAAGCTCAGCTAGATCTTTGGATTGTTAGTGTGTCAGAAATTTATTGAGAATAGTATCTAAAACTTAACAGCTCTCAATTTCTACAATCCTATATTCAGATTGCCTCAAAATTCAGGTCGGAATAAATCTATGCATACACGAACTCTTATGACTATGAGTTTCACTTGTATAATGCATGTCAATTGTAGGTCTTCTCATCAAAAATAGCAATAAACATTCTCTCTCAATAAGGTAACTCTAATTCTCCAATCTATCCACTCTTTCCTCAAGGAGCGGGATATTGCCTTCTAAGTTCAAGTACAACTGGCTCTTAGAAGAGGGGTTTGAGAAGAAGAATGGATTGTGATCAGTGTAGTCACATATCCTGTGGAGCTTAACCAATGTAACCAAGTCTCTGGCTGCAAGCAACGTTGAGAACTTTGACATTGAAGTATAAGCCATGTTTATTTGATACATAACTCCGATGAGAATGATTTTTCATTGATTTTTTCCCATCTATTCTTTTTAAGTTTTTATTTCATACACATTTTTTATATTATATACAGCAACATTTACATAAGGATTTTTTCTTCTTAAACCAACAGACTACCCTCTTTTGAAGCTTTATTACAACCCACATCATCTTGTCTGTAGACATCCATGACACTAGATTGGGTTGGGGTGCACTAGCCTCCTATTGGGGTGGCATCCGTTTCCATATGTGTGCTTCTCAAGCTAAATAATCCTTCCCTCACCACCTCATCTAAATTGAGCTAAGCGCAGAATACTTGTCCAAGTTAGGTCATTGTCCTCAAGAGTCATGTGTGCATTTCGAAGTATTCTACTTAGGCTAATCAAGATGACATGTGAACATAGTCTAGTGGACTCAAAGAACTAAGCCATATTGACCTGAAAAGTCTTAATCCCAATTTCTATAAGGTTCCTGTGAAATTAAGTGGATTAATGTCTAAACCAAGCTCCAATCTTCAGATTTTATTCTAAACTAGTTCAATTATCAAAATCATTCTGAAAAATGCTCATGTAATATTAAGATATTTTTGTGCAATAAATTTTCTTGTTTTGAATTTTTATGGTGTTTTTAAAAAAGTTCTGCAATTTTTTTATGAGGTTTCAAAAATTGTTAATTTTCAGGGATTTTTGGAAGGGGTTAGCGAATTGAATGTATTCACAAGTATTCACAAGGATTTGTACATATTAACAAAGGGTTTTATACTAGTATATACAAATTCTATACAAGATTTTTGTAATATAATTATGTACAAAGTATTCAAAATATTTGAAAATATTTTTGCAAATATTTTACAAATATTTTGAAAAAATTATTTTGTAGATAATTTTACAAAATTTTTCAAATATTTTTACAAATGTTTTTTATAATCTTTATTTACAAACATTTACAAAGAGATATTTTTCAAAGATTTGAAAACATTTTACAAAGATTTTTCAAATATTGTAGTACAAGTGCTTGAGTAATAAGCTCTTTCAACTAATCAAAGGCTTGGAGGACTTTCTGGTCAATAATGAAATCGGTCTTCTTGCCTAGAACTTCTGTGAGAGGTCGAGAAATCTTGTTGAAGTCTTGTATGAATCATCTGTAAAAACTAACATGCCTCAAAAAAATCTCGCATTCTTTACTATTTTTGGTGGCTCAAGTTTGTCAATCACATCCACCTTTATCGAATCGACTTCCGTACCTCGTTTGTAGACGACATGGTCCAGCCCAATTCCTTTTGTCACCATGAAGTGACTCTTCTCCCATGATAGAACCAAATTCACTTCATGGCATTTATGTAGACGACATGGTCTAGCCCAATTCATTTTGTCACCATTGACTATAGAACTGTGTATGATGTCCGCAGTCTCTGAGATCTCAACAGTTTTGTTTCTGTGTACCTCTCTTACTATGAAGGGTCTCGTTTATTTGGATTTCAATTTACCTTGGAAAATTTTCAATCTTACATTAAATAATCATACTTTATGCACTGGGATAAAGGTCTTTGTTCGGATGTTCTTGTCGTAACATTTCTTCACTTTGTCCTTATAAATGGTGTTGTTTTCATAGGCATGATTTCGAATTTCAGATAATTCATTCAAATTCATCTCTCTATTCTTCTTTCCTTGGTGACAGTTCCAATTTATCTTTTTGATTGCCCATTCTGATTTATGCACGAGTTCTGCGGGTAAATGACATGACTTTTCATATACCATTCGAAACTGGGAGGTGCCCAATGGGGTCTTGTAAGCTGTCCGGTAAGCCCATAGAACATGGTCCAGGAGTTGGGACCAGTTCTTTCTGTCAGGACGAACAAGCTTATGTAAAATTCCTTTGACCTCCATGTTTGATACCTCGGCCATGCCATTGGATTGTGGATGGTAAGGACTGGCGACACGGTGCTCGATACTATATTCCTTAGTCAACTTTTTCACCTCCCAGTTGACAAAGTGGCTACCCCCATCAGATATTAATACCTTAGGGATTCCAAACCTCGAAATAGTATCATCTTTCAACAACTTGCATACAGTCTTGTTGTCTGCTGCTCGAGTAGGGATAGACTCCACCCACCTAGATAAATAATATACCGTGAGAAGAATATATTCAAATCCTTGACTATTAGGGAATGAGCCCATAAAGCCAATGCCCCATGCATCGAATACATCACAAATGATTATTGGTTGCATAGGCATGGCATCTTTGGGACCAATGGTTCCTCCCATTCTCTGACAGACTGGGCACGACTTAACAAAATTGTAGGCATCTTTAAACAAGGTCGGCCAGTAAAATCCACATTGTAGTATCTTCTCAGCGGTCCTCTTCCTGGAGTGGTGTCCTCCTACCTCTAAGGTATGACAGAGATTTAGGACACTGTGGTATTCCTCTTGAGGAATATATCTCCTTCATATACAATCTGATCCTTCAAAGAAAAGGAACGGATCCTCCCAATGGTAAAGTCTGGCTTCTGACTTGAGTCGGTCGATTATGTTCTTGGGCCAACCCTGAGGAACTTTCTTGGAGATAAGATAGTTCACCATGTAGGCATACCATGGGAGAGAGTCAATAGCAGAAATTGACTCATCTGGGAAGGTCTCACGGTAGGATTCAGACTCAGGCATTCGATCTGTGATAACTGATCAGCCACGACATTCTTAACTCTAGGTTTATCTTTAATTTCTAAATCAAATTCCTGAAATAAGAGTATCCATCTGAGGAGTCATGCTTTTGCATCTTTTTTCGCCATTAAGTATCGAATGGCAGAATGATTTGTGTAAACTATTACCTTAGATCCTAGAAGTATATATCGAAATTTTCTCAAGGCAAAGACTACTATAAGCATTTCCTTTTCGGTCACAGTGTAATTTTTCTGAGACGGGTTTAAAACTTTACTTGCATAGTGAATAACATACTGGATTCCATTTTTTCTTTATCCTAACACTGCCCCTACTGTGAAGTCTGAAGAGCCTTTCATGACCTCGAAGGGAAGAGACCAGTCGGGGGTTTGTAGGATGGGAGTCTCAATGATCCTCTTTTTGAGATGCTTGAAGGATTCAAGACACTTACGATCTACAATGAACTCGGTGTCTTTCCCTAAGAGGTCAGTCAACAGTCGGGCAATTTTTGAAAAATCTTTAATAAATCTCCTATAAAATCCGACATGCCCCAGAAAAGATTGCACTTGTTTCACATTGGTAGGTGGCTCGAGTTTCTTGATTATATCCACTATGGCAGGGTCAACCTCCATTCCCTTCTTGGAGATGACATGCCCCAATACAATGCGCTCTTTTACCATGAAATGACTTTTCTCCCATGAGAGCACCAGATTCACTTCCCTACACTTTTGGAGGACTAGATCCAGGTGTACTAGGCAATCATCGAATGAATCACCTTGAACCGATGTCATCCATGAAGACTTCTAGGAAATCTCCAACCATTTCAGTAAAAACCGCAATCATACACCGCTGAAAAGTGTAGGGGCATTGCAAAGCCCAAAAGGATGCACTTGAATGCGTAAATGCCGAGGACATGTAAAAGTAGTCTTTTCCTGGTCCTTGGGGTAATGACTACTTGATTGTATCCTGAGTACCCATCTAAGAAACAGAAGTATTCTCTCCCTGCTAATCTCTCTAAGATTTGATCAATAAAAGGTAGTGGAAAGTGATCCTTCTTCGTTGCAGCATTCAGGTTCCTGTAATCCACACAGACACGCCACTACGTGGGTACCCATGTTGTAATCTCCGCACCCTCCTTTTTGGTGATAATATGAAGTCCTGACTTTTTTGGGACGATATGCAAAGGCGACACCCACTTGGTGTCTGAGATGGCATATATGAAACCATCCTTACACCATTTTTTGATTTCTGTCTTAACCACTTCCCATAAATTTGGATTCAACCTATGTTGGCATTCTTAGGAGGGTTTAGCATTATCCTCAAGGTAAATATGGTGTGAATAGATGGTTGGGTTAATCCCAGGAAGATCAGACAATCTCCAGCCTATAGCCTTACAATTTGTTATCTAAAACTTTAAGCAGGATGATCTTCTGCTCTTCGATCAGATGTGAATTGATGATGACCGGAAACTGACCCTTACTTCCTACAAGGAAGGCATGCTTAAGAGTAGGGGGCAATGGTTTGATCTCGGGTAAGTATGTATCGTTCACAGAAACTGGCTCTCTCATTGCTGATTCTGGTTGTGATGTGGATGTTTGCTGTGTATCAATAGCGGCCACCATCTTAATTGTTTTGGAGATCGGATCACTAAAGATGGAATTTGGTTTGGCACGCGTCGCGTCCAATCTGTGTACCTTACTCTGGGATCGTCCATAAGGAGAATGGACTGACAGGTCAAGAGAGAGTTCTGAGTCTCCGGGAGTATAGGTAGATGCATGGATGAGCTGACAGACTAAATCGTCAACAATGTCCTCTCCAGATGAGAGTGATTCTATCATTGTGGTTGGGTTCTGTCTTCAGGGCCCAACAGTTGCTTCTGTATTTTCTGCCTCAGGTTCTGATTTTTCAGATTCGGTGCTAGACTCAGTGTCAGGTCGTTGAAATCTAGTTTGCTTCATTTTAAGTTGAACTCTTCAAAATTGGATTCTCCCGGATGTGTAATCGAATATAGAACATGCGGTCCTAAGGAAGGGTCGCTCTAGTATCAGTTGGGAGTCTTTCCAATTTCTAGGGGCATCCATGCCAAGTATTGTGAAACCTACTGGGTAATTTTGTCCCTCTATGTTGATGACAACATTTCAAATCCCCCCTTATATCTCTTAGTTGATGTATCTGCGAATTGAAGTATGGTTGTAGACTGCTTAAGAGGACCTAGATTTAGATGCTCAAATAGAGTTGTGGGCATGAGATTGATGGAGGATCCATTGTCTAACAATGTTCGGGTAAACTTGATTTAGTTGATCTGGCTAGTGACAAAGTGAGCACTGTTGGAGCGTATTTTCGAGGGTTTAAGTACCCGATTTTTATATCGGATAGTCGTTGAGAACCCACAAAAATATACTTCAAACAAATAAATTACCGAACTTATCTATATTATGCGCAAGGCAAAGTATAGGGTAAGTCAGGGTCGATCCACAGAGACAGGAAAATTCTACACTTTATAAAAATACTTTTATAAGTTTGCAAAATGTTTAAATAACAAAAATGGAGATGAAATTCGGAGAAGACAATAGTGCAGGTCGGTAAGTGTTGATCGCTCCCCTTTTATGCGGCAACTTCCAAATGGACTCGTACGCGCTAATTCTTCGCGAAATTGGATATCCTGGCGAGGCGAGTTGGATGCGATTACAATCGCGAATCGAGCTCAAACCTCGTGTCACGCCCCGGTTCTCCAAGAGTCGAGGATAATCACCGTTAGATATGGATCGTCGCGATAGTTTTGACGAACTCCTGCACGAAAGAGAAGATAACAAAATAAGATGGATACAAAAATGTAAACTAATAAAATAAAGGCGAGATAAAAGTATGGTGGTTGGCGGCTCGGGAGGAAGCCTCTGGAGTCGGATTCACAGAGGGGCCGAGAAATTGATGGTCGGCGGACGTCTATGTTGTTGGATAGTTTTTAACGGCACTTGGGGTGGAGCCTCAGGAGTCGGATTCACTGAGGGTCCAAATGCACAAGTCGACGAGGTCACTTCGACACTTCGCCGATAATAAAATGGATGGCTAATTATGGTGGTGAATTTTTGTTGGATGACAGAATAGGTTGGAAGCGAATTTGGTTGGCAAGAATGACATCGGAATGATCGAATGGAAAAATGCTTCGGAACTCTATGGAATACTCGGATGCTTGGAAGGTGAAGTGAATTGCCCCTGCGCTTCTCACAATCCATGTGGTTTATATAGACACTGAAATTTGGTCGTTTCTAACCAAAGGATGCATCTCTTTAATAACGGATGCATCCCTTCAATTGAGAATGTGTCTCTTCTCATTGGCACCATCATTGGCACCTTTACTCATTAATGGCACCTCTTCATTATAATGGAGGTTAGCCATTCCCATCCCACGTTCACCATATCACTTAGTTCCAACGTCCACCATATTTCAGCCAATCATTGGCTCTTGCAATTATTTCCAATGTATGGTTCACCTTGGTCTTCATTGCATCATTTTCATAGCGTACATGCACGTCTATTTTGGAGCTCCATGCATACATGTATAAGCATCTATTCACCAACGGAATTGCTACTGGTTGTCCATCTTACGAGTTTTTCAATCATTTCATTTTTTTGGATCTTATTTGATACTCCAGAAAGTAGATGAGTTGAAGTTGATCCATTTTTATAGACGATTCTTATTCACATGTGGTAGGGAAATGGTGATTATAGACTACCCTTTTTTACTATGGTGAATAGAGCTTACGGAGTCTAACAAAATAAACTATGGAAGCTGCAGGGAAAGAATAATGTGTAGGTCTGGAATTATAATGATACATAATATGTGATAGCTCCCCTAATGATGTGTGTACTTCAACTTTCCTTGACTTAATGCTCCATATAAAGTGTGCATCTTAGCTTCAAGACTAGTTAATATTTGCTTGGATATGTAATGAATCCGAGATTCATCATACCCCCATACTTAAGAGTTGCTAGTCCCTAGCAAATGTAAAGAAAGAATCTCAACAATCTTTTATTGACATATAAGTAGAGCATAGCCTCAGAAGTATATAATAATTTATAAAGTTAGAGATTGGAAATGAATCTCTTCTTACAATGCTTAGTCATCTCAAGTGTCCTCAAGACATGACTTACTGTAGTGACTTGCTCGATTCGGATTAAATGATACCTAGCATCAATAATGTTATTAGACATGAGGATAGAATCAAGTGTCAAATGTACTGTATTGACCAAGTGCTTTCAACCACAATCCTCTAGCTCTGATACACTAAGCCAGGAAATGCCTGAGATGGGGGCTCAGAGTATTCTCACAAGCTCCAACTTCATAATTAATTTAACACTCAACCCAACTTCCTCCAACTGGCCAGCAAGAAAAATAGTAGGTTAATTTGAGAAGTATTTAGGTTTAGGCTAATTTGGTGGAGATGACTTTGCTCAGATTTCGGTATATGGATATGAGAGTGGTATAATATAGAATAAATGTTCATTATAAGATAATTTTGTTGAATAGTAGAGAAGGGAAAAATATAGATGGCATGAGAAGAGAATATTAACACAATGGTTCTCTTGGTTTTCTCTTCTTCTTTCTTCTTCTTTTTTTTTGCAATATTTTTTTTTGCTATACTTCTTTCGCTTCTTCTTCTCTCTTTTTTTGTTGCAGTACTTCTTCTTTTTTTTTGCAATATTTCTCTTCACTTTTCAAGAGAACCAATGTGCTTTAATATTTTCTCTTGGGACTTGGAAATATATGTAAATAGAATATTTCTCTTTTGATGCATAATAGAAGAAGACAAATAACGGAGTCAAATGAAACAAGATAGGTTATTAATGGAAGAATTATGTAGAAAGGCAAGCAATAGGCCGGTAAGTGAAGGTTTTAAGTGTGTACAATAATTGTGTGTAATGGGAAATTGCTTGACCAGTTGGGAACACTCCCTTACATATTATGGTGGACTCTCTTCCTCACATATATTTGGTGGAACACTCCCTACTCCTCTACTCCATGATAAGCTCACCATCTCACAAACTCTGAGCACAACCATCATCAGACCCCCTTAGCCTTTTGTATGTCAAGCTAGTGTCGCAGTACAAAGCTCCTGATCTTTTCAGTATATAATGTTTAAGCTCATTATTGATACCAAGTGTTGAAAGTTGAATCGAGTCTAAGTCTCTTGATTTAAATGCAAAAGGACAAGAGAGAGTCATAAGCATTCTAAGATTAGAATCACTTCAAATCTCACACTTCATGCAGTATTTAATGGTGAGGCTATTATTCTCCTTATATGTAAACTTAGAGAGTTGAAGTAGGGAAAACATGCAAATGAATGTGATGCTATATGCATGCAATTTTTTTTGGATAGTGTCCCCCCCATGCTTAAGATTTGCCATGCCCTCATGGTAAATGCATATGCAGTAAACTAGTTATGGGATGATGTATGAGAGGAGATGAACAGTGAACAAAGAAATGAGTGCCTCATGAGTGGTTTTGCAGAACATGGGTTTCTGAAACAGGCATTGATTTTTCGGATTCAATAACAGGTTTGAGGTGTTGTCCATTCACTCTAAGGGTGGTAGATGTTTTAGAATCGACTATTTCAACAGACCCATTATCAAAAACTTGTGTGACAATGTATGGACCTTTCCACTTTGATCTAAGCTTTCCTGGAAAGAGCTTTAGCTTGGCATCAAACAACCATACTTTTTGACCAATGGAAAAGGTTTTGTGAGAAATGTTGGCATCATGCCAAATTTTAACCTTTTCCTTATAAATAAGGCTGTTATCATATGCTCGGCAGCGAAGCTCGGTTAATTCATTAAGGTCAAGTAATCGATTCTGGCCAGCTTGGGTCAAATCAAGGTTACATTTTTGTATAGCCCATAATGATTTATGATGGATCTCGACAGGTAGATGACAAGGTTTGCCATAAATGATGCGATACGGACTCATCCCTAGAGGAGCCTTATAAGCAGTGCGATAGGCCCATAATGCTATATTAAAGTGTTGGGACCAGTCTTTGCGATCAGAACGAACAATTTTTTGCAGAATGGTTTTTATTTCTTGATTAGAGACCTCAGCTAAGCCATTAGTTTGAGGATGATAAGCGGTAGAAACTCGATGTTCAATTCCATTATTCTTCATTAGTTTTCGCACCGAGTTATTAAGGAAATGCGAACCCCCGTCACTTATAATGACCTTAGGTATGTCGAAGCGAGCAAATAAATCATTTAAGAACTTGATTACTATTGCACTATCGGCAGCGCGAGTAGGGATGGCTTCGACCCATCTAGAGACGTAGTCGACTGCAAGAAGGATATATAGGTAACCATTTGATTGAGTGAAGGGACCCATGAAGTCAATGCCCCATGCATCAAAAATTTCAACTACATGGATAGGATTTAGAGGCATCATGTCTCTTTTTGTCATAGTTCCTGTAGTCTGACATGTAGGGCATGATTTCACAAAATCATGGGCATCCTTAAATAAAGTAGGCCAGAAAAAACCACATTGGAGTACTTTTGCAGCTGTACGTTTTCCAGAGTGATGTCCACCACACCCAAAAGTGTGGCAATGAGATAGGACACTTGGAATTTCAGACTCAGGTATACAACGTCTCCATATACAGTCGGTCCCTTCCCTAAATAATAAAGGATCTTCCCAAAGGTAGTATCGAGAGTCGGCTATGAACCGATCTCGTTTTGCCTTAGGCCAATCATCAGGAATTCGAGATGTGACTAAGTAGTTTACCATATCAGCAAACCACGGTAGTTGTGATACTGCAAGGATGGATTCATCAGGAAAGGTTTCCGATATGGGAATAAATTGATCGGTTTGTTTGGTGTCAGACTCATGGAGTCTGGAGAGATGGTCGGCCACGACATTTTGTGCTCCTGCCTTATCTTTGATTTCAATGTCAAATTCTTGTAGCAAGAGTATCCATCTAATCAATCGTGGTTTCGAATCTTTCTTGGAAAGTAGGTGGTGCAGTGCGGTGTGGTCAGTGTAAACAACAACATGTGAACCCAGTAGGTATTACCTAAATTTTTCAAGTGCAAAGACAACTGCTAGCAATTCTTTTTCAGTGACTGTGTAGTTTTTTTGTGCATCGTCAAGTGTTCTGTTAGCGTAATGGATGGCAACTGGTTTGCCATCTTTTCTTTGACCTAGTACAACTCCTACTGCATAATCTGATGCATCACACATTATTTCAAAGTCTAAGGTCCAATCAGGGGACTGTAAAATTGGTGCTTCAGTGATAGACCTTTTTAATGTCTCAAAGGATCTAAGGGCATCTTCAGAAAATTCAAAAGCTCGATCTTTTGAGAGTAACTCAGTAAGAGGTTTAGCGATTTTTGAAAAATCCTTTATGAATCTTCTATAGAAACCAACATGTCCTAGAAAAGATCGAACACCTTTAAGTGATGTAGGTGGGGAGAGGTGAGTTATAGTCTCAATTTTGGATGGGTCAACCTCCATTCCTTTTTTAGAGACAATGTGACCTAGAACAATGCCTTTGGTGACCATAAAATGTGATTTTTCCCACGATAAGACTATATTCACCTCAATGCATTTTTGCAATACTCGATCAAGAAATCCAAGGCATTCATCAAAGGAATCACCGAATACAGAGAAATCATCCATAAATACTTCCATAAAATCTCCCACCATATCGGCAAGTACGGCTAGCATACATCGTTGGAAGGTAGCTGGCGCATTACACAGCCCAAACGGCATCCGACGAAAAGCAAATGTACCGTAAGGACATGTAAATGTTGTTTTCTCTTGGTCTTCGGGTGCAATAGCTACCTGATTATAGCCTGAGTAACCATCGATAAAACAAAAATATTCCCTCCCCGCGAGTCTCTCAATAATTTGATCTATGAATGGGAGAGGGAAGTGGTCCTTCTTCGTGGTAAGGTTTAATTTCCTGTAATCAACACAAACCCTCCACGAAGTGGTTGTACGAGTGGGGATCTCTTTACCCCGATCATTGGTAACTACAGTAAGACCAGCTTTCTTCGGTACAACTTGTAAAGGGCTGACCCATCGACTATCTGATATTGGGTAGATGGTCCCTGCACCTAGCCATTTGCATATTTCCTTTTTGACTACTTCTCGTAGATTTGGATTTAGTCTCCTTTGCATTTCACGAGAAGGTTTTGCATTGTCTTCCAAATAAATATGGTGGGTACATAGTGATGGACTTATTCCCCGGAGATCAGATATTGTCCAACCGATTGCCCTTGAATTTTTTCTCAAAACTTCCATTAATTTATTTTCTTGATCTAGTTCCAAGTGGGCATTGATTATTACCGGGTATGTCTTATTTTCTTCATCTAGAAACACATATTTTAGGTCCTTCGGTAAAGGTTTTAATTCAACTACGGGGACTTGAATTGTCTCTTGGGAACCTTCTATTGAGTTTATGCGGTGGGTGGGTGCGGTGATTGTAAGATCTTCCTCCCTGTTATGTAGTAATTCCGAAATAGGAGGTTCTAGCATGGGCATAATCATTTCTGAGACAGGAGAAATTAAAGCATCAAGTTCATCCCATGCTTGGTCTAGTTCTAAGATATCTGAATCTGTCAACGGTTCGTAGGGTTCATTCTTGATGGAATCAAGGGTTTCGGCCACTAAAACATGTTGTCTTTCAAAAAATTTATCATTTAAAGTCAAAGTTGTCTCAAGAGGATCTCTAGCGAGGTTTAAAGGAGTTAAATCATCTATGATTTGTTTAATTGCCGAACATTCCTCGATCCATCCACAATCTTCAGCATCATGTTCTTGAAATGTGGGGGTGACAAGGTCGACAGGAATAATCTCACCATTGACTTTGAATTCTACTTTCCTGACCTCATAGTCAAAATGAGCCTTAGCAGTGGCTAAGAATGGTCTTCCGAGTATAATAGGAGTTTGAGAAAGTGTTTTAGCCGGGTCCATATCTAGTACGATAAAGTCGACTGGGAACTGATGTCCTTGGACTGTGACTAAAACATCCTCTAGTATTCCTAATGGCCTCTTTACAGATCGGTCAGCTAATTGCAAAATCATAGAAATAAGTTTTAACTGACCTACTGCATAATATTTTAATACGACAGCTGGGAGGAGATTTATCGAAGCACCATTATCAAGTAGGGTTCGTTCGAAGGTCATATCCCCAATGATGCATTTTACTAATGGGGCCCCGGGATCTTTCATTTTAAGGGGAAGAAGTTGAGAAATGGCATTAGATGATGCAAGTGGTAACACATGCCTCTCTTCTTCGTTTTGGTCATTCTTTTTCTTTCCCCTCGGCTTTCTTTTTGGAGTGCATTTCTCTTTTAAGAAACGTGAATACGCCGGAACTTGTTCTATAGCCTTAAGGAGGGGGATTTGTATGATAACATTGGAGAATAAACTTTCCAAGTCAGGAGTGAGAGTCGAAGGTCGTTTCTTCACTTTTCTTCGCAGGGCCTCTGGAAATGGAATAGTTGGTTGTGTAAAGGTTGGTGATGGGGATACAGAGGGTGGTTGTGTAGTAGGTGATGGTTGGTCTTGCATTGGCGAATCATTCTCATGTGTTTGATGGTTTTGTGTGGTTGATATTTGAGGTGTGCTTATGGTGCGACCACTTCTCAAGTGGATGGCACTGGCAGATGCATTTGACTCATTTTTGCTTGTACTAGCTGCATTTCTAAAGCTCACGGGTCCTCGAGTAGGTTGTTGCGAAAAGTCAGGAGGGCGGATTTGTGAGTTGTTAGGATTTTGTACCGTTTGAGCAGGTAGTTGTAATTGAGGTGGTATTTGAGAACGAATCTCGGTCAATTGTCTTTGGACCTCAACTTGGCTTTGAGCCAGTTGCTTTTGAACCTCAACTTGGTTCTGAGCCAGCTGTTGTATGAGTTTCATCAAGTCACGATAATCAGAGGCAAGTCCTTGTGATGGTGTAGTCAAGGGTTGTAGTGGTGGTTGGACTTGTTGTGTGAATTGATTTTGATTTGACCCTTGTTGAGTGACTTGATATCCTGAATTGTTTGTTGGGGCCTTCCATGCAAAATTTGGATGGTTCCTCCATCCTGGATTATAGGTGGAGGAATAGGGGTTGCTATTAGGATTCTCCTGCACCCAATTAATTGCTTCAGGATTAATTTGCTCATCTAAAGGGACAGATGGTTGGCACATCTCTGGTTCCATAGGGGCTACCTTGCAAACTGATGGGGTAGTTTTTTCTAATACAAGACTCCCTACGGTTTTAGTTAATTGGTCCACTTGTTTAGCCATCAACTCTACTTTGTCCAATTTTGAAGCAATTATTTGGATATCCGAGGATGTGTCTCCATTTGTTGTTGCATAGTCTATGGCTTGGACTGATCTTTTATGTCTATTATAGAGCTCTATAGAATAATTGTTGACAGAGTTATCTGCCATATCCTCATATAATTGCCATACAAAGTTTTCATCCTTATTCAGGTAGTTGCCTCCGCAAGAGCCGTCGACAACTCTCTTGTATGATTCGGTTAACCCCTCATAAAATATTTGCACTTGCTTCCATTTTTCGATTCCATGATGTGGGCATTTACGTAAAAGATCTCTAAATCTTTCCCAAGCTTCATGGATTGGCTCTACGGGTTTTTGGGTGAAGTGAGAAATGGCATGCCTAAGTGCATTGGTCTTACCAATGGGGAAATATTTCTTTAAGAATGCCTCTCTCAACTCGGTCCATGATCGAATCGGGACTTCATAACTACGAAGCCATTGGCTTGCTTTTTGTTGAAGGGAGAATGGGAAGGCTCGGAGGTAAACATGTTCCTTGTTTACCTCCCCTGTGTTTAGTGTATCACAGGCTGCTACGAAGTCCTGAAGGTGCATTATAGGGTCCTCGGTCTCTTCTCCCCGAAATTTGGGGAGGAAGGAAATAGTTGCGGGTTTTATTTCAAAGTTTCCTGCTTCTGCAGGGAGTTGGATGACTGATACGAGTTGATGATTAGCAGGGTTGTAGTGATTTCGTATCGGTATTGGTGGTGGGTTGTTTAGCCCTTGATGTGCTATCAATTGTCGAACTTGGGCATCTTGCACCTCTTGGCGTTCTGCCATTTGTTGTAATTGTTGCATTATTATAGTGAGTGGATCGGGAGGAGGTGGCACTCCAGCCATGGGTTTTGTCTGAGGCTTGACTTTGGATTTTGGATGATAGAATGGGTCGAATTCAAGGGGATCAGTAAGGGGATTCCTTAATGACCTCCTGCCAAGCATACACAAATCAAACACCAAACAATTTGTTTATTCCCACTCAACGCTTACAATTTAGTTTTTTTTTTCTTTTAAGTTTTGATTTGCAGACAAGAATACAAGTTGATTATGTTTCCTAGGATATCTAGCGGTTCAGAATAATTCAATGATTACCAAAATGCCGTTCTTCTGGTTCTGAGGCCAGTCAGAGGGTAAGTAGGCTGGAGCCTTTCTTAGATCAACTTGGATCTTAAACCCCTCGTCTTTCTTAGTTAAACACCTCAGGGACGAGTATACTAAGCAATATGGTTTTCAGAAAATTATCAAGAACCGCGGGATTTGGGCTCTGGTCCTAGGGGTACGCGTGCGCGTGCGATTGTGAGAATGGTGCAACAAACCAGTTTGCAAACAAAATTTTGTTTTTATGATTTTTTGTGACTGCTTTAATTTAGTCCGATTAAGATGTATATTTTTTTTGATTAGTCGGCAAACAATTAAATGGTCTTTTTAAATGCAAGGTGTGACTATGGGGAAGAAATCCTACGGAGATGCAATGCAATACGGAAAAAGAAGTTGATTTTTTTGTTGTTTTTTTAATATGCGCAAATAAAGAAATAAAATATATCCTAGTTATGCCTAAGAAAAGAGAACTTATCGTAAGAGCGCTCCGAATATATTTTTTAACTTCACGCTGATGTTCGACGCGGCTCCTTTCCAATGCGACTTGTCCCCTGCAGAAAAAAAAGATGGTGAAAAGTAAAATGTAAAGAAAATTTTTTATATAAAGCGCGAATAATTGCCTGTCCCCGGCAACGGCGCCAAAATGTTGGAGCGTATTTTCGAGGGTTTAAGTACCCGATTTTTATATCGGATAGTCGTTGAGAACCCACAAAAATATACTTCAAACAAATAAATTACCGAACTTATCTATATTATGCGCAAGGCAAATTATAGGGTAAGTCAGGGTCGATCCACAGAGACAGGAAAATTCTACACTTTATAAAAATACTTTTATAAGTTTGCAAAATGTTTAAATAACAAAAATGGAGATGAAATTCGGAGAAGACAATAGTGCAGGTCGGTAAGTGCTGATCGCTCCCCTTCTATGCGGCAACTTCCAAATGGACTCGTACGCGCTAATTCTTCATGAAATTGGATATCCTGGCGAGGCGAGTTGGATGCGATTACAATTGCGAATCGAGCTCAAACCTCGTGTCACGCCCCGGTTCTCCAAGAGTCGAGGATAATCACCGTTAGATATGGATCGTCGCGATAGTTTTGACGAACTCCTGCACGAAAGAGAAGATAACAAAATAAGATGGATATAAAAATGTAAACTAATAAAATAAAGGCGAGATAAAAGTATGGTGGTTGGCGGCTCGGGAGGAAGCCTCTGGAGTCGGATTCACAGAGGGGCCGAGAAATTGATGGTCGGCGGACGTCTATGTTGTTGGATAGTTTTTAACGGCACTTGGGGTGGAGCCTCAGGAGTCGGATTCACTGAGGGTCCAAATGCACAAGTCGACGAGGTCACTTCGACACTTCGTCGATAATAAAATGGATGGCTAATTATGGTGGTGAATTTTTGTTGGATGACAGAATAGGTTGGAAGCGAATTTGATTGGCAAGAATGACATCGGAATGATCGAATGGAAAAATGCTTCGGAACTCTATGGAATACTCGGATGCTTGGAAGGTGAAGTGAATTGCCCTGCGCTTCTCACAATCCATGTGGTTTATATAGACACCGAAATATGGTCGTTTCTAACCAAAGGATGCATCTCTTTAATAACGGATGCATCCCTTCAATTGAGAATGTGTCTCTTCTCATTGGCACCATCATTGGCACCTTTACTCATTAATGGCACCTCTTCATTATAATGGAGGTTAGCCATTCCCATCCCACGTTCACCATATCACTTAGTTCCAACGTCCACCATATTTCAGCCAATCATTGGCTCTTGCAATTATTTCCAATGTATGGTTCACCTTGGTCTTCATTGCATCATTTTCATAGCGTACATGCACGTCTATTTTGGAGCTCCATGCATACATGTATAAGCATCTATTCACCAACGGAATTGCTACTGGTTGTCCATCTTACGAGTTTTTCAATCATTTCATTTTTTTGGATCTTATTTGATACTCCAGAAAGTAGATGAGTTGAAGTTGATCCATTTTTATAGACGATTCTTATTCACATGTGGTAGGGAAATGGTGATTATAGACTACCCTTTTTTACTATGGTGAATAGAGCTTACGGAGTCTAACAAAATAAACTATGGAAGCTGCAGGGAAAGAATAATGTGTAGGTCTGGAATTATAATGATACATAATATGTGATAGCTCCCCTAATGATGTGTGTACTTCAACTTTCCTTGACTTAATGCTCCATATAAAGTGTGCATCTTAGCTTCAAGACTAGTTAATATTTGCTTGGATATGTAATGAATCCGAGATTCATCAAGAACCCATGTCTCTTTTCTTCCTTGGTATCTCATTTTTTATTAGGCGAGATGTAGCAATAGAGAGTATGTGCTTCTTTGTCCGGCTAGGACTCTTTTTGCTGGCCCTTGTCGATGTGCATCTCACCTTAAGGTATTTTCGAAAAGCTGGGTCCCTTTCTATTATCTCTTCTAAGGATAGAGTGACCTTGATGTTTTCTCTATAGAAGTGGGCCATCTCTTCATCATTTTTTTGGGTTTTATGTTTTTTTATTTCCTGTTATAAGAGCACAGGGGAAAGGAATGGACTCATTGTGATCAAAAACATCACTTTTATTGAATGAGGAATGAAACCTATTTACAGGACTCAGACTGACTGATTTAAAAACAGGGAAATTGGTGGTCAACTGTTGTAGATGTCTTGGTGATGCATCAGACTCAGATTCTGACCCTCCATGGCCCTCAGTGGTGTAGTGTACGACGGGTGGTGTAGGTGGGTCTTCTTCTTTCTCCTCCCCGTGCCTCTCCTCCTCAAATCCTGTAGGATTGTGTGAATTTGTGGACACTGGGGCTATGTCACCGTGTTCTTTTGCTCGATCAGGCATGGTTACGGTCCTTCCGCTCCTAAGAGAAATATGATAAGCATCATCATGCGAAAAGATCTCGTATTCAGGTAAGGAATATTCAGAGATTAATACATGATTCTGTCCGAGGCTATTTGGATTAGCTGGAATTGAGCCAGAATCATAGTTTAGGGTGCAGTTACCTCGTCTCTCCATTGAGAGAGTCGATTTATGTCGACTCTCGTATCATGAAGTTCGTCCAGCACTCGCTGGAGTTATGGAGAGAGAGAAGAAAAGGATGACCCCTGGCCCTGCTTGGCCTGAGGTTGTTGATATAGTCTGAATTGGCCATGATGGCCCTGGCGTTGATACTGCTGCTGTTGCGGTTGCAGGTTATGATAACCCGTATGGTACTGCTGACGTTGTTGTTGTTGCTGCTAAGGCTGGTAGATGGGACGAGTGATGAATACACATTCATCACTCTTTATTCTTTTATTTTAGCTACAAAACCTTTGCCAAACACATGTATATTCCTGTAAATACGAATAATTGTCAATCAGCATGCATTTTGTAAATATGCATAATTAGCATGTTTTTATGCAAAAATAAAATAATAAAGAAACAAAAGAAAAAGAGGGAAATATTCAGAATAAATATTGAGCGACCTAATCCCAAAGGAGGGCTCAGCATGGGCCTGACCGCATAAAAACCCAAGTAGAGAGAGATAAGGAAGCTCACACATGTGTGTACATATACCTATAATTAAATAAAAATATTTTCCTCTAAATAAAAATAAAAATGGGTTTATATTTATGTGTATATATTTGTAAATATAAAATTAAAATAAAAATGAAAAAAAATTAAAAAGAAAATAAAAATGCCTTCACCCTTGTCTATATTCCCCATGTACATAGAACCCTTAATATATTTATTTATCCCTTTAAATAAATAAATTAAGATCTCATAAAAATTGTATATATTCTATACTTCATAATGTAAATAAATAAAATAAAATTCATAAAAACAAAAATAAAATAAAAAGAACAAAAATAAAAATCAAAATAAACATTGTATATATACCATGTACATACTTGTATATAACTATTTATTTAACCCTTGTAATTAAATAATAAAAATCAAATAAAAATAACTTTTTATTCCAAATTTTATTCTATAAATAAATAAAATATAAAATTAGAATAAAAATCACAAAAATAAATAATTAAAAATCAAAATCAAAAATTCAATAATGTATCTACCTATATATAATATACCATATTGTAAATACCTAATTTTTATTTCAAAAAAATAAATAAAAATCACAAAAAATAATTTAAAATAAAATAAACATTTTTCGTATTTTAACTTTTTCTAAAATCAGATATTTGCTATTTTATATTGATTTTCTAATTCTTTATGACGTGGCCGACTCCCATTGGTCCACGGGGGATGTTGACCCCCGGTCAACTTCCCCCCCTGGACCACAGACTTCCGGATGTGAGTTTTTGACCCGACTTCTCGATATTTTCCACGCTCGATCTGACCACTAAAACCCTAAACCCCGGGTCCTATTCCTTCCTTGTAGATCCGACACCTTCGCCCGGGGTGGGTTATCAGGGTCCGAGCTCCGATAAGCTCGCCCGATCATCTTCAAGCCGGACCCCTAGACATATATAGCATCTGCTCCGCCGCACAGTTCCTTCATCTCTGGTCCTCCCCCTCGACGTTAAGGAACTCCTCCACCTCGCCTGAGTGACAGCGGTGCGATTTGGAGTGGAAGTGAGGCTCGGGCAGTCGGGAAACCTTGGATCTGGTGGCTTCGCCGCCGTGCGCCGTCGCGAGCGCGCCCAGCCTCGGGACTCGACGCTCCCTTGCAGGCAATGACCCCCGGAGCTCCTCGAGCTCCAGCACAGTTAGATTCCTCCACCATGTAGTTGATTTAGCCAGTAGCTTAGCGTAATTTTAGGATCTTTGATTTTTTTCCCTTTTGCTCCGCCGCCGCCATTCGCCACCTCCGACCAACCATCAGCCATTCCGACTGCACACCCACCTTCGTCAGACTTCTCCGCACCTTCTTCATTCAGCCACCCAACCCTGACTCGCCCCGGAGCAGGGACTTCGGTCCTCCTCCTTCGCCGCTCGCCAGAGGGCCTCCACACCACCGCATCTTTCACCCTCCACGTGCGCTGACGGGTCGAGGTAGTTTGCCCTCGACCCCTCTTTCTTCCTGTGCAGGTAGCAGGTCAAATCGACCTCATCTGGAGGTCGGAACATAGGGCACAAGTGCTCCCATTCTTCACCGTCGCTGGAGCTCTCCAGAGCTCCCCGTCATCATCGGAGCAGTCCATTGGCTGCAGACCACCGAGGCGATTCTTATCAGCATCTCAGCAACCTTCGAGGAGGTCCACCGCGTGCGTATCGAGCCGGTGAACCTCGCCGGCCATCTGTTCTTCCTGGATCCTCCCCGACCGTCCGTTCCGCCTTCACCTGCCAGATCTTATACGGACCGTCCGATCGAGCTCAGGGTTCCTTCACCAGCGTCCACCGTCTGATCGCCACGTGGAGAGACCTGAAGCGTCAGATCAGTAAAGGGTTAGCCACGACGTGCAGTAGCCGTTGATCTTCCACGTGGCGAGCCCTCACCCGTTCAATCATCGCCGAGGCTTCTTCGTTGAGGCGCCACTGCTCTAGACCGCACGATCATCCACGTGGCATCCATCCAGCCCCTCGATTAATAAAGGGTAATTTACCCTTAGGCCCTCTCTCTTTTAGCGTTTATCATTTAGTCCTGTAAATAGTTTTTGTAGTTCATTTTATTTTGGTAAAATTGCATAGAGGACTTGTTAGTTTATTTTAATTGCATTTCTACCCCTGCCTGTTGTGGACACGTGCATCGACACGTGATTTTGTGGTGAAATTGCATGTATGGGCCTGTAGTTTCTTGTTGTTCATAGAATGAAATCTATTTTTAGATATTTGCATTTATGCCCCTGTGAGTGTTTTTAATTCTACATGTGCTGAATATCGTGGGCATTTTATACTTAAGCCCCTAGACTTTTAGCACATGTTGCTAATAGGTCCAGGAACTTAAATTATTTGCATTTGGGTCCCTGAGTGCCCAGTTCGCGTGCCTTGCACGTGAGAACATGGGATTTTTGCACTGGGGCCCCCTGGGTTTCTCTTTTTGTTACTGTTAGGCCCTCGGAACATATTTTTATGACAGATAGGTCCATGTGACTGTGGGCTTATGTTTGTTGTAATTAAAATATCAAATCTCATCCAAATTAAGTGAAAATTTGATATTTGGCTCCTGCCACTGTGTAGAATTTTCATTGATTTTTTGGAAATTTTTGGAGCCCTTTTATTATTTTTAAAAATTCAAAACTCCTAATTTTGTTTCTGTCCAGATATAGAATTCACAAAAAAATATTAAAACCTTCTTAAAAATTCTAAAAAAATCAGATTTTGTGTGTTTTGCTGTGTTTGATTTTCTGACCAATTTTGGTTATTTTTGGACTTATAGAAAATATAAAAATTGAAAACATTGAAAACTTATAAAAATTCTAATAAATCATAGAAAAATTAAAAATTAATAATTTTTTCTCTTGATTGTTCCTTATTGTTCATATTTCACAGGAAAATTACCTCCAGGCTTTGTTAGGGCCAATTTGTATTTTATTTTGGCCCTTGAAGCCTGACTGGACATTGTTCCTCTGTTTTTATCTTGTTTCGTTTTTAGAAAATTCTATAAAAATCAGAAAATTATCAAAAATTGACCAAAAACAGTAAAAATACAAAAATTCTAAAAATATTTTTGTTTGATTTTTTGGAGATTTTAGAGTAGTTAAATAATTGTTGAAAGTTGCTTGTTTTATTGTTTTCTTATTTTTCTTTATAATTAAAATTTTAAAATATAAAAATACTAAAAATCCACCAAAAATAATTTTTCTTTATTTTTCTTTGTTTTTGACTACTTCGTAGGCCGCAAGGCCATCACGTGCTTCCTGAGTTCGACCCTGGGTGTTATACCATGTTAATATCATAGCGAGACCGCTAGTTTGAGTTTCTCGTGTTTTTATCATTATTTGGTGGTCTGAATTTTTCTTGATTGAACTCTGAGTCCCGAGTGACTGAGGTCACAACGACCGCATTGATTCATAACTTACCTTAATCGTTCGGGCGGCTCATCAGAATGGCGCCGTTGCCGGGGAACACGACTTAGTAGTCGTTTTCTTTTTCTTTTTATTTTGTTTTCTTTCTCACGGCTTTCCGCGACTCTTTTTGAGTCCGCAGCTTTTTGCGGGTTTTTTATTTTTCTTTTATTTTCATTTGATTTTATTTCTTTTCTTTTCTTTTATCTTTTGTTTTGCTTGTTTTGCTTGTCTATTTTATTTCCATCTCTGCATATATATACTCTGTTTTCTTTTCTTAGCTTTATTTGTTTTATTGAGGCTTGACACACTTTGTTGTTTTCTTGCGAGGGCCCGAGGGACTGAGGCAGCGAATTTCGAGGAGCCTGCGCAACCGCGGCTTTCGGAGGCGGCTCCCTTCTGCACGGAGCCGCAGGAGAGAGCGAGGAGGCAGCAGAGTGCGGCTTTTAGTTTAGTTTATTTAGATTTTATTTTCAGAACTATTTGGATAATTGTAATAATACAGGGACAGCAAGACTCTCTTGGACTTTGAGACTCTCGGGGTCTGTTTCGCCGAGCACTGGTGTGCTCGGGGGACCCCTCGATTTTTACGCGGTTTTCTTCGCGGCTTTTATTTCTTTTCTCCTTATTCGGTTTCTCGCGGATTTTTGAGCCCCTAGCCTTAGGATCTTCTGCTTGACTGTGACGTAATAATTAGGATCCAAGCACCCTAATATATCTGTTTGTACCTATAGATCGGTAATTGGACCTATAATAAAAAGATTAATAAAATAGTTGATTCACTACCTTCGAGCCTACGTGCCGCAGCCCACCCTGCCAAGCGCTGCTCCTGAACCCAATTTGTCGGGAGGAGGAGGCGTGGACCGAGAGCGGACTCTTGGATTGGAGGCTGGTGGTCGACTAGCCGTTCTTTCGAGTAGAATTGCTGTTTAGGGACTCGGTTTTCCGCCTGCACCATTCAGGTAGTTTATTTTCAGTCTTTCAATTCTGCACGGATCATTTTGCATGTAGACTGTTGGAGTCAGGTACGCATCTCTTACTCTGCATGCATCATTGATTTCATCGCGCAGCGGCTTTTTTGACTTCTCCCCCCTGATATTTGGACTTAATAACTAGGAGAACCGAAAAATTCGTTAGGCGATTTCTTTTTATTTGAAAAATATCTAAAAAGAAAAACAATAAAACTGGGACTGCTAATCACACTTGACCTAAAAGACACCGAATTGAAAAATCTGTCTTAGGGAGAGCAACCCCCTCCTTGTTTGGTTTGGATGAGTGAGAGAGTGACATGTACCTTAGGCTAGAGCCATATCCAATTTTTTTAACTGATTACCGGCTTTCTGTACGGGACAATCGGTTGAGAAAATTTTGGATTCCTATTCAGCTCACGTAATCGCTCTGATAGACTGAATGATCACCTAAAATAAAATTGACAAGATAATTGACCGATCCCTTTCAGTCGTCAGCTCGTGTGCGTAGGTGAATCAGGGGTTTGCTTTTTCATCTTGTGTGATTTTTCAGATCCTTTCTGCCTTCCCCCCACCTTCTTCTCTACCCATCTGTCTTCCACCCTCCCTCCCTTCATCTTCTCTTTTTCTTTTCCTTTACCCCTGGATGATGGATCCCCCTCACTTCGAGCTGACTCTTGCGGCATTTTCTTCACTATCTGACCATCAGTCCAGTCCACCTTTGAGGGAGGTCGGATCTCCGACCAACCTCCCGCTCCCTCCCATCCCATTCACTACTCTGGGCATGTTGTGCTTGACGTCCGAGGATACCAGATCGAGCAGATGCGAGACCCGGACGATGTCGTTGCTGAGTTGAGAGCGCACTCCGTTCATGATCAGAGAGAGCAGTGGAGATTACCAGATAGATCCTATCCCAGATTGATGGAGGAGCAGATAGCACAGGGAGCTCAGTCAGCTTCTACATTACGCCCATTCGTCTTGGATTTGGATTACCTTCAGAGACTGCCGACATTTTCAGGAGAGGCGCACGAGGAGCCTTATCTTCACCTGTCCGCATTCGAGGAGTTTTGTAGAGCACAGAGATATTCAGACATCACTGCAGAGGAGCTGATGAGGAGGACCTTCCCATTCAAACTTCATGACAGAGCCATGAGATGGCACAGACGATTGGGGAGGACATTTGATACATGGGGAGAGTTACGCCGAGAGTTCTTACAGAGATACTTTCCCCTACGTAGAGCAGAGTTTATGCGGTCCTTGATCACCGACTTTTTAGTAGACCCCCAGGAGCCATTGCATGAGGCATGGCTGAGGTTTCTTGACCTCTTGAGGAGATTTCCTGACCACGGACTTCCACTGACAGACTTGATAGAGATCTCCATGTGGGGGATGACCGCAGAGCAGCTAGCACTGGTGATTACCACATGTGGCGGTTCACATTGCAGTCCCGACATTCACCTACTGGATACCATCTCGGCATTACTTTCACAGAGATATTCTTCACGAGATGCCACAATCGGGACAACACATGCGGACGATGCAGTATCAGTGCGGTGTGTTGCAGTACATGAGGATTCAGTTTCTACATACCAGCCCGAGGACTTGGATGCTCCAGCACCACAGAGTACAGAGGAGATGATTGCGATAGCAGAGGTTCGGACCCAGAGTCTACTCGAGTTCCCGTTGGTCTTCCAGCTAGAGTTCGAGGAAGCCCCAGAGTTTCCAGTCGATGAGTCTTGGATATCAGATCTTCTGATACTCCAAGAACCAGAGGAGCCCCCGCTACTGCAGCCATCGATTCAGCCACTTCAGTTTCCAGTCCCGGAGGAGTCAGCTTCTTTTCTACAGAGATACTTCTCGGATTCAGACAGCGATCATTATTCAGCCCAGCAGCCAGAGGTCGATATGGGACACCACTTTGAGAGTACAGACACAGAGAGTCCCATATTCGAGACTTTTGTCCTCCACTTTAATGAGTCAGACACACTTGCTGAGGACCAGTTGGCAGCCAGCATAGCCACAGAGCGAGGATCAGCCGCACACATTTTGCCAGCTTCCGCGGTGTTGACTAGTACCTTCTCCTGCTTCCAGATTGCCGAGAGCCAGATTTCAGATAATGATGCAGCCTGGTGCACCAAGTGGATACTTGACAGCGGCACAGATGCCCATCTAGATCCTGATCCTCTCTTTCTCATATCTGATCTTGCATTTCTCCCCGAGGGTTATCTGCGGGAGAATGCCACACACGATGTGTACTCGATTTCACCTTCTGAGAGTGTTTCCGATCTGGCGGAGCACGAAACCGAGTCTTCTGATCATTCTGATTCTGAGTTTTCTCACCTCGACGACCCTCGCGAGGATGAGCCCATCCTGGAGATATTCGATGATCTGCCCGATTTGCTTCTATTTCATTCATCGGATATCAGTCTTCTTATAGAGTCTCCTGATCTTGATTGTCCGCACCTTTTTGAGACACTGATTAGCGTGGAGGATGCTATGACTGATCCATCCTTCTCCACGTTCGATTTCTTCAGCTCCACACTTCTACTCCAGTCTGACCCAGAGCCGACGATTTCCTTTGTGCTACCGGATCCCAATCACATACTTCCACATCCTTGGCCGGTAGCAGACACCTGCTTGATTGCATACTTGGGTGTCTTTATTTTCACTTTGCAGTTCGTCGATGTTCTCATACCGAGACTGCGACGACAGTACGGCATTCGCATTACCGATGCCGTCCTGAACCTTGACACAGCATTGTCCTAGCCTTTGCGCCCAGCTAGGGGCGTAAAATCTAGCGCTTGTTGAGAGGCACCTCAACATTGTACTCTTTTGTATATATGTGTTTCGTCTTAGTTTGATCTTTCTTTCTTTCGTTCTTGTTTTCACCCCAGGTCTCGCTTAAGATTATCTTTGCTATACTTAGGATATTCCTCGTCCTAAGTATAGGGGGATGAAAACACCGGGTTGTTCATCCATTTTGTTTCATCACTTCTGTTGTGTTGCCTATACTTAAGGTTCTTCACCTTAAGTATAGGGGGGAGTGATGCCCCTCCACCTTGTATATATTTGTTGGTTTTCTTCGTGTCTTGCTACCCCTGTTTTGCTGCCTATACTTAGGGATATTTTACCCTAAGTATAGGGGGGTAGATCCTGTACATTCTTCACTCGGTTTTCCCATTGTGTACAGCCTGCTATACTTAGGATTATTTGATCCTAAGTATAGGGGGAAAAGCCGAGATCCTCTTGATTTCTATTCTTTCATTCGTCTTTGTATATAGCCTTCCTTTTCACTTCCTTATACATAGCACGAGTTATGTCTTCTTCATCGCTCTTACCTCTGAGGACATCATTCGAGCTAAGTATAGGGGGATGTGTATATATTTCATATATACTTTATCCATAACCCGTACTTTGTGTGAGTGTGTTTATAAATAAAAATAGCTAAAAACCTAAAATCCATAAAAATTAAAAATTTTTCCCTGTCAATAATCATTCTTTTATTTGCACATACATAGCTAGTGTACAAATTATTTTTGTAAAAATGTTTTCAAAAACTTTTTTGTGTAAAGATTGTGTAAATATGTGCATATCAAAACTATGTATATAGTACAAAATTTTTCCAAAATGTTTTGAAAATCAAAAGTTTGCAAAAACCTTGTGTAAATTTGTGTAAATATTTTGCAAAACTTGCATTCATGCATACATCCATGATTTCAAAACATTTTTCAAAAATTTTGTATTTGTGTAAATATTGTGTAAATAGCATCTTTGTATATATTTGTATATAGTTTTTCCTGGATTATAGTTGACATTTAAACTATCCTGGAATTAAATTTGGAAATGGAGCTTGATTAAGATCTTAATCCACCTAATTCTAAGAGGAACTTATAGGGCTTAGGGTTAAGGCTTTTCAGGTTCATGGTGACTTAATTCTTTAAGTCCACTAGGCTATGATCACATGTCATCTCAATGAGCCTAAGTAGAGCACTTAACAACACACACATGACTCATATAGACAATGGCTTTACTTGGACCCGCACTTGACACCGAGCTCTCTATGGATGAGGTGGTGAGGAGGCAGTCTTCTTTGACTTGGGGTAGCATATGAGGGTAGTACTTTTAGGCGGAACCTCTCTTCTTCTTTTAGTGAAGGAAGTGTGTCTCAACTTGGTCTGGTTGCCATGAGGTCTAACGACAGGAGTTGTGGGTTGCAATAATGCTTCAAAAGAGGGATAGTCTACTGGATCAAGAGGAAAAACTCCTTATGTATATATGATGCACATGTATATGATGTATAGATGCACTAAAAAATGCAAAAAGAAAATAACTCCAAAAAAGTGGTGGGTCTGATAGAAAATGATAATCCCACAGGAGTATGTATATAGTGCAAATAAGCAAAGCTTGAGACTCATGGATTCCATCTTATGTAGCTTGCAGCAGGGATACTTGGCTACACTGGTTGAGCTCCCGAGGATACATGGCTACACTGGCCATGGTCCATTCTCTTCTTCCCCCTCTTCTTGAGCCGATTGAACTTGAACTTAGAAGGGAATACCCCGCTCCTCGAGGAAAGAGTGGCCAGACTAGGGTCATAGAGTTACCTTGTTGGGGAGGGTTGTCAAGTTACCACTTCTGAGGTGGAGAGCTATATTTCACATTCACAGTACAAGGAAAGACTCATAGTCTTCAGGGTTTGTGTATGTAGACTTGTTCTGATCTGGATTGTTGAGGAGTCTTGATTATAGATTAGTGGATCTTAGAGGCTGTTAAGTTTTAAACTTAAGTCTAAATAAGGTTCCAACACATCAATAATCTAAAGATCTGATCGAGCTCCATAATTCAATTTAATGAAGGCAAGTTTAATAATCAACCTTGATCCATGCATTTTCTCCTCTTTTTCTTTTTCTTTTTCTTTTTCACTTCTTTTTCAAATAAGTGTTTGCTAAGGGACTAGAAAAGTTAAGTATAGCGGGGTGATGAATACCCATTCATCACTCTTTATTCTTTTATTTTAGCTACAAAACCTTTGCCAAACACATGTATATTCCTGTAAATACGAATAATTGTCAATCAGCATGCATTTTGTAAATATGCATAATTAGCATGTTTTTGTGCAAAAATAAAAGAATAAATAAACAAAAGAAAAAGAGAGAAATATTTAGAATAAATATTGAGCGACCTAATCCCAAAGGAGGGCTCAGCATGGGCCTGACCGCATAAAAACCCAAGTAGAGAGAGATAAGAAAGCTCACACATGTGTGTACATATACATGTAATTAAATAAAAATATTTTCCTCTAAATAAAAATAAAAATGGGTTTATATTTATGTGTATATATTTGTAAATATAAAATTGAAATAAAAATGAAAAAAAATTAAAAGAAAATAAAAATGCCTTCACCCTTGTCTATATTCCCCATGTACATTGAACCCTTAATATATTTATTTATCCCTTTAAATAAATAAATTAAGATCTCATAAAAATTATATATATTCTATACTTCATAATGTAAATAAATAAAATAAAATTCATAAAAAAATAAAATAAAAAGAACAAAAATAAAAATCAAAATAAACATTGTATATATACCATGTACATACTTGTATATAACTATTTATTTAACCCTTGTAAATAAATAATAAAAATCAAATAAAAATACATTTTTATTCCAAATTTTATTCTATAAATAAATAAAATATAAAATTGGAATAAAAATGCACAAAAATAAATAATTAAAAATCAAAATCAAAAATTCAATAATGTATATACCTATATATAATATACTAAATTGTAAATACCTAATTTTTATTTCAAAAAAATAAATAAAAATCACAAAAAATAATTTAAAATAAAATAAACATTTTTCGTATTTTAACTTTTTCCAAAATCGGCCATTTGCTATTTTATATTGATTTTCTAATTCTTTATGACGTGGTCGACTCCCATTGGTCCACGGGGGATGTTGACCCCCGGTCAACTTCCCCCCCTGGACCACAGACTTCCGGATCTGAGTTTTTGGCCCGACTTCTCGATATTTTCCACGCTCGATCCGACCACTAAAACCCTAAACCCCGGGTCCTATTCCTTCCTTGCAGATCCAACACCTTCGCCCGGGGTGGGTTATCGGGGTCCGAGCTCCGATAAGCTCGCCCGATCATCTTCAAGCCGGACCCCTAGACATATATAGCATCTGCTCCGTCGCACAGTTCCTTCATCTCTGGTCCTCCCCTTCGACACCACGGAACTCCTCCACCTCGCCTGAGTGACAGCGGTGCGATTTGGAGTGAAAGTGAGGCTCGGGCAGCCGGGAAACCTTGGATCCGGTGGCTTCGCCGCTGTGCGTCGCCGCGAGCGCGCCCAGCCTCGGGACTCGACGCTCCCTTACAGGCAATGACCCCCAGAGCTCCCCGAGCTCCAGCACAGTCGGATTCCTCCACCAGGTAGTTGATTTAGCCAGTAGCTTAGCGTAATTTTAGGATCTTTGATTTTTTCCCTTTTGCTCTGCCGCCGCCATTCGCCACCTCCGACCAACCATCAACCATTCCGACCGCACACCCACCTTCGTCAGACTTCTCCGTACCTTCTTCATTCAGCCACCCAACCCTGACTCGCCCCGGAGCAGGGACTTCGGTCCTCCTCCTCCGCCGCTCGCCGGAGGACCTCCACACCGCCGCATCTTTCACCCTCCACGTGCGCTGACGGGTCGAGGCAGTTTGCCCTCGACCCCTCTTTCTTCATATGCAGGTAGCAGGTCAAATCGACCTCATCTTGAGGTCACAACATAGGGCACAGGTGCTCCCGTTCTTCACCGTCGCCGGAGCTCTCCAGAGCTCCCCGTCATCATCGGAGCAGTCCATTGGCTGCGGACCACCGAGGCGATTCTTCTCAGCATCTCAGCAACCTTCGAGGAGGTCCACCGCGTGCGTATCGGGCCGGCGAACCTCGCCGGCCATCTGTTCTTCCTGGATCCTCCCCGACCGTCCGTTCCGCCTTCACCTGCAAGATCTTATATGGACCGTCCGATCGAGCTCAGGGTTCCTTCACCAGCGTCCACCGTCTGATCGCCACGTGGAGAGACCTGAAGCGTCAGAACAGTGAAGGGTTAGCCACGGCGTGCAGTAGCCGTTGATCTTCCACGTGGCGAGCCCTCACCCGTTCGATCATCGCCGAGGCTTCTTCCTTGAGGCGCCACTACTCCAGACCGCACGATCATCCACGTGGCGTCCATCCAGCCCCTCGATTAATAAAGGGTAATTTACCCTTAGGCCCTCTCTCTTATAGTGTTTATCATTTAGTCTTGTAAATAGTTTTTATAGTTCATTTTATTTTGGTAAAATTGCATAGAGGACCTGTTAGTTTATTTTAATTGCATTTCTACCCCTGCCTGTTGTGGACACGTGCATCGACACGTGATTTTGTGGTGAAATTGCATGTATGGGCCTGTAGTTTCTTGTTGTTCATAGAATGAAATATATTTTTGGATATTTGCATTTATGCCCCTGTGAGTGTTTTTAATTCTGCATGTGCTGAATATCGTGGGCATTTTACACTTAAGCCCCTGGACTTTTAGCACCTATTGTTAATTGGTCCAGGAACTTAAATTATTTGCATTTGGGTCCCTGAGTGCCCAGTTCATGTGCCTTGCGCGTGAGAACGTGGGATTTTTGCACCGGGACCCCCTGGGTTTCTCTTTTTATTACAGTTAGGTCCCCGGAACATATTTTTATGACAAATAGGTCCCTATGACTATGGGCTTGTGTTTGTTGTAATTAAAATATCAAATCTCATCCAAATTAAGTGAAAATTTGATACGTGGCTCCTGCCACTGTGTAGAATTTTCACTGATTTTCGGAAAATTTTTGGAGCCCTTTTATTATTTTTAAAAATTCAAAAACTCGTAATTTTGTTTCTGTCCAGATATAAAAATCACAAAAAAATATTAAAACCTTCTCAAAAATTCTAAAAAATTCAGATTTTGTGTGTTTTGCTGTGTTTGATTTTTTGACCAATTTTGGTCATTTTTGGACTTATAGAAATTATAAAAATTGAAAACATTGAAAAACTTATAAAAATTCTAATAAATCGTAGAAAAATCAAAAATTAATAAATTTTTCTCCAGATTGTTCCTTATTGTTCATATTTCACAGGAAAATTACCTCTAGGCTTTGTTAGGCCAATTTGCATTTTATTTTGGCCCTTGAAGCCTGACTGGACATTGTTCCTCTGTTTTTATCTTGTTTCATTTTTAGAAAATTCTATAAAAATCATAAAATTGTCAAAAATTGACCAAAAACAGTAATAAATACAAAAATTCTAAAAATATTTTTGTTTGATTTTTTGGACTTTTTAGAGTAGTTAAATAATTGTTGAAAGTTTCTTGTTTTATTATTTTCTTATTTTTCTTTATAATTAAAAATTCCAAAAAATATAAAAATACTAAAAATCCACCAAAAATATTTTTTCTTTGTTTTTTACTTCTTCGTAGGTCGTAAGGCCATCACGTGCTTCCTGAGTTCGACCATGGGTGCTATACCAGGTTAATATCATAGTGAGACCGCTAGTTTGAGTTTCTCGTATTTTTATCATTATTTGGTGGTCTGAATTTTTCTTGATTGAGCTCTGAGTCCCAAGTGACTGAGGTCACAACGACCTTAGTGATTTATGCTTTACCTAAGTAGTGTGGATTCGCTCATCAACGAGCTTGTGGTGAACGAGGATTTGGAGTAGTGTTTGGATCTAGTTGGTTGACAGGATCCAGGTTATACCAGACTCCGTTTATCTCCATGACTTATGAAGGTTCCTCGTAAATGGTTTGAATGGAGGTTTCTTCAGTATGATGGGAAAAGACTTGATCTCCCCCCTCCCCAATTGCTCTGCTGCCCTACCCCGTGCCCTTTAATATAGTGAATTTGGTGTATGGGGGATGGGGATGAAGTCAAGGCAGGTTTCTGCATCTTGGATACCTTGTCAGCCAGTTCCTCCATATGTTTAGGAAATTTAGCCAATTTCTCCATATCAAATGATTTATGGAGTTCATCCACCTTTTTATAAATCTGATCGACCATAATTAGTTTGTCAGCTATTATTCCCATATCAATGCTCTGATCGGTCATCATATTATTCACCATCTTTTTAGATTCGGCTATGTAAGCCCAGGTGGTGGTCTGTGCACGGCTGGATTCAACAAGTCTCTCGAACACCTTGTAGATGGTGTCCTCATGGCATCCCATGTAGCTTCCTCCGCAGGATGCACTCACTAACCCTTAGGTCTCAAGGTTAAGTCTACTAACAAGACTTTAGACCAACATCATTTTGCTTATTCTGTGTCCTGGGCATTTCTGGATCAGGTCTGTGAACCTTTTCCCAAGTTTCATGGAATGGCTCGCTCGGGTGTTGGGTGAAGCTTGTGAGCTTGATCCTCATCTGATTAATTCTACTCATAGGGTAGAATTTCTTTAATAATAATGTCTTGAAGGTGGCACATGTTGTGACTACTTCGCCTAAGTTCTTCAGCCAGTAAGCCGCCTTATCAGTCAAGGCGAAGGGGACAACTCTCAGCCTTATGTAGTCTTGGCTAACCCTAGGGTGGCATAGGTTAGCACAAACTAGCTCGAAGTCACGGAGGAAGATGTATGGTTCTTCATGATTATTCCCTCCAAACATAGGCAATAATGCGAGGAAATGCGGTTTGTGTTTGAACGCATCCTCGGGGGGTACCGGCCTCAACCAATTATAGTCTTCATCTAATTCAGGGAGGTACGTATCTTCCATTGCAGCCTCATCGTGTTGCAGTACCTCCATTTGTGCTCTAAGGAGTTCATTATGTTGTTCAGCGGCAGTTACCCTAGCTAAAAGAGAACGAATAGGGTCATTGTCGTTCTCTTCCTTTTTTGGAGGCATCTTGTCTTCTTCTTCACCTTCAGATGCAAATAAATCTGAGTTAGGCTTGTGCTTGGAAGGTTTAGGAGTTCTGCCAAAGATGAAACTTTCTTTTGGAGGAAGGGAGTAGGAAAGAGAGTTAGCCTGGGGTTGACTAATCCCTATAGGCGTGGGGGTGAACCATGGTTTGGAGAAAAGGGTTGTCTCCATACTATGGGGTTTCGAGAAGAGAGTCATCTTGAAACTAAGGAGATGAGTTAATTAAGGAGCTTAGGAATTTGTTCGCAGAGTCCAAACGAAGAACTCTAGAAGAATCCATCGTGGATGAAAGGAGTAGTTAGGAGTATAAAGGAATTTCCACAAAGCGTGCAAATGTACAGAAGACTCACACAAAACAAACGCAATTCAAAACTCATCAATTTACCCACTCAACACTGGTGAAGGAACGTTAGGGCTCGGTCGCTTATCTTTTCAATTTTAATTTAATGACAAAGCAATTTTGAAAATTTAAGTGAGATGTTAGGTGCCGAAATATTTCACAAAGACTGTCCTGAGTTCATACAACTAGTTGCATCCACTTTCAACCAGTATGGTTGTAAGTACAGACCGTTAGACGGCTACACATGTTACTTGAGAATGGAGCCTTTCACGGTGTCCTCTAAACCACCCACTCTGCTAAGGGAGTCGGACCGTAAACGGCTACCCGAAACCCTCACTACGAAGTAGCTAGTTATTTTTAAAATCAGTAGTCTGAGTAAAAATTTTCAATTTTTGTCTCTTTCCTAAGTGTAGGATCTGGTCCTTACAAATCAATGAGTGGGTTAATCTCCACTAGACACAAGGGTTAATTTTATGTAATTTTATTTACAATCGCCTTGATTAGCAGTCCCAGTTTTAGTTTAAGGTTATTGATGAATCCACATTTCATCATCTTTATTCTATCATTTTGGCCTCAAAAACCCTAGCAAATGCGTGTAAATACCCTTAATTAGAGCATATTAGCATTCATGCATGTACATATAAATAGTGTATAAAATACTGTAATTAAAGCTAAAATTATATAATAAATAAAATAAAAGAAAAAGAATAAAATATTGTAAATATTTTATGACCCAAAACCCCGAGACCTAGGCATCTTGATGAATAGGTCAACAAGGAATAAAGTAGGGGGAGATAAGGGCCAGAATACAATAAAATTCCCTTTGTTTTTGTTCATTCTTTATTCATTTTGGGACCTATTTTTGGTTCCACATTTTATACCTCAAATAAAGAAATTTTGTACATGAAAGTTGCGGATAATTAAATAAATAAAAATACAAAATTGATTTCACTGACAAATCATGTACAGATAAAAAGTTATGGTCTGAATAAAAATCCAGAATCCCAACTTCCCAGACCCGTATCTCACAAATGAAAACTCCAAATGCAGCAAACTCACCTTTAATTGTATATAGAATAAAATAAGCTAGTTAATGGCGGTGGTTTCGCATTTGGCGGAGCTACGGTTTGAAAGTTGGGTTTTGGACCCTACTTGTACAATTGTACTGATTAAAATATTCAATTTATTATTTATTCATTAATTTTGTATTTTTATATTTTTATAATTTTGTAAATATTACTTATAACATTTTTGTACATTAAAATCAGAAGAAAAACCGAAAAGAAACATAAAATAAAAATACTTATAAATACAACACATAGGTATAGAACCTATACTTATACCTATATAAATTATACTTATATTTTATTAAATATACAAAACACATCAATAAAATAAAATAAAAATATAATTAGGTGTATAAAAGTATTTTATAATTTTATAAAATAATAAAAAAAATAATAAACTTAAAATACATAAAATAAAAATAAAAGAATAAAATATATAGGTAATATACCTATAAGGGGTATAAAAGTAAACTTGTAAAAATACACCTCATAAAAATAATTAAAAATCAGAATAAAATACTACATAAAAAATAAATATTTTTTATTTTATAACCAAACTTTAATTAATTCATTTTCTATTTTTTAATGATTTTTGAAATCTTTTTTTTGCTTTTTCCTGGTTGGTCCACGTGGACCAACCAGGGGGGCTGGAGAGTTGACCCGCGGTCAACTCTCTGACCCCAGCCTGTTACTTGTCAGAAGTGGTGTTTGTCGCGTTTTCGTAGATTTTTCGAGGACGGGTCTTGCATCTTTTGATGTCGCCGTCTTCACGACTTTTGATCCTTGTTCAAAGCTCTTACATGCCTATAGGTTTTCTTGGGCTTTGGATTATCACGATGATCGATACGCCTTGATCTAGGAGCCCACTCGCTATCCGTTCAAAAACCCCCTCTTTCCCTCCTTAGCAATTTGAACCGCATTTGGTGAAATTCAGACCTCCGGGAGAGGATTAAGTGTGACTCCGGTGACAGGGGAGGCGTCCCGTACCCCCGTTGAGGTGCAGCGAGGCCAGCCGTGCGTGTTCCAGCCACCTCCGATGCCCGCCGCCATTGAGGTTTTCCCTCGCCCTTCCTGGGCTTGAGGTTGGTTTTTATTACCTTTTTCTTTACGCATTTTTATTTCTAGTAGCTTAAACCTCCATCTTCACCAATCCATATCGCCTGAATTCCACCCAATCATCCACACTGCCACCTCGCCGGAGTTCGCTCTGGTGAGCTTTTCCCTCGCCGCCTTCCACCATCTTTTATTGCAGGGTGATGCGCGGCAATTTGCCCACGATCCCCTTGACTTTTCTTGAAGGGTTTTGGAGCACTGAAAGCACCTGGGGGGCGATTTTTGGGATTGCCGGAGCCACCTGGAGCTCTTCCGTGGCCTGGCCGTTGTGGGGCAGCTCCGGTCGCTGCCAGCAACTTTTGACGCCACCAGGAAGTAGAGAGGACCTGCAGGAGTCGTCGAGAACCATCTGGGGAGCTGCAGGTCCCCGGAGGAGGGAGTATCGATCAACCAAAGCTCGATGGGGACCAGTTCATATCGCGTTCATCCTTGCAGTCCCAGCACTGTCAGATTTTCACCTGTTCTTCGTGGAGCACAGCGTCCGTCGGATCAAGCCTTCCTCGGTCGTCGATCGTCTTGCCATCTTCTAATCTGGGCTGTCCGCGTCGAAGGGGTATCGGGCGACATAGCGTTGACACGTGCCTTAATTGGATCATCCGCAGCCGTCGGATGGCGCAGCAGCTGGGGTATTTTGCAATCCTTACCCCGCCTTTTGTATATTTATTAAGTAGCATTAAATCTTTCGTCGGAAGTTTATAACTTTTGTGACATTTACGAAGAGACCCCTAAAGTTTTGTAATATTGCAGTTTGCCCCCTTTCTGGTCACGTGCATCTGCGCACGTGATTGGCATTTTTGCAGGCATACCCCCGAGGCTTTGTTTTATTTGTGTTTAGTACTTGAACTTCGAAATACAGTTATAGACTTTTTGAAATTTTGCAAACTTGCCCTGTACGTTTCATAAATTACAACCGTACCCCTACCAGGCGTGCGTGCTTGCGCATGTGCATTTGGTGTTTTTGCGAGGAAGTCCTCGTGACTTTGCGTATTCTTGATTGGTCCTGATAATTTCATATTACGCACTCTCTTTTCTGGAAATTTTACATACAAGCCCCTAAACTTTTTGAGTATTACGAAAATACCCATGCCTAGCTGTGCATTTTTGTGTGTTTGCTCCATTTATTTAAGGCATCATATTACCTCCTAAAAATCCCCAAAAATCACATTAAGCTCTTGTTAACTTGCACGTGCACGCCATATTTTTGCATTTTACTTTTATTGCATTTTATATTTATTAAAAATCAAAAACATGCATTTTAGCTATTGTCTAGCTTAGAAAATACCAAAAAAATATTAAAACACCTAGAAAAATTCCAAAAAAATCACCTACTGTGTCTTTTATCCTATTTTAGTGTCAGTCCAAAAATCATTAAAAAATTCAAGACCAAAACTTTAAAAATTAGAAAACATCTTAAAACTTCAAAAAAATCTATAAAATCGTAGAAAAATCAGAAAAAATACAAATTCAAGTTCTGTAGATTCCCCATTTTATTCCCTTTATTTTAAAATTAATTTGGGAAAATTTTGATATTATTTGATATTTTTCCTTCCCATTTTAAGTTTGGCCAGTGATTTATTCATTGTTTTCCTTTATTTCAGTTTTTAAAAATACCAAAAACATTTTGAAAAATACCCAAAAATCACAAAAACAGTAAAAAATCATAAAAAGACCAACAAGATTTTATTTCTGAATTTTTGGAGTATTTTTTGCATATTTTTATAAATACTCTATCATCTCCTTTCTTATATTATATATACATTCCAATATTCAAAAGAAAAAAAATATAAAATATAAAATCAGAAAATTAAAAATCAAAATACAAAATTAAAAATTAAATAAAAAATTATTAAAATTAAAAACCCACAAAAACATTTACATTTGCATTGTGTAGACAACACATCACTTTCACACACACACACTTGTGGGTCTACCCTGCCTTGCTCCATGTGTTCGAACTCTCTGCATACTTGCTTCTATACACCTTGTTTGTAGAGTTAAAAATAAATTTTAACTTCACATCTTCTTGTCATTGTTTGATTGATTGAGTATGGGTTAACTGTTGATTAAATACGGGATTCTGTAGTGGTCAAGACTTCGACTATGGTTTCGCCTTGTGAAACCGTACGATCCTCGAATCGTGTGTTTATCAAATGGCGCCGTTGCCGGGGAGCAACAGCGCGTAGGTCATTTTTGCTTTGTGATTGTGATACTTGTCTATATTTTTGCATTTCTATTTTTGCTTCTTATTTGATATTTCTTGTTTGAATTGTCTAACCCCTCTCTTGTTTGACTTCTTGCGAGGAACGCGGATCGAGGGAGGAGCTCTCTTCCAGGAGCACCTGTGCACCCACGTGAGGCAACTTGACTTAGCACGAAGGCGGGCTAGGAGAGGATTTTGAAGACAGTTCTAGTTTATTTGTTTATTGTATTTATTTTGTAATTTAAGTGAGTGAGAGACTCTTAATTTGTAATAATACAGGTTCCCCGGACATTGGACACTCTTGAGCCTAATTTCCAGATGTTTGTACACCTGGGGGCTCACCGCGGCTTTTTCGTGTTTTTCGTCGCATTCGTTTTCATCGAGGGAGGAGCTCTCTTCCAGGAGCACCTGTGCACCCATGTGAGGCGACTTGACTTAGCACGAAGGCGGGCTAGGAGAGGATTTTGAAGACAGTTCAAGTTTATTTGTTTATTGTATTTATTTTGTAATTTAAGTGAGTGAGAGACTCTTAATTTGTAATAATATAGGTTCCCCGGACATTGGACACTCTTGAGCCTAATTTCCAGGTGTTTGTACACCTGGGGGCTCGCCACGGCTTTTTCGTGTTTTTCGTCGCATTCGTTTTCATTTGTTTTCCGGTTTTGTTTTATTTCTTTTGTGTAATTGAGCCCCTAGTTCTAGGATTTACTTGCGATAGATTAAGGCCAAACACCTAACATATTTGCATGTACCTATAGTATCGTTTGGACTTAGTCAAATCTAAACAGTTGATTCACTGTCTTTGATCGGTCGCGCCGCGAGCTCATCCCGCCAAGCGCTTCTCCTGAACTCGATTTGTCGAGAGGAGGAGGGGTGAGCCTAGACCGGACTCTAGGATTGAGGATTCGTGGTCAACTTGTGGTGCTTCACGCTAATAGCAATTTCTGAACTTAGGGCGATTTCATCGGCTTTGCATTTGCATATAGATAGGTTTCAATTCTGCTGAGCATCCTTGCATGTCGAGTGTTGGAGGCAAGGTGAGCATTTCTCTTTAGCATTCATCATCGATTGCCGCTTGCATTGCTTTTCTGCCTCTCCCTCTGATTTTGCCAACCTAGGAGCTTAAGTGAATTGATTCCCCGATAGGCTCGTGCATTTCTTATTAAAAATCCAAAAAAAAAAGTGAGAACAAATAAAATTGGGACTGTTAATATTATTCGACCCTAAAACCGACCAAAAAGAAAAAAAATTCTCTTGGGGCGAGTAATCCCCTCATTGTCTTCGCTTTTACTTGCTCGCGCACACCTTAAGGACTAGCGCCCAAATCCCATTTTTAGCCCCCTTATTTTTTTTTTGCAATCTTTGACTTCTCACCTAACTCTAAAACAGAAAAAATAAAAAGACCGCTCTTTGCGGTCTCTACCGAGTTAAGTAGGTGAATTGAGGGTTTGACTTGTTTTCATTTTTGCTTGTGATTGTTTTGTGTGTGTCCTAGATCGCTCCAGCGCACTTGTGCCTTCTTCTTCACTCTCTTGACTTGACCGTCGTGCTCCCCCGAATCATTTCCTTTTGATTTCGAGATGGACCCCTGGAGTACTTTTTGTCCGGACTTTGCGGATTCCTCGCTCGCTCCAGCCGGTCCACCTCCCTTTTATCAGGAGGACCCACCTCCTATTTTTTCTGACTTTTGTACATATCCGCCTCAGCCACAGTATCACGACTCGGACTTCTACCCACCTCCACCCCCATCTATATATTATCCACCTCCACCTTCACATCCACCCGAGTCTGACCTGTTGGAGTCACCTCCCTCGATCTCTGTGAGTGATATCTTGAACCGGATGATGGTGCGCATTGATTTGATTAATGATAATCTTACTATCTTGAGGAATAATCAGATTAATGCTCCTTTCGTTGGGGATACGGATTTACTTGTCGGTGATCACGGGAGCCTGCAATCGCCCAAAATACAAAAAAATGAGAAAAATTTAAAAACACAAAAAGAGTTCGGGAGACACTTGGTTGATTCAGACCGTGAGAAGAGTGCCCATCTGCCAGACTTTTTGACCACACATCCATTCACACCTAGTCCCACCTTTGACCCCGAGGATGCCGCTGTACAGACTACTCTTGGCACACCTCGTGTATATGCTGATTCCGACTTTCTCCCTTGTATGGAGGAAGTCCAAAAATTCAAAAAAATGTTGACTGAACCCGAAGTGGTGGCCACCATTCATGAGATCATCCGCGCCCCACTTCAACAGGCCATGACCCAATTATCTGCTCCTCTTCCCAAGAAGAGAAAGCGGAGGAGTAGATCTGAGCGTCACATTCTGACCATGGCCACTGCCCACGCCATCACTCATTGTCCCATTCCCAGAAAGAAGAACACAGCTACCCCTTTCATCACTTGCACCATCTCTGACTATACTTGTGATCGCACTCTCCTGGACGGCGGTGCATCTATTAGCATATTACCCTTCTCACTGGTACAATCTCTTCACTTAGGGTCTCTCAAGAAAACCAGGATGATCGTTCAGTTTGCTGATGGATCCATCAAGAGGCCGAAGGGTATCCTTGAAAACATCGTCATTTCTATTCAGGGCACGAGCCACCATGTTGATTTTGTCGTGTTGCCCATGGAGACCTCCATAGGGGAGCCATCTCCAATCATCCTGGGATGACCATTCCTCGCTTATGCGAGGGTCGTTATTGACTATGGATCAGGAGAGATTCGCTTCCGTCCTGATGACGAGAGCGAAGTGTCGATCACCGCACCCACAGTTGACCAGAGACCTGCACCTGTTGCACCTTCACCGATCATAGCTGACTCCAAGGCCTGTGACCGATCTGATGATATTAGAAATGTTTGCTTAGTAAAACCTGATGAGACCCGACGAATCCCCCGAAAGGGGAGGAAATCGAAAAGCATAGGCCTCACAGTTCATCCTCCTGGTGTGTGGCGATGTGTTGATGAAATCCAAAGTATTTACATGATTGATCCATTTGAGCGGAGGGCAGATACCATGACTAGACAGGACGTACCTCATTTGACTACTTCCACTGATAAGTCCATTCCTGGTCACTCACAAGTAAAGATGATTGAGGTCGGTTATGATGTTGCCATTTATTTTGATAAATTCAGGCCTCTTGTTGAAGACAAGGATTCAGGTGAGAGTCTTGAGGACGAACAGAGTTCGTATACTTCCACTGATGACTTCGTTCCTTTTGATTTTGACCTGGACGAGACCTCGCAGGACGACTCCGATTACACTTCTTCCGAGGATGATGAGTTTCTCCCATTCTACTTTGACATCTGCGAGACTTCCAAGGCCAGACCTGACCACACTTCTTCCACTCACACGTATGCGCCTTCACACCATAGGACCACCAAGGGAGAACCTAGCCATTCTACTTCCATTGATCAGTTCGTCCCTTTCCGTTTTGATTCCACTGAGGGCCTTCACCGTGTCGACCCTGATCGGCTTCCGTCCACTATGGACTCCGATGTCGACATACATCACAACAGATCTATCCCTCAGCGGTCTCGCAAGAAGGTTAGCTTTCGGCCTTCTTGATCATATGCACATTGATGAATACTCATTCATCACTCTTTATTCTTATATTTTAGCTACAAAAACCTTTGCAAATACATGTAGATATGTGTAAATAGGAATAATTACCAAAAGCATGCATTGTGTAAAAACCTATAATTAGCATGTTTTTGTGCAAAAATAAAAGAATAAAGATTAAAAAGAAAAAGAGGGAAATATTTAGAATAAATATTGAGCAACCTAACCCAAGGGAGGGCTCAGCATGGGCCTGACCGCATAAAAGCCAAAGTAGAAGGAGATAGGGGCTCATGTGTGTAAATATTTATGTAAATAAATAAAAATATTTTTCCTCACAAAAATAGCCCAAAATATGCTTGTAAATACTTGTACATATTTATAAGTATAAAAACAAAAGAAAAAGGGTAAAAATCAAAAAGAGCAAAAACACCACTTTCATCATGTACATGAACCACTCTTATATATTTATTTAACCTTGTAAATAAATAAAATTAATTTTTATAATCTTTTGTAAATATTCTATATTATATAGTGTAAATAAATAAAATAAAAACAATCAAAATAAAAATCAAATAAAAATAGCAAAAATTAAAAACACAAAAATAGATTGTACATATACCATGTATATAAGTGTATATATGTGTTTATTTTACCTATGTATATAAATAATAAAAATAAAATAAAAATACCTTTTTATTCCTTATTTTATAATGAAAATAAATAAAATGTAAAATAGGGATAAAATTGCACAAAAATAATAATTAAAAAATCAAAAATTAAAAACTCTATAGTGTACATATACCTATATACTACATACTATGTATATACCTTATTTTTATTTCGAAAAAATTATTAAAAATCACTAAAAAATAGAAAAAAAATAAAATAAAAATATTTCATGTTTTAACTTTTTGCAAATTCGGCCATTTGCTACCCTAATTTTCACCCCTAAGATCCGGCCACGTGGCCAATTCCTGTTGGCTCCTGGGGATTTTGACCGCCCGGTCAACTACCCCCCCCCCCCCAGGACCACTTTGCACGGTTCTTAGCGGGTAAGCCCGCTTCTCGGATTTTTAGCGCTTAAATCCGAATCACATTCACTCAAACCCCGGGTCCGTTTTGGTCTTGACATACCCGAGACCCTCGCCGGAACTTCATCCTTGGGATCCGCGCGCTTCCACGCCCTCCCCGCATCGTTCTTCCCGGACTCTCCAGCATATATAGCCGTTGCTCCGCCACCTCATTTCTCCATCTTTGGCCATTCGTATCCACCTCCTGTGAGCTCCAGCGCACTCGCGAGAGTGACAGCTTGCGTCCGGCGCCGTCGAAGCGAGGAGTGGAGGCGTATCCACTGATCCGGCGAGCACAGCCGCTGTTGCTCCGCCACCAGCGTGAGCACCGAGCCTCGGAGGGAGACGCTCCTCGAGGCAACGACCAGGAGCTTCCCCAGCTCCTCCCCAGTCTCTTCGTCCACCCAGGTAACCTTGTAGGCCTTTCTTTTTCGCTGATTTTCATTTACCCCCAAATCATTCTGCCGCCATCCATCGTCGATTCCCATCGCTTCCGACCACCATTCGATCATCGGGCATCGCCATAGCCCTCGCCATCTTCCAGCGCACCTTCTTCACCCCTCCGGCCAATCCAGCTCGCACAGGAGCTGGGAGCCGAGCTCCTCCGTCTACCCCCTTCGCCGGAGCTCGCCATATCGACCCACAGACCACCGTCGCTCCGCCTAACCGGGTCGAGGCAGTTTGCCCTCGACCCGCGAGTCTTCTGGATTGTTTTGCAGGACGAACGAAGGCCATCTGAGGTCCTTCGTCATTCAGCCAGGAGGTACAGCTCCGCCGACCTTACCCGAGCTCCTCAAAGCTCGGGTGGATCATCGGAGCCCACCACCAGCTGCGGGACACCCTTGCGGAGCTTCTCCGACCTTCAGGCGCAGCAGAGGAGCCCCGGAGCGAAGCCACCGGGCCGGCGAACTTCGCCGGTCATCTGTTCTTCGAGGGTCCTCCTCCTCCGTTCGATCAGTCTTCTCGCTCCAGGTGTCATCTGGGTCGTTCATCCCTAGAGCGGCCTTTACCGTCAGATCCGAGGAGAGTCGATCGCAGTCGTCGGTCCAGTGAGGGGTGTAGCCTCTGAGCGTCCTCGACCGTTTGATCAGACACGTGGCGTTCATCCTGCAATCCGCATAATAAAGGGGTAATTTACCCTTAGGCCCTGTCTTTTCTTTGATTTAGTTTTTAGTCTTGTAAATATTGAGTTTAGTTGTTTAGTTTTAGGTTTATTTGCATAGAGACCCTGGTACTTGCTTTTATTTGCTGAGATACCCCTGTATGTGATGAGACACGTGCTTCGACACGTGATTTTCTGGGTATTTTACATGTCATTCCCCTGTAGTTCTGGTTGTTATTAATTGAATGAAAGTTTTTACTTATTTGCATTTATACCCCTGTGCGTGGTTTATTTCGACATGTGCGTGATATTTGCGGGTATTTTGCAGATAAGCCCTTGGACTTTTGGTACCTGTTACCAATAAGTCCTCGGGACTTATTTTCGTTGCATTTGGGTCCCTGAGTGCCCCAGGCACGCGCGTGGCACGTGTTTTGCTGGGTTAATTGCACCAGACCCCCCAGACTCTAGGGTATTTGCACTTTGGTCCCTGTGCACTGGGCCCTCTCTTTATTTTTGAAAAAAAAATAGCAAATCACCTCCAAATCCAACGAAAATTGGACACATGGCTCCTGCCATGGTGTAAAATTTTCGTGGATTTTTTAGGACACTTTTGTTTTCATTTGATATTTTTAAAAAATCAAAAACCTTTAATTTTGCTACTGTCTAACTTTAAAAATCACAAAAAAAATATTAAATCGTGTCTAAAAATTACAAAAAAAAATTGCCTACTGCCCATTTTGTTGTGTTTGATTTTCTAGCCAATTTTGGCTATTTTTCATTACTGAAAACCACTAAAAATTGAAAAACACATAAAAACTTATAAAAATTCTAGTAAATACACCAAAAATCCAAAAATAATAAAATAGGTGCCTAAATTTTCCTTGATTCATTCTCTTTACAGGAAAATTACCTCCCAGCTAATTTAGGGCTTTTAGATATTTTATCTAGGCATGTTTATCTCGGCTGGACAGTACCTTTGATTTCAGCCACTGTTTGATTTTTAGAAAATAAATATCAGAAAATTCTCAAAAATTCACCAAAAACACTAAAAATCATAAAACACATAAAAATATTTTTGTTGGAATTTTTGATTGGCTTTTAGTGTATTTAATAATTTGTTGAAGTGTGTGTTTACTTGTTTTTCTTATTTTCTTTATACATTAAAAATCCAAAAAAAATATAAAATAAATTAGAAACCACTAAAAATATTTTGTTCTTTTATTTTATTCCTTTTTACTACTTCGTAGGCCGATAGGCCAAACCGTGCTCCTTGAGTTCGACCCTGGTCGCTATACCAGGTTAATCCAATAGCGAGACCGATTCCGCGTTTTTGATAAATTTTATCTATTAATAGTGGTCTGATTTTTCTTGATTGACTTAGCTGAGTGACCGAGGTCACAACGACCATCTAGATACCTTTGCCTTAGTCGCTCGTCTCATCATCAGAATGGCGTCGTTGCCGGGGAGCACGGCTTAGTAGTTTTTGTTTTGGCTTTATTTTTGTTTTGTGGCTTTTCGCGGCTCTTTCAGAGCTCGCGGCTTTTTCGCGGCTTTTGTTTATATTTTATTTTTTTTAATTTTTTTATTTTATTTTTCTTTTGTTTTTGTTTTGTTTTATTTTGAGTGTTTATTTTATTTTATATTTTTGCATATATACCCTCATTTTCTTTCATTTATTTTTCTTCTTATTATTTGATTATTTTTATTGGTCTGACCACTCATCTCTTTTTCTTGCGAGGGCCCGAGGACCGAGGCGGCCGATTTCGAGAAGCCGGTGCAACCGAGGAACTTGGAGGCGGCTCCCTTCTGTACGGAGCCGCATGAGAGAGCAAGAAAGAGAGTGGAGTGGGAGAGGATTAGCTAGACTTTTTACTTTTATTTGATTATTATTATTGTAATAATACAGGGACTCAGACTGGACACTTTGGACTCTTGGACTTAGTGGGTCTGTTTCGCCGAGCACCGGTGTGCTCGGGGGACCCTTAGGCTTTTTCGCGGCTTTTACGCGGTTTTGTTTTCTTTTCATTTTTTTTCTGCCTTTTCCGATGTTTGAGCGGTTTTTCATCGAGCCCCTAGACTTAGGATTTTCTCTTGCTTGCGCCGTAATTAGTAGGGTCCCCACACCTAATTATCTGCTTGCTCCCATAGTACGCTTAATTGGACTCACTAATAATCAATTAATAAAAATAATCGACTCATCTCCTTCGTAGCCTACGTGCCGCAGCCCACCCTGTAAAGCGCTTTCTCCTACCCCCGATTTATCGGGCAGAGGAGGGGTGGGCCAAGACCGGACCCTTTGGCTTGGAGGTCGGTGACCGATTAGACGGTTCTGCGAATAGAAATTGCTCATCTAGGACTCGGTTTTTCCCGCTGCATCATTTAGGGTAGTTTACTTTTCTGTCTTTAAATTCTACGTGGATCACTTGCATGTAGAGTGCTGGAGGCAAGGTACGCATTTCTGACTCGGCATGCATCATTGATTTCATCGCGCATCGGCTTTTTCGACTTCTCCCCCCTGTTTTGGATCAAATAACCAGGAGAACCAAAAATTCGTTAGGCGTTTGTTTTCTATTTGAAAAATATTAAAAAGAAAAATCATAAAATTGGGACTGGATAAAACTATTGACCCTAAAAGACACTCACCCTAAAAATTTGTCTTGGGGAGAGCAACCCCCTCATTGTTTGGTTTGGATGCGCGAGAGAGTGACCCGCACCCTAGGTAGAGCCCTCCGGTGTTATTCCCGACTGATTACCGACTTTTCTGTGCGGGCCAGTCGGTTGGGATAGCATCAGGTATCCTAACAGGTCACGTAAGCGCTCTGATATCTTGTGTGTTCACCTAATAAAATTGACAAGATAATTTGATCGAGCTTTTACGGTCTTCAGCTCGCGTTGCGTTGGTGAACCGGGGGTTTGCATTGTGATCATAGTTTCTCCAGATCTCATCCGCACTTCTCTCCAGATCAAGATGATGGGTAGACGCTCTCTTAGGCAGCCTCTGGCTGCACCGCTTTCGGGCACGTCTACCCGATCATCTAGGTTGGCCCGCGAGAGCCAGGACCAGCTCTCCGAGCCCGAGTACGACTCCGCCCTGTTCCCCCTCGACCCCCTTTCTTTTGGACCTGAGCGACATGAGCCCGAGGAGAGATTAGCAGATTTGACAGCACCTGAGTTGGGCTCATTTGATTTTGCAGACGTTATGGCCGGCAGTTCTGAGGATCGCTCCCGTCAGCCTGAGCACTTCGTATTGGATCAGGGAGCGATCAACTCCACCCTGATCGCCTCGTTAGAGACCGTCCAGCAGCAGCTGAGGGATCAGGGAGCATTCATGATCGACATGAGGAGAGAGATGGAGAAGATGAGAGAAGAGCGAGAGCAGAGGAGAGAGGGACCGAGGATCCCAGATGATGCGGATGCAGCAGCCGCAGCGGCAGCCGCCGCAGCCGCGGTCGGAGGACCGCCGAGACCGATGCGGGAGTTACACAACCCCGGATCGACGCTGACGCACCACTGGGTAGTACTTCCAGCGATCGTGGGGGACTTCAAGTTCCCCCCGAACACTTTGCAGCTACTCCCCCGCTTCCACGGACTCGCGACAGAGGAGCCCCATCTCCACCTCCAGGAGTTCTTGATGATATGCAGCACTGTCCACGACCGTCAGGTGGACCAGGACACGATCAGGATGATCGCCTTCCCCTTCTCCCTAGCAGACAGAGCAGCCACCTGGCTGAAGCATTTGGGGAAGTTTGTTTACACCTGGGAGCAGCTCCGCACCGAGTACTTGAACAAGTACTATCCACTCGGGCGGACGAATGCAGCGAGGGCCCTGATCAGTAACTTATCCATGCTCCCCAACGAGCAATTCCACAAGGCATGGGAGAGGTTCCGAGAGCTCACAGACAAATGCCCGCACCACGACATTTCGAAGCCGAACCTTGTGCAGAGCTTCTTCAGCGGGTTGACACCAGAGCTCCAGGGCCTGGTGAATGCTTCTTGCGGCGGGTCCTACTTCGCCAAGGACCACGACCAGGTCTGGGCCATCTACGAGGAGATGGCCGAGAATTATATGGTGATGTCCCAGACCCGGTTGTACACTCAGGGGAGACCCCAGCAGCAGCCAGGACCCGTGCAGTACCAGAGGATAGCACGGGTCGATGCTGGTCCATCCAGTTCATCCGCAGTTGCAGCAGCACAGGTAGAGTCATCCGCTGCGGATATGGGCATCATCAGCGAGAAGTTGGACCGGATGGAGCTGATCGAGAGGAAGCAGTGCCAGAGCATCACGCAGATGGAACAGATGGCACAGACTCTGAGCGACATGAAGACCCAGCTCATGTGTCTCCAGGAGGCACAGACGGCTTCCCAGCCCCGTCTTCAGTCGCGAGGCGAAACCGGCGGCAGCAGCAGCTCGTCCCAGCGCTCCAGCACCTTTCAGCAGCCTAGATAGGTTCACCTTGTACAGGCAGAGCCGTACCAGCAGCAGCAGCCCTCCTACCAGTCCCCACCATCTCCAGACTTGCATATGGTGGTATACCAGCCGGATCAGCCTCTGGCAGTTACTCCCACCAGCCCCATACGATGCAGAGCCGTTGATGGATGTCAACGGGATTTGGTATGACCGCCCCCAGCCTGGGATCTGACGAGACCATCCCGGATTCAGGTGGGGGAGTGGAGGTACCCAGCCCCAGCAGCAGTCATCCGGTCAGGGAGGGCAGTATGGCCAGCAGAGAGATCACCAGCCGCAGCAGCAGCCCCCAGCCCACCAGCCATATCAACAGTCGTCCTTTGGTCCTCGTCCCTATCAGCAGCAGGGACAGTCTTGGAGACGTGAGCAGCAGGCTCACCCACCACACCAGCAGCAGCATCCTTCCTCCTACCCCTCTTACCAGCAGCACCAGTTCCAGCAGCCTCAGCACCAGAGAGGCTACCCGTCGGGCTCCCATGAGAGCCCCGCCTTGGATGACATAGCCCGCCTCCTTACGGACCAGCAGGCTACCTTCAGACGGGAGATGGACGAGTTCCGCCAGGAGATGCGGGACCTTGTGAGAGGGAAGGCCGCCATTCCTGCACAGATAGAGCCGAATCCGAACAACCTGAAGAGGAAATCTGAGCAGGTAGTTTCCACTGAGCACGCCACTCCTAGTGATCCATTTGATGATATGTCTTCGGATCTATTTGATGCTGATTTTGTTACACTTAGGAGCGGTAGAGCACCAGCAGGCGGCGCCTCATCTGAGCGACGACTCGAGGATCCATCCAGGGCGCCAGATGAGGAGGAGGAGGAGAGCGGTACTGAGGCCGCACACGATGATGATGGTGGTACTGATGCCACCAAGGATGCTGATTCCACCGGCGGTACTGAGGCCGCCGCTTCACCAGTTCGAGGAGGTGGTGCTGATGCCACCAGAGTAGCCGAGCCAGCCCGCGGTACTGAGGCCGCGAGACATCCAGTAGCAGAGCCAGCCAGTGGTGGTACTGAGGCCACCGGTGTTTGTGTAGAGAGATCAGATGTTTTTCCTCATTCTCATGTATCTCAGAACACTGTTGTGAATAAAGGAAAAGGTTTAGTTTCTTATGGTCCCACTGTGGTGCTTGATGTATGTGTGGATCCGGCCGTCGAGCCGTCTAGGCCTTTTCCTAGTCCTTCATCTGCGAAGGACCCTGTGATCCCCTTCCCTAGAGCCCTTCAGATGGGGAAGGGGAAGAAAAAAGAAAAAGACCCAAAAAAGAGAGAGCAGGAGGAATTCAGCCAGAGCATGATCGACAGATTTCACATCCAGCTGACCCTCCAGGAGGCTTTGCAGCACATCCCCCTTCTTCAGCGATCTTTGAGAGACAGGACCACAGTCAGGAGGAGGAGGAGGAACCACACTTCAGAGATTCATGTGCTGACGAAAGCCACGTGTTTCGCGATCCAGAACCGTCTGCCGGCCAAGAGGCCAGATTCAGGAGCCCCGTATGTCAGATGCCAGATTAGTGAGCAGAGGTTCGACCGTACTCTATTGGATAGCGGATCGTCGATCAACCTCCTTCCGGCAGCCCTTCTCGACCGCTTCGAGTTGGGCACTCTTAGACAGAGCAGGACAGTCCTTCAGTTTGCTGATCGATCTGTCAAGAGGCCGAAGGGGTTGTTGCGAGACGTTATCGTCACGATTCAGGGCCTGAAATTCCCCGTGGACTTCGTAGTGTTGGACATGGAGATCCCTCATTCAGTGGCCGATACCCCCATCATCCTCGGTCGTCCGTTCTTGGCCACAGCCAAGGCGGTGACTGATCACGACAGCGGGAAGGTATACTTTCGCGTCAAGGGCGAGAGTATACAAATAGAGACGGTCGAGGACTACAGAGCCAGAGAGGGAGCACGCTCAGAGGCCAGCACAGATTCAGAGCAGCTGACAGATGCCGAGCCAGACATCCACCAGGACTGTGATTTTGTCATCACAGACGACGAGGCAGCATGGGCAGACCCTTCAGCACAGGCCGTCCTCTCATTTCCAGACACCACTGATGCAGAGATGACAGCAGAGGAGAGTCTGGAGAGCACAGCCCTGGTCCAGGATACCACAGAGGCAGCAGAGCCGGTTCTTGACCGCGACACGGTTTTCAGTGATGTTGGTGCTGAGGCCACCTTGTGTTACGGTGGTACTGATGCCACCATGTTTGATGCAGATCCCTCGGATTCAGAGTCTGATTGGGCAGATTGTGATGATCAGATGCCAGACTTGAGTCCACCTGAGCCTACAGATGAGGAGGAGGTAGAGGCAGAGCAGATCAGAGACAGCACAGTTGAGCAGCCTTCTCCAGATCCAGTTTGCGAGAGTTCGCTTTCTTTCTCCCAGGCAGATTTGGCAGACTTAGCAGCATTGACACATTTCCTTCCGCAGCCAGATTTGCCAGCGCCCAGCTGTCCAGAGCTGAAGCCGCTCCCTACTTCGCTGAAGTATCGGTTCCTTGCGGGCGAACCTGAGATGTACCCGGTCATCATCTCCGTCGATCTGACTGGAGAGCAGGAATCCCGTTTGATGGGGGTTCTTGAAAAGAACCGCAAGGAAATCGGATGGAGCGTAGCAGATCTCCATGGGATTAGTCCATCAGTGTGCTCCCACCATATCTATCTCGAGGAGGGGGCAAAGTCGTCGCGTGAGTTCCAGCGGCGACTGAACCCCAACCTGAGAGAGGTCGTGATGAAGGAAATATCAAAATGGTGGAGTGCAAATTTTATTTATCCCATTTCCGACTCCAAGTGGGTTAGCCCCTTGCATGTGGTGCCCAAGAAGACGGGCATCACGACGGTGATCAGTGAGTCGGGAGAGGAGATTGCTACACGGGTACCCACCTCTTGGAGGGTCTGTGTTGACTACAGGAGACTCAACCAGGCCACCAAGAAGGACCATTTCCCCCTGCCTTTTATTGACCAGATCATTGAGAGACTGGCAGGGAAGAGCCACTATTGCTTTCTGGATGGGTACTCGGGCTACAACCAGGTGGCCATCGCTCCTGAGGATCAGGAGAAGGCCACCTTTACCTGTCCCTTCGGTACATATGCCTTCCGGCGCATGCCATTTGGGCTATGCAATGCCCCTGCGACTTTTCAGAGGTGCATGCTGTCGATCTTTTCGGACATGGTAGGGGAGTGTTTGGAGGTCTTCATGGACGATTTCTCGGTCTACGGCGACGGATTCGACTCCTGTCTTGACTGCCTAGACCGAGTACTCCAGCGATGTATAGAGTACCATTTGGTTCAATCTTGGGAGAAGAGTCACTTCATAGTGACTCAAGGGACGGTGCTTGGCCACATCATCTCCAACAGGGGCATGGAGGTTGATCCGGCCAAGGTTGATGTCATTAGAAAACTCGCACCGCCGTCCAATTTGAGGCAGCTACGGTCATTTCTGGGGCACGTTGGATTTTATAGGAGATTTATTCAGGATTTCAGCAGTATTGCCCGGCCGTTGACTGACCTCTTGACGAAAGACACCGAGTTCCTTGTCGATGACAAGTGTCTTTCGTCCTTTGCGACTCTCCAGCAGTGTGTGATTGAGGCTCCTGTCCTCCAGCCGCCTGATTGGTCTCTCCCATTCGAGATCATGACGGATGCCTCCGATTTTGCCGTAGGGGTTGTGCTGGGACAGAGGAGGGATGGAGTTCCATTTGCCATTCACTACGCTAGCCGCACATTGGATTCCACCCAGCGGAATTACACGGTTACAGAGAAGGAGATGCTAGCCGTAGTGTTCGCCCTAGATAAGTTTCGATCTTATATCATTGGATCTAGAGTGACTTTGTACACAGATCACACCGCCATCAGGTACCTCATGGCAAAGAAGGATGCCAAGGCCAGACTTACTAGATGGATCCTTCTACTCCAGGAGTTCGACATTGAGATCAAGGATAAGCATGGAGTCAAGAATGTGGTGGCGGATCATCTCTCTCGTTTAGAGCAGCCTGAGGAGTCTGAGCAGATTGATCCCATTCGAGATACCTTCCCAGATGAGGCGATCCTTGCTATCGCCTCACTCCCGTGGTATGTCGATATTGTGAACTTTCTCGTTGCTGGGAAAGTCCCACAAGATTGGCCCAGGCAGAGGCTTGAGACCTTCCTTGCGAAGGCCAAGTCCTACCATTGGGAGGATCCCATCCTTTACCACGAAGGAGGGGATAGCGTCTGGCGTCGGTGTATTCCTCAGGAGGAACACCATAGCGTCCTCACTTACTGCCACAAGCTTGAGGCAGGAGGACATCATTCTGGGAGGAGAACGGCACAGAAGGTGCTCCAATCCGACTTGTGGTGGCCTACCCTCTTCAAGGACTCTGATGAGTTCGTGAAGAGGTGTACTGACTGTCAGAGGATGGGCACTTGTGGACAGCGTGATATGATGCCCGATGCAGCCCATTCACTTCTGTGAGGTTTTTGACGCATGGGGCATCGATTTCATGGGTCCATTCCCTAAGAGTCAGGGATTTGAGTACATTCTGTTGGCCGTAGATTATGTTAGTCGTTGGGTTGAGGCTATCCCCGCCCGAGCCGCTGATGCGAGGACAGTTTGCAGATTTTTGAGGAAGCACATCATCACGCGATTCGGGGTTCCACGAGTTCTGATTTCTGATGGGGGGTCTCATTTCATCAACGACCAGGTAAAGGCCCTTGCTAGCGAGTTCGGTATAGCCCATCGTGTTGCTACACCTTACCATCCACAGACGAATGGTCTAGCCGAGGTGTCGAATAGGGAGATCAAGACTAAGCAACCATTTGTCCGAAAGTTCGAAAAAGCATGCGGCAGTGCGGCCCGGAAAGAGAGACCGACCTATATTGCAGAAAGTCGTCCGCCCTGACCGAAAGGATTGGTCACAGCTTTTGGACTCGGTCTTGTGGGCATATAGGACGTCTTTCAAGACACCATTGGGTACATCTCCCTTTCGCCTCGTATATGGCAAGCCGTGCCATTTACCTGTTGAGCTGAGGCACAAGTCACTTTGGGCAGTTACAGATATTCTTATGGATCCAGATGGTATGGGAGACCAAAGGAGGGCAGAGTTAGCCGCCCTGGAGGAGCTTAGAGATACAGCTTTCTCAAACAGACTACATTATAAGGAGAGAGTGAAGGAGTGGCATGATTCTCATATCAGCCACAAGCATTTTGAGATTGGACAGAGAGTATGGTTGTTTGATGCGAGGCTTCGTTTGTTTCCAGGGAAGCTACAGAGCAAATGGAAGGGACCCTACTTGGTCAGAAAGGTACATGACAACGGTAGCATTGATATATTTGAGTTGTCTTCTGAGAGTACCTTTCGAGTGAACGGCCAGCGGCTCAAGCCATTTCTAGATCATGAGCCGCGGGTCGCTGATCTTGCCCCTATTCATTTTGCGTGAGATGTGGTCTTTGACTCACATCTAATGCATCTCACGCCTGAGTTTCACTGATCTTCTGCCTTGTATAGATCCAGATATCCATATCACTACATTCTTTAGTCCCACATCCCTTTCGTCATCTTGTGATTATGCTATACTTAGGGTGCACTTTACCCTACGTATAGGGGGGATGTGAGACCTTTTGAGTATTCCGTTTGTTTCTGTCTACCCCTGTTTTGCTGCCTATACTTAGGGATATTTTACCCTAAGTATAGGGGGTAGACCCTGTACATTCTCCACTCGATTGTCCCTTAGTGTACAGCCTGCTATACTTAGGATTATTTAATCCTAAGTATAGGGGGAAGACCCGAGACCCTCTTGACTTTTCTATTCCATTCATTCTTCTTTGTATATAGCCCTTCTTTTCACTTCCCTATACCTAGCACGAGTTATGTCTTCTTCATCGCTCTTGACTCTGAGGACATCGTTCGAGCTAAGTATAGGGGGGTGTGTATATATTTCATATATACTTTAGCCATAACTCGTACTTTGTGTGAGTGTGTTAATAAATAAAATGGCTAAAAATCACAAAAATTAAAAAATTTTCATGTACATAAACATTCTTTTATTTGCACATAAATAGCTAGTGTACAAATTATTTTCGTAAAAATGATTTCAAAAATCTTTTGTGTAAAGCTTGTGTAAATATTTTCTTATCAAAATTATGTATATAGTACAAAATTTTTCCAAAATGTTTTGAAAATCAAAAGTTTGCAAAAATCTTGTGTAAATGTGTGTAAATATCTTTTGCAAAACTTGCACTTCATGCATCATCCATTCATGATTTCAAAACATTTTTCAAAAAATTTGCATGATTGTAAAATTTGTGTAAATAAGCATCTTTTGTACATATGTATATAGTTTTTTCTGGATGATAGTTGACATTTAAACTAGCCTGGAATCAAATTGAGAAATGGAGCTTGATTAAGATCTTAATCCACCTAACTTCTAAGAGGAACCTTATAGGGCTTAGGTTTAAGGCTTTTCAGGTCCATGGTGACTTAATTCTTTGAGTCCACTAGGCTATGATCACATGTCATCTCAATGAGCCTAAGTAGAGCACTTAACAACAACACATGACTCATATAGATTATGGCTTTACTTGGACACCAGCACTATGCACCGAGCTCTCTACGGATGAGGTGGTGAGGAGGCAGTCTTCCTTGACTTGGGGTAGCATATGAGGGTAGTACTTCTAGGCGGAACCTCTCTTCTTCTTTTAGTGAAGGAAGTACGTCTCAACTTGGTCTGGTCGCCATGAGGTCTAACGAAGGGAGTTGTGGGTTGCAATAAAGCTTCAAAAGAGGGATAGTCTACTGGCTTAAGAGGAAAAACTCCTTGTATATATGCTGCACATGTATATGTTGTACAGATGCACTTGAAAAAAAATGTGTGCAAAAAGAAAATAACTCCAAAAAAGTTGTGGGTCTGATAGAAAATGATAATCCCACCGGAGTATGTATATAGAGTGCAATAAGCAAAGCTTGAGTTTCATGATCCACCTGTTGTAGCTTGCAGCAGGGAGACTTGGCTACACTGGTCAAGCTCCCAAGGGTACTTGGCTACACTGGCCTTGACCCATTCTCTTCTTCCTCCTCTTCTTGAGCCGGTTGAACTTGAACTTAGAAGGGAATACCCCGCTCCTCGAGGAAAGAGTGGCCAGATTGAGGTCATAGAGTTACCTTGTTGGGGAGGGTTGTCAAGTTGCCATTTCTGAGGTGGAGAGCTTAGACCTCACATTCACAGGACAAGAAAAGATTCATGGTCTTCAGGGTTTGTGATTGATGACTTGTTCTGATCTGGAGCATTGAGGAGTCTTGGTTATAGATTAGTGGAACTTAGAGGTTGTTGAGTTTTAGACTTAAGTCCAAATGAGGTTCCGACACATTAATAATCCAAAGATCTGATCGAGCTCCATACCCCAATTTAATAAAGGCAAGTTTAATAATCAACCTTGATCCATGTACATCCTCTTTTTCTTTTTCTTTCTTTCTTTTTCACTTCTTTTTCAAATAAGTGTTTGCTAAGGGACTAACAAAGTGAAGTATAGGGGGGTGATGAATACTCATTCATCACTCTTTATTCTTATATTTTAGCTACAAAAACCTTTGCAAATACATGTAGATATGTGTAAATAGGAATAATTACCAAAAGCATGCATTGTGTAAAAACCTATAATTAGCATGTTTTTGTGCAAAAATAAAAGAATAAAGATTAAAAAGAAAAAGAGGGAAATATTTAGAATAAATATTGAGCAACCTAACCCAAGGGAGGGCTCAGCATGGGCCTGACCGCATAAAAGCCAAAGTAGAGGGAGATAGGGGCTCATGTGTGTAAATATTTATGTAAATAAATAAAAATATTTTTCCTCACAAAAATAGCCCAAAATATGCTTGTAAATACTTGTACATATTTATAAGTATAAAAACAAAAGAAAAAGGGTAAAAATCAAAAAGAGCAAAAACACCACTTTCATCATGTACATGAACCACTCTTATATATTTATTTAACCTTGTAAATAAATAAAATTAATTTTTATAATCTTTTGTAAATATTCTACATTATATATTGTAAATAAATAAAATAAAAACAATCAAAACAAAAATCAAATAAAAATAGCAAAAATTAAAAACACAAAAATAGATTGTACATATACCATGTATATAAGTGTATATATGTGTTTATTTTACCTATGTATATAAATAATAAAAATAAAATAAAAATACCTTTTTATTCCTTATTTTATAATGAAAATAAATAAAATGTAAAATAGGGATAAAATTGCACAAAAATAATAATTAAAAAATCAAAAATTAAAAACTCTATAGTGTACATATACCTATATACTACATACTATGTATATACCTTATTTTTATTTCGAAAAAATTATTAAAAATCACTAAAAAATAGAAAAAAAATAAAATAAAAATATTTCATGTTTTAACTTTTTGCAAATTCAGCCATTTGCTACCCTAATTTTCACCCCTAAGATCCGGCCACGTGGCCAATTCCTGTTGGCTCCTGGGGATGTTGACCGCCCGGTCAACTACCCCCCCTAGGACCACTTTGCACGGTTCTTAGCGGGTAAGCCTGCTTCTCGGATTTTTAGCGCTTAAATCCGAATCACATTCACTCAAACCCCGGGTCCGTTTTGGTCTTGACATACCCAAGACCCTCGCCGGAGCTTCATCCTTGGGATCCGCACGCTTCCACGCCCTACCTGCATCGTTCTTCCCGGACTCTCCAGCATATATAGCCGTTGCTCCGCCACCTCATTTCTCCATCTTTGGCCATTCGTATCCACCTCCTGTGAGCTCCAGCGCACTCGCGAGAGTGACAGCTTGCGTCCGGCGCCGTCGAAGCGAGGAGTGGAGGCGTATCCACTGATCCGGCGAGCACAGCCGCCATTGCTCCGCCACCAGCGTGAGCACCGAGCCTCGGAGGGAGACGCTCCTCGAGGCAACGACCAGGAGCTTCCCCAGCTCCTCCCCAGTCTCTTCGTCCACCCAGGTAACCTTGTAGGCCTTTCTTTTTCGTTGATTTTCATTTACCCCCAAATCATTCCGCCGCCGTCCATCGTCGATTCCCATCGCTTCCGACCACCATTCGATCATCGGGCATCGCCATAGCCCTCGCCATCTTCCAGCGCACCTTCTTCACCCCTCCGGCCAGCCCAGCTCGCACAGGAGCTGGGAGCCGAGCTCCTCCGTCTACCCCCTTCGCCCGAGCTCGCCATATCGACCCACAGACCACCGTCGCTCCGCCTAACCGGGTCGAGGCAGTTTGCCCTCGACCCGCGAGTCTTCTGGATTGCTTTGCAGGACGAACGAAGGCCATCTGAGGTCCTTCGTCATTCAGTCAGGAGGCACAGATCCGCCGACCTTACCCGAGCTCCTCAGAGCTCGGCTGGATCATCGGAGCCCACCACCAGCTGCGGGACACCCTTGCGGAGCTTCTCCGACCTTCAGGCGCAGCAGAGGAGCCCCGGAGCGAAGCCACCGGGCCGGCGAACTTCGCCGGTCATCTGTTCTTTGAGGGTCCTCCTCCTTCGTTCGATCAGTCTTCTCGCTCCAGGTGTCATCTGGGCCGTTCATCCCTGGAGCGGCCTTTACCGTCAGATCCGAGGAGAGTCGATCGCAGCCGTCGGTCTAGTGAGGGGTGTAGCCTCTGAGCGTCCTCGACCGTTTGATCAGACACGTGGCGTTCATCCTGCAATCCGCATAATAAAGGGGTAATTTACCCTTAGGCCCTGTCTTTTCTTTGATTTAGTTTTTAGTCTTGTAAATATTGAGTTTAGTTGTTTAGTTTTAGGGTTATTTGCATAGAGACCCTGGTACTTGCTTTTATTTGCTGAGATACCCCTGTATGTGATGAGACACGTGCTTCGACACGTGATTTTCTGGGTATTTTACATGCCATGCCCTTGTAGTTCTGGTTGTTATTAATTGAATGAAAGTTTTTACTTATTTGCATTTATACCCCTGTGCGTGGTTTATTTCAACATGTGCGTGATATTTGCGGGTATTTTGCAGATAAGCCCTTGGACTTTTGGTACCTGTTACCAATAAGTCCTCGGGACTTATTTTCGTTGCATTTGGGTCCCTGAGTTCCCCAGGCACGCGCGTGGCACGTGTTTTGCTGGGTTAATTGCACCAGACCCCCCAGACTCTAGGGTATTTGCACTTTGGTCCCTGTGCACTGTGCCCTCTCTTTATTTTTGAAAAAAAATAGCAAATCACCTCCAAATCCAACGAAAATTGGATACATGGCTCCTGTCATGGTGTAAAATTTTCGTGGATTTTTTAGGAGACTTTTGTTTTCATTTGATATTTTTAAAAAATCAAAAACCTTTAATTTTGTTACTGTCTAACTTTAAAAATCACAAAAAAATATTAAATCGTATCTAAAAATTACAAAAAAATTGCCGACTGTCCATTTTGTTGTGTTTGATTTTCTAGCCAATTTTGGTTATTTTTCATTACTGAAAACCACTAAAAAATGAAAAACGCATAAAAACTTATAAAAATTCTAGTAAATACACCAAAAATCCAAAAATAATAAAATAGGTGCCTAAATTTTCCTTGATTCATTCTCTTTACAGGAAAATTACCTCCCAGCTAATTTAGGGCTTTTAGATATTTTATCTAGGCCTGTTTAGCTCGGCTGGACAGTACCTTTGATTTCGGCCACTGTTTGATTTTTAGATAATTAAATAAATATCAGAAAATTCTCAAAAATTCACCAAAAACACTAAAAATCATAAAACACATAAAAAATATTTTTTGTTGGAATTTTTTATTGGCTTTTAGTGTATTTAATAATTTGTTGAAGTGTGTGTTTACTTGTTTTTCTTATTTTCTTTATACATTAAAAATCCAAAAAAAATATAAAATAAATTAGAAACCACTAAAAATATTTTATTCTTTTATTTTATTCCTTTTTACTACTTCGTAGGTCGATAGGCCAAACCGTGCTCCTTGAGTTCGACCCTGGTCGCTATACCAGGTCAATCCAATAGCGAGACCGCTTCCGCGTTTTTGATCGATTTTATCTATTAATAGTTGTCTGATTTTTCTTGATTGACTTAGCTGAGTGACCGAGGTCATAACGACCATCTAGATACCTTTGCCTTAGTCGCTCGGCTCGTCATCACACATCCACCTCTGTTGTACATTCTCCTCTGTTCATCTCTGTCTCTCCCGTATTGCTCGTCCACCCATTCTCGTGTTTGCCTTACTTAGGACGTACTTTGTCCTAAATATAGGGGGGTGGACAAGCCGGGTGTTCCTTCATTGTTCCGTGTCATCACTCTTGTCCTTGCCTATACTTAGGGCCTCTTTTACCCTAAGTATAGGGGGAGTGGTGTGTACATCCGTTGATCTCATTTCCAGTCTCATCTCTTTTCTTCTTTTCTTCTTTTATTCTTTTCCTTTTCTGTCTTCTTTATCTGCAAAAAGGTGCCGCCCTTGTAGACAGTTTTCCAAACTTTGGACGTACTTTGTCCTAAGTATAGGGGGTGTGCACCCCAAGTTGTTCTATTTTTTCGATCCTCTCCATTGTCTCCTCTTCTTATATATACTTAGGGAAATCTTACCCTAAGTATAGGGGGAGACAACCTGAGTACGATCTGTTCATTCCCACCCTTGTGATGAATCTACATTTCATCATCTTTATTCTATCATTTTGGCCTTAAAAACCCTAGTAAATGCGTGTAAATAGGCTTAATTCATGCATTTTAGCATTCATGCATATGTGTGTAAAAAGTGTATAAAAAACTATTTTTAATGCTAAAATTATAGAATAAAGAAAAGAAAAGAAAAAGAATAAAATATTGTAAATATTTTATGACCCGAAACCCCGAGACCTAGGCATCTCGATGACTAGATCGATAAGGAATAAAGTAGGGGAGATAAGGGCCAGAATACAATAAAAATCCCTTTTATTTCATTCATTCTTTATTAACTTTGGGACCTATTTTTTGGTTCCACTTTTTATACCTCAAATAAAGAAACTTTGTACATGGAAGTTGTATATAATTTTATATAGAAAAATACAAATTTATTTCACTGAAAAATAATGAACAGATAAAAAGTTATGGTCTGAATAAAAATCCAGAATCCCAACTTCCCAGACCCGTATCTCACAAATGAAAACTCCAAATGCATCAAACTCACCTTTAATTGTATATAGAATAACATAAGCTATTTAATGGCGGTGGTTTCGCATTTAGCGGAACTACGGTTTGAAAGTTGAGTTTTGGGCCCCTATTGTATACTTGTACAGAATAAAATATTCAATTTATTCTTTATTCATTATTTTTATAAATTTATTTTTTATAATTTTGTAATTAATATTTATAATATATTTGTGCATTAAAATCAGAATAAAATGCAAAGAAAACTCAAAATAAAATACTTGTATATACAGAACCTAGGTATAATACCTATATACATATATGTATAATTAATAATTCTATTTTATTAAATATACAAAACACATCAATAAAATAAAATAAAAATATAATTATGTGTATAAAAATAATTTATAATTATATAAATTAATAAATCAAAACTAAATAAATTAAATACATACAATAAAAATAAAAGAATACAATATATAGAAGAATATACCTATAAAGGGTATAATAGGCAACTTGTAAAAATATACCTCTGTAAAATAAATAAAAAATACCATAAAATAATTTTTAAAATTATAAGCATTTTTTATTTTGTAACCATAATTAAATAAAATAGTTTACTATTTTTAATTGATTTTAGAAATCTTTTTCCAGGATTTTCGTGGTTGGTCCACGTGGACCAACCAGGGGGTCTGGAGAGTTGATCAGCGGGTCAACTCTCTGACCCACTCCTGTAGCAGTGTCAGAATTGGCTTTTGTCTCATCTTCTTGGATTTTTTGAGGCCAACTCTTTCACCATCTCGTCTTGAAGTCTTCATGACTTTTCTTCCTCTATCCTCGAGCTTTCACGCCCTAGCTTCGCTTCGACATTTGGATCGTTGTGGCACCTCTGGCACTTCGATCTTTGAGCCTACTCGACCACACTTTCAAAATACACCCGTCACCTCCATTCGACCCTTGAACCACTTTTAACCCGTCTTAGGTGTCTCTTCTGGAGCTCCGGATGAAGGCAGTGACAGAGCTATTCTCCAGCTCTGTCGAGGCGTCCTAAGAAGTGGGCGGAGGTGTGTTCCACCACCTTCGACGGGCCGCCGTCGTCGAGGTCCATCTCACCACTTTTAGCTTGAGGTTCTTATGTTTTCTTTGTTATTCGTGCATTCTCTTATTTCCCTTAATCTTAGGATCATGTTCTCGCACTTCAGCCCACACTAATCTCGCCGTTTCACTCCGCCTCCACCTCGTCGGAGCAAGCTCCGGTGAGTCCCTATTTTTTGCCACTTGCGCGTCAAGCCATACCAAGGAGGGGCGAGGCACTTTGCCCTCGCCCCCTTAACAAATTTTGTAGGTACCAAGAGTCTCCGCTCGCTTGGAGGACGATTTTGTCCGCGCCGGAGGTACCTGGCACCCTCGTCTCGTCTCCGATACAGTGAGGAAAACCAGGAGCAACCGCGCATTTTTGACGCCCCAGACGCCGGAGGACCGTCGCAGGACCTTAGGGGACTCTCTCCGTGCTCCCTAGGTGGTCGGAGGCGGTCAGGAGGGCAGTTCGAAGCTCGGATTTTCCGAGTTCTTGAGCTGTTCTTCCAGCCCTTCTCCACGCCGTCCGATCAAGACCCCCCTCCAGATGCTGCAGCAGCCGTTGGATCCGCGCCTTCCTCAACCATCAGATCTGATCCGAGCTTCTAATACTGGCCGTTATAACCGAAGGGGCATCGCAGGCCTCCACGCTGACACGTGTTTAAGTGGATGCGCCTCCTCCGTCCGATCGCGCGGGGTATTTTGCGTTAACTCCCCCACCGCTTTTTATAATTGGTGATTAGTAGCAAAACATTCATCTGCCTTGATTTATTGCTATAATATTTGCACAGCGGCCCCTGCACGTTCTCTGATCTATACCCAGGTCCTCAGCCACGTCACCTCACGTGCTAGTGCGCGTGAGGTGCGTGGCAATTTTGCAAAGGGCCCAGGGGTTTTTGAGTGTCTATTTTCACTACCTAAACTTCCAGTTGCAGTATTAAAAACATCGGGACATTTTACATTTCAACCCTCGTATTTTGTGATATTGCATTTGTACCCCCGTCAGGCGCGCATGTAACGCACGTGCGTCTGAGCGATTTTGCAAGGGCACCCTTGCGGCTTTGGCTATTGGTTTTTGATCCAGAAAATATTTTGCTCAGTTCAAAACGTTTGTGAAAATTGCAGGCGTGCCCCTGACTTGTCTGATAATTACACATATACCCCTACAACCATGTATTTTCTTTTTGCTTCTCATATTTTTTGCATGTATCTATAGAACCCCAAAAAAATCCCCAAAAATCACATTAAGTTCCTGCTGCATTGTAGTATCTCGCCATATTTTTATTTTTCATAATTATTGCAATTTAATATTTATTAAAAATCAAAAATATGCATTTTTGCTACTGTTTGCATTATAAAATCCATAAAAAATATAAAAATACTCCAGAAAAATCCCAAAAAAATATATTTTGTTCCCTTTAGTGTTTCTAAACTTCAGTCCAAAAATCACTAAAAATCTCAAAAGAAAAACCTTAAAAATTAGAAAATACTTAAAAACTTCAAAAAAATCTTAAAAATTATAGAAAATCCCAAAAATTACAAACTCAATTCCCGTAGGTTCTATATTTTATTATCTTTTTGAAAATTAGTTTGGGAAAATTTTGTGGCTATTTGATATTTTTAAGTTCTATTTTACCTTCAGCCAGTAGCTAATTCCCTGTTTTCCATTATTTTGCTATTTAAAAATACAAAAACATTCTTAAAAATCCCCAAAAATCACAAAAACAATAAAAAATATAAAAAGACCAAAAAGACTTTACTTCCTAATTTTTGAGCATTTTTCATTATTTTTATAAATATCTCATTCTCTCCCTCCTATATTGTATATATATTCCAATATTGGAAAAGAAAATTAAAAAATATAAAATATAAAAAGAAAATAAAAATTCAGTAAATTAAAAATCAAAATACAAAAATACAAAATTAAAAATTAAATAAAAAAATTAAAAAAAATAAAAACCCACAAAAATATAGCTTAAATAGACATTTGATCACATTCACATTCTTGTGCACTCACTTGCCCCGTTCTACCTGTTTGCTCCATGTGTTCGACCTCTACACATACTTGCACTATACACATCTTTGTTGTAGAGTTATAATAAATTTTAACTCCTCACATTTACTTTCATTGCTCGATTTATCTGTTGTGGGTTAATTGTTGTTTGAAACAGGATTTTTGAGCGGTCACCGCATCGACTGTTGATCCGCCTTGTGGATCAACACGACCGCTCTCAATTTTCTCGTTCAATAAATGGCGCCGTTGCCGGGGAGCAACAACGCGTAGTTCGGATTTTTGCTTATGTTTGGGATTATTTTTCTACTTTCGTGGCTTTTATTTCTGCTTGTTATATTTTCTTTATTTTTGATATACCTTGTTGAATTGTCTAACCACTCTCCTTATTTGGATTTTGTGCGAGGTACGTGGATCGAGGGAGGAGCCCCTCTTGGAGCACCTTCGCACCCACGTGAGGTGGCTTTTGTCTAGCACAAAGAAGGACTTGGAGTGTCTGAAGACAAGTTTTGAGCCTTCTAGTTTCTTGTATTTATTAGTGTAATTTTAGCGAGAGAGAGAGACCACTATTTTTGTAATAATACAGGTACTTAGGACTCTGGACTTTCGGGCCTAATTTCCAAGTGATTGTTCACTTGGGGGCTCACCGCTGTTTTCTCGTGTTTTCTTCGCATTTTTTTTATTTTGTTTTCCGATTTTTGATTGTATTCTTTTGTGTGATTTAGCCCCTAGTTTTAGGATTGCTTGCGTAGCACTAGGTCCAAACACCTTAATCGACATTGCATGTACCTATAGTACGTTCTAGACTTAGTCAAATTTTAAACAGTCGCTTCATCCTCTTCGAGCCTCCGCGCCGCGAGCTCACCCTGCCAAGCACTGCTCCTGAACTCGATTTGTTGAGAGGAGGAGGGGTGAGCCTAGACCGGACTCTTGGTTTGAGGATCGGTGATCGACTTGTGGTTCTTCACGATAATAGCAATTTCTGAAACTTAGGGCGATTTCATCGGTTTTGCATTTGCATATAGATAGGTTTGAATTCTGCTGAGCATCTTTGCATGTAGAGTGCTGGAGACAAGGTGAGCATTTACGCTTTAGCATCCATCATCGTTTTGATTGCTTGCATTGCTTTTCCGCCTCTCTACCTCTGATTTTGCCAACCTAGGTGCTAAGTAAAATTGACTCCTCGTTAGGTTCGTGCATTTCTCACTAAAAATCCAAAAAAAGTGATAATCAATAAAACTGGGACTGCTAACATTACTCGACCCTAAAATCGACTAAAAAGAAAAATCTTCTCTTGGGGCGAGTAATCCCCTCATTGTCTTCGTTTTACATTGCTCGCGCACACACTAAGGATAGTGCCCAAACCCCATTCAGCCCCCTAAGTGTTTGTGCAATCTTTGACTTCTCACCTAACTCTAAAACAGACAAGATAAAAAGATCGAATTTTCGATCTTCACCGAGTTGAGTGGGTCAATTGAGGGTTTGTATTGTGTGAGTTTTGCTTGTGTTTGCTTGTGTGTATACTAGATCATCCTCTGCGCATTTGCGCCTTTTCTCCACTTCTCTTGACTTGACCTTCTTGTTCTCCCAACTATCATTTCCTTTTGTTTCGAGATGGACCCCTGGAGCATCTTTTATCCGGACTTTGCGGACCCATCGTTTGCTCCAACCGGTCCACCTCACTTTTTCCAGGAGGACTTTGCTCCTGATTTTTGTACATATCCGACCAACCCACTATTTCAGGATTCGGACTTTGACCTTCACCAATCATTTCCACCACCGTCACCTTCACATTTTGACAATCCGCTCTTCCTTGAGTATCATGATCCAGAATGTGATTTTTGTCCACACCTGCCGCCCACATTCGACACACCCGATCCGGAGATTTTGGAGTCACCTTTCATGATGTCCACACTTGAGATCTTGAATCAGATGATGGAGCATATGAACTCGAGGATGAGTGATCTATTTAGTGAAATTAAGAACCAGAATGTCGCTCCATTCTTTGAGGATGAGGATTCATTTGAGGATTTCCATGAGAGCTTGCAATCGCCCAAAATACAAAAAAATGAGAAAAATTTAAAAACACAAAAAGAGTTCGGGAGACACTTGGTTGATTCAGACTGTGAGGAGAGCGTCCATCTGCCAGATCCTTTGACCACACAGTCTTTCACACACTGTCCCACCTTTGACCCCGAGGATGCCGCTGTACAGACTGCTCTTGGCATGCCTCGTGTATATGATGATTTCGACTTCCTCCCTTGTATGGAGGAGGTCCAAAAATTCAAAAAAATGTTGACTGAACCCGAAGTGGTGGCCACCATACATGAGATTATCCGTGCCCCACTTCAGCAGGCCATGACTGATTTATCTGCTCCTCTTCCCAAGAAGAGAAAGCAGAGGAGCAGATCTGAGCGTCATATCTTGACCATGGCCACTGCCCATGCCATCACACACCGTCCCATTCCTCGGAAGAGGAACACTGCCACACCTTTCATTAGCTGCACCATCTCTGACTTCACATGTGATCACACTCTCCTCGACGGTGGTGCTTCGATTAGTATCATACCCTTCTCGCTGGTACAGTCTCTTCACTTAGGGCCTCTCAAGAAAACCAGGATGATTGTACAGTTTGCTGATGGATCAATAAAGAGGCCGAAGGGTATCCTTGAAAACGCCGTCATCTCAATTCAGGGCATGAGCTACCACGTAGATTTTGTCGTATTGCCCATGGAGACCTCCACTGGGGAGCACTCTCCAATCATCCTGGGACGACCATTCCTCGCCTCTGCGAGAGTCGTTATTGACTACGGATCAGGAGAGATTCGCTTCCGTCATGCTGACGAGAGCGAAGTGTTGATCACCGCACCCACTGCCGACCAGAGACATGCACCTGATGCGGCTTCACCTACCTTGGCTGACCTCGAGGACCATGAACTAGATGATACTATCAGAGAGTTTTGCTGCTTATTGGATTCTACTGAGACCCGAGAATTCCTCTCTGTTGAGGAAGACTCGGAAAGCATGGACCTCGGAGTTCCTTCTTCTGGGACTTGGCATTGTGTTGATGACATCCGCGGGATTTACACAATTGACACCTTAGAGCGGAGGGCAGATGTAGAGACTAGACAGGACGGACATGGCTCGACTTCTTTCACCGATGAGCCCGTTCCTGTTCATGCAGACTCAGATAAGACTGAAAAGGCCGAATTTGATTTGATTGCTTTTATTCGAGAATTCAGGCCTTTTGATGAGAAAGATGATCCGGTTGAGATTATAGAGGACGAACAGAGTTCGACTACTTCCACTGATGAGTTCGTTCCTTTTGATTTTGACCTGGACGATCCCTCGCAGGATGACTCCGATTACACTACTTCCGATGATGATGAGTTCGTCCCATTCCACTTCGATATCAGCAAGACTCCCAAGGCCAGACCTGACCACACTTCTTCCACTCCCATGTCTCTGCCTTTACACCCTAGGGCCCCTGAGTCATCTTCACTCTGTCGACCCTGATCGGCTTCTGTCCACTGTGGACCCCGATGTCGACCTGCACCACACTAGATCTATACCCCAGCGGTCCCGCAAGAAGGTTCGCTTTCTACGTTCTTGATCATGTGTACATTCATCTCTGTTGTATATTCTCTTGTGTGTACTTCGGTTCTCTCTACCGTATTGCTCGTCTACCCATTCTCGTGTTTGCCTTACTTAGGACGTACTTTGTCCTAAGTATAGGGGGGTGGACGAGCCGAGTGCTCTTTCTTCGTTCCGTTTCATTACTCCTGTTGTCGCCTATACTTAGGGCTTCTTTTACCCTAAGTATAGGGGGAGTGGTGTGTAAATTCTCACGATCTCTTCTTCCATCATTTGATCTCTTTTCTTCTTTTCCTTTTCTCTTCTCTTTTTCTATCGAAAAGGTGTAGCCCCTTGTAGACAGTCTTCTATACTTAGGACGTAATTTGTCCTAAGTATAGGGGGTGTGCACCCCGAGTTTCTCCATTCTTTGATCCTCTCCATTGTCTCCTCTTCTTGTCTATACTTAGGGCTATCTTACCCTAAGTATAGGGGGAGACAATCTGAGTACGATATGTTCATTCCCACCCTTGACCCTCCCTACGTTGTGTACAGTCTGCTATACTTAGGATTATTTGATCCTAAGTATAGGGGGGACGGGCAACTTCTCATTCTTTTGTTCATTCGTTCATTTCTTCATTCTTTAGATTTTCCTATACTCAGTACGAGTTATGTCTTCTCTTTTCTCTCTGATCTATGAGGACATAGCTCAAGCTAAGTATAGGGGGGTCGTATATACTACGTATATACTTTAGCCATAACTCGTACTTTCGTATTTTCTTAATAATATGGCTAATAATTATTTAAAGTTCATAAAAAACCTTAATAAAAAGATGCTATTATTCCTCAAATTCTTTTTTTGTATTTACTGATTAATAAATCAGGTGAAAATATTTTTTGCAAAATGTTTGAAAAATAGTTTCAAAACCTTTGTGAACATCTATTGAAAACTATTTTGAAAATGTTTTGTTACATGTTTTCAACCTGTGTAAAAATGTGTGGTTTGCAAAATCTATTTTCTTTGTGTGAAATAAAATGTTTGAAAAAATGATTTGCAAATGGTTTGAAAAATGGTTGCAAAAATATTTTGAAAAATCTATCTATACTGTTTGAAAACCTTTGCAAAATGATTTTCAAATGTGTGTACATGTTTGTAAAATATTTGTAAAAATTATTTTGGACTATAGTTTTCAAAATTGTGTGTAAACATATGTCAAATAAGTTTGAGGAATATATACATCTCACCTAAAACTCCTTATATATGTATAAAATTGATCACTTACCCTTGTAAATTCTTAAAATCCACTTCTTGTTTATATAAGAAGCACTCCCGTGTACATAGTTTTCACCTAGTTTTCAGCCAAAATCTTTTTATTTTCAAAAATCCCAAAAACATTTGCAAAAAATAAAATCCAAAAACATTTGAAAAATCTTTTTAAAAACGACAAAAAATTTGCATCTGCATATGCATCATCATCATCTTTTCAAAAATCCATAAAAAGTTCAAAATCTTTGAAAATTGCATCACAAAAATATTTTCTACATCGCATTGCATAGCATTCGCATTTTTCGGATTGAGTTTAATAGTTGAACAAGTCTAAGTAAAATCCGGAGATTGGAGCTTGATTGGACCTTAATAATCTACCTAATAATAGGAACCTTATAGGAACTGGGTTTGAGGTACTTCAGGTCTAGTTGACTTAATTCTTTGAGGATCACGGGACTTGGTTCAATGGATTCTTGACTGCCTAAGTGGAGTATTTCGGAGCACACGCACGACTCTTGTCGATAATGACCTAACTTGGACACTTGCACCTTTCACATGGCTCAACTCAGTTGGGGTGGTGAGGGGATTGGATTTCCCGGTATGAGACGCACACAAGTGGAAACATTTGTCCTCCTCTAGGGAGGGAAGTGCACCCCAACCCGTCCAGTGATAAGGAAGTCTAAAGACATGAGGCTGTGGGTTGCAATAAAGCTTCAAAAGAGGGATAGTCTACTGGCTCAAGAGGAAAAACTCCTTATGTAAATGCTGTTGTGAATAGTATTCAAAAAAAATGTTCAGGCATGTACAAAAATAAAAAGCCTGCAAAGTATGTGAATATGTTGTGAAGTCAATAAGGAAGCTTGAGTTCCAAAGTCAAATATGTGAGCCTGCAGCTGGATGACTTGACTACACTGGTCTTGCATCCGAGGATAGGTAGCTACACTGGCTACCGTCCATTCTTCTCTTCACCCACTCCTCTTGAGCTGGTTGCCACATGAACTTAGAAGGGAATACCCCGCTCCTCGAGGATGGAGTTGTTGGATTGGGGAATCATTGGGTTGTCGTACCGGAGAAGTCAGTTTCTTTGTCATTTTAGTTGGGGAGAGCCACCATCACTTACACTGTACGAGTCAGATTCATAGTCGTAAGAGTTTGCGTATGAATTGAGATATTTCTGACCTGGCTATTGAGGAGACTTGAGCAGAGTTTTGGGATTCTCATGGACTGTTGGATTTCAAATTCGATTCTCAATAAGGTTCCGCCCACACTAAAATTCCAAAGGTCCGACATAAGCTCCAAACTTTGATTTTGTGAAGACAAGTTTGATAATTACACTTAATCCACCTTCTTCTTTTTCTTTTCTTTGTTTTTCTTTTCTGCACTTATTGCATAAGTGTTTGCTAGGGACTAGCAAAGGCAAGTATAGGGGGATGATGAATCTACGTTTCATCATCTTTATTCTATCATTTTGGTCTTAAAACCCCTAGCAAATGCGTGTAAATAGGCTTAATTCATGCATTTTAGCATTCATGCATATGTGTGTAAAAAGTGTATAAAATACTGTTTTTAATGCCAAAATTATAGAATAAAGAAAAGAAAAGAAAAAGAATAAAATATTTTAAATATTTTATGACCCGAAACCCTGAGACCTAGGCATCTCGATGACTAGGTCGACAAGGAATAAAGTAGGGGGAGATAAGGGCCAGAATACAATAAAAATCCCTTTTATTTCATTCATTCTTTATTAACTTTGGGACCTATTTTTGGTTCCACTTTTTATACCTCAAATAAAGAAACTTTGTACATGAAAGTTGTAGATAATTTTATATAGAAAAATACAAAATTTATTTCACTGAAAAATAATGAACAGATAAAAAGTTATGGTCTGAATAAAAATCCAGAATCCCAACTTCCCAGACTTGTATCTCACAAATGAAAACTCCAAATGCATCAAACTCACCTTTAGTTGTATATAGAATAAAATAAGCTATTTAATGGCGGTGGTTTCGCATTTGGCGGAGCTACTGTTTGAAAGTTGAGTTTTGAGCCCCTATTGTATACTTGTACAGAATAAAATATTCAATTTATTCTTTATTCATTATTTTTATAATTTTATATTTTTATAATTTTGTAATTAATATTTATAATATATTTGTGCATTAAAATCACAATAAAAATGCAAAGAAAACTCAAAATAAAATACTTGTATATACAGAACCTAGGTATAATTCCTTTATACATGTCTGTATAATTACTAATTCTATTTTATTAAATATACAAAACACATCAATAAAATAAAATAAAAATATAATTATGTGTATAAAAGTAGGTTATAATTATATAAATTAATAATCAAAACTAAATAAATCAAATACATACAATAAAAATAAAAGAATACAATATATAGAAGAATATACCTATAAAGGGTATAATAGGCAACTTGTAAAAATATACCTCTAAAAAATAAATAAAAATTACCATAAAATAATTTATAAAATTATAAGCATTTTTTATTTTGTAACCATAATTAAATAAAATAGTTTACTATTTTTAATTGATTTTAGAAATCTTTTTTCCAGGATTTTCCTGGTTGGTCCACGTGGACCAACCAGGGGGTCTGGAGAGTTGACCAGCGGGTCAACTCTCTGACCCACTCCTGTAGCAGTGTCAGAATTGGCTTTTGTCTCATCTTCTTGGATTTTTTGAGGCCAACTCTTTCACCATCTCGTCTTGAAGTCTTCATGACTTTTCTTCCTCTATCCTCGAGCTTTCACGCCCTAGCTTCGCTTCGACATTTGGATCGATGTGGCACCTCTGGCACTTCGATCTTTGAGCCTACTCGACCACACTTTCAAAATACACCCGTCACCTCCATTCGACCCTTGAACCACTTTTGACCCGTCTTAGGTGTCTCTTCTGGAGCTCCGGATGAAGGCAATGACAGAGCTATTCTCCAGCTCCGTCGAGGCGTCCTAAGAAGTGGGCGAAGGTGTGTTCCACCACCTTCGGCGGGCCGCCGTCGTCGAGGTCCATCTCGCCACTTTTCTGCTTGAGGTTCTTATGTTTTCTTTGTTATTCGTGCATTCTCTTATTTCCCTTAATCTTAGGATCATGTTCTCGCACTTCAGCCCACACTAATCTCGTTGTTTCACTCCGCCTCCACCTCGCCGGAGCAAGCTCCGGCGAGTCCCTGTTTTTTGCCACTTGCGCATCAAGCCATACCAAGGAGGGGCGAGGCACTTTGCCCTCGCCCCCTTAACAAATTTTGCAGGTACAAAGAGTCTCTCGCTCGCCTGGAGGACGATTTTGTCTGCGCCGGAGGCACCTGGCACCCTCGTCTCGTCTCCGACACAACGAGGAAAACCAGGAGTAACCCACGCATTTTTGACGCCCCTAGACGCCGGAGGACCGTCGCAGGACCTTAGGGGACTCTCTCCGTGCTCCCCAGGTGGCCGGAGGCGGTCAGGAGGGCAGTTCGAAGCTCGGATTTTCCGAGTTCTTGAGCTGTTCTTCCAGCCCTTCTCCACGCCGTCCGATCAAGACCCCCCTCCAGATGCTGCAGCAGCCGTAGGATCCGCGCCTTCCTCGACCATCAGATCTGATCCGAGCTTCTAATCCTGGCCGTTATAACCGAAGGGGCATCGCAGGCCTCCACGCTGACACGTGTTTAAGTGGATGCGCCTCCTCCGTCCGATCGCGCGGGGTATTTTGCGTTAACTCCCCCGCCGCTTTTTGTAATTGGTGATTAGTAGCAAAACATTCATCTGCCTTGATTTATTGCTGTAATATTTGCACAGCGGCCCCCGCACGTTCTCTGATCTACACCCAAGTCCTCAGCCATGTCACCTCACGTGCCAGTGCGCGTGAGGTGCGTGGCAATTTTGCAAAAGGGCCCAGGGGTTTTTGAGTGTTTATTTTCACTACCTAAACTTTCAGCTGCAATATTAAAACATCGGGACATTTTACATTTCAGCCCTCGTATTTTGTGATATTGCATCTGTACCCCCGCCAGGCGCGTGTGTAACGCACGTGCGTCGGGGCGATTTTGCAAGGGCACCCTTACGGCTTTGGCTATTGGTTTTTGGTCTAGAAAATATTTTGCTCAGTTCAAAACTTTGTGAAAATTGCAGGCGTGCCCCTGAGTTGTCTGATAATTACACATATACCCCTGCAACCATGTATTTGCTTTTTGCTTCTCGTATTTTTTGCACGCATCTATAGATCCCAAAAAAATCCCCAAAAATCATATTAAGTTCCTGCTGCATTGTAGTATCTCGCCATATTTTTATTTTTTATAAATATTGCATTTTAATATTTATTAAAAATCAAAAACATGCATTTTTGCTACTATTTGCATTATAAAATCCATAAAAAATATAAAAACACTCCAGAAAAATCCCAAAAAATATATTTTGTTCCCTTTAGTATGTCTTAACTTCAATCCAAAAATCACTAAAAATCTTAAAAGAAAAACCTTAAAAATTAGAAAATACTTAAAAACTTCAAAAAAAACTTAAAAATTATAGAAAATCCCAAAAATTACAAAATCAGTTCCCGTAGGTTCTATATTTTGTTATCTTTATTTGAAAATTAGTTTGGGAAAATTTTGTAGCTGTTTGATATTTTTAAGTTCTATTTTACCTTCAACCAGTAGCTAATTCCCTTTTTTCCATTATTTTTGTATTTGAAAATACCAAAAACATTCTTAAAAATCCCCAAAAATCACAAAAACAGTAAAAAAAATATAAAAAGACCAAAAATACTTTACTTCCTAATTTTTGAGCATTTTTCATTATTTTTATAAATATCTCATTCTCTCTCTCCTATATTGTATATATATTCCAATATTGGAAAAGGAAATTAAAAAAATATAAAATATAAAAAGAAAATAAAAAATCAGTAAATTAAAAATCAAAATACAAAAATACAAAATTAAAAATTAAATAAAAAAAATTAAAAAAATTAAAAACCCACAAAAAATAGCTTAAATAGACATTTGATCACATTCACATTCTTGTGCACTCACTTGCCCCGTTCTACCTGTTTGCTCCCTGTGTTCGACCTCTACACATACTTGCACTATACACATCTTTGTTGTAGAGTTATAATAAATTTTAACTCCGCACATTTACTTTCATTGCTCGATTTATCTGTTGTGGGTTAATTGTTGTTTGAAACAGGATTTTTGAGTGGTCACCGCATCGACTGTTGATCCGCCTTGTGGATCAATATGACCGCTCTCAATTTTCTCGTTCAACACCTTGACCCTCCCTACGTTGTGTACAGTCTGCTATACTTAGGATTATTTGATCCTAAGTATAGGGGAGGACGGTCAACTTCTCATTGGTTTATTCGTTCATTCCTTTATTCTTTAGACTTGCCTATGCTTAGTATGAGTTATGTCTTCTCTTTTCTCTCCGATCTATGAGGACATAGCTCAAGCTAAGTATAGGGGGGTCGTATATACTGCGTATACACTTTAGCCATAACTCGTACTTTCGTATTCTCTTAATAAATATGGCTAATAATTCTTTAAAATTCATTAAAATCCTATATAATAAGGTGTCTTGTTCCTCAAATTCTTTCTGTATTTACTTATTAATAAATCAGCTGAAAATGTTTTTTGCAAAATGTTTGAAAATAGTTTGAAAATCATTGTGAACATCTATTGAAAACTATTTTGAAAATATTTTGTTACATGTTTTCAACCTGTGTAAAATGTGTGGTTTGTAAAATTTATTTTCTTTGTGTGAAATAAAAATGTTTGAAAAATGATTTGCAATTGGTTTGAAAAATGGTTGCAAAAATATTTGAAAAATCTATATATACTGTTTGGAAAAACCTTTGCAAAATGATTTTCAAACGTGTGTACATGTTTGTAAAATGTTTGTAAAAATTATTTATGAACTATAGTTTTCGAAATTGTTTGCAAAATTTGTGTCAAATAAGTTTGAGGAATATATACATCACACCAAAAATCCACTATATACTTATAAAATTGATCACTTACCCTTGTAAATTCTTAAAATCCACTTCTTATATATATAAGAAGCGCTCCCGTGTACATATTTTTACCTAGCTTTCAGCCAAAATCTTTTTGTTTTCAAAAATCCCAAAAACATTTGCAAAACTAAAATCCAAAAACATTTGAAAAATCTCTTTAAAAAACAAAAAAATGCATCTGCATATGCATCCTCATTTTTCTTTTCAAAAATCCATAAAAAGTTCAAAATCTCGAAAATTGCATCACAAAAATATTTCCTGCATTGCATTGCATAGCATGAGCATTTTTCGGATTAAGTTTGATAGTTGAACAAGTCTAAGTAAAATCCGGAGATTGCAGCTTGATTGGACCTTAAAATCTACCTAATAACAGGAACCTTATAGGAACTGTGTTTGAGGTACTTCAAGTCTAGTTGACTTAATTCTTTGAGGATCACGAGACTTAGTTCAATGGATTCTTGACTGCCTAAGTAGAGTATTTCGGAACACACGTACGACTCTTGTTGATAATGACCTAACTTGGACACCTGCACCTTTCACATGGCTCAACTCAGTTGGAGTGGTGAGGGGATTGGATTTCCCGGTATGAGACGCACACAAGTGGAAACATTTGTCCTCCTCTAGGGAGGGAAGTGCACCCCAACCCGTCCAGTGATGAGGAAGTCTAAAGACAGGAAGCCGTGGGTTGTGATAAAGCTTCAAAAGAGGGATAGTCTACTGGCTCAAGAGGAAAAACTCCTTATGTAAATGCTGCTGTGAATAGTATTCAAAAAAATGTTCAAGCATGTACAAAAATAAAAAGCCTGCAAAGTATGTACAAATGTTGTAAAGCCAATAAGCAAGCTTGAGTTCCAAAGTCAAATATGTGAGCCTGCAGCATGATGACTTGACTACACTGGTCTTGCATCCCAGGATAGGTAGCTACACTGGCTACCGTCCATTCTTCTCTTCACCCCCTCCTCTTGAGCTGGTTGCCACTTGAACTTAGAAGGGAATACCCCGCTCCTCGAGGATGGAGTTATTGGATTGGGGAATCATTGGGTTGTCGTACTGGAGAAGTCAGTTTCTTTATCATTCTAGTTGAGGAGAGCCACCGTCACTTACACTGTACGAGTCAGACTCATAGTCGTAAGAGTTTGCGTATGAATTGAGATATTTCTGACCTGGCTATTGAGGAGACTTGAGCAGAGTTTTGGGCTTCTCAAGGACTGTTGGATTTCAAATTCGGTTCTCATTAAGGTTCCTTCCGCACTAAAATTCCAAAGGTCCGACTTAAGCTCCAAACTTTGATTTTGTGAAGACAAGTTTGATGATCAAATAAAATCCAAGTTCTTCTTTTTCTTTTCTTTCTTTTTCTTTTAGCACTTATTGCATAAGTGTTTGCTAGGGACTAGCAAAGGTAAAGTATAGGGGGATGATGAATCCACATTTCATCATCTTTATTCTATCATTTTGGCCTCAAAAACCCTAGCAAATGTGTGTAAATACCCTTAATTAGAGCATATTAGCATTCATGCATGTACCTGTAAATAGTGTATAAAATACTGTAATTAAAGCCAAAATTATAGAATAAATAAAAGAAAAGAATAAGAATAAAATATTGTAAATATTTTATGACCCGAAACCCCGAAACCTAGGCATCTTGATGAATAGTCGACAAGGAATAAAGTAGGGGGGATAAGGGCCAGAATACAATAAAATTCCCTTTGTTTTTGTTCATTCTTTATTCATTTTGGGACCTATTTTTTGTTCCGCTTTTTATACCTCAAATAAAGAAATTTTTACATGAAAGTTGTAGATAATTAAATAAATAAAAATACAAAATTTATTTCACTGACAAATCATGTACAGATAAAAAGTTATGGTCTGAATAAAAATCCAGAATCCCAACTTCCCAGACCCGTATCTCACAAATGAAAACCCAAATGCAGCAAACTCACCTTTAATTGTATATAGAATAAAATAAGCTAGTTAATGGCGGTGGTTTCGCATTCGGCGGAGCTACGGTTTGAAAGTTGAGTTTTGGACCCTACTTGTACAATTATACTGATTAAAATATTCAATTTATTATTTATTCATTAATTTTGTATTTTTATATTTTTATAATTTTGTAAATATTACTTATAACATTTTTGTACATTAAAATCAGAAGAAAAATCCAAAAGAAACATAAAAATACTTATAAATACAACACATAGGTATAGAACCTATACTTATACCTATATAAATTATACTTATATTTTATTAAATATAAAAAACACATCAATAAAATAAAATAAAAATATAATTAGGTGTATAAAAGTATTTTATAATTTTATAAAATAATACATAAAAATAATAAACTTAAAATACATAAAATAAAAATAAAAGAATAAAATATATAGGTAATATACCTATAAGGGGTATAAAAGTAAACTTGTAAAAATACCTCATAAAAATAATTAAAAATCAGAATAAAATACTACATAAAAATAAATATTTTTTATTTTATAACCAAAATTTAATTAATTCATTTTCTATTTTTTAATGATTTTTGAAATCTTTTTTTCAGGCTTTTTCCTGGTTGGTCCACGTGGACCAACCAGGGGGGCTGGAGAGTTGACCCGCGGTCAACTCTCTGACCCCAGCCTGTTACTTGTCAGAAGTGGTGTTTGTCGCGTTTTTGCGGATTTTTCGAGGACGGGTCTTTCATCTTTTGATGTCGTCGTCTTCACGACTTTTGATCCTTGTTCAAAGCTCTTACACGCCTATAGGTTTTCTTGGGCTTTGGATTATCACGACGATCGATACGCCTTGATCTAGGAGCCCACTCGCTATCCGTTCAAAAACCCCCTCTTTCCCTCCTTTGCACTTTGAACCGCATTTGGTGAACCTCAGACCTCCGGGAGTGGATTAAGTGTGACTCTGGTGATAGGGGAGGCGTCCCGTACCCCCGTTGAGGTGCGGCGAGGCCAGCCGTGCGTGTTCCAGCCACCTCCGGTGCCCGCCGCCGTCGAGGTTTTCCCTCGCCCTTCCTGGGCTTGAGGTTGGTTTTTATTACCTTTTTCTTTACGCATTTTTATTTCTAGTAGCTTAAATCTCCATCTTCACCAGTCCATATCGCATGAATTCTACCCAATCATCCACGCCGCCACCTCGCCGGAGTTCGCTCCGGTGAGCTTTTCCCTCGCCGCCTTCCACCATCTTTTATTGCAGGGTGATGCGCGGCAATTTGCCCGCAATCCCCTTGACTTTTCTTGCAGGGTTTTGGAGCACTGAAAGCACCTGGGGGGCGATTTTTGGGATTGCTGGAGCCACCTGGAGCTCTTCCGCGGCCTGGCCGTCGTGGGGCAGCTCCGGTCGCCTCTAGCAACTTTTGATGCCACCAGGAAGTAGAGAGGACCTGCAGGATTCGTCGAGAACCATCTGGGGAGCTGCAGGTCCCCGGAGGAGGGAGTATCGATCAACCAAAGCTCGCTGGGGACCAGTTCATATCGCGTTCATCCTTGCAGCCCCAGCACCGTCAGATTTTCACTTGTTCTTCGTGGAGCACAGCGTCCGTCGGATCAAGCCTTCCTCGGCCGTCGATCGTCCTGCCATCTTCTAATCTGGGTCGTCCGCGTCGAAGGGGTATCGGGCGACATAGCGCTGACACGTGTCTTAATTGGATCGTCCGCAGCCGTCGGATGGCGCAACAGCTGAGGTATTTTGCAATTCTTACCCTGTGTTTTTGTATATTTATTAAGTAGCATTAAATCTTTCATCAGAAGTTTACAACTTTTGTGACATTTACGAAGAGACCCGTAAAGTTTTGTAATATTGTAGTTTGCCCCCTTTCTGATCACGTGCATCTGCGCACGTGATTGGCATTTTTGCAGGCATACCCCCAGGGCTTTGTTTTATTTGTGTTTAGTACTTGAACTTCAAAATATAGTTATAGACTTTTTGAAATTTTGCAAACTTGCCCTGCACGTTTCATAAATTACAACCGTGCCCCTACCAAGCGCGCGTGCTCGCGCACGTGCATTTGGTGTTTTTGCGGGGAAGTCCTCACGACTTTGCGTATTTCTGATTGGTCCTGATAATTTCATATTACGTTCTCTATTTTCTGGAAATTTTACATACATGCCCCTAAACTTTTGAGTATTACGAAAATACCCCTGCCTGGCTGTGCATTTTTGTGTGTTAGCTCCATTTATTTAAGGCATCATATTACTCCTAAAAATCCCCAAAAATCAAATTAAGCTCCTGTTAACTTGCACTTGCATGCTATATTTTTGCATTTTACTTTTATTGCATTTTTATATTTATTAAAAATCAAAAACATGCATTTGAGTTATTGTCTAGCTTAGAAAATACCAAAACAAATATTAAATCACCTAGAAATATTCCAAAAAAATTACCTACTGTATCTTTTATCCTATTTTAGTATCAGTCCAACAATCATTAAAAAATTCAAAACCAAAACTTTAAAAATTAGAAAACATCTTAAAACTTCAAAAAAACTATAAAATCGTAGAAAAATCAGATAAATACAAATTCAAGTTCTGTAGATTCCCCATTTTATTCCCTTTATTTTAAAATTAATTTGGGAAAATTTTGATATTATTTGATATTTTCCCTTCCCATTTTAAGTTCAGCCAGTGATTTATTCACTGTTGTCCTTTATCTCAATTTTTAAAAATACCAAAAACATTTTTAAAAATACCTAAAAATAAAAGAAATAGTAAAAAATCATAAAAATACCAAAAAGATTTTATTTCTGAATTTTTGTAGTATTTTTGCATATTTTTATAAATACTCTATTATCTCCTTTCTTATATTATATATACATTCCAATATTGAAAAGAAAAAATATAAAATATAAAAAGAAACTATAAAATCAGAAAATTAAAAATCAAAATACAAAATTAAAAATTAAATAAAAAATTTATTAAAATTAAAAACCCACAAAAACATTTACATTTGCATTGTGTAGACAACACATCACTTTCATACACACACACTTGTGGATCTACCCTGCCTTGCTCCCTGTGTTCGAACTCTCTGCATACTTGCTTCTATACACCTTGTTTGTAGAGTTAAAAATAAATTTTAACTTCACATCTGCTTGTCATTGTTTGATTGATTGAGTGTGGGTTAATTGTTGATTAAATACGGGATTCTGTAGTGGTCAAGACTTCGACTGCAGTTTCGCCTTGTGAAATCATACGACCCTCGAATCTCGTGTTTATCAGTTATCACTGTAGTTTAAAATGAGCACAAAAATTCATGCCTAACGAGCAGTCCTAATTCCTTTAATTCCCAAGTTGTAAAACTGAGGAGGGCGAATCGAAAAAAAAAACAATGCAAACGTAAATCAATGATGCATGCTTAAGAAGAAGACTTACAGTGACTCCTCACGTTCTTCATGTAGGATGCACTACACAGATTTTTTTAAATTTACACTAAATGATATGCACAGATGAAATTTCCCTAAGCATATTGTTTTATTAGCGAGAAAAAAGTGATTTAAAATTTGACTAAGTTGAACGTTCTACCAGTAAGATAGTGAAAGTGTGGCCTATGAATTACGAGCACAATCAAAGATAAACACGCAAGCATATATGTGCCTAATTTCTACGCCACTCAAGTCAGGTCCCAACCACACAGAAGGGTTTGAAACAGACCCGACACACCACAAGAAGTTCAGTCCGAATTATTACAAGGGTTTAGAGAGGACCCTGTGAATAATACAGAAAATAACATATCTAAGCTCTCTCTCACAAAATTAAAATACATCCTTCTTCTTCGTAGATCGTTGAATAATATCCCAAAATTTTTCTCCGATAAATCTGAAATGAGAGAAGAAATGGTTAGTATCTGTAGCGAGAGAGATAAATGCAAATGAAATGTAGAGAAAAAATGACACGGAAATTATTTTCACAAAAATCAATTATAAAAAATAATCTAAAACCCTAAAAATACGTCGTACCCTGGCAACGGTTTCATTTGATGAGCTCGAAAATCACATTTTTAATCAAGGGAAATTGCAGTATATGAGGCGAAAAACTATTCATCAAAAACCACAATCTTTGAATGGTGTGGAGAATTTTTCTTGGCAAGTCCACCAAGGTCGAACACAGGGAATGATGATTTTTTATTACAAAATTTTAAATTAATTTAAATAATTAAATAATTGCTAGGTTAATTTCAGTGTCAGAAAAATAGTCTGGAAATAAAATATAATGCAATGGTGAAAAGATGCAACCTGAAGGAAATTTAAACAGAGAAAATGAAGCTTAGGATATGTGATTCATGATTTTAAATCTTCAATGATATGATCAATAAATCCCCAAAATTAATCACAGATCATAAAGAAATTTAGACTACTCTAATTTATCCAATCAAATTCAAGCTATAAGCAAAGAGATTAATCAATGAGTAATTCAATCGCTCAGGAGATCAAGAAAATAATCTTCGAATAGATGTGATGATCTCACAGAACTCTCAAAATTAATTCTCAAATAAATAAAATTGATCAGCTAAAAACTCGAGAATTAGATTTAAAACTCCTCGAATACACCCTTGCAAGGATTAATTCTTTAGAAATATTTGACAATGATCACAAGGAATTAATCAAATTAAATTCATAACCGAATATCCCTGTAAAATATATCGTGATTTTCTCCACAAAAATTGAGCACCAATATGTCAAAATTAGCCTGCATAAATCAAATTGCTTCTTTAATTAGTAATCCTCAAGAAATAGCCTCAGAACTATCCACAAACTATGCCAAATGATAGAGCATGAAAATAGCTTCAAAACGACATATTATGCGCTAAAATTGGAGTTCGGATGCAAAAGAAATGATAAAATGAATCTGCATGGACTAAAATGTAAATAAAATAAAGTTTTTCTTTCAAATAGATCCCTGGAGGGGCTCATCTGCAAAATCAAGAAGTCGGAGGGACCCTTCTGGAAAATACCCACGGCTGGGGTATATCTGTAACTGCATGAAACTCAAAGGTACCATTGCAATTTCTCCATAAAGCACGTGAGTGTCGCGTGCTTTTAAAAGATGGGGATTGATGCACGATTAGTCAGAACTACAAGAGCGCGGATGTAAAATATCCAGGCGTTACATGCTATGCACGTGCCTCCTGAACTCGGGGGCTTTTTGGTAATTTTGCAGGAACTCTAGGGGTTTGGGCGCAAAATGTCCAAGGCACACGTGAGAGACACGTGCAACCTAAGGCTCGGGGGCAAGGGTGGAGGTTCGGATAGCCGAGGCTTCGGCTCGTGCATCGAGGCCGCACGTGTCAGCTTCATGTGCTTTGGGGACCCGAAGCTATGGTGGAGGCGCGGGTGAGGCTCGGGCCACCCGAACCTCGAGGCACGAAGGGTGGCTCGGGTAGGTCCTCGTGGAGGGCGAGGAGCCGTAGGATCAAGGGCTACATCCCAACCCAATTGCCCTGATGACAAAGGCGGGGGCGGTGGTCGGGCGGAAGGCGAGTGGTGGAGGAGCGGTTGGGGGCTGAGCGGTGGAGCTGTCTGTAGGAGAGGGGGCGGAGGTGTTTTCCTGCGGTGGCGGCTAGGGCGGGCTCGGTGACGGCGCTACGACGGCAACAAGTCATGATTGAGGCGCTCGATGCAGGGAGTCGTGAGCTCCAAGGATATGGAGTTGAAACGGATGGCCTGCAGCGTTAGCAAGACCAAGCAAAAGAAAGGAAGCAGAGGTGGTGTATAGGCGAAGGCAGAGCTTGGGGGTGTCGATGGTCATCGGGCTACCATGGAAGGCGTGAAGGAGGGAGATGGACCTCCTGATGTGTATACATTGAAAGAGGAGCTAAGCTCCAGCCTTGGCAAGGTCAGAGGTGAAGGGGGAGGTTCTGGAGGATAGAGGAGAAGCGGAGGATCTCGAGGGGTGAAGGTGATCTGCGTGGAAGGGCGGAGGATATGAGGACGGAGGTGCTTACGATAGAGAGTCGCTTGGGTTTGGAGCGGTGGAGCTCTCTTCCGATGTCGTGGCTCAACTTTCTCCGACGAATGAAGAGAGGTGCTTAGCTGTCTGCGGGACTGGAGCATCAACAAGGGGCACGGAGTGCGCACCTTGGATCACGCCTGCAGGAGGAGGCTCGCCGAGAAGATGGGGTGTTGTCACCACCCTATGTGGTGGCTTTCTTCCTCACTTGCTGGAGATGGCAGATGGCGAGATAAGGAGGGACTGGCGATGTTTTATAGGGAGGCGGAGATAACAACTGCTAGGTGAAGGTGGAGGGGCATTATGCAGGCGATCGTAACAACCAGCGAGGAGGTGGCGGGTGGCGGCCATTGCGGATGAGGGTGGAGGTCGTGTGTGTTACAGACGGAACGGGTGGGGGAGGAGATCACGTGTGGAGCACGTGACAGGGGTGGAAGGTGAAGGGTTACGTGCTCTACACGTGACTTGGAGGGAGAGTGTCTGAATGGGGGTACCACGTGGCATGCCCAGGGGTTGCCACATGTCACCCCAAAAACATTCTAATTTAAAAGATGAAGGAAAATGAAAAAGAAATAGAAGGAGATCTCAAATTGAAAAATTTTCCTTCATGAAAGTTGTTCGTCTCGATTTCATTAGGACCCGTGAGCAAAAGAGGTCATTTGTGTGAAGTGGTATTTTTGGTGGTCTCTAAGCGTATAGAAAACCATTTTTTTAGAGTTTCGTAATTTTTTTTGGTGATTTTAAATAGGTTGAAAATTATAAAAAATGACAAAGTAAAAGAAAATTAATTACACATTAATCTATTTTTGGATTTTTAATAAATAAGAAAACAAGGAAATAAAATAGAGGTACGAAACATGAGAATTTTGCACAGACTCACAACGGGCACTTGAACTCAGTCAGTTTCTTTGATTTTATTCTTGATCTAGATTTGGATTTTTTTTATAATGCTTAATAAAACTTTCATCAAAGAACACAAATGAAGAAATAAAATTAAAAGGTTAATTATGTACATAAAAACTCAAGCCAAAAATAGCAAAAAGTTAAGATGCGCAAAAGAGACCCAAAACCCAACTTTCATATATGAGCTCTGAATTTTATGAAATTGATCTTGTTTTGAAGGTATTTGAGAATGGAGTAATTTAAAAGTAAGTAGATCAAAATCAGACACTGTATAAGGAAGATAAGAACGTTTTAGTCCGTCATACGTAAAATTTGGTTTTAAGTTTATTTGACACTTATTTGTGTTAGTAGTTTTTTTGTATTTTTTATTTATTCTGGTTAGTAATATTTACACAATGGATGTGGTTTGGGATCAATCGGAGTTAGGATTAATTAATTAAAAATCAGGAAAGTTAGTAGCTTTTTAGGCAAATTTATACAATAATTATGCATGATGAAATGCAAATATTATTTACACATGTATGACTGTTAATGATGCTCTATTAATTATTAAATACAAATGAATTATGGAGAACAAAGCCTAATTGACCAATTTTAGCATGATGAATACGAAACTAATCATGATTGAAATTTGCCTCCTGTACTACGATTATTCCTTACTTTTAAAGAGGCAGATTTCACGTTAATCAACTATAAATGAGGGAATCGAATTAGAGAATCACTTCCATGATCCCAGCACAATCGTTTATTCTGATTGCAAGACGATGATTGACATGGTCAAGCTGCAACACCCTCCAATGTGGACTATCAGAAGGATTGTAGAAGGCTCTATCTCTGAACTGTCCAGATCATCCACCCTTAAATTGGCTTTCGTAAACCAGAATATGGTTACCATATTAATCTTGATGTACACTGATTATGTAATTGTGCTACTAGAGAATGGTGCTAGGGACCTTTCCCCACTCTTTGTACTCCATTATAGACAAACTTTTTTCTTCAAAAAAACTTCATATTTACAAACATATACAAACTTCTCCTTTCATTGGTCCCCTCTTACGGTAATTTTCTTATAAAATGAAGACGTTTAAGGCAAATTTTGTTATGTATTTACAGTGGTGCTTGTGCAATTATGATGGGTAATTTTGTAAAAGGTAGAAGAGTACAGGGATATAATCGAAAATACAAAGTTCTCGTAGGCATTCATGCAATATGAAAAGTCGGCAGGGATATAAATATAAAAGCCCCAAAAACAAATTCCCATGGAACATTAGTTTGGGAGAGAGCCCACCAGTCGCCTCCACCCCCACCTTCCATCGCCAAAAGACGCCCCTGCATCCCCTCCCCTCACTTCCACACCGAAGCTACAATCCCACTCCTCTCCCCCTCTCTCCGCCCTTCTCCTCCCCTCGCTCTCTATATATACCCCCTCAACAACCCGCTCCCGATGGAGTCCTTCACAGTGGAAACCTCCGACGGCGTGAAGCTCCACACCCGCCTCTTCAAGCCCCCGTCGCCTTCCCCCTCCCCCTCCCCCCTCCTCGTCCTTGTCCACCCCTACACCGTCCTCGGCGGCGTTCAGGCCCTCCTACGCGGCATCGCCTCTCGCCTGGCCGCCCTCGGCCTCACCTCCGTCACCTTCGACATGCGGGGCGCCGGAAAGTCCTCCGGCAAGGCCTCCCTCACCGGCGCCGCCGAGGTTGAGGACGTCATCGCCGTCTGCCGCTGGGCCTCCAGCGCCCTCGAGCCTCACGGGATCGTCCTCGTTGGCTCCTCCGCAGGTGAGTTTGATCGTTTGTTTGAGCCGATCGGAATGATCCGGTCAATCTGTTGCCTTTTTTCTGTTTTTGTGAGTTGTTTTGAGGAGGATCCCTTGTGGTTTGATGGAATCCGGTTGGTTCGAGGTGAATCTGTTGCGGTTTTTGGTGGAATCCGAGCTGGAGGTGTTGTGATGGATTGTGGAGACTGGAGAGCGTAGGACGTGGATTTACGTTGAGACAATGTTGATCTGTGTTGTGATGGGATCCCTTTTGGAGATGGTAAGGATTTAGTTGCGGGAAGCCTTGGACGTGGATTTAGGTCGAGGGACGTTAATCTCTCTATTTTGAGGCGAGTATGTGGTGGTTTGGTTGAATTCGAGTGGAGGTATTTAGGATTGGGTTTATGTAATGATAGTGAAGAATAGGACGTGGATTTAGGTCTCCGTGATCTTACGTGTGTGTTTCGAGGTGCGGCGGTTGCTCTTTGGCGGGGCGAGTTGGAAATGTAACTGATTAGATGTGGGTATTGTTCGTGAGAGACGAAGGGCTTGGACTAGGTCGCGGATGATGTTGCGTGTTTGTCTTGATGTGAATCGGATGTTGCTTATGGAATCCGAGGTGGATGTGTTGTGGATTTAGTCATGGAAAGCATAGGACGTGGATTTAGGCACAATGTGATCTTCCCTGTTTGTTTCAAGGTCAAGCTGTCGCGGTTTGGTGGAATTCGAGTGGCTGCTGAGGATTGGTTCGTTGGAAATACAAACTGTGCAATTAAGTCGTGGATGACTCTTCTGTTTATTTTGAGGTGAAGCTGTTGGCATTGAGTGGGTTCAAGTTGGAGGTGTCGCGGATTGGGAATGTACATGGTTGTGAGAAGGTAAGATGCAGATTAGGTCTTGGGTGATGTTATTTGGCGTATTCAAACTAGAGTTGTCTACAGGATAGGGTTTGTGTGGATTGTCTGTTGGAGGTGTAAAGAGGCAGTTAGAGGTAAGGGTGATCTAGGGTTCTAGTCTACTTGTGTTGAGGTGGGTCTTTTGATGGATCTGGGTTGGAGATAGTATGGATCGGGTGTCCGTGTCTGTAATTTCAGTAAAAAGTGTCATTAGCTTGCAGCCTGTGAAACGGGAAGGTCTAAGCTGAATCTTTTGCTTTTTGAAGTATTCAAGTTGGAGATGTTTAAGGATTGGATATGTGAGATAAAGATTAGGTCTCAGATGATCTACTATATGTGGGGGTAAATTTATTGCTGTTTAAGGATGAATCAGTTTGCATGACATGAAAAGTGTGAGATGTAAAAGAGGTCAAAGGATGTTCTATTTTGTTGTTATCTGATGTTTGGATTTATAGGTTGTGGAGTGGTTGCGTATGTTGTTTGTAGGAGTGTTAGACCAGGTCTCAGATAATCAAATGTGTTTGTTTTGATGATAAGTAACCGAGTATGAGGTATTATGGATCATTTGTGGAATTTTATTGTTATATGATATGTAAGATATAGGTTAAGTTTTGGAGGATCTAATCCATATGTCATGGAGCGAAGCTGTTAATGTTTGACAGCTTTGAGATGGAGGTGTTATGGATCAGTATTCAGTTATATGTTTTATTCAGGTTGAGAGACATGCAGTAGGTCTATGATGATCTAACATGTTTGTTTTTTAGTTAGTGAGCTGTGAGTTTGTGTGCATTCCTCATGTTGCGTGTGAGATGTAAATTAGTTGTGGGATGATTTAACATGATTGTTGAGGTGAACTAATGGAAATCACATATTGTATATGGTTTTGTAACCTGATTGCGTTTCCGCTGTGTTTATTGGTCATAGCTTGTATATGGTTTTGTAATCTGTTGGAGATCATGTTCGAAATGGTCTTATTTGTTAATATTGTAGGAATTTTTTAGATGATCCTTTGGATTAGTCTGGATTAGGATTCTGTGTGGAAGATGGGAAGAGTCTAAAAGGTTAAGATATGGTTTAGGAATGTAAATAGTTATTTCCAGGTTTGAAAGGCATCTAGTCAGATTTTGTTTCGATGATTGGGTATATATTAAAGAAATAATTATGTATCAATTATTATTTCATTTGATGACTTTAGGTCGATCTACTACTCACATTCCATGTAAGCATATTTTCACGGATGCACGGGGATTTGTGTTATTAATTGATTATAAACATTGGCTGTCCATATCTTAGACTCGAAGAAGAATTCTAAGTTATCGTCATTAAAAAATGATAAAGAAGATAGGTTGGATGAATCAACTGGCAGGAACTTTGGTTATAAGCATATAAAGGAAGGTCTCAATTTAACACTCAACATGACAGAGATGAACATCCTTTGAATCAACAGGAACTTTGGCTTGCCCTTGTAGTCAGATCAACCACTTTTCAGAAGGGTATATGCACTGTTCTGCTGGAGATTTCCCTGTTTCTCAAGCTGATAGTGGGAGATGGTAGGGGTTTCATATTATAGCAGGATGATCGGACTAAAGAGGGTTGCTCGCCAATTGATTTCCGTGCTTATTCGCCTGAGCTGACAATTTAGGGCTGCGGGTTTCTGAAACCTAGTTCAATCGTGCCTATTGACCTTGCTTCTACTCTTATCTTTCTGACCAAAGGGTAGCAGAGTTTTTGAAGAGGTCTGGGTTTCTGGCAAATGTCACTTGTCCAGTGGGAGGAATTGATCACTGGACCTAAGTCAACAGTGGGTTCTCGGTCAAGAAGGCTTATAAAGCCCTCTCGGAATCAAACTGTTAGGATCGTTGCAGATGATGGTAACAAGATTTGGACATCGAAGCTCCCGTTGCATATGAAGATTTTTCTTTGGTGTTTTCGGTAGGGAGGTGTACTGACAAATGCTTGTTGGGACAGGTTCTTTCAATGAGTAGATAATTCATGCCCATGTTGCTTTTGACAGTAGTAAGGATTGGTAACATGTGTTTTTCTACTGTATTGGCTTAAGAGAAGTCCAGGTTGAAGCCGCAGGGGTGGACATCACAAGCTCATATAACTTTTGGGCATCTATGGTTTTTGCTGGAATTGTTTGGACAGGGATAGGACTATGGTGATGACTCATGTATGGGCTTTGTGGTTGGCTGGAAACAAGGTAGTGTTCCATGAGGAGAGATTCTATGTTGAGAACAGTAGAGAGCACGCCAATACTCTTTTTGAGTTGTGGTGTATGTACTTTGATTTCATGTGAATATAAAAGGTACGAGGAGCACTACTCTAGATGCCATATCTTGGGGCTTAGGTCTCGGGTCTGTTATTGAGGAAAACTTACCCTCACAACTTGTTGTTTCCGTTGACAACCACCCAAAATAGTTAGGCCCAAGTTGTTTAGTAGTAATCCTCGCCACTTATAACCCACTCTCACACTTTGGGAGTTTTAGACGTGGGACTATGTTTAGGGGTTGGGGTGTTCCATGTCTACTCTCTTTCTTTATCTCAAAAAAAAAGATTTCTGGCTAATGGAATGATCATTATGTCGATAAGTGGCCATCGAAATGTGAGAGACATCCTCACCAAAAGCATGTGGCCAAAAATCTTCGGTCTCTTTTATTGAGTATTGTATAGAGATGGTTTGTCCAACATCAGAAATCCATTGTCGTTTTATGAAAATAAGCTGTAGATTTGATGGATATCTTTCCATATTTGTGGGAAACATAGATCTTATGGATTTGTTGCCTTGTTTGCGGGATGTGGGTTGTGGAGCATGTGATTTGTAAAAGCGGCTTTCCTATACTATGTAAAGTTCATCTCTTCAGAGTGATTTTGCAATGGTGAAATTTTCTGTGGAGATTGGTGTGTGTATTCTGGTTGAAAAAATTTCTACGGATTTTTTTATAGATTAACATCTGATTTTTCTTGGACCAAAGTTCGGGAACTGGCTCGGTATAGATCTTTATTGGATGTTAGGAATTCATGTAGCTGACCTCATATAATATGGTAAAATGTCTAGTTTTAGTTTTATTTTGTTAATAAGATTATATCGTTATATTTGATGATCTGGGAGTTTTCATGATGGTGTTCCATCTAGCTTCCGGTAACGAAATGTGCATCTCAATTATTTGTACCTCCGAGTTTAGTGCAACGAGTGCTGGGTTTGCTTTGTTCTTTGTGGCTTGGGAGAGATTTCAACATGTCACTTTTAAGAAGGTGGTCTAGACTAGTGGAGAATATGCTAGTTTTATAATCTGGAGAGCCCAAATTTTGTTTATTTTCTTACTACCCGAGATTGACATAGGAGTTGGTAGAACATATGATATTGCTGGAATGCAAAGAAGAAAGCTGTCTCTATTAATCTTAGTTTCTATTAAAATGGTGTGCAGTGATTTTTGTTACCGCAATTTCATCGGGTAGCTTCCATAAAGAACTAATGATTTCATATTAGGTTACGCATATGAATTAGTCTACCATAAGATTGAGTAATTTGGTGTAAATTAGAGTGAGAAACTGTAGATTGGTTTGGTTCAAAAAAGGGAGTTATGTGAGATATTATGGGGAACTGATGACGGATTACTTGAGCCCAGCATACCAAACCTGCGTCAGTTTAACATCACCACCCGTTTTCGTGTCTATGGATGGTACTCTACCACTCATTATTATTTGAGTATGTCGCTTAAATCCAACAAAGCCGTATTTCTCTAAATAGCAACCAGTTCTTCCCCTACTCTTCTTACAAGGTTCCTCTGAGTTCACACCTTTGAACCTTCTTCACAGTGAGAACACCTTACCCGAGTTTCTCTCAGTTTATACTCATTTGATGGAGTGACCTAACATTCCATTCTATGGAGCATACTATGGACCCACCCCCACCCCCCCTCCCCCTCCCCCTCCTCCCCCCCCCCCTCCCGACAACCCTAACCTTCATGCGGCGGCCTCCGTTTCCATCTCCGCTACTTCCTTACCCCCGAAACTTGTCCCTTTCCCACCCCCTGCCAACATCCCCTCCTGGAGAGACATCTGCAATGTCTCCAAACATTTGTCCCCCGACCCCCGTCGAATGGATTTTTCCTCCCAACTCTCCTTGAGGGAGAAGAGGTTGCCTTTGTCACGGCCGATGATGCCTCTGCCCTTGACAAAGTTTGGAACAACACCCTCGTCTTCTACATCATGGGGAAAAAGCCCTATCGCAAGCTTCTTGAAGCCTTCATCCTGAAGGTGTGGAAACCGTTGGGTGGCTTCCAGCTTTTCGCCAAGCCGAACGGGTTCTTCTACCTAAAGCTCTCCTCGGAAGACGAATGCTCCAGAATCCTCTCGCGAGGTCCCTGGCTCTTCCAGGGTAGGCTAATGGTCATCTGGCAATGGGCTGCAGGCGTTGGCCTCGAACGGGACCTCCTTTCCGAGATCCCTCTATGGGTTCGCTTTCATGGGCTCAGCCTCGGCCACTCCTCTGTGATCATTCTTAACAAGCTTGCTAGCCTCCTAGGTACACCGCTCTTCATGGACGTGGATACCGCATCGAGTTGTTGTCGGGGCTTTGCTAGGTGTTGCATCTCGATCCACGCCGCCAAGGATATTCCCCAAGCCCTCCCCCTTGTCTTCTTCTCTGGCCAACGTCAAATGGTGGGAGTCGAACTTGAATGGACCCCTCCACATTGCACGGCTTGTGTCTCGTTTGGGCACTACACTATCAACTGCCCAACTGGGACCCAGGCGGTCGGCCCCCATGGGCCTCTTCCTATTTCGGAGATTCGTTCTTCAGCAACTGTTGAGATCACTTCGGCCTCGCCAGAGCGGCCCGCGCTCTCCTCCCCGGCTCCTCCTCCTCCTCTCTTCAACTCTCCCGCTGGTGAGGGAGACCATTCTGAGTTGCCTGTAGTGGACACTGAAATCCTCCAACAAGCTTTGGCTTCAGATGCTGATCAGGCACCTAAGAATCCAAAGAGACTCCAGGGGTCGAATAAGATGCCTTTCCCCGTGGGATCAAAAGCGTTACTTCACAAGAAAATTATGTCTGCAAGAAAACCTTTGCCTCGTGCTTCAGCCTCCAAAAGTTTCTGGGATTTTGATTTGAATTGCCCACAGGGCACTTGCCAGGAATCTGCAGATGATGGCCTTCAATTGGCGTCTTCAATCCCCGGCATTGTCTCCATTACAAATCCTATGTGGACATATGTCAGTCACAGGAAGAAAAAATTACCAAAGGCTCTCCATGCTCGTAATGGCCACTCTGGCCAATCCTCCTCTCAACCTCCTTATTAATGTCGGTGGTTGTTTGCAATACCCGTGGGCATAATAAGCCCCGAAAGTTGAAATCAATCCTCAGGGCTGCTTCTTCAAAGAACGCTGAACTTATTGGCTTAATTGAAACAAAGATACGTTCGGAGTCTAGGGACTCCTTCGCCAAGCGTATCCCCAACGGGTGGTCTTCCATCCACAATAACACTCCCTTGGGACGTATCTATTTCCTATGGAAAAACGACTGCTGGGCATGCAGTCCATTGGCGATTCATCCTCAAGCAATCACCATGATCTGCAACAACCTTGGTGGGTTCTCCTTCTGCATCTCGGTTGTCTATGGCGACAACTGCCATTCCCGCCGTAGAGAATTATGGGACTTCTTGAAGTTGCCCGCCATTTACTCCTCATCCCCCTGGTTGGTCATTGGCGACTTCAATGTTATTCGCTTTGCTTCGGAAAAAAGAGGGGGACGTCCCCCGCCCTCACAACCAATGAATGACTTCAACTCCTGCATCGACAACTTGGGACTCATGGACCTCCACTCCACGGGCAATCATTGGTCTTGGAGTAATTCTTCTGTGGGTTCGACTCGGATCATTGCTAGGCTTGATCGGGCTCTGGGCAATGCTAATTGGCTCTCTTGTTGGCCCTCTGCAAAGCTTGACTACATTCCTCTCGCGCAAAGCGATCATCACCTTCTACACATCGCTCTTGCGGTTGGGAGCTCCCGCCCGAAGCCTTTTCGGATATTTGATTATTGGTCCTCTCGACCTGGATATCAAGATCTTGTTGCGTCAACCTGGGCCTCCTCAACTGCTGGAAATCCTCTCTTCCGGCTTGCCTTTAAGCTCAAGGTTGTCAAAAGCGCCCTCAAATCATGGGCCTCCAGTATGGGTGATGTTCGTGCTGACTGCCGCCGCGTGGAATCCTTTCTCTCCTCGGTTGCTAATGCCTTAGCGCTTGAGCCACTGGATCCCGTCCTCGTTCAGCTTGACATGGACGTTAGGGATCATCTTGAAACCTTGGAACTCGACTCCGAGTCGGCCTGGAAGCAAAAAAGTCGTATAAAATGGTTAAAATTGGGTGATCGGAATACCTCCTTCTTTCACCTCTCGGCAAATGCAAGAGTGGCATGTAATCGTATCTCGACGTTGTTGGACTCTGATGGTAGCCTGGTGGACTGTCCACGCGCTCTGGGACGCTCAGCCTTTGAGCACTTCCAATCCCTCCTTGCTCCTTCTAGGCCGGCTCGGGATCTTGCCAGCCCTCCCCTGCCTTCGCGCATCCTCTCCGCCGAGTCTAGGGATTGGCTCATAAGGCCGTTTGGGAAGGAGGAAATCTGGAAGGTTGTTTGCTCCATCCCCTCTTCGAGCGCCCCGGGGCCGGATGGCTTCAATGCCGCCTTCTACAAGCGTCATTGGCCTCTGATTAAAGAAGATGTCTACGCGGCAATCGACTTCCTCCATGGTGGAGGTGCTATGCTCCGGCAATTAAATCACACGTTCCTTACGTTGGTGCCAAAGACCCAATCCCCTTCTTCTATTGGGGATTATCGCCCAATCTCTTGTTGTAATGTAGCGTACAAAATTTTTGCTCGACTAATGGCTACTAGACTTGCAGAGGTTCTTCCGCACATCATATCGCCGAATCAGTCTGCCTTCATCAAAGGGCGCTCCATCTCTGACAACTTCAAGTTGGCTCAGGAAGTTCTTGTGGGCTCTGACCGTAGGCAAAACTCAAATAAAGCCTGCTTTAAGGTCGATATCTCCAAAGCGTTCGACTCCATTGAGCACCGCTTTATTTTCTCGTCCCTTAGAAGCTTGGGATTCTGTGAAACTTGGATCAGATGGATTGATAATTGCATCTCCTCGGCCTCTTACTCGGTCTTGATCAACGGCTCCCCATGGGGATTCTTCCGCGGTACCAGGGGCCTCCGTCAAGGTGACCCTCTAAGCCCTCTCTTGTTCGTGATCGCAATGGAATCCCTTTCTTGCTTGGCGAATGCAGCCACTGCCTCTGGTAAGCTCAAACCTCTTGGGAGGGGTCGTAGGGCGGCTCCCTCCCACCTCATATATGCGGACGATCTCCTCTTCTTTAACAAAGGCTCCATAAGCTCTCTCCTTGCGATAAAGGATATTTTGTGCTCTTTCGAGGCTATTTCCAGTCTGGCCCTTAACGTTAGGAAGAGTAGGATCATTCGGCCTACCTCCTTTGTGGATAATTTCGCGGACACTCTAAGATTGGGCGTTTTACGGAAGTCCTTGCCCTCTGTTTACTTAGGCCTTCCGCTATGCTCAGTGAATGGTCGCTGCAACGTTTTCAGGGAGCTACTTGATAGGGTTCGGGCCTTGCTTGATGGCTAGAAAGCCAAGGCCCTCTCTTACTCCGGCCGTGCTCAACTGCTCAACTCCGTGATTAAGGGGATTGTGCTCTACTGGTCTGCTAGCACCTTCCTGCCGGCTACCACCGCAAGAAAGATCGATCAACTCTGTGCCAACTTTTGGGGCCGCCAGCAACATGCTATCGCCTGGAGTACCCTCTGTCTCCCCAAACCGGAGGGGGGTGCTGGTCTCCCTTCTGCTATTCTTCTGCGTGATGCCATGGTTGCTAGTTGGACTTGGAGATGTCTCTCCTCCAATTCCATTTGGGCTTCTTACATGCACTCTAGGTACCTCATCAACCACCAGTTCTGGACTCTTTCCCCCCCGGCCTCGGCTTCTTGGGTATGGAAGGCTATCCTACATTTCAGACCCCGGATCCGACCTGCTATCTCGGGATCTCTCCCCCCCCCCCCCCCCCCCTTATGGTTGGCTTCCTCAGCCTCATAGATTCTCCTTTGCCGCTGCATTGAATTTCTTGCGCCCCCGTGCTGAGCCCCCCTCCTGGGCTCCCATTGTGTGGTCGAAGGGCTCCCCGCCAAGCTTCTCCTTTACTCTCTACAGGGGGGTGTGGTAGCGCCTTCCAACCACGGATCGGCTTGCTTCCTGGGGTGTCTGCCCCCATTCTATGTTACCTCTGTGGGCTGGATTTGGAATCACATTGCCATCTGTTCTTCGTCTGCTATTTTGTGGCCTTTGTTTTCTCTGCCTCATTTACTGAGATGATACTGCCTTTACCACCTCTGACTTCCCTGTTGGGCTCACTGGAATGGATTTCTGCGCACCCAATCAAGGTCGTCCGTCAAAAGCTTGGACCACTTCTTGCAACTGTTCTATGGAGTATCTGGCATGAACGCAACAAGAGATGGACCGGACAGCAAGCTTCCTCTGTTTCCTCCATCGTCCGCCATGTCACTCAGACAGTGAGAATTATCTTCAGTTAATTACTGGCTGATCCTATGCCTCTCTCGTGTTGGGCCCATTCCATAACCTGATGTTCCCCAATTCTGCGCTTATCTTTTTGTAATCCCCATTGTGGTTTTTGACATTACTTGTATATCGTTTTTGAATGATATTAATACAATTACTTACTCATCAAAAAAAAAGTTTATACTCATTTGGGTGTCACACCATCTGGTACTATAAAGAAGCATTCAATCCTTCTATGTGTGGTTGCTTGCAGGCTTAATTTTGAAAATCAAAAATTGATAAATACGATCTTATATAACAAACTTCTGTAGTTGGGGTAGAGATGTATATTTGAAAATGCAAGGATTGGATAATGTACTTAACCTCATGTCGGTGACTCCAAAACTGCATTCTCACAAAAGCTGGACACTGTACTTCCATATTAAGATAGACAAGGCTGCTTCCCTTATGCAGAATGCATCATCTCCTTGTTGCCGTTATTTTCTTTCCCACTCTAGAAGCATATCCCTTATTCCCGCTTCCTTTTCAGGGGCACCGATCGCAGGTTCTGCAGTTGATAAAATAGACAATGTCATGGGGTACGTGAGCCTCGGTTATCCCTTCGGCCTGATGGCCTCCATCCTTTTCGGGAGGCACCACGGGGCTATCCTGCAGTCAAAGAAGCCGAAGCTGTTCATCATGGGAACCAGAGACGGCTTCACCAGCGTGAAACAGTTGCGCAACAAATTGAAAAATGCAGCCGGTGAAAACAAAATCCATCTGATCGAGGGTGTCGGTCACTTTGAGATGGAGGGCCCTGACTATGACATGCAAATGGCTGATGTGATTTCTAGCTTTGTTTCAACCTTGCAGAGATGACAGAAGGAAACGGTTAGCTTGCATGCATGCTCTGGATTCTTTTCAGACGATAACACCAGGACACGCCCGAGAGAGATTCAAATGTTCTCTAGCATGCAGCCACTGCTTCTTTAGATGAAGATTGTATATTATGTTTCAATTGATTGTTAGCAGTTTAAGGCATGTAGTTAGCTGCTTGGAGGGTAAGCCCAAGTGAGACTGAAAGAAAGGGACACGATGCATGAATAAATAAATTGTTAGCATATTACAATAATACAGAGGGTCTTAGACAGCAAAATTTATACAACGATTTTACTACAGGAGCTGCAGCTTATGCCAACAAAAATAAAGTAGAACTCCCTGCTGATCATCAAACCCGTATCTAAGGAAGCGAAACTGGCTGAGACGAATTCAGATGTAGCTATCTCGTCCTGGAGCGGCCCCACCTGCGCCGGCAGCGGTCTCGGGGCCATCTCTACTTTTCCAGTTCGTGCTTCCCCAAACTCTCTCGCGGTTGTGAGGCTGCCCGTGGGGCGGCCGGTGCTCATCTGCTGCGACGAAATAGATTAGCACCACTTAGCGCACACTGGTGGTATGAATGTGCCTTATCTATTACGTTTTACCATAATTCTCCTTTTTTTCATCGAAAATAAGATTTACAATCTCGGCTAAAATAACCCCCCACATGACAAGCTATATTATTATTACAACGCGTCACCATGCTCGGTAGATACATATAAAGTACAAGGGAAAAAACTGAAAATTGCTGCCTACATAATTTATAGGGCATTTTCCCAATGATCGGATCTAGGACTAGATGGAAATATACATTGGCGTACAAGCTAACGTGATTTCGATCGATGAGTAAAAGAGATGAAAACTTAGTGGTCCTACAAGTATTTACCGCTTTCGCCGTCGGATGCATCGGCAAGCCTTGCTATTGCATCGATAAGGGAGAGTTCATGCTCCTGCAAAAGGAGGGTGACCCTCTTGATTTGCATGAAAACGTCAAACATGAGAAGGGAGTGTGCAATAAAGATGTCCATACTTTGAGCACTCTCTTTGCTTTCTCGATCTCGAGTGGATCGGGGTGAGTAGATGCAAAGATCCTCTCAACCTGGTCGTCATAGAAAAAAAGGAAAATTAGTTTGGCGAAACAGGACCTTAAGCTTGAGAATAGGTGATGCAATGGGATTCACCTCTTTAATCAATGTATCCGTATGAAGTATTTCGATGTCGTCGGAACTCTTCTTCCTGATTCCATTTTGCATAGGCGGAACATCCTTGGACTGGGTCTTCACAGATCCTCTCCCGCGTCCAGTGCTGGGAACTGTTCCAGCACGTACCGCCGGTTTCTTCTGGCTGCCACGACCTGCTCGACGAGAGACTCCCGGATCCTCTTCCCAGCGTATATCATCCGGAGAAATCTGTCAACCACATGGACATTGATAAATAATGATGGCATATTATGAATGCCTTACTCTTGACCTTGAGTCTTCTGAGTACAAAATGCAGAGGCGTAAAGAGCGAAGATAAAAAAGATATAGTCCTGGTGAGAACTTGCCCCCGATTAATACACATTTTTATGTACGTATCCTAAACAGCAATTATCTAATCATCCATATATTATCACCACATCATTGAATTTGTTCAATAGGCTTCTAAATGACAAAAAAACATCAACAAAGAGGTTATGGCTAATAACTTCATTTTGAACCGCCAAATTCATAACATATTCTATTTAAAAAATCGAAATGCCAAAAGATGATCACTAGAAGTCAGTGAGGATGCAAAACATTATTCCAAGAGACAGGATTATCACAAGGAACAACTCCCCGCCCCATACTCCAGTAATATGACACCGACGGGATCATCTACGATGAAAGGTCCTCATTTCTTCGCACCGATAGAGCCTGTATTGCAGCCTAAGCCGCAGGCTGGTAACATTTCTCTCGTCCAGTACACATCGACTCATTTCCACCCATTCCGTCCTCTCGAAGATTACGCCAGAGCGAATCTAAGAAAGAAGTGTCTAGCCAACGGGTATCACAATGCTCTCGAACATCTTCTTGCCAAAGCCACAAATGGCAACGAATATCACCCAGGAGCTCAATGTCTCCTTTGGACATTCTTCACCAATCGGTTTCTTCAACAATGCCGTAAGAGGATCTTCACTTTGCAAATATATTTGTAGTATCTGAGCGTATCTGAATTTGATCTTATGCACGGGCGAATGAGCCTTCTGTGACCCGTCGACAAAAAGAAATCCACATAATTCCGAATCTTTATAAACAAAGAAATAAATGAATCACAGAGAATAAAAGGATTTTTCATAACCGCGGGAGGGGATTTCCTAGTGCTCTCACGTGGTTGGGATTGGCTTCACTTTCATAACGTGTGAAAAAAGAGTTGCATGTAGTCCCAAGGGTCATTGGATTCTCAAACACGGCCCATTAACAAGGTTCGAAATATTGATATGGTATCGTTCATTAGCCTGAAAAGGGATATATTGAGGATATATCGACAATATTGGTGGAAAGCTCGAAAGCGACACAAAAATATATTTTAAAAAAAAATTAAGATCATCCAGTTTTAAAACAATAAATAACATACAAATACTCATTTATATGTGAATGAGGTGTATTTAATATACCAATACACATTATATTATTGCACATATCATTGTTGTCAATGTGAACTATTGGTGGCTGATGGCTGAGAGATATTAGAAAGAAAACGATTAAATTCAGACAATAACTTAGTGACATTACATAAGTGTATTTAGCACATTAACATTACATCACATATTATATATAAACAAAATGCCGAACTATATCGAATATCATACGAACAAGCTAATGAGCACTATAACGTATATGTATGTAGGCATTCCTTGATCAGCTCTAGAGTTGCTTCATCTCCATCCCAAAAAGGGGGTGAAACCCCCTGTTCAAAATGACGGCCGTACTGGTAAACCATAATGTATGCGGGGATGTGGATGCGACGTTCCCGACCCGAAAAATATATAAATTATAATGTGTTTTTAAGACACAGGAGTAGATACAAAAGCAAAATCCCAAATAAATATACAAAAAAATTAAAATATGTCATACTTACTATCAACTGTTGCAACCTTGTATAGTACCAATAGGTATAGATATATCGTGGATAAATCGGTATATATTTTGTATATCAAAAATATCTTAGAAATAGCAGGCACTCGATGATGTTTGTTGAACTGGCAGGCTTCGCACTCAAATAGCTTCAGCTATGACAGTTCAAGAAACATCTAAGAAAGAACTCAATAAGAGGGATGGCCAAGACGCAAGTGTCATAGGAACGAGTCGACAGACGCAGAGAAAGTACTAGGAAAACGGGAATCAATGGGGATATAGAGATGGTACAAGTCATTCTTCTCATGGACCAACCAAAGATCTACATCGTCTGGATGTCCTGGAAAATAATAGAAATCATCAAAAATCACTCTACAGTTCAGTTCAACACATAATCGATGGACGGATAGAATGCTTAAGGGAAAGTTGAGAGCACAGAAAACTACAGAAAGTTTGAGCTTGGAGGAAAACTCCATACTCTCAACAGTGGTAATAGGAGAATGTGCATCATCGGCTAGACATACCAACTTCACAATGGAAGAGGGTTTTGTAAAGGTCCGCAAACTGCATTCTTCAATCAAGTGACCAGAATCAATAATCCATGATAGCACTGAAGCATAGGTAGAGATGGCTACAATACCTAGATGGTAGCTAGGTTTGCAGTAGGAAGGTTCTCACTAGTATGAGAGTTCTTCAGTAGTTGCATCAATATCGAGTAGTATGCGGTAGAGAGTTGGATTGTTTGTCCATTGGTCCTAATCTGATAGTATCTCTATCACAATCGGATCGTAGTCAGAGGCAGATACGACATTGACCTATGTTGGTTTGCCAAACTTCCTCCAACACCTCTCAAATGGGTAGTTGGATTGTTGGCAGTGAATGCACGGTATATGGCCACGGCCAGAGCCACGGCATCGGCCTCCTCGAGAGATGTGACAGCCGCTTCTTACCAATGACGCAAGGAAGGCAGAGTTCTCCACAGGTTGTGACGCATGTGTATGACCAGTAGAGGTCTCAAGATGTTGTAGTCAACCAAAAATGACCTTGATGGAAGGGAGAGTATCGGACGTGAGATACAGTCCTTCATAGACTGATAGTGACAATGAAGGTTAATGAGAAATCTGTAAACTTGTCATTCAGATCTTTCTGCTACTCGTTTGGTACATGTCGACAAAAAGATGGCAAGTTCATCATAAATCCTGCTGACATATCTATAGTATCCCACAATGGTACTCTCGTTGAGAAGCTGATCAAATCCATATATAGATTTTAGCCAATCGTGACTTGGTAGTCTGCTAAGAGTATGTATGTGCCATTTCGTCCCACATGTCCTTTACGGTGTCTTTGCAGTGTTCTTGTTCAGGAGATTCAATGCAATGTAAGACCCGGCACGGTTGGTCAACCATGCAAGACTCGTAGTCTGTCTATTTCATTAGGATAGATATCCTCCTCCGACAGTTGATGAACACCTTCAAGACCTGAGATCGGAGCATATAGTTGTTTGCACCCTTGGGTTTGATAGATGTCCTGTGAACCATCATAGAAGTTGTAGAGAACATGGGCTTGGTCTTAGTAGGAGTCGCTGCCATCGCTGTCCGGGAGAAGGAGAATTACGGAGTGTTGAAATCGGCTAATCACACATCACGCAAATAGAAGGGAGCGTGATGCGTGGGCCACAGAGGGGAGGCGGCGTGCTGGAGCACTCCCGCAAGGTGGTGGCACGCTGGAGGATGGTGTTAGGGCCTTGCCAGAAGGTGCAGCAGCCTCATTGGCATGTCAGCGGTGCCGCTGGGAAAACCAAGTCCTGCACAGTACTACTGCAAGGGTTTGGCATAGCATTGAGTGGTTAACGACACCCTTAGGTGGTTGCTGGCGATCCTAGGGTCATGGGGGCTGCACTGGTGGTGCCCCTAGGAGGAGATGGCACCCTTGCACGGGGGGGTGGTTGTACGGAGGAGACCCGAGCTTAGAGGGTTGCTGACATGGAAAAGGTTTGTGGTGCTTGTGGGAATCCTAGGGCACAAACTTCGGTCTAAGACCGTCACTCTGATACTATGTGGAGGAAAGTTGAGAATGCAATGGAATGAATTTATTCGATAGATATGGTTTCTTATATAGCGTAAAATCCTAGAGCCCAAATGGTAGTAATTACATAACCCCTAAGGGTTACAAATAGAAATAGAGAACAAGAAAACAAATAAGAAGAGGAAATAAACAAATAAAAAAATATGACTCTATTAGCCAATAATGTCAATAACGAAAGAAAGCACATTCTATTTACAAACAAGTCCAAATTTTTGGACCCAAAATATTCAAAAATATAAAGTTGTCTAAATATAAATCGAGCCACAAATCAGAAGGGAACTTACCTCTTTGAGGTTGACCCATTCCCATGTCTCATCTTTTGTATTCATATCATAAACCAGAGCATGTAGACCCTGAAATTTCCAAAAAAAAATACAATGCTCACTTAAAATTAGCAGTCAAAACTCTTTAAAGTTTGGATCTCAGCAGTAACAGAATAACTAATAATGCATAGCAGGCGAGCACTCTGAAAATTAACTCAACTTGCACTTGATGTCATGGAGATAACAATGAGGTTTGAGAAAGGATATGTGGATTTTCCTCCAACTTACATGATCCATAACACTAAGAAACCACGATTGTACAATTACACATAACTAAAAACTATTTCAGTTGGAGCTACTGAAAAAACTAGAGAACCAAAACAAGGCTATATAACTTATCGGCAAACTTTTTTGAAAAGAATCATATATCAAAAAGAGTTATCACGAATCAACTCACGTCTGCCTCGATATGTTTGGTGACATACTGCAGCCTTTGTTAGCTTGTTTTTTCGGGTTCGATGAAGGATTATTTGTCCGGATCTTACAGATTTAGAGGCTTGGCAACCTCTTTATCTAGATGGCTACTCTCCATTAACAGTCCTTCCTTTCCAAAAAAATCTAAACACCCTGCTTCTTAAACATAGAGAATGATCTAAGCTAATGCTAGAACAAAATTAGAAATTTCAAGTTTTTACTGCATACAGCTGGACAATGTCAACCCAAATTTCAGCGTGATAACAGCAGGATCTACAGGATATAATGTGGAATGATAATAACGCTAAGGAGCTGAGGTTACCTCTTTAGGGTTGTAGTCCGTAATGACAGCCTCGTAAAAATTGTTGTCCTCCGGCCACCTTGTCAAGACTTTCTTTCCGATGAGCGGATCAAAATTTGTAACTTCAGGAGGTCCATTGGCTGCAAACGGCATACTCAGAAAGCTTAGAATTTGTACCATCCATTACAACAATGAGAAGGGAACTGTTAACATGTAGATGTTCCAGTCAATGTCTGACCCTACAAAACAAAAAACAATAACTGATTGAGAATGTTATCAAAACTAAGAGGTAGTAATAACAATATAAACATATGCATGTACTGGGTTTTTTTTTCAAAAATAATTTTACGTACTGTTTTAGGCTTCTTTCCCTTCGATCCCGATGGTGGACCTCCTCGTTTAGATGAAGATGGCTGTGCTGGAGCGGCAACTGTCTGAGTGTGCAAACCAGAAGATTGTCCACCCAATGGTAAAGATGGTACTGGTTGAGATGTTTTCTGCTTCTTGCGAGATGCAGAAACAGTGGGACTGGGAACAGGCTCGTGATTGGGTTGAACATTATTTAAAAATCTAGTTTGTCCACCACCTGCTTGCCTCCACTCCCTAGTGATTTTTATTACCATTCATGTGAGTTAAACAGAAACTATAATATTATCGAAAAATGCAAATATAGTTGAACAAAGATGGTAGATGACCGGATTCTTCGGATAATATCGTCTGCATTTACTCTGCCCAGAAGTACCCTGTGTTCATCGTCTGTTACTCTCAGCTCTTTTCTTAGTTCAGTTATCAAGCTCTCTTTTTCCTGCGGCCAAACATGTTTCTAAGAAAAGACTCTGTACTATGAGAGACAATCCTGTGCTGTTTATAGTACCCAGGAGATGGCATCTGATTGGGCCTTGAATGCTCGAAGCACGGAACTATAAGCCTCTTGCTCAAGCTGATGAATTTGTGTCTCCATGTCATTGGGTGGCCTGCTGTAGGATAGCCCGCCCATGAGTGCTGTCCTTCCATTTCCAGCAGCATGGCCACTTCTTGCACCTCGATTATGATGTGTTGGTGGAAGATCATCATCAGTTCCTGCAGTTAAAAATAAATGTGTAAGACCTAATGCGCAAACTAATCTAGTGTTGTAAAAGTCGCCCGACTAGCCCGACTAGTAGGTCCGACTAGTCTAGTCGGCGGGGTGGCCGACCAAGTACCGACTAATTCCGACTAGGCACAATAGTCGACCAATTTTCGCTTGGAGATACCATATTTTTTTATGTTTTGCTTTTTTTATAAGCGAACTTATTATAATATGCTTAATGTTTTATTTAAATTAAATTACTTCTTTTATTTTATTATGATAGTGAAAAAAATGTACAAAATCTATGTAAATATATGTATAAAAATGAGTTATATATTTAAAATAATAAAATTCAAAGCCGACTAAAGTCCGACTAAATCCGATTAGTCGCCCGATTGTCGATTAATCCTTAGTCAGTGACATGGCCGACCGAGTACCGACTACCGACTTTTTCATACAAGACAAGGGACCACAATCCACAAAAGTCCCCAGAGAGGTAACCATTGACAATAAATGAAAATAAAGCTCTCTTTTTGAAAGAAAAAAGGGTGATTGCAGATATGGCGTGTGTCCCAAAGCTTATGTATTCACAAGTTTCAGAATTACAGGACTATAACAGATCAACTTTCTAATAAGAGTTCCATAGACCAAGACTCTGAGACTCGACATGTTCAATCACATTTCCCACATATAATCTATCCTGATGGAAAATCACACCGCTTTGCGCTAATGACAAAGCTCATAACAAGGCCATTCTTTGTCCAAAAATAAATTCTTTTAATTCTTCTATAGAAGCCTAAAACATAGAGTGGAAACTTAGAGGCCATCAACCCCTTGAATGTGAGTTACCTTATTTTGGTCCATAGGATGGGCTCAGTTTTTAGACATTATCCCCCAAACACAAACACAATTAGATTTTCCTGATGGTAGAGACCTTAACACAACTTGAACATGATGGTAAGGGTTCTTTGTCATTGGCAAGGGTCTGGTGTACATGTTATTGAGTGTTGTATAATTGCATTATACAAAAAAGGGTTTGGATTTGAACCCAGTGAATGGGCTGTTGGTAGCGGTGGGTGTTTACCACACAGGAGACCAGGGTTTGAAACTCAGGGGTGAGTCTTGGATGGGCCTCTATTGGAGGTCCATCCCATCCTTTCCAAAAAAAAGGGGGTTTGGGTCTCTTCCATTCAGTAGTGACTGACTAGTAAACCTCTTCTTTTTTAGTTCTAGTGAATGAAATAATCACATGTGACCAAATGCAACCTCTGAAATCAGTTAGGCATGGTACTCTTCTCACACCTCTTATTTCTATTATCACCTTCGAGATTTTCGCAGACAGCTTCTAGCAAATGGTATGCTGGTTTGCCATGGATTTCAGGTCCAGCAAACTCGCAAACATCAGTGCATGTCCTTAAATGCTAATTTATTCTTATAAAATTCGACAAATGGAAGCTGTGTCTTACCTTCTTCCATTGGTTATGGATGAACTAACAAAGCGTATATAGAAGGAGGCATCTTAGTATATGTTGTCTGCAGACTACGTTATTTTAATGGACCAAACAAGAGTTGGAGTCAATAGGAAGATGAAGCAATAATAAAGGGTCAGGAAAGTATTTTTTTTTTTTGACTAACTAAAATCGAGTATATAGAAGTGCAAGTTCAACGTTAATGGCATGGGTAGAAGTTAGAAATTTGAACTAATAGCATTCCCGAAGATGGCTTTTATAATTGGATTTAATTTTCAGATTGACGGAGAAATTTATGAAGATGTCACTTGTAGAATTACTGCGTGACAATTAAAGTTTAGAGATCCTAGAGGAGCTTCAAGTGTCATGCGTGATAAAGATGATACCTTCAAATATATTTTTCAAAAAAAAGGTACCTTCGAAGATTTCAAAAAGGCAAGCACTTTAAAGCTGCAGTGGGTCCTACAGTGTATTTTTAACAGAATGATCTGCGAACACCTAAGGTAGCTGTTTCCATAGAACCTACAATGCATTAAGAGAGGGTTGTGCGAAAAGTGCCGCCTAAGTGCTCCGGTCCAACGATGCAAAAAGTTAGAAAAGGAGCTTTAAAAAAGAAGCATGGAAAATGAAAGAAATTGAAGAAGGAAGCTACTGGGAAGGATTTGAAATTTCTGGATCTACCCAAGAAAACGCCAAAGTAGATCTGTTTGGAAGCAACCATGTAACAACTATGCTTTAAAGGGCCTCCAGAGGATGGAATGAAGGATGGTGCTCCGGAGGAAAGGGAGGCCCGAACTCGGCGATAGACTGGGACCTTGAGGGCATGCATCGCTCAGTGTCTAGCATGGCCGTTTTCCAACGAACGAACAACCTATCCGATCGACCTCATCGTGCAATGTTGCGAAGATCAAATGTTTAAGATGTGGAATGATGTTAGGAAAGCCTGGGTGTTTACCCGCTTCGATAGGATCTTGGTTGGTGTTTGTAATCAACATGATGGCATACATGTTACTATGGCTAACATGATGGCCCTCACCCGGTTGCAACCTAATTCAGCTGGAGGCAATTCGATATCGATATCGTATCGGTCCGTCCGAAAAAGGATTTATCGGAAATATATCAGGATATATCGATGATATCGGTGGAAATGTTGGAAATGGCTCAAAAAAACCATTTTTTCCATTTTTTCAGAAATTAAGATCATCTAAGATATTAAAACAACAAATAATCTACAAATACACACTTATATCACGCATATCAGTAATTTATACCCCATAATATCGCACATATCGATCATATCAAATATATCGCTATTAATGTTTATTGATGGCTTATAGATATTGGAAATGGAATTCATCCAAGTTCTTATAACATTAAATAACTTGCAAATATACACTTAGATCATACATATCGATCATCTATGACCCTTATATCGTACATATCGTCCACATCGAACATATCGTTGTTAATGTTGATTGGTGGTGATTAATAAACATTGAAATTGAATATTTGAAATCAAAGTAGTTAAGTTAAGAACACTTACAACTCATGTTTTGTTCATGGAAGATAGTGAATGGCATTGAGATGAGTCATTTGATTCAAAAAATAAACATAACGATTAATGAGACAAAGTTTATTTGGTATACAGATTTATCTATTCACAAAATAAATGAAAAAGATGTAAATTAATGCAATATTGTAAAACAGATTACCTAGTCATGAGGGGTTTAGAACCAAGAGTTCATTGGTGGATCTGAATCGCCCCCTTGTCCTGTTGTCTCCCATACCGCATCGCAGACTCAATGAACTCGCAGTAGTTTTTCCATATCATGTACAAGTACATGGCCTTGTAATCCATCACATACAACATGTATTGATGGTCATCGATGTCTATGGGTATCCCAAGAGGAGGATAAGCGGCACTAGATCCGGTATCACGAGGGGCACGACGAGGATGTGAAGTACTGGCTTGAGATCCTCGAGATGACGACGACAGAGTAGGAGAAGATCTCTGCAGAGGAAGAGGAGGCGCGAGCGTGTACTCGGGGAAAAAACCATAACTATCACCACCAAAGTAGCTGTCATGGCTCTGCTACCTTGTTAGTTCTCACCATTGTAACTGATATATCCTCCATACCCGTTGTAACTTATTATGGAGGTGTATACACATGAGGAGGAGGAGGTCCAAGAGGAGGAGCATGAAAGAATTCTAGGAAGATGCCAAATGATCTATCATCGTGTGATGATCCATATCTGCATAATGGGATTGGTGTTCCTCCACGATGTGGGATGTCAATGTCCATGCAACTCAAGGAACCTACAGATGATATCAAATCGTCCATGTAGTTGTCCGTAGGACGATGGCCACATCTATATGCATCATAATCCATAGGTTCCAGACTCGGACTTGGGACCAACTGTCCATGTGTGTTTCCATGCCGCTCCATATACTTACGTCCTGCATGGAGCCCTTCATCGAATCTTGTATCAAATGATCCACAATCACCCCATGCTGACCCTGACCACTGAATAAGTTTCCCCATCACTAGATCCACCATGACCACCAACAACATCATCATCACTTCCACCGGCATCCTTTGATTTGGATTTGGATTTCGAACTAGTGGAGAGAATGTCCTCAACAATTACGTCAAGCTCCAACTCTCCCAGAGGGTATGTGATTCGCCCAGATCTGGCCATGTAGTCACCAACATCTGCTCCCATTTGTCGGCTTATATTTTGATTCGGCATGCCTTCCGGTTAATCAAGCATTGGAGTACCATTAGAATCCAACCACCTATGGTGAATATCTTCATCTGCATAAGAAGTACCATTAGAATCCAACCACCTATGGAGAATATCTTCATATGCATCATCATCGTGCATTTTGAAAATGTATGCAAGATCGATGGGGCATGTGTAGTCCTCTTTGTCATGCCCCTCCCTTGCATATTTTATCTTTAGCATCAAGTTGCAGTGCACAAAGATAAGATCATGGAATTTCTGTTCTCCCAACTCGTTCCGTCTCTTCGAATGGATCAAGTTGAATGTGCTCCAGTTCCTCTCACAACCACCAACAGATGCAATTTGAGACAATACTTTCACTGCCACTTTCTGTAGGTTGGGAGCTTCCATCCACTACAGTAACCACAATTCAGCTGCGGAAAATCCAAAAGGAGATAAATCAATAATAGTAATACATCACAACACAATCAATGGACTTATTCGTCTCCGTCCTTACCAGGAAGAGTGTTGTCACATCGAGTAACCACGTTAATTCTACCGAAGGAACCCAAGGCATCTTGAAGTACTTGACATGCACATTGTTTATAGTCATAAATTCTTACATAATACTCTTAATGAATATTTTGTTACTCCCACTTTAGATTACATAATCAAAATTACGTCATTCATGCAAGAGGTATGTGTCTTCTCGTTCTTGACAAGCTTCTCCACCACAATTTGTACAGCTGCTAGAAGGCCAGCATTTGTACCAAGTTTGTTCTTGTACTGGTACTTGGAATTGAAGTAATAAGATGAACACAAACATGGACAATTCTCATATTTTAATCCATCTAAAGTGCTATCAAAAATGAAAAAAACATTTATTACATAATACATACTAGCCTTGTGAAGAGGATGTAAGAGCATCTTGGACCAACGTTCATCTATGATGTCCAACCATGCTTCGAATCCTTTCTCAACTGCTTCTCTGACCTTCTCTCTCATACAGTGCATTGCCTCGTAGATCATTCCCATGGTAGCCTTCTTGTCGCCATCTACAATCCGTAATTCAGAAACACAATCGGATCCATTATATTCGTAACCCGAGTCAAGTCAACCCATAAGTAGAGATCATTGATCAATATCATCACTTTCCGTCCTCCTTCAGTCCGCGCTTCAGGTATGTCGAACCATTCACCTTGACAACACATGATCTTCAACCTTGTTAAGTGTTGTTTAAGGTTTTGTAATGCTATAAAATTGGTTACAAAGCGTGTGATGACATGCCTCACCAGCTCACCATTGCACGTCCGCCTCATCAAAGCCAACACTTGGGAATTGATTGTAAATGAACGTGGTGATCGTCCGTACTTGCTCCACCACCTTTAAGACGAGTTCTCTAGTTGAAGTCCTTTAGAATTAAATCAATACAATGTGCAGCAACTGGTGTCCAAAAAACACCGTAGCTGCTAGACTTCATTATTGTTTCACTTGCTTTCTTGAAGTTGCCGCCATTATCCGTGACAAACTGGACAATGTTCTCTTTCCCAACATCTTTGATGGCATCCTTCATCAACTTCAACAGGTACTTATGGTTCATCACACGTTCAGATGCATCAACGGATTTCAAAAAAAATAGTCTTTCCATTGCAATAAACGAGGAAGTTGACGATCTGCCTTCTCGTGTAGCTCGTCCACCCATCGCACATTAACGACACTCATACTCTGGCCATCTCGTCCTCAGTTCGATGATGTACTCATTTATCTCCTCATTTCCATCCCGAGATAATTATTCATTCTCTTTGGATGTGGGAGCCTTCACTCTCGTTCCTGCGGCGGCGATCTTATCAATGGCATGCTGCAAAAAAGGCCCACTAGCAACTTGGTCGGAATGATCTACCCAAAGAAGAGCTTGTTGATGGCCTTGCCCACTCTTTCTCGTGCATTGGTGAAGATGCCCTACACCGTCTTCTGCCTCGGATCCTTGCTTGACATATGCTGCACTGACTCGTTCCTCATCAGGAAGGATTCCAGTCCCTTCCCCTTGTATTTTTTGGTGAGTAGTGGTACTGGTACACCTCCAGAACCACTCCCACTACTACTAGCACCATAGAAGTCGTCTCGTACACCATCGAGTTCTCTCCTCTCGAACTCGCTCCTCATAGATTCTTTTGTTGCCCTCCTCTCCGTTTTGGTCTAGATATCAGCGGGGTAGACAAAGTCATTGTCATCTGAATCGAAGAGGACATTGAACACTTTCTCGAACATGAATTCTTTGAATTGTTCATCCCTTCTGGACCTCTTCGCATCTTTATCCTTCTTCCCTTTCAAGTTAGCCTTCACCAAGTCCCACATCTTTGGGACAATGCACGTACTTGACAACATTCTTGTTGTTGCCAACAAGATGGTGCTTCAATCTCGTAATCCCCCCTCACAACCTCTTCCCATAGAAGTTGCATTGTGGTTTCGATTTGTTGCCATCTGGAGCGGCGGCATACCTCTAATCAATCTCTCCACAGTCCCTCTGAATCTCTGATCACCATAACCATCTGATCCTGAACCGGAGTGTGAACCCATGATGCTGATTACTGAAGCCCGAAATCTGCGAAGAACTTACACAACAAACATTTGTGAGACATATGAGGAGAACAATCAATTATTTGCTAATTATTTTTGTTCTAATTTTCAAATTTACTATATTTATTATTTTAGCATGCTTAATATGCGTAAAGTCTTAGATATTTAATGTTTAGCACACTATCAACATACTATTTGTATTTAGATGTTTCAATTTCCAAGAAAAAAACATCCTACATCTGGAGTTGAGATGACTAATTTCATGACAAACCACGCATGGGGCATAAAATATGAAAATAAATTACAGATCTAATGTTTAATTCACAGAATTAATTATTTACTAATTTTTAGTTAACATAAAGCACCATAAAATCTTGTTTTCTATGTCTAGAACATGAGATCTGAGTTTATTCTTTAATAACTAAACTTAATTTCATATCATAACTCAAAAATCCCAAATTAGGTCCCCCTATATCTCCCTAAATACTTCAAATCTTACAAAAAAAATCAAGAATATGCATTACCTAACAAATAGGAACAAAATCCCTAAGAAATTTCACTATTTCAACATAATTTGGAGTAAATATAGAGTTTACCTCAAAGAAGGAGCGCTGGAGAAGAGTTCCCAGCAGCTTCAGGCGAAATGGGGCGATATCAGTGGGAAATATGAACTGAAAGATTCCCTATCTCGTCAATATATCACCAACACACAATATATCGGCGACATATCGACCTCCTATCACCGATAACCTAGAAATCGAAAGGATGAATGATATCAATATCCTCATCTCACCGATACCTATATATCGCCGATATATCGCGATATTTCCTACCTTGGTTGGAGGGACCTTTAGTTCACATGCGTGGGCTTTCAAAGAAGGAGATGAGATTGCTACTGACTCCGAGCGAGTGAACCTAAACTCGGAGGGTATCTCCTTTCAGGAAAGCCTAGGTGTTTTCCCATCTCGATAGGGTTGATTATCGGGTCAGGCGGGCCGGACTGGGCATCGGCCCGAACCGGAGCTGGTTTATTTTTTAGGGTTTCGGGTTGGGCTACAGCCCGAAAAAATCTGGATGGGAGCTCGAACCCGACCCGAAGTTAAACAGGTCGGGTTCGGTTGGCCCAATAACTTTTTCCCCCTTTAAAAAACTTTTGATTTTTTTAAAATGCTTAATCCAACAGGTGATATGGAAATGTCTTTTTAAAAAACTTTTTATTTTTTTAAAAAACTTGTGATAAATCTAAGAATCTTGATATCCATATGGCATTTTGATAAAAAAAATTGAAATGTTTGATTTTTTTCTTTTCAAAAACTTTTAATTTTTTCATATACATTTTATTTTTTCAAAAACGTGTATATAGTAGTATCGTTGGAGAGTGGAGATAGGGTTTGGGGGGATTGGGTTGGGGTGAGACGTGAGGGATTAGGGTTAAAGTAATATTATATATATTACATAGGTTTGGGATCGAGCTTTCGGGCCGGGTATCGGGTCGGGTTTTCGGGCCGAGCTTCGGATCGGGCTCTACTTATCCCGAACCTGTCCCATTTTAGAAACGGGTTCTTTTTTTGGGCCCAAGCCTGGCCCAAATTTAAACGGGTACGGGTCGAGCTTAACTGGACGGGTTGCGAGTCGGGTCAGGTCAGGCTAGCTCGGCCCAATGCTCAACCCTACATCACGATAGGATCTAGGCTAGTTTTTTAATGAAAACGATGGCATGCATGTCATCATCGTTGACATTGGTCGAAAAGTTGGGTCCTTGTTCAGTGGCAATGTGATTCAGTTGGAGGGCCTTTTGGTCTTCACATGTGGGCTTTCTGAGAAGGAGATGAGGTTGCTATTGACTTCGGGCGAGTGAACCTGAACTGAAGGGTATCTCCAATGGGCTCGAATACGAAGTCTGAGGGCCGACCTACCTAATAACATGGATTTTGGCTCGATCGAGGCTCGGTCTGCCCAATAACACGAATTGTGGCTTGATCTAGGCCCGACCTACAAAATAGCCCGGATTTTTTGCTCGATCGAGGCCCGACCTGAGCCCAACGAAGAGAGGGGAGGGACCCAATTCAACTTGAACTCCTCACCCAACCAAAACCCACCCTCTCGTTTCTAGAAGTTCCAACCTCCTGTGAAACCCTAGGCACATGCCTCCCTCTTGCTTAGTCTCAGACCCCTCCGATTTCCCTTTTCGATGCCCGATTTCAGCCTCCCAGCAGCAAAAGAACTGTCGGCTTTCCCCCACCTAGAACTGGAAGCCATCATGAATCATCACCTGAAGGTTGGATCCATTGCGAGAACATCATCCGCCTGAGGAGATCCACATGAGTTTCATCAGCCATTCGAGGAAGGTATGCATTTCTACCTCAACGAGAAAATTCTTCAATTTATTTTGCAATATAGTGGTTGTCATTTTGGACCTACAATTCTACTCACTTCTTTGTCATCCTTTATCTTCACATCGTGCTTATTTGCATTGCCCACATCTATCTCCAAAGCACCTGAGGCTGATTTGGATTAGCCTCAATTGCCTGGTGTCTCACTTGTAAATCCTTCTATGTGGAAGGTTTGTTCTGAAATCACGTGTATGGATAGTCTTTTGTACTCTCATCAGGGTTGTTTAAATTTTGGTTGGTAATTAGAAGATGGATTTTACAATTGGTGGATCAGATACCGATCTTGTGGTTTGCGAAAAAAGCTTGCCGCAAGAATTTCACATAATTAAATCGACCAATGAACTGAAAGGACAATTTGCATATTTTTTATTACGCAAGATGTTTATGGATGAAATGAAAAGGAGATAGCATACACCAAGTTTATGGATGAAATGGGGGAGATTGACAAAAGCAGGCCAGCATGACCCATGCCCAACCCAACTACTCGTGCGTCGGGCCTGGCCCAACTACTCAAGCCTGTCTCACGAGCCTGCCCCAGTAAACAGGCTCGAGTTGGGATGTAGTGGGCCCGACCCGATCCAGTCTGATGCCCATCCCTATGGGCAATGACTCCATTGTGACCCACTTGGGGGCGACAACCTCCATTGCGTCCAACTTGGGGGCAACGTTCGAAATATCAATATCGATATCGTATCATGCTTCCTGGAAAAGGATATATCGTGGATATATCATTGATATATTGATGATATCGGTGGAAATCTTGAAAAATGATGGAAAAAGGTGATTTTTCAAGAATTAAGATCAGTGTTGTTATTAAAATAATAAATAACATACAAAACACATTTATATACAAGAATGAGGTGTATTTAGCACACCAATATACATTATATCGTACATATCGTTGGTTGTCAATACTGACAGTTAACACCGTTGATTGTTGAGAGATGTTAGAAAGGAAATGATGAAATTCAAATAAGAACAACCTAGAGATATAAAGGACACGTATTTAGCACATTATGTTTATATTACATTACATATTATGCATAAAGAACATGTTGAACTATACTAGAAATCAAATAAACAAGCAAATGTGCATAATAACATATAGTTTTTAAGTAACATAATTCATAATAATAATATTTTTGAATGAAAGAAGATGAATTTTAATCAATTGGAAACAAGCATTTCTAACTAAAGTAAAGAAAATCAATAATGATTGGACTATGTCATGAGTCTGATTACTATATTATAATAGTTATTAACTTACTAATACTAATTGGAGTATGTATTGGAGACATGTGATTCTAACTTATTGCGCATCGGGGGTGAAGTCCACCAATTGAAGAACCGGTGTAGGCACCTCACCCCCACCCCCCCGTTGGACCATACCCTACCAGACGAGGATCTCGTTGCCCTATCAGCGAGCTGGAGAGGGGTCTAGGGGAAGCAGATGCACTCCCTTGCGGGAGTGCGGGGGAAGCGCACTCGAAACAAAGCTAAATATATAAATCGTTTTTTGAGAGAATAAATATATAAATCATTATGTATTTTAAAACTAGAAGTAGCTAAATAAGAAGTGAAATCAAGCTTACATGGGTAATATCATTGATATACATAGACATCGGTGAAATATCGATGATATTGGTCGACATCCGAGAAAATTTGTACTGAAACCTACATTTTTTAGCGTTAAGGTTCGATATGGCGATATATCGTTGATATCTCGATCGATATCCTGAAAAAGGATATACATGTGATATCAGTAACCTCCATCTCATCAATACCGATATATCACGATATATTAAATGTGAACCCCTTCGGATACGTGGGTACCCGTTTACAACACATCGTTGTATTACATTCGATTAAAGATCGCACAAGTTACTAAAAATGTGGAGAAATTTTTTGTGTTTGATATTTGCATTTTACATTCATAACCACAGAACCAGCAACAATAAGTGTAACAAAATTTAGCTACAATGTATCCATGTCGTAAAAATAAGAGAAAGACGAGTATTGAACAAAACCTGAACCAAAAACTGAACAATTTTACCGTCGGGTATATACTCGGGTGTCAGAAATCATCAGTCACTACTACAGTGCAGGCTCCTTGCCCGACACACATGAAAAAAACAATATATGTCAGCAGACGTTGGTACATCCCGGAACTTATTAAAACAAGCATGCATTTAAGGCGATTGCAAAAGAAGCAAGTAGTAAGGCGTAAATAACTTAAAAATTTACAAATACTTTCTATTTTAAAGGGATGTTCCAAGTTTTACCCATTACCTTTCATAGGTCATATTCTTATATAATGGTTAATGACTCATATGTATCTATATTAATCTTTGGTATCCTCTCCTTTATTAATGAATGCTTTGGTGTGGTAACTCCCGCCTCGGGAGGGCACCCCCGTTTTCTTATTCAAAAAAATCTATATTAATCTCTTTTTATTTAGATATCATAAATATGGATTTTTATAATGAGATGGTGAGGTGATGATTGGTTTAACTCTTGATTTCTTGATGATGAAAAGATGATATTCTGATCTGATTTTCAATTCTATCTAACTTCTCAAGTCTAGTGGATAGTCTGTGATCTTGGTCTGTGTGCGACCTCACACTATGACTCTAAGGCATGAAGAGTGCCTTAGGTTGGGGTGCCTCCGTAGGCATGCAATGGAGTGTAATGCATCCTAACTAAGATCCCAACACGTCTACTAACTTATCTTTATTACTCGTAGTAGTAGTTCTAAGACCCGATCAATGGTCGATGATTGATAATTCAGGATGATAAATGATTCTATACCAAGCTATAATGTAGCCAACTCAACTGTAGTTGGTTTTAAATCTAACCAACTCTATTGTGATTAATCCTATCTTAAGCCAAACTCTATTACAACTTAATCCAAGCTCAAGTATGATTCCTTCAATTTCAATTGTAAATGATTCAGATGTAGTCATCACCAAGCCAGTTGGCGGAAAAGTAACCAAAACTCAAGCGATGAGCAAGTCTCCTAAGAGACTCTTCCGTCTCGCCCTCTAATTAGAAGTGTGGTCCAATAGCGGGATAGGTCCACTCCAAAACTACGCCACTAAGAAGAGTGAGAGAGACTCTTCGGAAAAGTCACTCTAGAAAGGCCCGACCGATATGGGCAGACGAGCTCATACGAAAAACTAAAATCGAGGATCCCCTGCATGGTTATCTTAAAACAGAGGGTCGGCGAAGCTGGTCAAAAGTCGGGATCCCAACGAGATGTAAAAATACTGCGAGCTCGCGTAAAAACCGTGAAAAGAACTGGGATCCTAAACCCTCGCACTTGGCGGCCGCTGCCCTAACTAGGCTTCCTATCTCCCGCCAAGTTGGGGGTCACCGCGCCCTCATACGGTCAGGTGTAAGGGTCACCACGACTGGCACCATTAACTATCAGTCATCATTTCAATATTTTTTATCTTAGGGAATTATTTGTTGGTTTCGTAAGAGAAGAATGTACGTGTATGTGTGTGTGTGTGTCTACACCAAGTATTTTCCAGTACAATGATCATCATAAAAGCAAAAGCAGTACATTGCAACCACCTTCCCCTTCCTAAGAACCATAACAAGATCTTGACATTGATCAATTTCTTATACTCCAATTAAATTTGAAATCGCCCAATATTATGTCATGAAAACAGCTAAAGGATGAGCATAGATATACAACTTTAGTTTCCTAATTAAAATGTCTATTAGGTAATTAAGAACGTCGACTTTCACTGGGCAAATTACCATATTGTAGGTGTTTGCTATTTTCCTATAGTGATTAAATTCTCGTCAGCGAATGTCCATAATATTTCCCCCCTTGTTTTGGTTGACCACTCTAGAGATGTGAAATGTTATACCATGATAGATTGGTAACTTACCAATGGGTTAGGGTGGGAATAAATTTAAATTAGAATGGATGATTTTCTCTCTGTTTTGAAGACTTCCTGTATTACTGAAAGAAATATTCAAGTTCGTGAAATATGCATATCAAAACCGTGTAAATTTTAGGGAGATCATTTCGATTTGCTTTTCCATGGTTTCATGTGGGATATGAGCATGATGTGTGTCCTACTACAAGAACTCTTGTTGTAGCCAGGATTCTATTTTGGATTTTGGATGAGAATGACGTCAAGATATACGAGATCATAGTAAAATAAATGAAGTAGAAGTGAAAAGAAGCAGTAAGGAGGATATAATATCCTAGAAGTAATAGGAGTCCAGGGCAGTAACCATCAGAAAACTCTTCTTGCATCGATTTGTGCCTTCAACCTCAAAGTTAACCCTTTTGAAAAGAATTTACAGAAAATTGGTTCATTTGATTATCAATGCATAATCGTAACCAAATAATTAAGCAAAGCATATTGCGGTAATATTTCCACAGATCCTGATAATTAATTTCCCAACTTCCAATTACCAACATTCAATCATGCCTGATAGTAGATAGTAGAGTATATTACAGTAATGTTTCAACGGATCCATGTGATTAATTTGCCTTAATTAATATAATGTGGCTATGTTAATATAATGAATCCTATAGAAGATATTCGATATTGATGTTAATTATTTTGAAATAGGACTTTGCATTAAACCTCTAGTTCCTAAGATTCCTCCAATTAATTTAGTGGAAGAAGAGAGTACATTATGTTCATATATGGCAGCAAGAGGGTTTAAATGCACATGTATGGCAGCAAATAAAGAAGGAATTAGGAATGTACCTTGATTTTCTTTTCACAATTTGAAGATGGAAAGAGGTTGTGGTTGGAGCAGTCTATCCTATGTTGCAGGCAGCATCTTCACAGGGAAAAAGAGGGCTGGATCTTCTGCTGGAAAGCTCTCCAAATTGGGAAAATAAAGAATTGGGGAAATGTAGTTTGGGGTATACATGGAGATTAGAAAAGAGGGGGGGGAATAGGAAGAAGAGGAGAAGGGATCCCAACGTTGGAATTAATAGGAGAGAAAGGAGAGAGAGTGGGGAAGGTTCCTGGAACCTTCGTCATGGATAATTTTTTTAAAGCATTATGACATCAGTCATAATGAAGTCACTAATGACATCATCCATATGACCTTATTAACTTTTATAGCAAATATATTAGTTCCAACTCTTTTCTTTTTTTCTTTTTATTGAAAATCTGAAAGTCAACCGTAATCGCACCTCGAGTGTCGGATTTCGGCGCGCAGCATCTTGATTTGATCGTTTCTGAATGGCAATCAATATGAGTTTAATATCGATGTACTTTTGATCTGGTTTTCATCCCCGAAATTTTTGAGATACGGTTTTAATTTAAGTGATTAATTTGCAATTTAAAAATATCAAATGATATCCGATTGACGAACGGTCGATCCCGTTAGTCTTATTTATCGGATCGGGTTTTATAGTGGTCCCGATTTGTTTCACAGTTTCCGATTTCGTGATGCGGCTTTTCCGTGGCATGCACTACGATGCGATCGTTTTTTGATCAATTCCGCCCGAACGACTTTTGATACGCGATCAATGGATCGATTTAGGTTATTTAATACTGACTAATAACTTTATTGGGTTAAACGGACACTTATCAAGTCGAGTTCGGGTTTAATTAAATCAGGATGTTACAAATATAAAACCTCAAGGGGAGTCTCATCCTTAAGACTCGAGTCAAGGTTCCTACGTGACTTGTTTGGATTTCATATGGCCATAAAAACCTGAAAGGATTTTGAACCCATAAAAACCTCAAAGGAAAAACAAGCCACATCCTTTTAACATGTATATAATTACAAAGGCTTGTTTTGATAATTACCTGAGAAATGTTGCAGGTGTCGTACCAGCATATCGGTTTCAGTCTCTCACATTGCCTTTTCGACGCCGTGTCGGTGCACAACACCTTGACCAAAGGAATTTCCTTGCTGCGAAGCTTCTTCACAGCATTGTCTAGTATCTACACTGTCCTCTCCTCATATGTCAAGTCTAACTCTACGTCAAGATTCTAGTAGTTGATGACGCGTCGAAGGTCATGCACATACTCCCTTAAGTTGGATATATGAAATATGTCGTATATAGCAGAAAGATGTGGAGGAAGGACTACTCGGTCGACCACCATCCCCACTCTAGCAAGAATCCCAAACGGTCCAACATTTCGTGGTGCCAGCTTGCCACGAGCACCGAATCCCTGTATTCCCTTCATGGGAGATACTCGCAAAAACACCCAATCTCCTACCTGTATTTACAGGAATTTCATTGTATGAGAGCTTAAGTTGGATATCCATAAGTGGTATTTAGATGGGTTAAGAAAAGATGTTTACATTACCTGAAACTCCAAGTCTCTTCTTCGACGATCTGCATAGCTCTTCTGACAGCTCTGTACCGTCAGAAGCTTTCGTCTCACAAGATCGGCAGCTCTCGTAATCTCCTACAAGAGATCTACGGAGTAAAGAGCATGATCACCTACCTTCCGCTAACTGAGAGGTGTGAGGCATCTTCGCTTGTATAGGGCTTCGAATGGTATCATGCCGATATTGGAATGATAGCTGTTGTTGTACGTGAATTCTACTAATGGCAGATTATCCCTCCAAGACCCTTTCCACTCCAAAGTGCACGCACGCAACAAGTCCTCAAGCGTTTGAATAGTGCACTCACTCTGTCCGTCAGTCTGTGGATGATATGTGGAACTCATCTTCAGCTATGTTTGTAGTGCTGACATGAATTGATATCAATAGTGCGATGTAAATCGTGAGTCTATGTCAGACACCACCTCGCGTGGTATACCATAAATTCTAATGATATTCTGCACATATAGCCTGGCCAACCTAGATGGAGTGTAAATCATGCTGACATGTATGAAATGGACTGACTTGGTCAACCTGTTAGCAACAACCCAAATAGAATCATGGCCACCTAGTGTCTTCGACAATCCTGTGTCGAAATCCATTAAGATACTCTCCCACTTTTACTCAGGAATGGAGAGAGGCTGCAATAGCCCTGGTGATCTCCTGTGCTCTGCCTTGACCACAGGTCATGCATCTGCTAACATGTTATGCTACATTGCACTTCATCCCATCCCACCAGAAATGTCGACGCAGATCACGATACATCTTCGTGTTGCCCGGATGAATAGATAGTTGTGAACTATGTGCATTATCAAGAATGTCTTTACGCAACTACTCATCATTGAACATGACCTGGCCAACTTTCAAAAAAAATAGATTCTGCCACGACAAAATCAGCAATCTCGTCCTTGACGATGCGTGTGGATCTATCTTGAATCCAAGGATCCGACTTCCGGCCTTCTACGATGTGATCCCACAAATTGTTGAATCGTGGAGGTACGGCAATAGAAATGGATGCACTCTCCTGAGGATGCCAATCAGTCAAAGCTGCGAGCATGTCTCACGTGTATAGCCAGTTCGTCGTACCCTCTGCATGAGCTCTCCTGGTAAGCGCATCTGCCACCACGTTTCTCTTACTGGGATGGTAAGAGATCGTACGGTCATAATCCTTCAGTAAACTGAGCCACATGTGATGTCTCATGTTCAGCTTCTTCTGATTAAATATGTACTTTCAGCTCTTGTGATCAGGGAAGATCTCGAAATTCACCCCATAAAGATAGCGGTGCTAGATCTTCAAAGTGAAGACAATTGCCGCCAATTGCAAGTCGTGGGTGGGGTAATTCCGCTCATGTGATGCGATCTCAACTGACATGATGCGCATGCAATCATGTGTCCTCGTTGCATCAACAACACTCCTAGACCTTCAACTGAGGTATCTGTGTATAATGCATAATCCTGCGTGCCTGATGGAAGTGCAAGTATGGGTGTTGTCGTCAACAAGGTTCAGGAAAGCGGTATGCGTATGCGTTCGGTCAGGTCACTGAATAGCGATTAAGCGGTATGCGGGGGCATATGCGGGGTATATGCGGTTCTACGCGGTTTTCTAATTTTTTATTTAAAAATAAATAAATATATGCAAAAGTGACTACAAATAAATGAATTAAGGACTTCACCAATAAGAGCAAGGTCTTTCAATTTAAGAACAACAAAAATTCCCTAAATTTAGATCAAACAAAGCATATTAACTTTGCCTATGCGTATGAACCTTGGAAGCGGAAAGCGGTATGCGTATGAACCTTGGAAGCGGAAAGCGGTATGGTAGGCGTAAAACTGCAAATACACGCACATGTATGCAAACTAATTTAGCATAAAAGAATATGAAAAACACCATACCACCACCGTTAGAAATGGATCCCTTTTCAGCAGTAACCGGTACATCTCCCGCAACTTTGCCTGAACGCCAACCAATTAGTCAAAATTATAATGCAAAAAAACACTATACCCAAAACAACAGTATTTCCACTAAGTGAGGTCAGTATCAATTAGTTTTAACAGAGGAACAACCCCACAATGCACACAAAAGAAAATATCATCTAATGCATCAAAAATTCAAAACAGCCACGTAACATTAATAGGACAATATCAAGCAACCAAAGTACTCAAAAAGTAGTGAAAATGATAAAAAGTAATTCAAATAGAAAAGTCAAATGCCAAAGTAAAGAGCAAACCAGGCTCAGTTGCAATGCCGCTTAACCGAGCGCGATGGAGGCAGCAGCTACGAGGAGGCGGAGGTGGCGGAGTTCACAGGTCACGGAGGAGGCGAAGGAGCTTGGAGGAGGAGGCGGAGGAGGCGCACAAACTGGGACTGGGAGGCGATGGAGGACTGGGAGGAGGAAGCGGAGTAGGCGGAGGAGCTTGGAGGAGGCGGCGGAGGAGCTTGAAGGAGGAGGCGGAGGAGCTTGGAGGAGGAGGCGATGGAGGCACCCGCAGGGAGGAGAGGCGATGGTGGGTTAGGAACTTAGGGCAAATGGGTATCAGGGTATCGGGGTAGGAGGGTTAGGGCAAATGGGGTATCGGGTAATCGGGTTGGGGCAAATGGGATTCGATGCGGCGCTTGGTCCGCATATGCGGCCGCACATCCCGCATATGCGGGCCGCATATGCGCCAGACCCGCATAATGCTGGGCTTCAGGAATGCGGTGCGCCTTAAGGCCCGCACACGCATATGCGGCCGCATATGCGGCCGCACAGACCGATTTCGTGAACCATGGTCGTCAACCTCTCCTTCAGTGTCCTGAAGGCCTGCTCACATGAATCATCTCATATTAATGGAACTCCCTTCTGTGTCAATCGTGTCAGAGGACGAACAACTCGAGAAAATCCGCTGACAAAGCATCTGTAATAGCCCGCTAATCCGAGGAAGCTTTGAATCTGAGTAACTGTCTTGGGTTGCTCCCAAGACATAGCTGCCTCTATCTTCGCAGGATCAACTGTGATAGCTGCTCCAGAAATGACATGCCCAAGAAATGAGACCTAGGATAACCATAACTCACACTTACTCAACTTGGCATACAGCTTGTGCTCTCTCAATATATCTAGGATCTTCATATCATTCACATGATCCCATTCATTCCGTAAATATATCAGCACATCATCAATGAATACCACCACAAATTTGTCCAAGTATGGACGGAAGATCATGTTCATCATATCTATGAATACTGCAGGGGCATTGGTGAGCCCAAACATCATCACTAACTCGTAGTATCAGTAACGAATCATGAAAGTTGTCTTCGAAATATTAGACTCTCGAATCCTCAGCTAATGATAATCGAATCGAAGGTCAATCTTCGAAAACATCAAAGATCCCTCAAGGTAATCAAACAAATCATCAATGCATGGCAAAGGATAATGGTTCTTAATCGTTCTCTTGTTCAATTGTTTGTAATCAATGCATAATCTCATCGATCTGTCCTTCCTGACAAAAAGAACCGGAGCACCACAAGGTGAAGTGCTCGGTCTCACGAATCCCAAGTCAAGTAACTCCTGCAACTGCACCTTCAGCTCTCTCAACTCAGTCGGTGCCATGCGGTAAGGAGCCATCGAGATCGATCGCGTATCTGATAGTAATGTGATCTCGAACTCGGTCTCTCTCTCAGGAGGTAATCCTGGTAACTCATCAGGAAAAACATCCAGGTAGTCTGATACTACTCTGATGTCTTGTGTCATTGGCTCATGATCAGATATCTCTTGGACAAATGCTATACATGAATCGCATCCCTGATCCACTAGCTTCTGGACTCACAACACTAAAATTTACTCCATTTTGGAGTCATGTAATGTACCCTCAAATGTGAACTCGGGTAAATCTGGAATCCTGAAGACAATTGTCTTCTTAAGGCAATCAACAAGAGCATGATGAGCTGATAACCAATCCATGCTCAAAATCAAATCAAACTCATCCAGCTGTAGTAATAAACAGTCTGCGATCATCTCATGGCCGCCAATCAGCACTGGTAAGTATCAGACTATCAGTGAAATGACGAACAACTGGCCACCTGGCCCACGGATGTGTAAGGAGGATATAGAGCCTCTGCAACTCTACATAAAGAAGCTAGTATCCTCGAAGCAATGAAAGAATGCGTAGCTCCATAATCAAACAAAACATGAAAAGGTCAGCTCAAGACTGAGACCATACTTTTCACCACAGTAGTTGTTGATCGTGCATCCTCGTCGGTCACTGCGTGTAGCTGACCCTGCCTAGCCGATGCGGTACTGGAACCTGTCACGCCTTGTGTTTGTCTTTGTGGCCTCCTGAAGTTGGAGCTTCTGCCACGGGAACTCCCTGTACGCTATGCTTATGCCTATGGTTGCAGTTGTGGTTGTGGTCGAGGCTTTCCAGAAGCCTACAGGCACTGAGCTCGTAATGACCCCATTCATTGCACAAGTAGCAACTCACAGATTTGGTAGGCGTAGTAGTCGTGTCTGTGCTCCGAGTCGGTCCTGCTGGAGGTTTGTTTGCTCTCTGCGACCCATATGGTCGTATTGAATTGGTGATATGTTCGGCAAGTGCTCCTCCTAAGGTAGTCGCTGAAGATGAGCGAGCACTGCCAGAAAATGCTGGACCTGTAAGTCGAAACCACATGGCTGACCTATGCTGCTGGAATGGTCGATGTATCGGTCCAACTGATCATTGTGGCCTACGTGTCGCTCCAAACGAGCTCCCGAAACATCTTTCTTGGATATCCTCAAACTTCTCCACTGCATCCGTAGCCTCGGAGATAGAAGTGATATGCAGTTCTGCTAGCTTCTCCTGCACCTCCTCTCGCGCCCCTCTGATGAATTTCACCAGATTCTCATATGGAAATGCAGCAGTTGCTGGAGTGTGTCGGGACAACTCGATGTATCGGACAAAGTAATCTTTGGTTGTCATCCGTCCCTGACGAAGTTCTGCGAAAAGTCGACGCTGGTACTCATTCCACTTCGCAGAAAAGAAGTGGGATCTGAACCTCATCTCAAAATCATCCGATGTGAGCTCGCACCCCAACTCAGAAACTATTGCCTCCCACCATCTCTCAACGAAATCTGTCAACGAATACTCCATTAAAGATATCCATGAGTCTCGTGATGCACGTATCATCCAAAGTACCTTCATAACCCTCTTCAGCCCATGTTCAGCCTGATCTGACATCCTGGTGCCCTCGAACATGGGCACATTGGTCCGATGATAGGATGTGAAAACCGACTGATGTTTGTGAATAGCAGAGTACTCAAGTACGTCCTCATATGCAAAGTATACAGGGTCCTGCTCCCTGTCATAGTCTCCATCCTCTTCTTCAGGTGATGGCATCTCCTCATGTAAGTCATCAAAGTGAGGTTGTTGTACCTCAACCGACTGTGGTTGGTCCTGTTGTGTCCCATCCTGAGATGGATGGTATGTGAAGCCTGACAGCTCCTCGAACCTCATCTCCATGTCCGTCTGTCTATCGGCAATCTCCTTCTGCAGGACTAATATCTGATATTGTTGACCTCTCATAGTAGTTTGTTGTTGTTGGAGGTCGATGAGAGCGGTTATGATGAGCTTCGATTGCTCAACCATCTTCTGGACTAGTCTGGACGTCATGGTTCTGTACAAGAACCAATATTATTAATCATAAAATTAATGTTCGCCGACATTTCTCGCATGTTTTTCTCTTCTTGGGATATTATATGGAAATTAATGATAATTGATGACATTTGTGGTTATGAATGTCAAATTTCCCTCTTGGATTCACGAGAAGTCAGAGAACTGTCGTTATCCGAGAACTTAATGCGATCGGAATTGTAATACTGCGAATGCGTGTAGCGGGGTACCATTGCTCTGATACCAAACTGTGAACCCCCTCATATCCGTGGGTACCCATTTCCAACACATTCATGGTATTACATTCGATTAAAGATCGCACAAGTTACTGAAAATTTGGGGAAAAAATTCGTGTTTGATATTTGCATTTGACATTCATAATTAATAATGTAAATAACCGCAGAACCAACAACAATAAGTACCACCAATGCATTTTATTCATTTCCATATAGCATTACATGTAACAAAATTTATCTACAATGTATCAATGTCCCAAAAATAAAAGAAAGACAAGTATTAAACAAAACATGAACTAAAAACTGAATAATTTTACTATCTGGTATATACTCGGGTGCCAGGAATCATCAGTCACTACTACAGTGCAGGCTCTGTGTCTGCCACACATGAAAGGAACAATAGACGTCAGCGGGCATTGGTACATCCCAATACTTATTAAAACAAGCAGGTATTTAAGGTGATTGCAAAAGAAGCAAGTAGTAAGACACAAAAAACTTAAAAATTTACAAATACTTGCTATTCTGAAGGGATGTTCCAAGTTTTACCCATTACCTTTCATAGGTCATATTCTTATATAGTGGTTAATAACTCATATATATCTATATTAATCTCTTGTTATTTAGAGATCATAAATATGGATTTTTATAATGAGATGATGAGGTGATGATTGATTTAACTCTTGATTTCTTAATGATGGAAAAGATGAGATTCTGATCTGATTTTCAATTATATCTAACTTCTCAAGTCTAGTGGATAGTCTGTGTTCTTGATTTGTGTGCGACCTCACACTATGACTCTAAAGCGTGAAGAGTGCCTTAGTGTTGGGGTACCTCCGCAGGCATACGGTGGAGTGTAATGCATCCTAACTAAGTTCTCAACACGTCCACTAACTTATCTTTATTATCGTAATAGTAATTTTAAGACCTGAATCCTGATCAATGGTCGATGATTGATAATTCATGATGATAAATGATTTTAAAACCAATCTATAATGTAGCCAACTCAACTGTAGTTGATTTCAAATCTAGCCAACTCAATTGTAGTTGATTTCAAATCTAGCCAACTCTATTGTGATTGATCTTATCTTAAGTCAAACTCTATTATAACTTAGTCAAACACTATTATAACTTAATTCAAGCTCAAGTATGATTCCTTTAATTTCAATTGTAAATGATTCAGATGTAGTCATTGCCAAGCCTGTCAGCGGAAAAGTAACCAAAACTCAAGCGGTGAGGAAGTCTCCTAAGATACTCTTCCGTCAAAAGAATGCCGTATTGATATTGTTTCGATCCGTCCGAAAATGGATATATCGGGATATATCGCCGAGATATCGACGATATCGGTGGAAACGTCAGAAATGGCTCAAAAAAGCCATTTTTGTCGTTTTTCAGAAATTAAGATCATCCAAGATATTAAAACAACAAATAACTACAAATACACACTTATGTCACACATATCGGTCATTTATAGTCCATATGTCGCACATATCGGTCATATCGAACATACTGTTAATGTTTATTCCTGACCTATAGATATTGGAAATGGATTCCATTCAAGTTCTTATAACATTAAATAACTTACAAATATACACTTAGATGACACATATAGATCATTTATGAAGACTATGATCCTTATATTGCACATATCGATCATATCGAACATATCGTTGGTACTGTTAGTTATTGTTGGCCTATATATATTGAAAATGGAATTCATCCAAGTTCTTAGATCACTAGATAACTTACAAATATACTCTTAGATCATACATATCGGTCATTTATGAAGCTTATATCGTATATATCGATCATTCCAAAAATATCGATATTAATGTTGATTCTTAACTTATAGATATTTTTTAAGAATTGGCTTATAGATATTGGGAATGGATTTCATTCAAGTCTTACAACATGAAATAACTTGCAAATATACTCCAAGTTGAAGAACCATTGTATGCACCCTCCTGTCGTACCATACCCTACCAGTACGAGGGTCTCGTTGCCCGGTCAGCAAGCCTGGAGGGGCTAGGGGTGTCCCAGGTTGCCCCCCCTTGCGGGGGTGCGAGGGCAATGCTCCAGACCCGAAACAAAATATATGTAAACCATTGTGTGTTTTTAATACTAGGTGTAGCTAGATATGTGTTTTAATACTTGGTGTAGCTAGATAAGTAGTGGAATCGATCTTGCATGAATAATAGCAATGTTGCAAAAATCAGTAGTCGGTACTCGGTCGGTTGGGTCACTGACTAAGGATTAATCAACAGTCGCATGACTAATCGAATTTAGTCGGGCTCTCTAATCGGTTTCGATTTTTTTAAATTATTTTAAATATATAAATCTTTTTATACATATATTCTTATATATTCACAAAATTTTGTATATTTTTTATATTATCATAATGAAAGAGAAGAAGTAATTGAATTTAAATAAAACGTTAAGCATATTAGAATAAGTTTGCATTAAAAAGGTAAAAAAATATGGTATCTCCAAGCATAACTCGATCAACTAGTCGGCCTAGTCGGAAATAGTTAATACCCGGTCGGTCGCCCCACCTACTAGACCAGTCGGACCTACTAGTCGGGCCAGTCGGGGGACTTTTACAACAATGAATAATAGCATTGATATATAGAGATATCGGCGAAATATCGACGATATCGATCGATAACCTGGATTTTTTGTACTAAATCCAGTCATTTTGGCCGATATGGCGATATATCGCCGATATCCCTGTAAAAGGATATACTGGGTGATTTCGATACCCCTTCCCTGTCGAAACCGATATATCGATGATATAGCGCCGATACGGCCTTCTATGCTTCCGTCCCGCATTGGAAGTGTGGTCCAATAGAGGTATAGGTCTACTCCAAAACTACGTCACTAAGACGGGTGACAGAAACTCTCCGAAAAAGTCACTCTAGATGGGCCCGGCCGATACGGGCAGACGAGCTCGTACGAAAACTAAAACCGAGGATCCCTCGCATGGGTATCCTAAAACAAAGGATCAGCGGAGATGGTCAAAAGTCAGGATCCCAACGAGGCGTAAAAACACCATGAGCTCGCGTAAAAAACGTGAAAATGACCGGGATCCTAAACCCGTGCACCTGACGCCCGCTGCCCTAACTAGGTTTCCTATCTCCGGTCCAGTTGAGGATCACTGCGCCCTCACACGGTCAGGTGTAAGGGTCACCATAAGTCCATGACTGGCACCATTAACTATCAGTCATCATTGATTTCCAAGATTTTTTTATCTTAGGGAATTATTTGTTGGTTTCATAAGAGAAGAATGTATGTATGTATGTATGTATGTATGTATGTATGTGTGTCTGCGCCAAGTATTTTCCAGTACAATGATCATCATAAAAGCCAAAACGGTACATTGCAACCACCTTCCTCTTCTTAAGAACCATAATAAGATCTTGACATTGATCAGTTTCTTATACTCCAACTACATTTGAAATCTCCCAATATTATGTCATGAAAATAGCTAAAGGATGAGCACAAATATATAACTTTAGTTGCCTAATTAAAATGTATATTAGGTGATTAACAACGTCAACCTACTCTGGGCAAATTAACATATTGTGGGTATTTGTTATTTTCCTATAGTGATTTAGTTCTCGTCAGCGAATGCCCATAATACTTCCTCCCTTATTTTGGCTAACCAATCTAGAGATGTGAAACGTTATACCGTGATCGATCGGTAACTTACCAACGGGTTAGGGTGGCAATAAGTTTAAATTAGAATGGATGATTTTCTGTCTGTATTGAAGACTTCTTGTATTTTTTTTTTGAAAGAAGATGGGTGAACTCCCAAGGTGGGAGTTCCCGCTATATATTAATAAAAATTCGTTACAGCCTAACACGAGGCCCAGGAGGTATACAGGGAGTTACAATGGATCACTACATTCTCGGTATAAAATCTAGCATTGTTAAAGATGCAATCATTTCTTCCTTGCTAAATCGCCCAAACCGCAGCATAGACTATAGATATATCGTCAGAGGAGCCGGACCCGAGCCGCCTGATGGACTGCCAAAATAATGTTGTACTCTCATGCCTCAACCAAGACAGATTCAAGGACTGCCAAACCTCCACTAAAAGACGGCAAGTTAGGAAGATGTGTTCGGCATCCTCATTATGAGCATGACATCTATCGCAAGTAACATCCTGAGAGCCAAATAAGAGGGCCCTTCTCATCTTGTCGCAGATCCTGTTCCTCCGAAGGCACCACAAGAAAATTTTGACCCTAAGAGGGATCTTAGCGGCCCATATGAGACGGAAGTCCTGGGCCAACTCCGTATTCGACACCGCCTCCGTATTACGAAGGTGCTTGTATATGCTTTTGGTAGAGAACTTAGTACCAACCCACATGAAGTGGTCACAGTTGGTCGGAGCACTATCAACAATGATGTCCGACACAGGCGGGAGCTGAGAGAGGAGACGCAAAAACTCATCCAACCGTTGCGGGGGGAGGTGGTTGACGAAGAGAGGTGCCCAGGTGCCAGTCCCCCCCGCATGAGAGACGGAACAAGACTTCTTGTATTACTGAAAGAAATATTCGAGTTCATGAAATATGCATATCGAAACCGTGTAAATTTTAGAGAGAGCATTTCGATTTGCTTTGCCATGGGTTCATGTGGGATATGAGCATGATGCTTTTGTCCTACTACTAGAACTTTTGTTGTAGCCAAGAATCAATTTTGGATTTTGAATGAGAATGACGTCAAGATATGCGAGATCATAGTAAAATAAATGGAGTAGAAGTGAAAGAAGCACTAAGGAGGATAGAATATCCTAGAAGTAATAAGGGTCCAGGGCAGTAGCCATCGGAAAACTCTTGCATCGATCTGTTCCTTCAACCTTAAGGTTAACCCTTTTGAAAAGAATTTACAGAAAATTGGTTCATTTGATTATCAATGCAAAATCGTAGTCAAATAATTAAGCAAAGCATATTACGGTAATATTTCCACATATCCTAATAATTAATTTCCCGACTTCCAATTACCAACCTATTTAGTGACAATATATCATTCAATCATGCCTTGATAGTAGAGAATATTAATGTTTCAACAGATCCAGGTGATTAATTTGCCTTAATTAATATAATGTAGCTACGTTAATATAATGAACCCTATAACGGATATTAGATATTGATGTTAATTATTTCGAAACAGGACTTTGCATTAAACCTCTAGTTCCTAAGATTCCACCAATTAATTTAGTGGAAGAAGAGAGTAGAATTATGTTCATATATGGCAGCAATAGGGTTTAAATGCACATGTATGCAGCAAATAAAGATGGAATTAGGAATGTACCTTGGTTTTCTTTTCACAATTTGAAGATGGAAAACAAAGAGGTTGTGTTGGAGCAACCTATCCTATGTTGCAGGCAGCATCTTCACAAGGAAGAAGAGGGTTGGATCTTCTGCTGGAAAGTTCTCCAAATTAAGAAAATAAAGAATTGGGGAAATGTAGTTTGGGGTATACGGGGAGACTAGAAAAGAGGAAAGGGAGAATAGGAAGAAGAGGAGAAGGGATCCCAACGTTAGAATTAATAGGATTATAGGACAGAAAGGAGAGGGGGGAGACTAGAAAAGAGGAAAGGGAGAATAGGAAGAAGAGGAGAAGGGATCCCAACGTTAGAATTAATAGGATTATAGGAGAGAAAGGAGAGGGAGTGGGGAAGGTTCCTGGAACCTTCCTCATGGATAAAAAAATTAAAGCATTATGACATCAGCCATAATGCAGTCACTAATGATATCATTCATATGACATCATTGATGACCTCATTAACTTTTATAGCAAATATATTAGTTCCAACTCTTTTCCTTTTTTCTTTTTTTTTTGAAAATCTTAAAGTCAATCGTAATCGTGCCTCGAGTCGGATTTCGACTCACAACATCTTGATTTAATCGTTTCTGAACGACGATCAACAATCAATATGATTATAATATCGATATACTTTTGATCGGGTTTTCATCAGGGAAGGCCATATCGGCGATATATCGCTGATATATCCGTATCGAGAGGGTATCCGGAGTGTATATCTTTTTACAGGGATATCGGCGATATATTGCCATATCGGCCCGTATCGATCAAAAATGAATGGATTCAATACAAAAAATACAAGATATCGATTGATATCGCCGATATTTCGTCGATATCCCTATATATCAATGCTATTATTCATGCAAGCTTGATTCCACTACCTATCTAGCTACACCTAGTATTAAAACAATCTATGATTTATATACTTTGTTCCGGGTCGGGGGCGCTGCCCCCACACCCCCGCAAGGGGGGGCCAACCTGGGCCCTCCCAGCCCCCCCCCCCCAGGCTCGCTGACCGGGCAGCGAGACCCCCGTACTGGTAGGGTATGGTGTGACAGGAGGGTGCATACAATGGTTCTTCAACTTGGTGTATATTTAAAAGTTATTCCATGTTGTAAAACTTGAATGAAATCCATTTCCAATATCTATAAGTCAACTCTTCAAAAAAATTATAAGTCAAGAATCAACATTAATATCGATATGTTCGAAATGATCGATATATGCAATATAAGCTTTATAGATGATCGATATGTGTGATCTAAGAGTATATTTGTAAGTTGTTTAGTGATCTAAGAACTTGGATAAACTCCATCTTCAGTATATATAGAGGTCAACAACTAACAGTACCGCCATATCGATATATGTGATATAAGGTTCATAGATGATCGATATGTGTTATCTAAGAGAGTAAGAGTATATTTTTAAATTATTTATTGATCAAGGTACTTGGATGAACTCCATTTTCAATATATATATATAGTATGTCAACAACTAACAATATCAGCGATATGACCGATATGTGCACTATAAGGATCATAGTCCTTATAAATGATCTATATGTATTTTCTAGGTGTATATTTGTAGTATTTCATGTTATAAGAACTTGAATGAAATCCATTTCCAATATTTCTAAGTCAAGAATCAATATTAATATCGATATGTTCGATATGACTGATATGTGTGATACCGATATGTGCAATAGATGGTCTATAAATGATCGATATGTGTGATATAAGTGTTTATTTGTAGGTTATTTGTTGGTTTGATATCTTGGATGAAGTTAATCTCTGAAAAATGGCAAAAAAATGGCTTTTTTGAACCATTTTCGACATTTCCACCAATATCGGTGATATATCCCGATATATCCTTTTTCGGGCGGACCGAAACGATATCGATATCGATACGACCTTCCTTGGTTTTCATCCCCGGAATTTTCAAGATACAGTTTCGATTTAAGTGATTAATTGGCGATTTAAAAATATCAAATGATCTCTGATTGATGAGCGATCGATTCCGTTAGTCTTTTTCGTCGAATCGTATTTTATGACAGTCTCGATTTGCTTTGCGGTTTCCAATTTCGTTATGCGGCTTTTTCGTAGCACGTATTACGATGCAATCGATTTTTGGCCGATTTCGCCCAAATAACTTTTGATCTGCGATCAATGGATCGATTTAGGTTATTTAATACTGACTGATAACTTTATTGGGTTAAACAGACACTAATCATGTCGGGTTCAGGTTTTTGTTACATTAAACCATGCCTGGGGGCAATGCCTCCCTTGAACCATGGCCTCCCCCGAGACTACAGTTATCCGACCACTAATGTCCTTCCTACGGAGGGGCCATCATCAGGTTACAGTTTACTGAGAAGCATCTGGAGTGAAATGAGATATTGGGATCATTGGCAATGAAGCTCAAGGAGAAACAACGATTTTTCTCCCGGAAGGGCTAGGTTTTTCGTCCTGTGGGACGTTTGCTGCTTAAAGAAAGGCCTATGTCTTTGCAATCACAATCAGTTTTACTCGCTATGAACAGTGATCAGAAAGGCGGTCCGGGCGGCCGCATATGCGTACTCGGGCAGGCAAACGTTCCGAGTACTTGATATGCGGACTTAAGGCGGCCAAAGCGCATATGCGGCCGCATATGCGGCCGAATTTGTGATAGAACTCCCACCCCCAAAAAATAGGTATTTATGTTTTCTGAAAGCGTAAAGCCGCCCCCCTTTCTCCTTCCAACCCTAGCGCCTTCCCGCACGATAAACCCCTCTCGGCTCTCGCGATCGACTCCCTCCTTCCGAGCCCTAGCGAAGAAAACTCGCCACCCTCCCTCGAGTTGGTTGCCTCCTCCGCGGCTCCGCCATTGCGAAGGCGACTCCGCGACGCCGCCGCCTTCTTTCCGCGACTCCGCCAAAGGCTGCTCCGCCTCTGCGACTCCGCCAGAGGCTGCTCCGACTCCGCCAAAGGCTGCTCCGCCTCTGTGACATCAACTCGAGGCTGCTCCGCCTTCGCGACTCCTCCGCGACTCCTCCGCGATTCTCACAGGCTGCTCCGCCTCCGCGGTTCTCACAGGTTGCCCAGCCTCCACAACTCTTCCACAACTTTACTGACTTCTCTGCGACTCCGCGACTCCTCCGCGGTTCTCACAGACTACTCCGCCTCCGCGGTTCTCACAGGATGCTCCGCCTCCGCGACTCTTCCGCGACTTTGCGACTCCTCCGCGGTTCTCACAGGTTGCTCCGCCTCCTTAAGAAATATCTGCCGACTTCTTTCAGGTAACCACTGAATATACAGTCATTAACATTTCTTATAACTTGAGATGTCATCTTTTTTATCTAATTTCATGTTAATGATTGACAGTGTAACACATTAGATGTTGGATTAGAAGTCTTCTCTATGACTATCTACACTAAATCCATGAATGAGTATTGTATAAAATGTGTATGCCACATTTGCCACTATTAATGATTGAATACTTCTTAGGAATGAATGCAATTATATAAAATGTGTATGCCATAGTTGCCACTATTAATGATTTAATACTTCTTAGGAATGAATGCAATTATATAAAATGCCATAGTTGAAAATATTCACATTCTAATACCTACATTTTATTTTTTAAATATAAAATGTCTAGTATTTGAATTTATTATTATATTTGTAATTATTTGTAATTAAAATAATAGAAACCGCATAGTCCGCATATACTTCCGCATATACTTCCGCCCGCCTGACCGAGCGAATACCGCATACCGACTTTCTGAACCTTGGCTATGAATAGGAGTCATGAGCTACGGATTTACTTGCGACGAAATATTCGGTACAAAAGATAACAATTTGATTCAGTTGAGGCTAATTTGGGAAGCCCCTCAGCCTTCGGAATCTGCTTTCAAGATTCCACCAAGAAATGTTGCGGATAAGTCAAGACCTGAGGGTGAATTGATTCACGAAGGATAGTGGGATGAGGACCTTTGTAAGGCGGTAGCCTCGTGCATTGGGGCAATTCTACCATAGGAGTAAAATAATTTCCAAATGAATTTGATCACTAGGAATGTGAGGAGCTTGAAGAAACCCGAAAAAAATGAAGATGGTGCAGGGTTTTTTACACAGTTGAAAGGCAGATGTCGTCATGCTTTCAAGAAACAAAAATCGCATCCTGGAATGATAGCCTTTTGTGTAGTATTGGGGAGCTCGGTTGAACAGATTTAAAGCGATGGATTCCATCGGAACTATGGGAGGCTTGGTCGTGGGCCGGAATAGTGATATGTTTCAATTGGTGGATGTTGAGAATGGGGGACGGCACTCTCTCTTCGTGGTTTTACGGAGGAAATTGGATGATGGACTTTATGTCTTTGTCAATATTTAAGGGTGACATACACTTCAAACCACCCAAAGTTGCAAGAGGAGCTATGCTCTGTACTATGACAAATTTAATGCATGCCTTGGTTAGTGAGTGGGGATTTTAATGTGATCATGTATCGGGAGAACGGATCGGGGAGGAGAGGTGTTAGATCCTAGTTATTATATCTTTGCTTTTTTACTATTGATTTGGAACTGGAGGTTATTGATGTGTCTGGTTATCACTACACGTGGCAGAGTATTAAATAGAGGTCTCGTTTAGATCTATTTCTCGGACTCAGTGGAAGCCTTGAAACTCTTCCAGTTAACCTCGATGAAAGCCTTATCGTGATCCCACTCTGACATGCATCTTCGCTTTGGGGGTCGGGAGAGAAGACTAGAGGCAGACCTTTCTTCAGGTTTAAATGCTCCTGGTTGCTAGAAGATACCTTCAGGAACTTGATTGTTGACTTTTGGAGATGATCGTCAGACCTCAGGTTCAGACGACAGCTCAACAAGCCTTCAAATTAATTTAACTTAGGAAACGCTTGATCTCATCTAGGAAAGATGTGAGGGCACGACAAGCCTTTAGAAAGACTGTTGTAGGGGAGGAAGTGAATAGGCTTGACATGTTTGAAGATGATCGTAATCTTACTATTGTGGAAGTGCAGGAAGAAGTGTCCAACTTCGTATCATTCAAGATGAGGATTGAGAAGGAGAAGTTGATTGGAGACAAAGGTCAACGCGGCAACGACTTAGAAAATGGGACTTGAACACCATATTCCTTGGCAATATGGCTAGTGGGAGGCAACACGGGAACTGCATCAAGTCTATCTTTGTGAGGAGGGCTCATGTTGAGGGAGAAGCGGAGGTGGGGTGTGTTTTGCAACCACTTCTCCATATTGAGCAAAAGAGTTAAACAAGATGGTTGGGGATGGACCAGTCGGGGGATCACTAGTATTTCACATACATGGGAGGAACAACTGATGGCTGACTTTGAGAGTCGGGGGAGAGTAAGTTTTTTTGTGGTCATGCATGTTCTGTTACAGGATATTTAGAAAGATGATGATGCTAGAAATAAGCATCCCTTGATTTGATGCAGCGTGGACTCGACATGTAGGGCCGTCTAATTATTTAAATTGTGGCCGTTAATTTTATTTACGTTTTTTAAGTTGTCGCAATTATAAATAAAGAGATCGCGTGTGATCTCAATTAGTCTTAATTTGAATTTCAAATTTGATAGTTAGTCGGTTAATTAGTTAGAGTCAGTTTAGGATAATGGTTATCGGTTTAAATTATTTTCTATTCTTGTAATGTCATCCCTCCTATATAAAGGGATGAGGGTCCAATGTTTTAGTCAGTTCAAGATGTGATAAAATAGAGATTTATCTCTCTCTCCTCTCCCCTCTCTCTCCTTCTCCCTGCGTGATCTACACGTGTTCTTCTCCCAAACCCCTCGTATTCCTGACGAGTCTCTTCTCTCTTCCCCTCGCGGTCTACGCGTTTCTTCTTCTCTAACCCCGCGCATCTGGCGTGTCTTCTCTTCTCAACCCTTCCAGTTTCTTCTTCTCAACCCCTCTATTTTTCTCCACCAAATCCACCAAAAAATATTATTTTCGACGCTGCAAAAATTCGTGTTTGCATCATTTTTTTTGGACCCTCATCCCTTTATATAGGAGGGATGACATTACAAGAATAAAAAATAATTTAAACCGACAACCAATTATCCTAAACTGACTCTAACTAATTAACCGACTAAATACCAAATTTGAAATTCAAATTAAGACTAATTGAGATCACACACGATCTCTTTATTTAAAATTGCGACAACTTAAAAAACTTAAATAAAATTAACGGCTACAATTTAAATAATTAGATGGCCCTACATGTCGAGTCCACGCTGCATCATGATTCTTCTAGAAAGATGGAAAGATTTCCACGTAAGACAAGTCCTCTTCTCTGATGAACTCGAGCAATAAGAGGAACACAACAAGATCATGCATTCTTTCTTCTCTTCAAAGCAATAAACTATCTTCCCATTTGCTGCAAACTTCATGCAACATGGAAGGCATGTCGCATGCTGAAACCCGAAATCATGGTTTCAGATTTCGCGAGATATAGGCGAAATTTCGCCGAAATTTCAGTTTCGACGGGGGACCGAAATTTCGAGCGAAATGCCGATATAAAGGCCTTCCTTCACAAATGTTGCTCGATTTAGGCAAAATGTGACCGAAATGTACCGAAATTTCGTTTCGACATGGTATCGATACGATATCCGATATTGAAATCTAAAACTTTATCTCAAATTACATGTGTTCTATCAGTTCCACACAACAACTACTGATCAGTAGATGGAAAAGCTGCAATAACAAGTTTCACAAATTCCTCAAAAAAATAAGTTCCACAATCCTAAGCTCACATAACCCTGTTTAAGAATTCAAAACCTATGTGTAGTCCACCAAAAGGTTCATTTTTTAACCTACATCTCCCCCACCACCACACACACACGCACACGCACATCGCAGTGATGGTTACTTAGTACAATTACCACAACAAAAAAATACCAAATTATACCAACAATGGCCCAATGTTCCCCAACTTTTATATCAGCACGTCAACTAGCTAAAGCAGATCAACCTATCCTAAAAATGCACTCACTGCTATAGCCAGAAGGCCCGTGCTCAGCGGGAACTCTCAAGCTGCGGCTTTTGATTCCACGACGCAAATGTACATTACAACAGACCAAATACGGCCCTTTCGGCTAATCAGCAGCGGTTATCGCCGGACAGAAAGCCAATTGAACTCTAATTCTTCACGCCGTCCAACCAAATCCAAAAATGAAACCCTAGATCTGGTCCACGAACCAGCAAACAAATATACCTAAATCTTACGCATCCCACAAATCAAACCCACTTACCATTTCCAATGCACTGAAAAGATCATAATCGCCGCAAAAACGACTTAAAACTCCTCGACACCCCAACTCTTAGCACCTCAAAATCGCATCAAACACCCCAATTGAATCCAGTTAAAGCTAAAACGCGCTTACCGCTACTGTCGGAGGGATCATAGTCCATGTAGGCCGCCGAACCACCAGAGGCGAACTCGGGCCGCGATCAGCGACGATACCAGCCAAAGCAGAGCTCCTTCAGCTCACGGGGAGCAGCTCTCCGTGAACGCCGATCGGCCCCGCGCCGCCATCACGAGGAAGGGGTGGATTTGGGGGCGAAATGGGGGGCGGAGTGGGGGTAATTGGGGTGGGAGGTCGCGGCGGCGGCGACCGTCGGGAGTGGGGTGAGATCGCGGGGAGGAGAGAGGAGAGGGAGGAAGTGAGGAAAAGGGGGCGAAGGGCGGACCTGAAAGGCATTTTTTTTATTTTGGAGCGCACTCCCTCCGCTCGTGGAGCGGACTCTGATGAGGAGCCGTTTCTCTGTTTCGCGGTCTATCTGCTGCGCTCCGTGTCTTTGGTCAGTCTATCTACCTGCGGTGTCACTGCAGTGGGTCTTGTGAGTGGACCGCCAGACTTTGGAAGGAAATATTTAACCACTTATTACTAATTCTTTCGTTTAGATTGGGGATGTTTTAAGATACATTGATTGTGGAAAAGGAGAGATTTTTTTATGGAAACTCCACAAAAAAATACATAAATGTTGTTCTACGCTACTAATTACGTATTTTTAGACTTCGGACACTAAATTGAACCCAATTTTTAATTTGTGTATGTTTTTTTAAGAAATATTTGTGTATGTTCTAATGATCCAATACGGTTTCATGGTCATTCTCTCCTCTTTCTAACTTAAGACGACGGTTATTCTTTCTCTCCAGGCGGCGCATAGCTCACCGTTCGTTTTTTGTCAGTCATCAGTCGTTGCACATCTCGTCGTGTAGCTCATTACCATCATCCTCCATCGATGTCTTCTCTGTCGTACTCTGGCTCTCCCAACTCCCAGCACGTCATAAATTCAAACTATGACCATACTTTGTCCTAGTATTTTTCAGCCTTTTATTTTATTTTTGGTCTTGAAATTTATAATTGCATGTTACCTGGTTGTTGAGATTGATTTAGGTCAGTATGAATGGAGGTGTTCCTACTGAAAGATCTATTAGTAGGGGTGTCTATTGAGTTCAACGAGCCGAGTTGGCCTCAACTCGGACTCGAACTCGATAAGAAACCTAAGCTCGAACTTGGGCTCGATAAGGATCAGGCCCTGGATCACCAACTCGAACTCGAACTCGTCGAGTTCGAGTTGACTCACGAGCCTCTTATCGAGCCACGAGTTTCTGACCTGGCTCACGAGCCTCAAAATGAGCTGGCTTACGAACCTCTTATCGAGTCGTGAGTTTCTGAGCTGGCTCATGAGCTTCAAAATGAGCAGGCTCATGAACCTCTTAATGAGTCATTGTTCCATTTTATACATTAAATTATGCAAATGACATTTGTAATTTTGATTTTTTATACTCTTTTGTGTAGCATTTTGGGCAAGAAAAATGTTAACCTCTGGTTTAATCAAACTCAATGTGGAAGTTTTGGTATATATGTTTTTAATTTTTTTATTAAGAGAGAAAACGAGTTATCGAGTCGAGTTTCCGAATTGAACAATGCCCAACTCGAACTCGACTTGATAAGCTAACAAGCCATAAAACCCAACTTGGGCTCGGCTCGTTAAGGTTTTGAGTCCGTCTCACGAGCCCTTAACGAGCCGAGCTCGAATTGAGCTCATCGAGTTCGAGCTTTCCTGACAGCCCTATCTATAAGGTATGTTCAGGTGATAGATGGGATGCGGGATAGGAATTACCACTTTGTCCCTGCAAATATAAGATAGGGATTATATTATCTTATATGATCAATCGTTAAATTGGATATGTTAATATCGTATCGTTATAATACAAGCCAATAACAATCAAACTACAGTGAAAGATCTTGGTGAAGAGAGTGTGGGTTTATTTATTCCTGGTTAAGTCCAGTGCCAAATGCAAGGACACATGCTAATTGGGTTTTTCAACTAATTTTTAGATACTTGTATTAAGGATTCAAATTAATATAGGTGAATGTGAATGTATGCATGTCGTTTTCGGCCTAATTAAATGCAAGTTATTATGGGAAATGATATGGAATGGAATGCAAAATAATGCAACCACGCTATCACATATTAAGCTTGTGAATTAATTGTTAAATAAACTCTATAGATTAATTATGCTAACGATGCTCAAACTTAGATGCTTTCTAGATTGATTATTCAAGCTAATTTTAAAGAGTTTAAATCCTTAAGCATAAATGCCACTCATCAGATTTAATCAAAGTAAAATTAACTTTGAAATCATTTAAACTCACTTAAATAATATGTTGATATGATAATGAATAATTTACCTAAGATAAACTATCCATTTTCAGGCTTAAAATGAATTTAAGGCACATTATTTGGCACATAAGAAGCAAGGATTTTTATGTAAATAGATAATCATATTCAGTTTTAATCAAAACATACATAATATAATTATATAGAGCATAAAAAAGGATTCCAACAAGACCAAATTAATTGATTTTGGATATAAGGCGCTCAAGATAATAAATAACGGATACATGAGCTAAATGGAAAACAAAATATATATCTTAAAACATCACGAATGAATCCAAAATAGACAAAAATGTGCGCAAGTGGCTTATTTGTAGTATTCCAAGAAAGTTGGGTGATGAATCTCGTATTCATCATGCTAAAATTGGTCATTTAGGCTCTGTCCCCCATCATCTACTTGTATTTAAACATTAATAGAGCATTATTAGCCATCATGCATGTGTAAATAATATCCACATTTCATCATGCATAAATTGCATTTAAAATCCCCAGTGTAAATTAGCCCAAAAAGCCGCTAACTTCTCACATTTTTAGTTAATTCATCCTAACTCCGATTGACCCCAAACCACTTCCATTGTGTAGATATTACTAACCTTATTAAATAAAAAATACAAAAAAATTACTAACCCCAATAAGTGTCAAATAATCCCAAAGTCAAATTTCACATCTGACAGACTAAAATGAGCATATCTCCCACATACAGTGTCCGATTTTGGTCTACTCACTTTTAAAGTACTCCATTTTCAAATACCTTCAAAACAAGACCAATTTCATAAAATTCGGAGCTCATATGTGAAAGTTGGGTTTTGGGCCTCTTTTGCGCATTTTGACTTTTTGCTAATTTTGACCTGAGTTTTTATGTGCATAATTAACTCTTTTAATTTTATTTCTTTTTCATTTGTGTCCTTTGATGAAAGTTTTAATAAGAAATGCAAACATTCAAATCCAGATTAAAACTGAGATCAAAGAAATTGACCAAGTCCGAGTGTCCGTTGTCGGTCTGCACAAAAGTCGTGTGATTCTGACTTCTATTTTATTTTCCTAAGTTCTTATCCTTTAAAAATCCAAAAAAATTAGATTAATGTGTAAATAATTTTCTTCTTTTTTATCGTATTTTTTTTAGAATTTTTATCCCCTCTAAAACCACCAAAAAAATTACAAATCTCAAAAATGTGGTTTTTCGTGCACATGGAAAGCCACCAAAAATACCACTTTGCACAGGTGACCTCTTTTGCTCCCGGGCCCTTCATGAAAGTTGTAGATCTCGACGAGACGAACAACTTTCGTGAAGAAAATTTTTCGATCCGAGGTCATCTTCTATCTCTTTTCCCCCTTTAAAAATTTGAAATTTTTTTAGGTGCCACGTGGCAGCTCCAGGGCGTGCCACGTGGCACCCCGCTGTTCACTCACTCCCCAGCCGAACTTGGGTCACGTGCCCAGCACGTGACCCGACCATCTTCTTCCTCAACCGTTTCTTCCTCAAACCCCCACCCCCCCCCATCGCCCCTTCTCCTTCCTCGCGCCATCCACCGCCCCGTCGTTACGCCTCACCCATGTAACGCCCCCTCCAGCCGTTCACCAACCCCAGCCGTTACTCCACCAGCACCCTATAAAATCCCGCCGACCTCCACCTTGGGAAGCATCCGCCATTCCATCAACGCCGGTGACAGCGGCTTTTCTAGGCGTGATCCGCGGAACCGAGCTCCGTGTAGCTTTCCCGTCCGGCAAGCACAAGCTTCGGAGCTCCATCACGGACTCCTTGAAGCGAAGATCGAAGAGGCGTTCGCCTCTCCACACTTCCCAGGTGATCTCGTACATAACCCATTTTTTATCTCTGTTTGCAGGTACCCGCACCACCACCTCCGTCCTCGCGCGGAGGCGCCGCCGCGACCGCGCCACGTGCCTCGGCTGCACAGCGCGGCCCTCCGCGCCGACCTCCAGCTGCTCACCGCCTCCGCCCTTGCGGCGGCACCGCTTCTCTTCTCCGCCAGTCGCCGCACCTCCGCCCAGGCAGCTCCGCCTGCGCCTCGCCTCCTCCGCGTGACGAAGCCACCAGCCCCGACGCTCCTCCGCTCTGCCCCCCCCCCCCCCCCCGTCGACCCCCAGGAGCACCGCCTCCGGCCACAGCCCGCGCGGAGGCACCACCTTCAGCCCTCCGCCGAGCGCAGCCACACCTTGGCCTCGCCGCCAGCACTAGCCGCCTCCGCTCCCTTCCGCGACTTACAGTCGCCGTTGGATCAGGCGCAGCCCTTGATCCAACGGCTGCTGGGCTGCCACGTGGGGGGGCCCCGAACCAGCCGCCCGAGCCTCGCGCCTCATCTCACCGAGCCTTTGGTTCGGGATCCGAACCTACGTCCGGATCCGAGCCTCGGCTTCGGCACCGAGCCTCCGCTTCGGGGCTCCCGAACCTCTAGGCTCGCGACTCGAGCCTCCTGCCCCGACACCCGAGCCTCTGGCGCACGTGCGTAGCACGTGCGTAGTGGAAAAATTGCAGAACGCCCCCTGGCGTTTTCCGAATTTGCAGAAACGCCCTCGCCTGGGGAAAATTTCAGAAAAGTCCCCCAAGTTTTTGATATTTACAGATAAGTCCTCCCAGGGACCTCTTTGCAAAAAAAATATTTATTTTATTTACATTTCAGTCCCTGAAACTTCATTTTATCATATCTTTGTCATATGGACTCCGATTTTAGCATATAATATGTCGTTTCGAAGCTAATTCCATGCTCTACAACTTAGCATACCTTGTGAACAGATCTGAGGTTGTATACTGTCTATTATTCTTCAATGATCTAATTTGACATGCAGGCTCGATTTTGACGTACATGCGCCACATATTGCTTGAGAAGCTATTGATAAATCTTTTGTAGGAGTTCGGATAAGGATTTTACTTTGATTAAATCATTGAAATTACTGTTGTCACAGGAGATTAATTTACATTTATTCCTCTGAGATTTTTGCTGATTATTTGAGGAACTGAATCGAAGATATTTGGAGGCCGGATACTCTGCTTCAATATTCTGAATACTAGTTGATTATTAACCTGAAGCAATGAGTTATGATCAATCCATTTTGCTTTGTGGTTAATTTTGCGGAGAAAAAGATCATATTATTTGAGGAGTTAATTTGTTTAAAAATCACAAATCCTGGGCATAGTTTTCTCAATTTATTTTCCTTGCATCATATTCGCATCTTCATCACTGCATTGTATATTTTCTCAACACAGAAATTAACTAAGCATTAATTAATTATTTAATTTGATTAAAAACCAAGCAACTAAAAATCACCGTTCCCTGAGTTCGACCTTGGTAAACTTGCCAAGTAAAAATAGTCCACAACATTCAAAGATTGTGGTTTTTGATCGACCGATTTTCACCTCCTATACTACAATTCATCGATATTAAAGTGGTGGATTTCGCGTTCATCATTGGGGTAGAGTTGTAAATAAAAAAGCGGACGAGGCTCCAATGCAAATACTCCAAGCGGGCATGTGTGATCTAGTCAGGGGTGCCTAACGTCCGATCTTGAAGGAGCTCGCGATGTCCGACAAGTCGGATCCGACAATCATTGTATCGAGCCTCTATTGGCTCTCAGCATGTATCTTAATCAACTCATATCAATAATTAACCCACAATAATGTGTATATGTAAATGAAAGCCAATTGTGAGTTAAAATTTATTATAACTCCACAATAAATGTGTATAGGTCAAATAAGGTGGAGTGTCGAACCACTGAGAGCAATTTGAGGATATGTATAATTATTATTAATTGATAATAATTAATAATTATTTTTTGTACATTTTTTGCTTTTTCTCTAATTTTTTACGAGGTTTTGGTATTTATTTTTTATGTATTCTAAATGGTTTTATATTTTTAATTTTTTTGTTTTTATTTTCTTTTTAAATTTATATTTTTAGTTTCTTTTGATTTTTAAGAGATAATAAATATTTATATATAATAATAGAGTAATTATAAGTAATATAAAGTATATAATATATATATGGTTTTATATTTTTAACTATAGTTGTGTATAGTCGAATACATAAAATAATATATTTTTGTGTTTTTCACATTTTCTCTATTTTGGATTTTTATATGATTTTGCTAATTTCTATGTATTTTTAATGTATACAAAACAATGGTAAATAAATATAGTCGAATGTTTTTGGGTTTTAAAAATAGATAATAGTCTCAAAATTTTCCAAAACTATTTTTATTATATATATATATATATTAAAGATAAAATAAGGAATACAACTATTTTTTTATTTTTATAATTTTTTATGATTTTTATAAAGTTTTTATGATTTTTAAGTTTTTTTTTGAATTTTTAGTGATTTTTGTCCGAAGGTAGGATATATAATAATGTAGCTACTCTGACTTTTTTTTAATTTTCAAAGATGGCTTTATATTTTTTGGATTTTAATAATTAGATGGGGAATAAAATGTTTGTTTTGATTTTTTTATAAATAGGAAAATCACTTAAATGCCATGCGAAAAAAATATATGATCTACACAGCAAACATCTTAGATGGTTTTCCTACAATTTTTAGAATTAAAAAGATATTTTTAATAATAAATATACAAAAATAAATTTCTAGAACTATCAGGGACCTATATGCAAATCAAGAAAAGTTTAAATGAATTTAATATCACACTAAATAAAGTCCAGTGGCATCAAAATAATTTAACCAATTAAATCCACATTTAATAAACACCAGGTAGGGGTACAAATGCAGATAAAAGAAATATAATGCCTTGCATGAAATTATTCCAGAAACTTAAACCTTAATATATAAATTATATGACTTAATATAAATTCCTAAACCCACGAGGGTTTATATGCAAAATGTTTATGCCCCACGTGCACGGGCACGTGACATGATCTGGTAGAGGACATATATGAAATATTAGGAAAGGTCAGGGGATCCTTGCAAATTTATACCTAAAATTTTACACTTAATATTAAATTTACAAAACTAAACAAAAATACAAAAAATGAGTGGGGTGCTTCGCAATTTACCCAAATACTGTGTGCTATCCGATGGCGATGGTGGCACCATGTAGGTACCACTTAAGTAATCGAGCAGTCGGGCGGGGCTTCACTTCGCCTCAAATGAGTGGTCCAGATTAGATCCGGGTTGCACCTTCAATCTGACGGCTGGGAGGTCGGTTGCAAGAACAACCAAGAACACCCAAGGGGCTCACTTCGATCGCTCCTATATTCCTGCTCTGGCCACCACTCTCTTCGCCTACGAGACCAAAATCTTCTTGGGAGCCAGCTGCACTTGCAGAAGGCTCCAAGATGTTCCAGAACCCAACAAAGGGGTCCTGAAGCTCATGTGCGAACTCGGGTACATGGAGTTACTGCTTATACTTGATTCCACGCACCCCGAGGGCCCAATTAAAGCGCATGTCTGCACAAAAATACTCAATTGCTTGAGAGGACGAGCCTTGGCTAGTTTTTGAAGCTAGACAACCGATGAATGGATGGGGCGATGAAACTCTGAAAGGAGATGAAAGATGAGCTTCGAGGGCCTTTATTCTTCCAGAATCAAGGATGAAGCGATGGGGCTTTGATGGAGAAAGCATAGAGGCCTGAAGTAGGAGTGAAATGGTGGGTCGAAGACAAGCAGTTCACGGTGAATTCGAGCTGGAGCTCAGAGCTCCAACGAACTAAAGATCTAGAAATTAAACTACCTATTGACTAATTGATTAAAGTAACATTAATCTAGGATGTGGGAATGAAATGTGAAAGAGAAACCTAAGTTATCAGCTCTACTTGACCTGGGCCAAGGAGCAGCGGAGGCTTTGCTAGAGGAGCTCCGGCAGTCATGCATCACCTCTTCTTCACCCCTTTGTCCATGCCAACTCTTCGGCAAGGCGTCTGTTGTTACCAGGATCCTCAAGCACAAGGAAGATAGGGGTTACAGAGGGTAGCAGGGGATCAAACTTGCAAAAAGGGGCAGAAGAAGTTATTTATAAACAAGAGAAATGGCAAGATTCGAGGGGAGATTGTGTGTGATGGAGGCGTGGTTGGTTGATGTTGGGACCCCTAACGAAATGGAGGAATGCGAAGGGGAGGGAAATGGTGAAGGGCTCGAAGGCTGGAGAGGCATGAATGTCGAAAAATGAGATAAGTCATAGGTCTCGTGACTTCTGACAAGTTTATTAAATAAAAATCAAATACTTGAAAAGTATTTCTTATTGTATGTATAATTTTATGGGTAATTTTATTTATTTTTACAAGCTTAATTATTAGGTGTTGATATTTACATGTATATACATAGGTACATTTACCTATATTTGAGTTAGTTTATTTTGTATTCTATAATTTATTATTACATAGACATGTTTTATATATTTAAAGTGTATTTAAATACATATTTATGTATTTTTATTTGTTTTTCTGATTTTATTTGTTTACTTTAAATAAACAGGGGTGTACATATTATATGTATAATATACATATATATATAATTTATTTCAATATCTTTTTAATGCTTTTATTGTTTGTTTTATAAAAATATAATGAAATAATATTCATATATATTTAAAAATATAAGAATGGTAAAAATATAAAGAATGAATAAGTTGAATATAATATACAATTATATGGGACAATGGGGACCCGAAAGCCGATGTCACATCTTAGCTCCATTTTAAATGAAACCACTTCATTAGATAGATAATTTAATTTATTTGAATAATAAAGGTGAGTATGGTCAACTTTGAGCTTGTATGGAGGAGTTATTGGTATGTAGAGTTTTGTTTGCGACTTTTTCCTCTATGTGTTCTAGTCGCACGGTGTAGTATTTTATGTGCAACTATTTTTGCATTTTTCTATGTATTTTTATGTACATGTTTCATGTTGAGGGTCTCTTTATTTGAGGTGTGTATAATCGAAAGTATAGGGTAAAAGGATTATTTATTGAGTATTGAATTAGGGTTGAATGGTATTTTCTATACAACTGGGTGTCTATCTCTCCTTACTTCATTTCTGGTCAACCAAGTCAATATTGCCTTGGTCTCGGGGTCTAAGGTCATTCAGTATTTTCAATACTTCATTTCTTTTTCTTTTTCTTTTCTTTTCCTTTATTCTTTTAATTTTAGATTAAATGCATGTATTTACAAATATATATATATAGGTTAAATATTGAGTGTTATTTTGTATAAATTAATTTTATTTACAGACATTTAACATGGGATTTAAGGCTAAAATGAAAGAATGAAAGTGATGAAATAGAGATTAATCAACGGCTCAACTTCGAGCCACGTGGTAGCATCTGATGCTTTAGTCCGTGGGTCAGTCCATCCGAGACTTTGAGGTCGGGGATCGCCTGGGGGGATGATCTGGATCGTAGGATCAAATTATTATGATTATATCCAACAATAACTATAAGTTCTTCTCGATGGCTCTCCTCCTCTACGGTGGTGCAAACGTTGGGCTTCGGTGAGCGTGATGTTCCTCTTATATGCTCCTCAGAACTCGAAGAAGGTTGAACCATGATGAATCCATGATTCATCTACTCTAAATAAATGATCTTAACAAAATGACCTTGTTAATTCACTAATCAGATCCAATGAGATAGATTTATTAACATTCATTAACAATGCATGAGATTGGGATTAAAACCTCTAATTAAATAACATTATTTTTTACCTTGATTAATCTTATTATTTTATGTACAAAAATAAAGTATTTTGACTTATTTCTTTCCCATTCATATTCTTCAATTAACAAATTAATTTGGCATTAAGAAACAAAATCCAAAAAAATCACAAAGTCTAGACAAAACAAAAGAATGTGAGTCTATATATGTTTTACATTATTTGATTTTATTACACCTTTTTCTAAACTTATAAAAATCCCTAAAAAATAGATTAATGTTTATATAATGTATATATATCGTCTAATTAAAATCCAAATAAAAATACAAAAAATACAAAATAAAAATTGAGGTTTAATTGGTAATTAATCCTTATTTAAAAAAAATATGCGATTGATTTCTTTTGCTTTTTGGTCCTTCATGAAAGTTGCAGATCTCATTGAGACAACAACTTTCATGTTGACCACTTTTTGATTTGACATTCCCTTCTATTTGTTTTCAATTTTTTTCTCTCATTTTTCACTCTAGTCAACATTCTCACCACATGGCAGCTCCCCATTCACCGCATCATGCCCCATCAGCCTTTGGCCTTGGCCGGGTAAAGGTTCTTATCCTCTAGCCAACTCCAGTTATGGACGTTGGATCAGAATCAATCCAACGGGTCGCAGCCTTCTCGCTCAACCACCCTCCTCATGTGAACTGTGCATGCACTCCCCATGTGCTTAGCATGTGCGCCCTCCCATTCGTTGGATCTCGGAGAATCCAAGGGCATCTACGCTTCATCTTTGACCTTTGTCCATTGCTCAATCATCCACTGAACTCATCATCTCTCCGCCTCGCATCGACCACCTCCAACCTAGCGCCACCATTCACTAAAACCGTAACCCTGAATGCAACTCAACTCCAACGGTTACCCATCTCCACCTCATTGGATTCCTTCCTCCTTCGTCGACCATCCGCTGCATGCAATGCTCCCCTCTGACAATTCGTCCTCCACCTATATAAAACCTCAGCTCCACATCCATTATGACCTATCCACCATTTCCATAAACCCCTCCACCTCCATTAATCAACCCAGGTGACAGCATGCAGATTCCTTGTTGAGTGATAAAGGAGGACGAGGTTAGGTGCGATACATGGCCTTCTCCTTGGCTGTGCAGCAGTCGCCTTGAGATGCTAGAGCTCGATCCTTTCTTCTCGGAGACCTCGTTCGAAGACCAAAGAGGAGCTTTGAGCTCCTCCATCCGAGGTAACCTCCGTCGCCTTTTTTGCTCCTTCTTTACGTTCAATCCCACTTATCTCCTCTGCTTCCATATCCCTCCCCCTTTATCCTTCTTCGACTCAACTTAGCAAAGACCCAATCCTTGAAACCACTCCAACTGATTGCCCTCAACCTCTTCCCTCTCTGTTTCTCTTCTAGATTATCCATATCATCAACGCAACTCCTTTTCCCAGGAAGACATAGCTGCACTGACTCCAGCCACCTTCGTTCGTCGTACCCCATACATCAGAAGCTTCCGCCTCCAACGTTCAACCACCTCTAAAGCTTATGAGCTCCCTCATCCTATGTACCTTCGCGTACATACACAATCTAGAAGGAGGAGGAGGTGCTCTATCGCCACCACTCCTTCTCTATGAGTCCAGACCCCCTTACACCAGGACAGGAGCTTCGAAGCTCTGCCAACTGCTTTGTCGTCCTTCGGCCTCACATTGAGGAAGAAGCATCTAGAATGTACATGAACCATATGATTAGCCCTTATCCTACGGTCCCTCTCCAACTATTCCTTGACCATACGATCGCATCTCTGAGCGCATGCATGCCGTCAGATCAGTGGTCACCCTAGCCTCTCTCTTCAGGTGTTCCGAGAGCCGCCTACCTCGATACGAGACTCCAATTCACGTGCAGGATGCACGTGACTTGGAATTTTACGTTGAAGCCCTCCCGACTCCTGTATTTGAAGAAGAGCCCTCACATAGGGCAAATTTCAAAGGTAACCCTCCGGGTTTTGAGAAGCACATATAAGTCCCCTAAGGACCAATTTGAGATAAAAAGTTTGTTTTATTTGCATTCTAGTCCATGAAACTTCATCTTTGCATAAAATTCTCATTTCTAATCCATTTTATATGTATTTTATGTCATTTTGAAGCTTGTTGCATGATCTTTTATATTTTTATATCTTGTGAATAATCCAAGGCTTTATTGATTTGTAATATTATTAGAGGATTCATTTGATCTTTAAATGCTCAAATTGACTTATTTGTGTTATCGTATTTTGAGGAACAATTGATCTAAATTACAAGAGCTTATTCGACGAGAATTGGTTGATTGATTTCCTTAGTATTATTGTCTTGGTTATTCGTCAAGGATTAAATCACGAGGAAAAATAGGGGTCATTTTTTATCTTTAGTGCTCTCGTTATTTACAGGATTATTTATTCATTGATTAATCTTCTAGCTTGCAACTTATAATTATATTATTAAACCTTTCTTGAACTTCACCGAAGTTTGTGCCTCATTGCCTCATTTATTCGAGGATTTTATCGATTACATTGCTTGAAGAGTAATTTGTTACATATCTTTTTTCTTCCTTTCATTTATTTTTCATCGGTTTGATTGCATCGTCGTCTAAATTATTTTATTACATAGGGATTAATTTTGTAATTAGTTAATTATCTAGATTAATTTTAAACTAAGCAACTAAAAATCATCGATTCCTATATCAGGGCCGGATCCGGTTAGTTAACAGTACGTCCCACAAACTATACTCATCGCAGAGAGAGGCTTTTCGATAATAGAACAAAGGGATATTGTCTGAACAAAGGACGGAGTCTAATGCCGGAGGGAGGGATCAAGTCTGTTTTCCGTCTAATGCCAGAATGGATCCTGGTGAAGAAAGAGTACTACCATCCTTCGGACGAACTCTCCTCTCTGTCCTTGCTTTGAATAATATTATAGCCAGTTAAAGAAATGATATATTAAAGAACAGCTCGCACCCCTTCTCGGTCTGGTTCTCCGCAACTGAAGTAGGATTGAAGTAACTGCCCAACTGGGTGTACTGATGCTTGGGGAAAGAGCCTTCTAAAAACTCGACAGAAGGTCAATGAAAGTCCAATTTTCCACGGTCGATCTATGTTACAAAGCATCTTATATATGATAGCTGGCCCGAGGATGAATTTCGACTCCAACCGGTGGGGTACCGGTGCCTGTAAGTTGTGCTCCGGGACTGTCGACCCTGATGCTCATAGAATATGTCGACTAGTCCCATCCGTGGACTTCCTTCAAGGATAGATGAAATCCCCGCCTTAGGCTAAACTAGGATCAACCGTCAGTTTCATTAATCAAATACCATCAAAGCTTATGGAAATATACAATAGTAGTTTTCCTTTGCTTCCTAGCTATTCTTTCTAGATCTTTTATGAAGTCAGAGAGTATTCTAGTACTACGATCGCTAAATGACGATAGATGAATACGATCCTCAGAGAACCAACTCACTATATCATGAGGATTTATAGCATCTTCAGGATGAGTACTCAAAAGGCCTATAGCATATGGCACATGAACACCATTCTCATTGATAATTGTTTCCATATCAGCCACAATGAATGATTTCTTATCAGATGAAACCTTATTGACTTTTTCTACACCAAATTCTCCTTTAGGAGCTTCCACTGCGGTATAGGTAGAAGGAGATAATACGGAAAACCCCTATGTATAAGGTTCGAAATGGTGAATTGAAGTAGAGTAGACTGAGGCCGATGGTGGAAAGAAAAAGCCGCGGTGCCGGTCCCATCTCTCTCCAGACCTAACGTGGTAGTTTCCCATCATGGGGCTTTCGGTATATAGATTGAGCCATTGCCAAGGATCCCAGTCTTGTCGAAGGTGAAGGTGAAGTCCCTGATATTGCTCAGTTGATCAATCAGGCTCCACGTCCTTGGGTCATCCTCCCTCTGCTCCCCTAAAGCGCTTTGCAGAATGAAAGTCCATCGCGTTAGTGAAGCTTTGTCTTGCCCCGGGAGCTCGCTTCCAGTGCTCATCTTAGCAGGAAAGTGAGTGCTCTGCACCGATTTCTTTTCTTCTTCCCCGAGCTGCCTTATTGTTTGCGCTTCTCCCACGCTCGGCTAAGTCGTCGAACCTTCACGCCAAATATATATTTAATCAAGCTTTCTCAGTAGCAAAAGCACTTCGCCCCTCCCGTCAAAGGATAAGAAAGAGCACCCTGCCCGCAAACATTACTTTCTATTAGTTGACGCCCCCCCTCCCCGACAATTGCGGGTATTTCGAAATGCAATAAAAGACTGAAAGTGGTCCTTCCATCTTTCTCTTAATCAGACCGCGTTCCGCAAAAAGTAGCCCACTGGAAAGAAAGGTCGTGTTTCAACCGAGGGTGGTGTGTACTTACAAACTCTACGAGTTGCAAGTGAATGGGTGCCTGGCGAACGGAACACGCCATTTTCTTCTTCCCACCCCCGGGGGCAATTGCTTCGCACCTGACTACCCCTTATCTTATGTTCACTTCGTCAAGCGTGGTCGCGATCTCGTCGTCGTAGAAGCCTTTTCTCGGTGCGTGGAGCCCCACCCCAACGAGGAAGGTGTTAGTGCTTGCTTTCTCATGGAGTGTAGGTGGATGCCTCTTTTTGTGCTACTCCTACGGGAAGAATCAAATGTCTTGGTTTCAGCTTCTAAAGGCTGCCCTCTCTCGGCTGGATGTTGGTCCAGCCTACTACGAGGATCCCGTACTAAGTGCTTTCTCCCTCCTGGGTCTCGTGGTTCCTATGCCGTCGCCTTTCCCGGTCCTTTTCTTTTAGTGCTTCGACCCACGAAAAGTGGATAAGATGGTTGCGCTCCAGCTCACTCGACGAATGGGACGATAGTGGTCCGTCGATAAGCTCGTTCTGATCGTCGGACGCAGCACATTGGAATCCTGAAGCACTGATAACCGCCAAGTACCCTTTGTTAATTCGGTCAAATTAATGTCCAAATTAATTAAAGTGATTCGTTGCAGTCGGATACGAGGGGTTAATCAAAAACCACTTATCGATTAATGTGAAGTTAATTTTAAGCGGCAATTTTTTTACTTGGTGGAAGTCCAAGGTCGATCTCAGGGAGGCATCTGTCTCCCAAGATAAATTTAAGCAATTATTCAAGTGTTGATTTTCGAGGGTAATGTTTTTGGTCTTTTTAATTTTTGTGCAGACTTATGCAGACAATGCAGGCCAATTTAATGTTCAATTTAATTATGGTATCAAATGAAGTCCAAAAATTATGAAAATTGGCCAGATGGTTAATTATGATGAAAATGACCTACACTAATTTTTTTAGAATTTTTCGACACTAAATGAATTTACTGTGAATTAAATAAACAGACAGAGTGATTTTCAGTATTTAATTTTTAATAAATATCAAACCACAATTTTTCCAAGAACTAAAATTATCCTTGGTGGCTCTAATGATAAGGGACCTAGGAAAATTAACAGAACTTAATTTCACTGTGAAATTAATTAATTAAAATTAATCTAAGAAAATCACTTAACAATTTATTTAGGCCTCGATATGCGTGCAAATGCTATGAAATTTTTATGGTATGTTAAAAATGATGTCCTTAAGCTACTGTGAATTTTTGATGAATTTTGGAAGCGTAGAGAATTAACTAAAAATCAAAAGGTCACTGGGCAAAATATGTCAACAATTCACCAATTAATTCATTAATAATTCAAATGAGCTTACAAAAATAAGACACGTGTACCAATAGACAGAGGACAAAATTTCAAACAAAATGCAATTTTTAGAATTTCAAAATGATGAAAAATGCACTCTAGGGATGCGTGCAAACACAGGGGTGTAAATGCAATACAGGAAAATTAAAATTTCAATAAATAAATATGCAGACAGGGACTAAAATGCAATTACCTATAATATGGGGGACTCTTATGCAAATTCTCCACAGGGCACGTGCTCCTCACGTGGGGTCTGCTTCACAGGGACCTCTTTGCAATTTTGAAAAGCTCCAGGGGCCTCAGTGCAATTTACCCAGGCCGCACGTGCTCCTCACGTGGGCGGCCTAGGCTCGGAAGGCTGCGGAGGTTCGGAGCGAGGCTCGGGTGCTCTGGCGGTTCGGAGCGAGGCTCGGTGTAGCCTCGGGTCGACCGAGCCTAGGCTTGGAGGCCGAGGCTCGGACTCGTCGACGTGGCGTGCTGCGGGCCTTTGGATCAAGGTCGATCCAAAGGTTGGCGATGAAGACGCGTGGCAACGGGAGGGCCCGTCAGATCTGAGGAGCGATCAACGGTTGAGGACGGCCGCGGTGAGGGGACGCGTGGCGAAGTGAGGACCGTTCGATCAACCGATCGAACGGCAGCTGCTCTTCTTCCTCGACGGCCCTCCGCCTTCTGCGGAGGAGAAGGCGGGGCTCCGGCGATCGGGCTGTAGCTCCGCCCGTCCTTCCCGTCATCGATGGAGGTCGGTGGCGAGTCAGAGGTGCTCCAGAAGACGTGCTGATGGTCGACGAAGCCCCCGGTGGGCTCAGGAGCGGTGGAGCTGCGCTGAAGCTCGATGACGAAGAAGCTCGAAGGGAGCTCCGGCGAAGCTCCGGCCAGTGAAGAAATGAGGACCTGCAAGGGGTTAGAATAGATAGCCGAGGCGTGCAAGTGCTCGTGGAGAGATGTAGATGGTCGGCGAGGCCTACGGTGTAAAGGAGGTGCGCTGGAGATGAGCTCCGGCCAAATGGCGGAGCTGTTGGTCGGAATAGTGCGAGAAGCGTCGTCGGAGTGGGCAGATGGGACAGCGAGGATGGGAGCTTCGACGCGAAGCTCGTCGAGGTGGATTGGGAGCGAGAAGGTGGCCGGTGGCGGCGAATAAAGTCGGAGAAATCGGAGAAAAATCAGAGAAAGATCAGACGAAGGATGGAGGGGGTTACCTGGGGAATGGAGCTCAGATTTGAGCTCCAGGTCTTCACTCGAAGGATCGGTAGGGTCCCGAGCTCGCGCAGCTTCGCGGAGGGAGGCTGTGACACGGCAGAGCTTGCCGTGGATCTCGCCGGAGAAGAACCTTGTCTTCGCTCGAAGACACACCCAATTGCTGTCACCAACGGATCGATCTGAGCTCGAGACACCTCTCTGGAGTGGCGGATGGGGCTGAACGTTGCCGGTGGCGACGTATTTATAAGGTGAAGGTGGTGGGTTGGCTGGTGGAGTAGCGAGGTTGGTGGTCGACGTGGGGCGACTATGGTGGAGATGGTGGAGCGTGAGGGAGCTGGTGAGGGAGAGGGATGAGTGGGTGACGTCGTGGGGGTGTCAGCGGTGGAAGAGGGTGGCTGACGTGCGTCCAAGAATAGGAAGGGGGCGCCCCTCCCGCAAGGCAAGGGACGTGGGGGAGAGGGGCGCCTGGAGGTAGGAGACGAGGTCTCCACCGTTGGATCGTGTGATCCAACGGTGGGGATCAAGGGGGAGCTGGTCGGGTAGGATTAGATCTGGGGCGCGGAGATGATGGGCTGTGGTGGAGCCACGTGGCGAGATGGGGACGAAGCGCGAGCGGGCGGCCTGGATGAGAAGATAGAGATGATCGAACGGACGAGGCTCGCTGGGAAATGAGACGGCTGAGATCAGAGGATCGGGGATGCGATCAAGCGGCGTAGATGCTGCCACGTGGATGGCCCTGGTGAAGGCGCTAATGTGCGGTGTAGATCGAGGCAAGAGAAGATCTGACGGCCATGGATTTAAACGCGCGTGGAAAAGGCTGGACCGTTGGATCTGAAGCGAGATCCAACGGTTGAGGGCGCAGGCGGATGAGGCGATGGGAGGCGGGCCGCGTGGCGCAACCAGAGGGCGCCACGTGGCCTGCTGTGAGTGGCTGGAATAAGATGCACGTGTAGAGAGAAGAGGGAGCCGAATTTGGAAAAACTCAAAACATGAAAGTTGTAGATCTCGATGAGATCTACAAGTTTCATGTTGACCAAAGACGGAGATGAGGTCAAATATGATACATAAATATAAGGATACATAAATATACATATGTAGTATACAAAGTGGCCCAAAAACCCAAGTTTCTCATACGAGCTCCAAATTCAATGAAATTAGTCTCATTTTGAAGGTCTTTTAATATGTAGTATTCTAAGAGTAATTAGACCTAATTCGGAGTTTGTATGAGGGCTTTATGTGTATTTTAGTGTACAAGGGTTCTCAGGCTACATTGGCTATTTTACAAGGGTGATTTTTGGCATTCTTCCCTATATTATCAACTAAGGAGTATATATTATAGAGAAGAGGTTATTTTAGGGATTGGGTATTTTACAAGGGATTTTGGCTTCTTATTTAAATGCAAAATGAGCTGCTAAAATGTATGATTTATGACTGCATGCATGAGTGCTATTTATGCAATATAAAAGGAAATATGCCTCTATTTTCTCGGGAACAAGGCTCTATTTTTGACTTTTGAAGTGATGAATCACAGATTCATCAAGCACCACCACGAATGCTACCGCGCGTGTGCATGCGACGTGGTAAGGCACCACCAAGTTGTGCCAATAGCCAACTCCGGCATGTCAGCTTAGTGGTACTCATCAAGCCACAACCATGTCTAGATTCCCAACAGGGGTTCCTTTTACCCCTGAAGCCCCCTCTGACCCCCTTCAGGGAGAAATCCTTCACCTTTTTCAGATCAGAATCGGATTATATACTAGTTGCGAAGGGAAGAAAAGAAATAACCCCAAAGAAATTGGGGTTCCCAATGCTTCTCCATGCCCAACGAGATGCGTTAACCTCGAGATGCTTGACTCCTAACCCATGGTTCTGAGACGAAGCTTAACCTGAGTCTCGGTTAAGAACAGCGATGACCTACGTTTCACATGGCACACGATTCCATGGATAGTTGAATTCGGGATCGTGATGGAGGGCATAGCTTACGATCACCGGCTTTGATCATGCCCCCCGGCATTTGCTCCAGACATTGCACAATGATCAGAATACTTTATCGCATCTCTTCGATACGGATACAGTAACGATCGTAGCGATCTCCCTTGGTACCTACCGTACGTCAAAATCCAATTGGTCGTAAACATTGTAAGGTGATTCTCTTCACAAATCCCAGCATACCCCAGAACCTCTTAACATTACACCACTGAATCCCCAATCCTTTGCTTGTCGTGCAGTGACAGTATCGATATCCACTAACCATTGTTTCCAGATACGGTTGCTGGTTAACATCTCTTCTAATTCGTCGATACGAGAAGCAAAATGTTGTGTGAAGGAATCAATATCTCGACATAAGCCAAGAGGCAGATCTTGTGCCTCTCCACCAGGTCGTATGAAACTGGCATGCATCATGGCTCCCGAGACTCTTTCATAGAATTCCAACAATTTCTCTCGCTCATCAAAAGCCCAAAGGAAGGGAGTTAATGCTCCCACATCCATAGCATGAGTAGTTAAAGCAAGTAAATGATTTAAAATTCGAGTGATTTCACAGAATAAGACTCGTATATATTGAGCTCGTGATGGTACCTCGTAATTCAAAAGTCTCTCTACGACTAAAGAATAAGCGCGTTCTTGGGCCATCATAGAAACATAGATAGGGTCAACGACGGAACGAACAACGAAACTTGACGACGGCTTTTCTGTACACGTTCACTTGCATCACTTAGACAAGTGCTCTCCGAACCGTGCAATAAGGTCACCCATAACACGGCTCTCCCACTTGAGTGACCTGGGACCTAGGCCGGAAAATGGCAGCCTTTTTTTGAGGCCCCGCTGGAAAAGGGAGAAGTCTGGAGCCCTACTATATATTTCCCTTAGATCGGGGGCAGGACAACTGGAGTTCGAAAGTAGGGCCAGGCGGGAGGTTAAGGCAAGAAGAAGAAGAGAGGCCTCTCCTGTGGGGGAGAAAAAGGTGTTGTCATCTACCCTCCCATCTATAAGTCATTAGCATGCCAAAGTCTGTTCACGATTTGAAAAAGACTCCTGACCGACCGTCCCCCTTGTGCCTTGTGGGGGACTAGGCGCCCTCCTTTCTAATATTTCTTATAACCCTCCAAAAAAGTTCCCAATCGTCTATCGCAATATATAATAGGCAGCCAGCTTCCACCTTATCTTTCTCTTTGTTGCTAACCCTGACTTGACCTCTCCCCATTCTCTAGTCTCCCGCACTGCTCGACGTGTGCGACTCCGTATGAGGACCTCCTTCACATTCATTCTTTGAGAATCTACCCACTCTCCGTTCACACGGTTATAAATTAGGAGGAAGGGCGGGCAACATGTACCACGAGCCCTCTGTCCCACACATCGATACAGAAGTGACGTATGGTTCACCGGTTCCATTGAATGTTCCGGTCTCTCGGCAAAGATAGTTTGAGTGTGCAGTCTTGCTTCGGATGCTTCACCATAGTCGTCCCAGTTCCCGTTCTTTTCCGGTGCACTCGCTTTATATCTCTGACACAGAAGTCAAGACGCGGTGGGAAGGAAGCAGCCCCCGCCTCCGTCCGACCGATCATTCCGCTGGCATCTCGCATTCACACCCCTGTTTGACTGCCACTCGGGGATGCAGTTGTAGATACGTTCGTCTTCGTGGGTCGTTGGCTCCACCTCAGGTATCCTTCTATGGCATGTTGTTGTCGTCACCATATATAATATATCAATTAGTCATATCTACTTCGCTGCGGGTCAGCCCCTCCGAAAGAAAGGGAGGACTTCATTCAGTGACTCCACGATCGCCGTCTAAATGATCAAAATAAGGTAAAGCTTGAAGATAAGTTTTGTACTCTATTAATTTCTCAGTCCCTCTAGTCGGGTGGGCACCGGCCGACCGGATCCCCCTCCAAACCGTACGTGCGGGGCTCCCTGCATGCGGCTCACGCCATTCGAGGTGGTCCGGAGGGGGGAAAGGGGGGGTTCTACTGCTCGATACATGAATGATGGTAGGCAAGGTTGTCGGACTCCTCCCCCGTTGACTCGTTCAAGAAAAGTCGCCCCAACCCCCCCCCCCTCTAACCTAGAATTTCCGTCAAAAGACCCGGCCTCCCCTGGCTCTTCCACCGTCCGGGCTCCCTTTCCTCCCCCTTTTCCCTGCTCCCCCGGCGTAGGCCTACCACGCTTCGCGCCTACAGTCTTTTCGACAGACGGTTTTTACCAGTAGTGTCATCCCCCCCACCGGCTGCTGCTAATAAATTGGTGGGGTTGTCCCACCCTCGCTACTCTCGCTTAAAGGCTCCCCGTCTCCCAGGAAATTCAGTGGTTGACTTGGAAAACAGGCGGGTTACACGTTCCACTGTGCCGAGATGTGAGGTGCAGGTGGTGATATACACCCCGGGGTATGCGCTAAGTCGACGGGCACTCCAGGACCCACCAACGCTCGTGAAAACCCGTCGATCCTCCCCGACCTTATGTGTGGATAATGAGGCCACCTTCACAACCTTCTCCCTCACTTAATATTCTGCTTCGTGGGCTAAAGTGAGGCCAACCCTGTTCGCTTGAGTTACTCAACCGCCCCGCCTCTTGCCCTCATGACGCACAAGTCAAAAAAAGAGGGGTTTCAAAGGGGGACCTTTCTGGGGGGTAGGAATTTAGGCGGGGTATCCCCCTCGGCATCAGCGGCTTCGTGCTGCACCAGAGTGATCCAATATGTGGTTCCGCACGTTCCACCACTTCTCCGTTCATTTCCAATACCGATCGTGAAACACCACGAGCAGCACGATGTTGAGATCCGGAATTCAACGTGAAAATTTTGATTTGCCTGCTCCTAGTCGTCATGGGAAAGAAATGAAGAAAGAAGAAAGAGATTATTCCCCTTGACGCTTGTCCGGTACCCCTCGGGAAGGGCCTTTGCCCGCGCGCGAGGGATCTACCCTATCATCTTGCATGTAAGCGAAGCTCCTTTGGTGGCAGCAAGACTGAGCGATGATTGATGCGACTCGATTGAGTGTTTCAGAGAGAAGAGAAGGATCATGGCACCCTGGAACCATGACATCCAGCAACAAACATCATCTCGTTGCTGCGTGCAAGATACATCTATGCCGGACTTCCCGGCTTATCACGTTTATTAGATAGAAAAAAGCGACAGCGGATTGACCTTCTTTCCTCTTTGGCTTTATTTGCAACTATTATTCTTTTTGAACTTGTATTTAATGAGCTTTATTTGTCAACGGCTATTTCATTTTTTGTTTTGATCTTTGCCACTTGCAAGCAAGCGGTGGGATGTTGCGCAAAGTCGAGGTCTCAGAAGCCTCCTCATGAAAGAAAGTGGGGAAGCAGAGAATGGGAGAAGCCCATCAAATGACGTATGGTCTTACCGGGTGTCTGAGTAAATCCATGTGTCACCAATCTTGCCTTGTAACGATCAATGCTCCCATCTGCATGATATTTCACAGTAAACACCCATTTGAAACTGACAATAGAGGCATCAGGAGGAGCGGATACCAAACTCCATGTACCACGTGATTGCAAAGCAGCCATCTCTTCCTCCATAGCTAAATGGCATCGAATATCTTTGAAGGCCTCATGGTATGTTTGTGGAATATCCACGTCAGAAAGAGTAACTGCAAATCTCTGAAAATTCCATGTCAGGCGATGAAAGGACACATGGGAAGCAAGCAGATATGACACACATGTATGCTTTTGCTTCTTAATGCCAACGGGTATGTCAAGGTCCTCGGGAACCTCCTCCTGCAATGATCCATGCACAGAAATATCGCCAGACCCATCGTTAGAAAACATGTTATCAGAACAAACCTGGAGCGTGCTGGATGACGGGCGATGACCATGAGCAGAAGCTGGCCAACGGGTATAGTATTTTGGTAAGGGTGGAACAATGGTCACATGCTTCTGTATAGAGGGAAGTGGTGGTGGTGGTGGTGTAACGGGTAGAGGAGACAACTGACTCGTAGGAGGAGGTGGCATGTACATTTCAGTATCAGACTCTGAAGAAGCCAACCTATCACCTGCAGGAGAGAAGTACATCAGGGACTCAAAAAATGTGACATCAGCACTGATATAGTATTTCCTGCGTAATGGACTATAGCACCGATATCCCTTCTGGATCATGGAGTACCCAACAAACACACATTTGACAGCCCTAGGAGAGAGCTTGTCAAGACATGGAGCCAACTGGTGAACAAATGCAACAGAGCCAAAGACACTGGGAGTAAGAGAGAACAACTCCTTTTCAGGGAAGGCTATAGAGAAAGGAATTTTCTCACCCAAGATAGTCAAGGACATGCAATTCACTAGATTACATGTCGTAAGAACACCATCACACCGTCATCTACTGCAACAAGATAAATCTCGTGTCCCTGGTGATCAGAAAAATAACTTGGACCCCAAATATCGACACGAACTAACTCAAAAAGGGAGCTACTTCTCTGACTCTGGCGACTGGGAAAAGCTGACTGATGATGATTTCCCAACTGACATGCTTCACATTGGAAGGAAGAACCTGAGTGCGGCAAAATGCGACACATCTTCTGGAGAGGGAGGTGGCCAAAACATAGATGCCAAGTATAGAGAGAGACTGGTCCAGTTGAACGAAAGGATGCGCCTGCATAAGGAGTGTGAACCGAGCGATAAAGGCCACCCTGCTCACGGCCACACCCAATCACTTTGCCCATAAGGATGTCCTGAAAAACAAGAGACGATGGGTCAAAAATAGCTTGACAGTGCAAATTATTTGTAAGTTGACTAATAGATAACAAATTCATAGAGAAATCCGGAGCATGCAACACATTCTGCAGATGCATCGAGGGCGTCAAACTAATCTCCCCATGTCCTGTGATCGGGGAATGAGTCCCATCGACTATCACCACGGTTCTTTCTGGAGGAACCTATCTATATGTTATAAGATGCTGTCAGTCTCCACATAAATGATGTGTCGCCCCTAAGTCCATAATCCACTCCGTAATCTCATATCCATGACAAGATGTAAAAGCATAATGACTACCTGAGGTATTGGTTGTAGAGGACGTATTGGCAGAAGCGGAAGCTGCCACATCTGAATGGCCTCTGGAGATGAGGCGGGAGGTATGATATCCCTAAGTCTGGCTATGAGATCATCAAATATTTGATCTGAAGTAGGTGCAGGAGACTCAACATGTTCCGCTACCCGTGCTGATGCTGGGAAACCATGCTTAGAATAACATGTATCCTTTGAATGACCGGGATGATGGCAATACGTGCAGGGTTGACGGATTCGACCCCCTCTACCACGAGGTCCACATCCACAAAAGGTAGACGAGCCGCCTCCGCCCTTGGAGGTTGCCATTATCAAAGAGGTCTGGCTAGTAGTAGCAGTTGGAACAGTGATCCTTTTAAGTCTACGGAAAGCTTCCTCTATAGGATTAATAGTAGCATCTACAAGGATCTGAGAGTGAGCAACGTCATATTCAAGATCGAGTGCAGCAAGGAATACATCAACCATGGAAGCGTTCCTGTATGTCTTCTGTTGCTCAGCAGTGGCCGTCAAAGGCATGAAGCTGTGGAGCTTCTCAAACATCCCGCGTAAGGATGTATACAGTGAGTGGAGGGGTCGTCTGCTCTACTTGACAGTGAAGATATCATGCTGTAGTTGAAGGATCTTGGTATCATTCAGTGCCTGAGAATAGATTGCTACGAGAATATCCCACATTTCCTTGGTAGTGGGCTGATGCAATACATCATTGACGATCTCTATCATCAAGGTACCTGATAGCCAAACTTTGGCATATGCGTCGTCCGCCTCCCACGAGGCGTGAATCCCTGTTTTCTCCTCCGGTTCATCGTCGGTAAGAATATACTTCTTACCGTCAGACTTCATAAGGCTCATGAACTGCATATCTCATAGCTCATAGTTTGTCCCGTCCATCTTGACAATTAGCGCTGGACCTCTGAAGACACCTGTGGTAGGTACATCAACTTTGTTTTCTGACATGTTGCCGAATGAAGATCACATGGGTTTTGTATACCGATAGATATATGTCTACACTGACATGTGAGGATTCGATTGTATATGTAGACTTGTGCAATCGAATCCATCAACCGGAGCGAAAGAAGAGAGAGGGTGACGGAAGCGGGGGCCGACGACCTGGCAGCAACTGTGGAGAGGCCCGAGGAGGGCTGGCAGCGCCGAGGAGGTGCGCGGGGAGGGGGGCTGGCGGTGCCGGCAAAAAGGAGGGCTGGCGGGCGACGACGATGAGATTGAAAGGGTGGGGGTGCTGACGGGTGTGTATTAGGGTTAGGGTATACGAGCTCCGGACTAGGACTGCCGATCTGATACCATGTTGGAAGAAATGAGTGCGTTGTTTATTTCTGAGAACCCTAAGCTCTCTTTTATAGATGAGAGTCCTATGGGTAAATTACATAGGATGTATACAAAGAAATAAAATAAAGAAAAAGGTACATAGAAAATATGGAAATATATAAATATCTCTACGCATTTCAATCAAATAGCACACATCTTATATATTTCTTCATATTGAAATGATCTAAGGACTTTAATGGAATAAGAAACGTAATGATGAGAAATAACTTATAACATAAAAGATTGAGAAACAATTTCCTGTAAATATTAATTTTGTTCCTAATTGTGAAGGGCGATGAATGATTCACAAGTTATGAACTCGACGAAGGGGGCAATAAAAAAGTAAACATATAATTTCTTAGAGAAAAAAGAATGTGAGTGGACGTCTCTCTATACACCAGAGTGGATGCTCCACAGGAGTCCACGTGTCTAGCTAAAAAATAAAGCTGGTGAAAACCTGGCTTTAGTATAGGTTATAGATATAGATATAGATTTTACATAACATTTACTCTGTCTATTCCAAGTGTGTTGCTCTGTTTGTTCCCTAAACGATTTGTTCATGTGTTTTATTATGTTTGTGCCACTGAACATGCTAAAATTCATCGCTACCGCCTCGCGAATGGATTACTTGTTCGAACATGTACCACATTGTTACTTGGTTAGCTTGTTCATGTCCAAAATTTATGTATCTATCATATTATTCTTACAGACGTGCCCTGCTTTTCTAAGTTATATTTGGCATGCACATGCCTAATTTGTTAGTTGTTTCGAAAAAATAATGCAACTATAAACATTTGAATATTTATATATAACTAATATACTACATAGACCTAATATATTATATATATGACGATTTAGAAATAAAACAAATATACCAAATTGTTACATCACAATTGGTTTAAGGTCGATATGTCGCAAGGGGGTGTGGTCACTTTACCCATTTTACTTGTCAAATATGTGATAAAGCCAAGCACACCGTTGTCAACTGCTATTTCCAATATTATGGGCCTTCTCAACCACTGTCTAATTTTTCTTATTATGTGGTTGTCCTACTCTTCGGTATCCTGACTCAAGTGCAACACATCATATCACACATGTTCTCTCAAGTGTGGATATGGCTTCTCCTTACAATGGTGTTGATTTCATACAATTTAGAATTGGTCAAGGTCCATCCATTTCTCATATCGGATCTAAGATTGTTCATACTTCTCATGCTCTTCATATGTTTGATGTTTTACATGTTCCTCATGCATCTAAGATATTGCTCTTTATATCTCGTTTCACTAGCGATAACTCTTGTCATTCAAGGATGTATCCTTGCCTTTTTGTGGTAAAGGATCTGCAAACCAAGCATCCTCTTCTTCATGATGACATGGTAAACGACCTCTGTAGATTGTGGTTTCCAAAGAGTTGTTTGATTTCAAAAAATAAGGCCAATTCTCTTGCCGAACGAGCATCTTTGGATATCTGGCACTGTCTCCTTGGCCACACCAGCTACAAGACTGTTCAGCAAATCCTTCGGTCATTTTCCCTAACAATTGATTACATTATCAAGAACGACACTATATGCATTTCCTGTTAAGAGTCATAATTCCGTCGTCATTCCCTGCCCTCTGTCGCCTCTTCTGGTACTTCTCCTTTTTTGCTTGTGCACTCTGATGTATGACAATATGCAATTCCTTCTGTTGCTGGACACAAGCACCATATGACTTTTATAGATGATTATAGTCAATATGTGTGGACTTATCTACTTGTTACTAAAGATCACGTCTATGATGCCTTTTTATAATTCAACAATTGTATATAATGCCAATTTTCTTATTTTATTACGGCTCCTCAATCTGATGGTGGTGCTAAATTCTCTCGAAATCACAGATAATGCGTTGGACATGTGAGCCCACGGCAAGCCATTATGCAATAAATGTTATTGCAATTCACTCCTTAATCTAAAATGACGAATAACTAATTTGCATAATAGGCCACTTAATACAACTAGGGTTATGTATCGTGGACATCTTAATAATCATACAGTTCTTGATTCAATGGTTGAATCATAGAGGTTGGTGCTTGGATGATATCTAAAGAGTTAGAATGAGGACTCATCAAGCACTGTCAAATGATTATTAACATATTACCTCCAGCTTGAGAAGGAGACAACAATACTTCTGTAAAGGTTGATATCTGACCAACCGCTGATCCTCTGCATGTGAATAGAGATTCAGAGGTGTCAGCTAAGTCAGGTCAAAGAGTTGACTTAATGAGGTCGAGGTAACCAAGACCTTTGTCGTATGTTGTCACAATGTAGGCATGCATCCTCTGAACGGAGAAATGTGTATTATTATATGTCTAAGTTTGTACATTGGATGGACCATTACTTATTACTTAATCAAGGTCTATACACTGACGAGCTGGTGTGCATACGACGACATATGAGTAATACGATCACTCAAAGGAGTCATATAGGCTCACTACCGAATCAAAAGACATGAGCTCACTCACGAGATATTAAGATCGATCAAATTCCATGCATGGCCATCTTGCTTTGGAAGTATGACAAGAATTTGTAGGTATGATATATGCTTTTGGAAAGCATATGATTGATACCAACTTCCAACGATCGAATGAGAAACTTAATGATAAAACCTTGAAGGAGATAGTTCAAATGTGATCTAAAACCTCAGGTTTATTATAGGTCTTCCAATATACAGGACGTACATGTGTTAGGAATACTCAAGGGTGATGTCATCATAAACGATTGTATAACCTTGACACTTCCATTCCGGGGGAGTAATGAGACATATTTGGATTTTAGTGACTCCTCTCAGTAAAGAAGTAATCTGATCTCAGTTCAAGTTTCGAAAATTGATCTAAATGTAATTCATATGCAATGAGAATATTAGACTTATGACTTTGATTTAATCAAACATCACTAGAATGTTCCCAAGATCTGGATTTGAGAAATGATCTCAATATCTAAGTCGCTATACGTGGAATGTACAGTCGTCATGTCCTTATATCCAAGTATCCGCAGAGAAAGTACATTATTCTTGAAAGATTTCAAGAATAATTCTATTATTGATAATATATATGAGCGTTGAAGAAAATTGATAACTAAATAAGATTTAATTATTATGAATAATATGAATGTGATTTATATTATTTCGGCACACGAGGATAGTCATCTAAGATAATAAATATGATTTATTTATCAAGGATATGATTATTGTGGATATCACTCTCCGAAATAATCACAAATATTATAAATGTGATTTATAATATATTGGAGAGATGTAATTGTAAATAGAATTTATGAATTAAATGTTGATGTGAATTAGATTCACATTGAAAACTAATTGTAAGTGCAATTTACAATTTATATTGGATGTATGAATATGATTCATATTTGTCAATGGCATGATTAAAATTATCACAAAATAATTTAGAATTATTTTGGTGAATAATTTTTCAACAAAAGTTTTTGCACATGTGGAATATATGATGATATATCAGATCTTAATGTAACAGGAATGAGAGAGCCTCCTTGCCATACATATAGTGGACGACCAACTTGAGCTCTCCAAGTTGGTGGTCGTCCACCTTATGTATGGAAGGAGACTTGCTCTCCTTCCAAGTGATTCCACATTTGTTATTTTAATTTAAATTGAATTATAATGATTGATCTTCAATATATTTAATTTGTTTTGAAATAACCATTTATTGTGTAAATTTATACAATAAAATCATGGCCATTGATTGAAAGCACAAAATCATCTACACCATTGATTTTGTATGCACATGGATTGAGATCCATGGACATCCAATATAATATAAAAGAAAGGGTAGCCCTAGATCTTTTCTTTACAACAATTGCAAGAGCAATCTCTCTCTCTCTCAATTCTCATACACGCCCCATCTCTCTCTCTCTCAATATTGTGGTCGTTCACATATTGACCTATAGAGTCTCGCAATCATCACGATGCCGTTGTACTATCGGATCGACAGCTCGTGGATCTCTGCCTTCTTCAGTGCCTCGTGCTCGTGAGGAATGGCTACGGATTTTCTGAGATGAAACCAGAATATTCTTCACTAGGATCTTCAAATTCGATTGCGGTAAGCGCACGTTTCATCCTCGCGCCCGCAAGTGCAATCTTCGTCGGATCAGACTTGAGATAGGAGGTCTATTTACTTAGAGACACGATCGCAAACACGCTTCAAGAGGTATTCCTTGTAGTTGTTTGTGTTGTTAATAAAATGATATGAGAATGATTCTCGAATCATGTGGTTTCATCATTTTAAAATTTTTAAAATCTTGCTTCCTAATGCATCTAGTATGACTAGTTGCCCTAGGTCGTATATGATGCGACCTTCATGCTTCCATGATGCATTAAGGCCCAAACCCTAGCCTTCTAGTGGTTTCAGAGCCTTGATCAAAGATCTTGGATGTGATCCAAACCCTGAGGAAACAATGTTTTTCATATCAGTTGCGGGGACTCGTGATTTATGCATATGATGCATATTTCAAATTATTTATTGGTAAAATGAAAATCCTCTATTTATGCATTGTTGGATGCATTTTTTTGGATAATAAAATGTATTTAGAATGTCTAAATATGTCTCCAAAGTAGTATCCAATTGTTGGTACCAAAAGTGCATGGACTAAAATTCGAAAATTCTCGCATTGAATTTATTTTTGCATGTATTCACAGATCTGTGAGAAATTAATCTTTGCTTACTATTTTTCCGTCATGAAACAAGGAATAAATGCTTTATTTAAGTAGAGAATTAAATCAGAAAACTGTTCGAAATTATCTCATGTGATTTCGACTTTGTTTGCCCTAGATATTCCATATTTAGTGGAATGGGTCAGATGATGATTGGATCATCAAGATTACTTTCTTAATACATTTATCATTCAATATAAATCAAGGAAATTATGAATTTACCCTGATTAAGTTGATGGTTAATATTTATGGAAATATTTGATCAAACATCAATCATCCTTGAATGAATGGTTCATGACACAAACCCTAGTTTATCCTATAATAGTTGTAGGAAAACTTTTACATGTAAAATCAAGAACATGTTTGCTTCATATGACTAGAAATTTAGGATCTTTAAAAATATTTAAGATGCCTAATATTTTTGAGTTATTACTATATATGTATCATGTAGGTCACCAAGAGCATATGATCGATAAAACCTCTTAGTATAATTTGTACCAATTATGTTATCTTGAATTGATTCGGTAATGGTGTCTAGGCCATGGATATGCTAATGAGTTACTTAATTGGCACCCTGCACTGTAGTGGAAGCGATCTCTGTTAGCATAATATGTTTGACAAGGTTTGATCCATTTCAAGGATGGGTTGCATGAGAAGTATCTGCGTACTTTAATCAACCAATTAGAATAATATAATCGTATAAATGTGAGGGTATATACTATATGGTAATATCAAGTAAATCCTAATTGTTTGTTGATTGATTAATTAGATTAATAATTGATTTAATGATATTAAATTAATTAGAACCAATTAAAATAAATACTCTATTATGTTTAGAGATGTAATTCCCTTGGAAGAATTAATTATGTGATTATGGGTCATAATAATTAATTAAAATTTGAATGAGATATGGAGGATCATATAAATGACATTCCTGGTCTCCCATCAAGGCGAAGGGTTCCATCGTCATGGATTGTATGTTGGAGATGCATGTCCAAAGTGATAGCTCATGCATACAAGCATACATGGATTGAACTCTTTGCCTCTCAAAAAAGTAATGTCGCATGCGTAGTGACCCCAATATTGATTCCTCGTATAATTGAGGTGGTATTGGATTACGCATAGTGAGTTCTATTCATGTTCACGATTGATTCAATTAACAATAGGTCAACATCACCTTAGAGGTGATGGGCCATGGGTGTTAATGACCGAATTAGGAAATGAAAGTTGGACTTGCAAGGCGGAATGAGTTCCCACTTCTTTTATCCGAATTATAATTTCTCATATGATTGGGATGTAATGAAGATAGAAAGGAGATCCCAGATCTTGCTAGAGATATTAAAAACATTAATAACATTATTCAAAGAAATATATCTATACAAATCATCTTATTTCAGATAACCTTCATCAAATTCACTCAAATATATACTCAACCATAACCAGTATCATGGTTTGGATCAATGATTAAAAATACTTGCAGTTGGACACATAATGTATGTGGTTGTAATGTGTAAGTTTCCTCATAATGATGAGAAGTGATAATTAAATAGACAATAGAACAATAACCTTCGGTTTGTATGTCTTTACAGTCTTGATCTCTCATTGAGTGTGCTTTGGAAGTAACATGTCAATGATGATCGTAATTGTCAAGAATATTCTTTAAAATAGGAGAAGATGTTTTGGCAAACATATGTTATCTCAACATCTAATCATGAATGATATAGTTCATTGCATTATGTAGAATGGTGGCTCGATAAGAGATGGCGTGCTCAAAATGTTTAAGTACCTGCTGATGAATGCCCATTCATCACTCTTTATTCTTTTATTTTAGCTACAAAACCCATGCAAAACACATGTATATTTCTGTAAATACCAATAATTGTCAAATAGCATGCATTGTGTAAAAATGAATAATTGGCATGTTTTTGTGCACAAATAAAAGAATAAAGAAACAAAAGAAAAAGAGGGAGATATTTAGAATAAATATTGAGCGACCTAATCCCAAGGAGGGCTCAGCATAGGCCTGACCGCATAAAAACCAAAATAGAGAGAGATAAGGAAGCTCATGTGTGTACATATATACCTGTATATAAATAAAAATATTTTCCTCTAAATAAAAATAAAAATGGGTGTGTATTTATATGTATATATTAGTAAATATTAAATTAAAATAAAAATGGAGAAAATGAAAATAAATAAAAATCCCCTTCTTCATTGTATAGAGACCATGTACATAGAACCACCATATCTATTTATTTCACCTTGTAAATAAATAACTAAAATTCCACAAAAATTTGTACATATTCCTTATTCCATAATGTAATTAAATAAAATAAAAACCATAAAAAGAAAAATAAAATAAAAAGAAATAAAAATAAAACCAAACCCAACCTTGTATATATACCATGTACATACTTGTATGCATATATTTATTTAGCCCTTGTAATTAATAAATAAAAATCAAATAAAAATACCAAATTATTCCAAATTTTATTTTCTAAATAAATAAAATATAAAATTGGAATAAAATGTACAAAAATAAATAATTAAAAATCAAAATAAAAAATACACTATTGTATATACATATATATAATAATACTATTTTGTAAATACCTAATTTTTATTTCAAAAAAATAAATAAAATTCACCAAAAATTAATTTAAAATAAAAGAAACATTTTCCATGTTTTGAGTTTTTCGAGATTCGGACATTTACTATTTATTATTCAATTTCCATATATTTAATACATGGCCGCACCTGATTGGTCCACGGGGGATTTTGACCCCCAGTCAACTCCCCCCTGGACCACCAGCCCGCGGATCTTGTCGCCCGATCCGATTTCTTCGATTTTTTGCCACTCGATCCGATCGCCAAATCCGCAAACCCCGGGTCCTAATCCTTCATTGATCTTCCCTTATCCATGCCCGGGGTGGGTTTTGGGGATCCGAGCTCCGATCTGATCGCCCGACTCCACTCTTCTCGGACCCCTAGCCATTTATAACCGCAGTTCTGCCGCACCATTCAGACCATCTTTGGCTCTGCCTTCCCATCCCAGGATCTCCACTGCCTTCCCTAGAGTGACAGCTAGCCGCGGGTGGTGTTGCAGTGAGGACGAAATGCCTAGCCACTGATCCGGCAGCTCATCGTCGTCGTGCGTCGCCCAGGAGCAGCGCTCGAGCCTCGGGCATCGACGTCCCTCGAGGCGACGACCAGGAGCTCCAGGAGCTCTTCCACAGTCGACATCAACCATCCAGTAAGCCTAGTTCTTTCTATCTTTCTCGAATTTTCGTTTACGCCCAAATCATCCATTCGCCGTCAACCATCGATTCCGACCATCTCAGCCACCCTCTCGACCATCAGACTCGACCCTCACACCCACGAGACTCCTCCGCACCTTCTGCACCCACTCACACCCCCGACTCGCCCCGGAGCGGGGACTTCGATCTTCACCACCGTCGCTTCGTCGGAGATCGACCATCTCGCCTCATCCGACCACCACGCCACCTCTAACCGGGTCGAGGCATTTTTCCCTCGACCCAGGAGCTTGTTGCGCTGCAGATCACGAGAGGCCCATCTGAGGGCCTGAGCATTCAGCGGCAGCAACTCCAGGCCACCGCCGTCGCCGGAGCTCCTCGGAGCTCGCCGGCCTCATCGGAGAGGTGCATCCGCTGCGGGACGCCACGACGGACCTGTTCCGCATTGTAGCAGCAGCAGAGGAGGTCCACCGCGCGAGTTCTGGGCTGGCGAAGTTTGCCGGCCACCTGTTCTTGGAGGACCTTCCCCAGCCGTCCATCCAGCCGTGAGCTCCAGTTGTGATCCACGCCGTCCATTTGAGGAGTAGCAACCACCGTTCGATCTTCCGAGTTTGGATCTGGACTGTCCGTTCCGATGAAGGTTTAGCCATAGTGTACCTTAGCCGTTGATCATCCACGTGGCTAGCCTTCCACCGTCAGATCAGAGCCGAGGCCCTTCGTTGAGGAGCGGCGCCCTTCAGCCGTTGGATACACCACGTGGCGCCATCCCAGCCCTCGGATAATAAATAGGGGTAACTTACACTTAGGCCCCCTCTGTTTTGCATTTTCGCTTTAGTCTTGTAAATATTTTTCGTAGTTATTTGTAGTTTGGTAAAATTGCATAGATACCCTTGTTTTTTACTTTTATTGCATTTTCGTCCCTGTTAATGTGAGGCACGTGCTTCATCACGTGAGTTTTTGGAGAATTTGCATACTTTGGGCTGTAGTTTCTGTTTGTTAATGAATAAAATATCTTTCTTGTTAAATGCACTTATGTCCCTATGAATGGATTATTTTCACATGTGTTGAATTTGTTGGGCATTTTGCAATATCTCCCCTGTACTTTTAGCACATGTTGCTAAGAAGTCCGAGGATGTATTTTTATTGAATATTGGTCCCTGTGTGCCCAGTACACGTGCCTTGCGCGTGAAAACTTGGAATTTTCGCACCAGGATCCCCCAATTTCTGGTTCTGTTACTCTTTAGCCCCCAGAAGATATTTTTATTACAAACAGGTCCCTGTGCACTGTGGGATCTTGTTTGTTTTAAATAAAATATCAAATTTCATCCAAATTGAGTGAAAATTGGAAACATGGCTCCTGCCACTGTGTAGAATTTTCACCAATTTTTGGGAAAATTTTTGAGCCCTTTTATTTTTTAAAAAAATTCAAAAACCCTTAATTTTCTGCCTGTTCAGATTTAAAATTCATAAAAAATATAAAAACCTCTTTAAAAATTACAAAAAAATTAAGTTTTGTGTGTTTTAGTGTGTTTGATTTTCTGACCAATTTTGGTTATTTTTAGATTTATAAAAACTATAAAAATTGAAAAACCCCTAAAAACCCATAAAAATTCTAAAAATTCAAGAAAAACCAAAAATTAATAAACCCTCTTCCTGATTTTTCCTTTTTGTTTATATTTTCCATGAAAAATACCTTCAGGCATTGATTAGATCATTTGGCATTTTTAAATGGTCTTGGGAGTTTGATTGGATAGTTTTCCCTTATTTCTGCATTGTTTTATTTTTTGAAAAATCTATAAAAATCATAAAATCCTCAAAAATTCACCAAAAACAGTAAAAAAATACAAAAATCATAAAAATATTTTTGTTTGAATTTTTAGAGCATTTTAGAGTAATTAAAAAATTGGTGAAAGCTGCTTATTTTCATTATTTTCTAATTTTCTTTATAATTAAAAATCCCAAAAAATATAAAAACAATAAAATCCACCAAAAAATATTTGTTTTTATTTTCTTTACTTTTAGACTACTTCGTAGGCCACAAGGCCATCTCGTGCTCCTCGAGTTCGACCCTGGTTGCTATATCAGGTTAATATCATAGCGAGACCGCTATTTTGATTTTCATCGATTTTTATCTTTATTTGGTGGTCTAATTATTTTTCTTGATTGAGCTCTGAGTCCCGAGTGACTGAGGTCACAACGACCTTAGTGAGATACTTTACCTTAGTCGTTCGGGTGGCTCATCAGAATGGCGCCGTTGCCGGGGAACACGGCTTAGTAGTCGATTTTCTTTTCTTTTTATTTTGTTTTCTTTTTCGTGGCTTTTTCATCGCCCGTGACTTTTCGCATCTTTTTATTTTTCTTTTATTTTTGTTTTATTTTATTTTTATTTCTTTTCTGCTATTTTTGTTTTTTTTGTTTTTGCTTGTTTATTTTTATTTACATTTTTGCATACATACCCTGTTTTATTTTATTTGCTTTTTTTGTTTTATTTTTATCTGGTTTGACACTCTTCTGTTTTCTTGCGAGGGCCCGAGGACCAAGGCGGCAACTTTCAAGGAGCTGACGCAACTGCGGCTATCGGAGGTGGCTCCCTTCTACACGGAACCGCAGGAGAGCGCGAGGAGACAGCCGAGTGCGGGAGGATTAGATTAGTTTAGTTTAGATTTTCTTTTCAGCATTATTTGAAGTGTTGTAATAATACATGACAACATGACTCTCTCTCAGACTTAGACTCTCGGCGTCTGTTTCGCCGAGCACTGGTGTGCTCGGGGGACCCCTCGGTTTTACACGGTTTTCTTCGCGGTTTTTATTTATTTTCTGCCTATTCGGTTTCTCGCAGTTTTCAGCCCCTAGCCTTAGGATTTTTGCTTGACTATGACGTAATAAATAGGATCCAAACACCCTAATAACTTTGCCTGTACCTATAGATCGGTAATAGACCAAAAATTTAAAAAAATAATAAAATAGTCGATCCACTATCTTCGAGCCTACGCGCCACAGCCCACCCTGCCAAGCGTTGTTCTTGAACTCGATTTGTCGAGAGGAGGAGGGGTGAGCCTAGACCGGACTCTTGGATTGAAGGCTGGTGGTCGTCTAGCCGTTCTTTCGAGTAGAATTGCTTGCTTAGGGCTCAGATTTCTGCCTGCATCATTTAGGTAGTTTTATTTCAGTCTTTAAATTCTGCGCGGATCATCTTGCATGTAGACTGCTGGAGTCAGGTACGCATCTCTTACTATGCATGCATCATTGATTTTCTCGCGCATCAGCTTTTTCGACTTCTCCCCCTGATTTTTGGACTTAATAACCATGAGAACCGAAAAATTCGTTAGGCGTTTGTTTTTTATTTGAAAAATACTTAAAAATTTAAACCATAAAATTGGGACTGGTTAACTCTATTGACCCTAAAAGACACTCACCTAAAAATTGTCTTAGGGAGAGCAACCCCCTCTTTGTCTGGTTTGCTTGCGCGAGAGAGTGACCCGTACACTAGGCTAGAGCCATATCTGATTTTTTCTCGACTGATTACCGGCTTTCTGTACGGGACAGTCGATTGAGAAAATATTGGATTCCCAACAGGTCACGTTAATCGCTCTGGTATCCTGACTTATCACCTAATAAAAACTGACAAGGTAATTGACCGAACCTTTACGGTCTTCAGCTCGCATTGCGTAGGTGAATCAGGGGTTTACTTGTGATCATTGTTGTTACCAGATCTCATCCGCCCGACTCGCCAGATCAAGATGATGGGCAGAAGGTCTCTTAGGCAGCCTCTGGCTGCACCGCTTCCCAGCACTTCTACCCGCTCATCTAGGTTGGTTCGCGAGAGCCGAGACCTGCTCTCCGAACCCGAGTTCGACTCACCCTGTTCCCCCTCGACCCCCCTTCTTTCAGTTCTGAGATGCCAGTGCCAGATGAGAGACTATCAGATGATTTATCGGCACCTGAGTTTGGGTCATTTGCTTTTGCAGAGACCATGGCCGGCAACAGTGACGATCACGCCCGAGGTCCCCAGCCCCAACAGACATTCATTATGGATCAGGGTGCGTCAACTCCACCCTGATTGCCTCCCTCGAGACAGTTCAACAGCAGTTGAGGGATCAGGGAGCATTCATGATAGAGATGAGGCGTGAGATGGAGCAGTTGAGAGCCGCCCGCGACCAGCGCGAGCCAGGAGACGGGCCGAGGATACCCGACGATGCGGCAGCCGCCGCAGCAGCCGCAGCAGCAGCAGCAGATCCTCTGAGACCGATGCGGGAGTTACACAACCCCGGATCAACTTTGACGCATCATTGGGTCGTTCTTCCAGCCATCGTGGGGGACTTCAAGTTCTCCCCGAACACTTTGTAGCTTCTCCCCCAGTTCCATGGGCTCGCCACAGAGGAGCCCCATCTCCACCTTCAGGAGTTCTTGATGATCTGCAGCACAGTCAACGACAGACAGGTGGACCAGGATACCATCCGCATGATTGCCTTCCCCTTCTCCTTAGCAGACAGAGCAGCCACCTGGCTGAAGCACTTGGGGAAGTTTGTCTACACCTGGGAGCAACTCCGCACCGAGTACTTGAACAAGTACTATCCACTCGGGCGGACGAACGTAGCTAGAGCCCTGATCAGCAACTTCTCCATGCTCCCCAATGAGCAATTCCACGAGGCATGGGAGAGGTTCCGTGAGCTGACCGATAGATGCCCGCACCATGACATCTCGAAGCCGAACCTAGTTCAGAGCTTCTTCAGCGGGCTGACACCAGAGCTATAGGGCTTGGTGAATGCTTCTTGTGGCAGGTCCTATTTCGCCAAGGATCACGATCAGGTCTGGGCCATCTACAAGGAGATGATAGAGAACTACATGGTGATGTCCCAGACCCGACTCTACACACAGGGATGCCCTCAGCCACAGATCGTGCAGTACCAGAGGATAGCACAGGTTGACGCCGGTCCTTCCAGTTCGTCAGCAGCAACAGCACAGATCAAGTCCACAGCCGCTGACATGGGCATCATCAGCGAGAAGCTGGACCGGATGGAGATCATTGAGAAGAAGCAGTGCCAGGGCATCACGCAGATGGAGCAGATGGCACAGACTCTGAGTGACCTGAAGACACAGCTCATGTGTCTTCAGGAGGCACAGACGGCTTCCCAGCCCCGTCTTCTGGCACGGGGCGATCCGAGTAGCAACAGCAGCTCATTCCAGCGCTCCAGCCACCAGCAGCCTAGACAGGTTCACCTTGTACAGGCGGAGCCGTACCAGCAGCCGCAGCCCACTTACCAGTCACCGCCATCTCCGGACACGCAGATGGTGGTATACCAGCCGGATCAGCCTCTAGCAGTACTCTCGCCAGCCCCTTATGAGTCAGATCCGTTGATGGATGTCAACGGGATTTGGTACGACCGACCCCAGCCCGGTATCCGACGAGACCATCCCGGATTCCGTTGGTCGGCCGAAGTTTCCAGCTCCCAGCAGCAGCCGTCAGGATAGGGTGGCCAGTACAGCCATCAGAGAGATTACCAGCAACAGCAGCCCCAGTATACCAGCACCAGAAGCAGCAGCAGTCACAGCAGTATGGTCCTCGTCCCTATCAGTAGGGACATTCTTGGAGGCGTGATCAGCCTCAGCAGCAGCATCATCCACAGTCATACCCCTCTCACCCACAACACCAGCAGCAACAGCAGCCTCACTACCAGCGAGGCTACCCGTCAGATTCTCATGGGCCATCCTATGAGAACCCCGCCTTGGATGACATAGCCCGCCTCCTTACCGATCAGCAGGCTACATTCAGATGGGAGATGGATGAGTTCCGCCAGGAGATGCGGGACATTGTGAGTGGGAAGGCCGCCATCCCTACCCAGATCGATCCCAATCCGAACAACCTCAATAGGAAATCTGAGCAGGTAGATTTCACAGAGTATGCCACTCCTAGTGATACATTTGGAGATATGTCTGCATATTTGTTTGATACTGATTTTGTCACACTTAGGAGTGGTAGGATGCCAGCAGGCGGCGCCTCGTCTGAGCGACACCCCGAGGATACTTCCAGAGTGCCCGACGAGTAGGAGAGCGGTGTTGATGCCGCTAGAGATGATGACGGTAGTACTGATGCCACCATGGATGCTGATCCCACCGACGGTACCGAGGCTGTCGTCTCACCGGATGGAGGAGGTGGTGCTGAGTCCACCGATGTTGCCGAGCCAGAGTGCGGTACTGAGGCTGCGAGTCTACCAGCCGAGGGTGGTGCTGATGCCACCATTTTCACTTCTGAGAGTCCTGTAGTTTTTCCTTCTGTGCATGTATCTCAGAACTCTTCTAGCAATAAAGAAAAGGGTTTGTTTTCTTCTGGTCCACCTATGGTGCTTGATGTATGTGTGGATCCTGCCGTCGAGCAGCTTAGACCCTCTCCTAGTCCTTCATATGAGAAGGACCCTGTGAACCCCTTCCCTAAAGCTCTTCACATGGGAAAGGATAGAAAATCCAAAAAAGAGGCAGCAGGAAGAGTTCAGCCAGCAGATGATAGACCGCTTTCACATTCAACTGACTCTTCAGGAGGCTTTGCAGCACATCCCTCTACTCCAGTGTTCACTCAGAGACAGGACCACAGTTAGGAGGAAGAGGAGGAACCACCAGTCCGAGATCCATGTGCTGGCCAGAGCTACTTGTTTCGCAATCCAGAACCGTCTGCCGGCCAAGAGGCCAGACTCAGGAGCCCTGTATGTCAGATGTCATATCAGAGAGCAGAGGTTCGACCGTACTCTATTAGATAGCGGTTCATCGATCAACCTACTTCCGACAGCCCTTCTCGACCGCTTCGAGTTGGGCACTCTTCGACAGAGCAGGACAATCCTTCAGTTTGCTGATCGATATATCAAGAGGCCGAAGGGGTTACTGATGGACGTTGTCGTCACGATTCAGGGCTTGCAATTCCCCGTGGACTTCGTAGTGTTGGACATGGAGATCCCTGAGTCAGTGACCGATACCCCCATCATTTTAGGTCGCCCGTTCTTGGCCACAGCCAAGGCAGTGACCGACCATGATAGCGGGAAGGTATACTTTCGCGTCGAGGGCGAAAGTGTACAAATAGAGACGGTCGAGGACATCAAAGCCAGAGATACAACATGCTCAGAGACTACTTCCGATACAGAGCAGATGACAGATGCAGGGCCAGACATCCACCAGGACTGCGACTTTGTGATCACAGATGATGAGGCAGTTTGGGAAGACCCAGATGCACAAGCCATCCTCTCACCTTCAGAGTTCGCTGATGCAGAGACGCCAGCAGAAGAGAGCTTGGAGAGCGCATTCCTGGTCCAGGATACCGTTCAGTCGGCAGAGCCGGTTCTCGACCGTGAGACTGATTTGTTTTGTGATGACGGTGGTACTGAGGCCACCATAGATGATACAGATCCCTCGGAGTCAGATTTTGACTGGGCAGAGTTTGAGGATTTTATACCAGATCTGACTTCTACTGAGCCTGCAACCAGGGAGGAGGTAGATGCCGAGCAGAGCAGAGACAGTCCAGCAGGGCAGCCTTCTCCAGATTCAGAGTGTGATCGAGAGTTTCAGTTCTCCCATGCGGATTTGGCAGCGTTCACTCAGAGTTTTCAGAGGCCAGATCCACCAGCACCCAGTTGTCCAGAGCTAAATCCACTTCCTGCGTCGCTGAAGTATAGATTCCTTGTGGGTGAGCATGAGATGTACCCAGTCATTATCTCCGCTGATTTGACTGGAGAGCAGGAATCCCGTCTGATGGGGGTTCTTGAAAAGAACCGCAAGGCGATAGGATGGAGCGTAGCCAATCTCCAGGGAATAAGTCCGGCTCTGTACTCCCACCATATCTATCTCGAGGATGAGGCGAAGCCGTCGCGTGAGTTCCAGCGGCGGCTGAACCTGAATCTAAGAGAGGTTGTCATGAAGGAGATTTCGAAATGGCGGAGCACCGATTTTATCTACCCCATCTCCGACTCCAAGTGGGTCAGCCCTTTGCATGTGGTGCCTAAGAAGACGGGCATCACTACACTAGTCAGCGAGTCTGGAGAGGAGATTGCTACCCGGGTACCCACTTCTTGGCGGGTCTGCGTGGATTACAGACGACTCAACCAGGCCACCAAGAAGGATCATTTCCCCTTGCCCTTTATATATCAGATCATTGAGAGACTGGCAGGGAAGAGCCATTACTGTTTTCTGGATGGGTACTCCAGCTACAACCAGGTGGCCATCGCTCCTGAGGACCAGGACAAGACCACCTTCACCTGTCCCTTCGGCACATACGCCTTCAGACGCATGTCATTTGGGCTATGCAATGCCCCTGTGACTTTTCAGAGATGCATGCTGCCTATCTTTTCGGACATGGTGGGGGAGTGCTTGGAGGTCTTCATGGATGATTTCTCGGTCTACGGCGACGGATTCGGCTTCTGTCTTGATTTCCTAGACCGAGTCCTTCAGCGATGCATTGAGGTTCATCTTGTGCTATCTTAGGAGAAGAGTCACTTCATGGCGACTCAGGGGACGGTGCTTGGCCATATCATCTCCAATAGGGGCATGGGGGTTGATCCGGCCAAGGTAGATGTCATTAGAAAACTCGCACCGCCGTCCAACTTACGGCAGTTACGGTCTTTCCTTGGGCACGTCGGTTTCTACCGGCGCTTCATTCATGATTTCAGTAGGATTGCCCGACCATTGACTGATCTGCTGACGAAAGACACCGAGTTCCTTATCGATGACAAGTGTCTTTCGTCATTCGAGACTCTCAAGAGATGTGTTGTTGAGGCTCCTGTTCTCCAGCCGCCTGATTGGTCTCTCCCATTCGAGATCATGACGGATGCCTCCGATTTTGCCGTAGGGGCTATGCAGAGACAGAGGAGGGATGGAGTCCCATTTGCCATTCACTACGCTAGCCGCACATTGGATTCCGTGCAGTGGAACTACACAGTCACTGAGAAGGAGATGCTAGCCGTAGTTTTTGCCCTGGATAAGTTCAGATCGTACATTATTGGATCTAGAGTGACCTTTTACATTGATCATACCGCCATCAGGTACCTCATGGCAAAGAAGGATGCCAAAGCCAGATTGACCAGATGGATCCTTCTACTCCAGGAGTTTGACATAGAGATTAAGGATAAGCCTGGAGTTAAGAATGTGGTGGCGGATCATCTCTCCCTATTAGAGCATCTTGAGGATTCTGAGCAGACTGAGCCTATATGTGAGACCTTCCCAAATGAGGTGATCCTTGCTATCGCCTCTCTCCCGTGATATGCTGATATTGTGAACTTTCTTGTTGCTAAGAAAGTTCCACAAGATTGGCCCAGGCAGAGGCTTGAGACCTTCCTCGCGAAGGCCAAGTCCTACCACTGGGAGGATCCCATCCTTTACCATGAAGGAGGGGATAGCGTCTGGCGTAGGTGCATTCCTCAGGAGGAGCACCATAGCGTCCTCACTTACTACCACAAGCTTGAGGCAGGAGGACATCACTCTGGGAGGAGAACGGCACAGAAAGTGCTCTAATCCGGCCTATGGTGGCCTACCCTCTTCAAGGACTCTGATGAGTTCGTGAAGAGGTGTACTGACTGTCAGAGGATGGGCACTTGTGGATAGCGTGATATGATGCCGATGCAGCCCATTCACTTCTGTGAGGTTTTTGACGCATGGGGCATCGATTTCATGGGTCCATTCCCTAAGAGCTAGGGATTCGAGTACATTCTGTTGGCCGTTGATTATGTGAGTCGTTGGGTTGAGGCCATCCCCGCCCAAACTGCAGATGCTAGGACTGTTTGCAGATTTTTGAGGAAGCATATCATTACACGGTTCGGGGTACCTCGAGTGTTGATATCTGACGAGGGGTCTCATTTTGTCAACGACCAGGTGAACGCCCTTGCTAGCGAGTTCGGCATAGACCATCGAGTTGCCACTCCATACCATCCTCAGACGAATGGTCTAGCCGAAGTGTCGAACAGGGAGATCAAGACTATATTGCAGAAAGTCGGTCGCCCTGACCGAAAGGATTGGTCACAGCTTTTGGACTCGGTCTTGTGGGCATATAGGACGTCTTTCAAGACACATTTGGGCACATCTCCCTTTCGCCTCGTTTATGGCAAGCCGTGCCATTTACCTGTTGAGTTGAGACATAGGTCACTTTGGGCAGTCACAGATATACTTTAGGTCACTTTGGGCAGTCACAGATATACTTTTGGATCCAGATAGTGTAGGAGATCAGAGGAGGGCAGAGTTAGCAGCCTTGGAGGAGCTTCGTGATACCGCCTTCTCAAACAGCCTACAGTACAAGGAGAGAGTGAAGGAGTGGCATGATTCTCATATCAGCCACAAGCTTTTTGAGCCTGGACAGAGAGTATGGTTGTTTGATGCTAGGCTTCGTCTATTTCCAGGGAAGCTACAGAGCAAATGGAAGGGACCGTATCTAGTGAGAAAGGTACACGACAATGGGAGCATTGACATATCTGAGTTGTCTTCTGAGAGTACCTTTCGAGTGAACGGCCAGCGGCTCAAGCCATATCTTGATCATGAGCCGTGGGTCATTGATGTTGCCCCTATTCACTTTGCGTGAGGTGTGGTCTCTTGACTCACATCTATTGCATCTCACGCCTGATTATCATTGTTCTCCCGACTTGTATAGATCCAGTTGTCCATATCATTCCATTCTTTAGTCCCACATCCCTTTTCTCATCCTTTGATTATGCTATACTTAGGGTGTACTTTACCCTAAGTATAGGGGGGTGTAGGACTCTCGGGTATTTCTTTTGATTCATTCTACCCATGTTTTTGCTGCCTATACTTAGGGATATTTTACCCTAAGTATAGGGGGGTAGACCCTGTACATTCTTCACTCGATTTTCCTTTGTACATACTGTTATACTTAGGATTATTTGATCCTAAGTATAGGGGGAAAAGCCGAGATCCTCTTGATTTTCTATTATTTCATTCGTCTTTGTAAATAGCATTCCTTTTCACTTCCCTATACTACGCACGAGTTATGTCTTCTTCATCGCTCTTGACTCTGAGGACATCGTTCGAGCTAAGTATAGTGGGGTGTATATATTTCATATATACTTTAGCCATAACTCGTACTTTGTGTGAGTGTGTTAATAAATAAAAAATGGCTAAAAACCCAAAAATCCATAAAAATTAAAAAAATTTCCCTGTATATAAACATTCTTTTATTTGCACATACATAGCTATTGTATAAATTATTTTTGTAAAAATATTTTCAAAAACTTTTTGTGTAAAGATTGTGTAAATATGTGCATATTAAAATTATGTATATAGTACAAATTTTTTCCAAAATGTTTTGAAAATCAAAAGTTTGCAAAAACCTTGTGTAAATTTGTGTAAATATTTTGCAAAACTTGCATTCATGCACACATCCATGATTTCAAAACATTTTTCAAAAATTTTGCATTTGTGTAAATATTGTGTAAATAGCATCCTTGTATATACTTGTATAGTTTTTCCTGGATTATAGTTGACATTTAAACTAGCCTGGAATTAAATTGGGAAAGGGAGCTTGATTAAGATCTTAATCCACCTAATCATAAGAGGAACCTTATAGGGCTTAGGGTTAAGGCTTTTCAGGTCCATGGTGACTTAATTCTTTGAGTCCACTAGGCTATGATCACATGTCATCTCAATGGGCCTAAGTAGAGCACTTAACAACACACACATGACTCATATAGACAATGGCTTGACTTGGACCCGCATTTGCACCGAGCTCTCTACGGATGAGGTGGTAAGGAGGCAGTCTTCCTTGACTTGGAGTAGCATATGAGGGTAGTACTTCTAGGCGGAACCTCTCTTCTTCTTTTAGTGAAGGAAGTGTGTCTCAACTTGGTCTGGTTGCCATGAGGTCTAACGATAGGAGTTGTGTGTTGCAATAATGCTTCAAAAGAGGGATAGTCTACTGGCTCAAGAGGAAAAACTCCTTATGTATATATGCTGCACATTGTATATGTTGTATAGATGCACTTGAAAAAAAATGCAAAAAGAAAATAACTCCAAAAAAGTGGTGGGTCTGATAGAAAATGATAATCCCATCGGAGTATGTAAATAGTGCAATAAGCAAAGCTTGAGACTCATAGCTCCATCTTATGTAGCTTGCAGCAGGGAGAATTAGCTACACTAGTTGAGCTCCCAAGGATACATGGCTACATTGGCCATGGTCCATTCTCTTCTTCCCCCTCTTCTTGAGCCGGTTGAACTTGAACTTAGAAGGGAATACCCCGCTCCTCGAGGAAAGAGTGGCCAGACTAGGGTCATAGAGTTACCTTGTTGGGGAGGATTATCGAGTTGCTACTTCTGAGGTGGAGAGCTATACTTCACTTACACAGTACAAGAAAAGATTCATAGTCTTCAGGGTTTGTGTATGTCGACTTGTTCTGATCTGGATTATTGAGGAGTCTTGATTATAGATTAGTAGATCTTAGAGGCTGTTGAGTTTTAAACTTAAGTCTAAATAAGGTTCCGACACATCAATAATCCAAAGATCTGATCGAGCTCCATATCTCAATTTAATGAAGGCAAGTTTAATTATCAACATTAATCCATGCATTTTCTCCTGTTTTTCTTTTTCTTTCTCTTTTTCACTTCTTTTTCAAATAAGTGTTTGCTAAGGGACTAGCAAAATTAAGTATAGAGGGGTGATGAATACCCATTCATCACTCTTTATTCTTTTATTTTAGCTACAAAATCCATGCAAAACACATGTATATTTCTGTAAATACCAATAATTGTCAAATAGCATGCATTGTGTAAAAATGAATAATTGGCATGTTTTTGTGCACAAATAAAAGAATAAAGAAACAAAAGAAAAAGAGGGAGATATTTAGAATAAATATTGAGCGACCTAATCCCAAGGGAGGGCTCAGCATGGGCCTGACCGCATAAAAACCAAAATAGAGAGAGATAAGGAAGCTCACGTGTGTACATATATACCTGTATATAAATAAAAATATTTTCCTCTAAATAAAAATAAAAATGGGTGTGTATTTATATGTATATATTTGTAAATATTAAATTAAAATAAAAATGGAGAAAATGAAAATAATTAAAAATCCCCTTCTTCATTGTATAGAGACCATGTACATAGAACCACCATATCTATTTATTTCACCTTGTAAATAAATAAATAAAATTCCACAAAAATTTGTACATATTCCTTATTCCATAATGTAATTAAATAAAATAAAAACCATAAAAAGAAAAATAAAATAAAAAGAAATAAAAATAAAACCAAACCCAACCTTGTATATATACCATGTACATACTTGTATATATCTATTTATTTAGCCCTTGTAATTAATAAATAAAAATCAAATAAAATACCAAATTATTCCAAATTTTATTTTCTAAATAAATAAAATATAAAATTGGAATAAAATATACAAAAATAAATAATTAAAAATCAAAATAAAAAATACACTATTGTATATACCTATATATAATAATACTATTTTGTAAATACCTAATTTTTATTTCAAAAAAATAAATAAAATTCACCAAAAATTAACTTAAAATAAAAGAAACATTTTTCATGTTTTGAGTTTTTCGAGATTCGGCCATTTACTATTTATTATTCAATTTCCAAATATTTAATACGTGGCCGCACCTGATTGGTCCACGGGGTATTTTGACCCCCGGTCAACTCCCCCCTGGACCACCAGCCCGCGGATCTTGTCGCCCGACCCGATTTCTCTGATTTTTTGCCCCTCGATCCGATTGCCAAATCCGCAAACCCCGGGTCCGAATCCTTCATTGATCTTCCCTTATCCACGCCCGGGGTGGGTTTTGGGGATCCGAGCTCCGATATGATCGCCCGACTCCACTCTTCTCGGACCCCTAGCCATTTATAACCGCAGCTCCGCTGCACCATTCAGACCATCTTTGGCTCCGCCTTCCCATCCCAGGATCTCCACTGCCTTCCCTAGAGTGACAACTAGCCGCGGGTGGTGTTGCAGTGAGGAGGAGGTGCCCAGCCACTGATCTGGCAGCTCATCGCCACCGTGCGCCACCCAAGAGCAGCGCTCGAGCCTCGAGCATCGACGTCCCTCGAGGCGATGACCAGGAGCTCCAGGAGCTCTTCCACAATCGACATCAACCATCCAGTAAGCCTAGTTCTTTCTATCTTTCTTGAATTTTCATTTACGCCCAAATCATCCATTCGCCGTCGACCATCGATTCCGACCATCTCAGCCACCCTCTCGACCATCGGACTCGACCCTCACACCCACGAGACTCCTCCGCACCTTCTGCACCCACTCACACCCCCCAACTCGCCTCGGAGCGGGGACTTCAATCTTCACCACCGTCGCTTCGCCGGAGATCGACCATCTCGCCTCATCCGACCACCACTCCACCTCTAACCGGGTCGAGGCATTTTGCCCTCGACCCAGGAGCTTGTTGCGCTATTTTGCAGGTCATGACATGCCCATCTGAGGGCCTGAGCATTCAGCGGCAGCAGCTCCAGGCCACCGCCGTCGTCGGAGCTCCTCGGAGCTCGCCGACCTCATCAGAGAGGTGCATCCGCTACGGGACATCACGGCGGACCTGTTCCGCATTGTAGCAGCAGCAGAGGAGGTCCACCGAGTGAGTTCTGGGCCGGTGAAGTTCGTCGGCCACCTGTTCTTGGAGGACCTTCCCCAGCCGTCCATCCAGCCGTGAGCTCCAGTTGTGATCCACGCCGTCCATTTGAGGAGCAGCAGCCACCATTCAATTTTCCGAGTTTGGATCTAGACCGTCCGTTCCGATGAAGGTTTAGCCACATCGTACCTCAGTCGTTGATCATCCTCGTGGCTAGCCTTCCACCGTCAGATCAGAGCCGAGGCCCTTCGTTGAGGAGCGACGCCCTTCAGCCGTTGGATACACCACGTGGCGCCATCCCAGTCCTCGGATAATAAATAGGGGTAACTTACACTTAGGCCCCCTCTGTTTTGCATTTTCGCTTTAGTCTTGTAAATATTTTTCGTAGTTATTTCTAATTTGGTAAAATTGCACAGAGACCCTGGTTGTTTACTTTTATTGCATTTTCATCCCTGTTAATGTGAGGCACGTGCTTCGTCATGTGAGTTTTTGGAGAATTTGCATACTTTGGGCTGTAGTTTATGTTTGTTAATGAATGAAATATCTTTCTTGTTAATTGCACTTATGCCCCTGTGAATGGTTTATTTCCACATGTGTTGAATTTGTTGGACATTTTGCAATATCTCCCCTGGACTTTTAGCACCTATTGCTAAGAAGTCCGGGGAAGTATTTTTATTGCATATTGGTCCCTGTGTGCCCAGTACACGTGCCTTGTGCGTAAAAACTTGGAATTTTTGCACCAGGACCCCCCGATTTCTGGTTCTGTTACTCTTTAGCCCCCAGAAGATATTTTTATTACAAACAGGTCCCTGTGCACTATGGGCTCTTGTTTGTTTTAAATAAAATATCAAATTTCATCCAAATTGAGTGAAAATTGGAAATGTGGCTCCTGCCACTGTGTAGAATTTTCACCAATTTTTGGGAAAATTTTTTAGCCCTTTTATTATTTTTAAAAATTCAAAAACCCTTAATTTTCTGCCTGTTCAGATTTAAAATTAAAAAAAAACCTCTTTAAAAATTACAAAAAATTAGGTTTTGTGTGTTTTAGTGTGTTTGATTTTTTGACCAATTTTGGTTATTTTTAGATTTATAAAAACTATAAAAATGGAAAAACCCCTAAAAACCCATAAAAATTCTATACATTCATAGAAAAACCAAAAATTAATAAACCGTCTTCCTGATTTTTCCTTTTTGTTTATATATTCCATAAAAAATACCTTCATGCCTTGATTAGATCATTTGATATTTTTAAATGGTCTTGGGATCCTGATTGGACAGTTTTCCCTTATTTCTGCCTTGTTTTATTTTTAGAAAATTCTATAAACATATAAAATCCTCAAAAATTCACCAAAAACAGTAAAAAATATAAAAATCATAAAAACATTTTTGTTTAAATTTTTAGAGCATTTTAGAGTAATTAAATAATGGGTGAAAGTTGCTTATTTTCATTGTTTTCTTATTTTCTTTATAATTAAAAATCCCAAAAAATATAAAAATATTAAAATCCACTAAAAATATTTGTTTTTATTTTCTTTACTTTTAGACTACTTCGTAGGCCGTAAGGCCATCTCATGCTCCTCGAGTTCGACCCTGGGTGCTATACCAGGTTAATATCATAGCGAGACCGCTATTTTGATTTTCATCGATTTTTATCTTTATTTGGCGGTCTAATTATTTTTCTTGATTGAGCTCTGAGTCCCGAGTGGCTGAGGTCACAACGACCTTAGTGAGATGCTTTACCTTAGTCGTTCGGGCGGCTCATCACCTGCCTGAACCAAAGTCATTTTGAGTTAAGATGAGTTCGGATATGATGAATGTCATCATTCTACCATCTCTACTCAAGTCTTTTATGAAGCACCATAATATTCATACTGTATGAATGTGATGAAGGAAGGATAAATGTTGAAATACTCTTATATTGAAGTTCCTTGAGGACATGCTCAATTTAAGAAACCCTTATCTTAAGAAATAGTTGTTTAAGTGTTAAGGAAGTGTAGTGGAAGCATGGATCTGACCCATGTAAGAATGAGGGTCAAAGGGTTGATCGTACTTCTATGACTTCCATACATATAACATCCAAAGAGCTAGATGAATGCTAATACTGCCACAAGAGGATGAGCCGTTAATATGACTATTCATACTATCTAAGATCCTTATAGAAGGACCCGAATAGTGCATCGGGATATTCTACATCTACATATCATCATTGAAATTGACTTACTTATTAGATAAATTTAGAAGTCTAATAATTGCATCTCCTTCTTCTACTAACACTTGCAATTGGTTGCACGTGTTATAGAAGAATAAAAAATCTATCTTAAGGTTTAATAGTCATCCAGACATTTTCTTAGTCCGAGAAGAATTTAGCAAGGCTAGCGCTATAGGGCTATATAGCCCACTTTTCCAACAGATCACGAAAGCGGCTCCTCAGAAAGCTCTGTGACTCCCGATCAAAGCATAGTTCCAACCCAATCTGTTAGCCAATTCGAAAGAGGTTGATTTAGATAGGGAAAAGTGCGACTATATATGGTTGAAATGCCTTGGTTTTTCCTCGCCCCGGGGCTCACTTTCGAATATAATTGACGGAGAATTGCCTCTCCATTGGGCATTTTAACAATAAGAGACTCGCCTATTCTGGTCGGGCATTGTGTCACTTTTTCATGCGCCTGCGCCCTGAGTTCGAGCACTATACGTGGAGAAGCATTGGGAACCCCAATTTCTTCGGCTCCCCGGGAATGAATGCTAGACCAGTATGGCAAGCTTTCTTCTTTCCCTGCTGAGGAAGAAACATAGAGGAGGGTAGATTGGGGTTCCTTCATGCACAAGTGGACTGGAAAGCTCGGACATGCCCTTGGGGGCTCTTTAAGAAAGAAATAGAGATCCCGCAAGGAAGAGGACTCCTTAGAACTTTTTGACATCCCACAACTTTTATACTGGTACAGAATCCCTGTCCAGCTCGCACCCACTCATGTCCTGCGAGGCCAGAGTGGGCTCAGCGGTCAGCCCCCAATTTGTTTGACGTGTCGGGGGGGGGGGGGGGTCTTTGCTTTTGGCAGACTAATGAATTATATTCTACCTGGTCTGGACCCCATGGTTCCAAGCTCCGTGGGCACGAAACTATTAGCTGTAGCTCTACCAAAAGCTCTAATATAATAAAGAACATCAAAAATGCAAATTGTTCTAATTCTCTGTCCACCTTCAGAAGAAAGCGGGGCAGAGATAGAAAAGAAGAAGCTTGTGTTAACTGTCTACTCTTTCTGGTTGAGGATAGAGCATAGAAAGCTATGACTGAACCATCTGAGGATCTTCTACGACGATAGTCAATAGCTTCTCCAGACCAAGAGCAGACCCTCTTCTCTTGGGGTTCTGACATGTGCTGAGATTTGCTTTTGCTTCCACTTCCTTCGAGTTCCAACTCATGTAGCCTCCGTGTGAGAGATAGCCCTGTGAGAAGAAGTGGAAAAAAGCGGGCATTGCTTTCATAGGAGGGTGGGAAGTTCTATCTACATACTCGGCAGGGTAGGTCGACTCGCTCGTCCATTAACAATTGCAAGTCACATCTCCTTTGGCTTCAATGGTTTGGGTAAAAAGAACCGACATTTTCTGAACGTTATATGTATAGAGCGTTGCAGAGTTGACATGATTGTTTTTTCACGTGGATGCACGAACCTCCTCGATAGCTCTAGACTGACAAAGACTTCCAAAAAAAGTGGTCGAGACAGTTCATAGTCTCGGAGGTGATGTTCATTTTTGCTCTTTTTCGGGCTTCTTCTCATTCTCCATGACCTTTCTTTTTTGAGTCGCAACTATGCAAAAATGGTGAGGATCCAAAGTGCAAGTCTCATTTTTCACCTATACAGCTCAGCCTCATGAGTAGGAGCGAAAGTAACAAGCGGTGAATTTGAGCTTCTTTCTCCTCCTATTATATATTACTTCTAATCTGATGATCGAATCGATTACATGATTATCAGTTCATAACCCCAGCCCATTCCAGCGGATACTGAGTGGTAGAACACGAACAAACCAAGAAGAGAAGGCATGAACCCACACAGATGAAAGGTAGGATCGATGTATTTTTCCCCAGGCAAAAAGAATTTATAGCCCTCGAGAAGGAGGGAATCGTATCTATACTACATCTGCCTCTCTTCCTGAACAAAAGAAATATATGTTCGCCTATTCACTCAGTCATCGGGTAGGAGAAAAAACAAAGAGAAGATTTGATCTTAGAGAGTGGGGGTGGGGGGTTGCAGGTCGCTACCTTAGGATAGTTAGAGTTACTACCGCTGTTTACCGGGGCTTCCATTCAAAGCTTATCACACTTCTCCTCCATCACTGTCGGTCTTGGAAGTGGATTCTTTGTAGTTGAGAGTCTGCATCCTGGCATCCCGGGAGAGAGCGATGAACCCTCTCTCCTGACAACTAGCCTAGGGTGAGAGCTTTGAATCCTCATATATCATCGTCGAGGCTGGAAAATCTTGTCAAAGACTTTTGAACTACTATAAAGAGTGAGAAGTAGGATAATCAGAGAAGAGAATAAGCGACTTTTGATCTTCGCACCAAAAAAGTCCGTCTACAAACGATGATGGCCTATATTCGGAGTTTCCCTGGGGTTGGTCAAGCGAAAGCCACCCGAGACCATTGAGTGCTCTACCTCAGGTCGGAGACAGGATAGTTTTGATCAGGCAAGCGAGTTGTAGACAACAAGAAAGAGCTAGTCCAAAAGCAAGAGATTCATCCCAGTTGCTTAGGTTGGTAGTTTCGCAGTGCGCAGCATCGGGTCCAGGAGAGTGAAAGTTCGACCTCGAGCCTTCTTTAATATATACGACATTTCGGGATCAGTTGATTATGCCCGGTGCGTGTGCCAGTTAAGGTTGACACTCTGATCGCCAGATCAGAATCATTCTCAAGGAATCCATAAGAAGTGATCCCATTTTTTCCAACGGGTTCAGATGGGTGGGAGCTTGTTTGATTAGTTTGGAGGAACTAGACTGGAAAGCATAGGGCTCAGAAGCCAGACTCTGGAGAGTCTAGCCGAATTATATGTGACTGAGATAGTCAGGTTGCATGGTGTCCCTGTATCGATTGTATCAGATCGGGACCTGACGGTTCACATCTAGATTTTTGAGGAGCTTTGCCTCTCACCTGGTCTCCAATCACTGACTTCTGTCAACCCTGAAGCTAGTAGTGGCGGGTTGCGGCTTAGGGCATCAGCCACAACGTTCCTTCACCGCAGCTACCATGATCATTGTTGTCCCTACTGGAATCAAAATCTTTAGTTGGATCGCTACCCCCACAATAGACTACTAACTCGTCAAGCATCCCATTTCTCATCAGTTTGTATTTGTGATGGGAAACTCAGGTCCCGATATGATACAATCGATACAAGTACACCATGCAACCTTTTTTTACATGCAAACAACTGAGGATGGTTCTCTGCGGGGCCTGGAGTATACATCCACAATAGCTGCGTGTTGGCTTCTGTAAATCTGATGCAAGAGATCAAGATTGGTAGGCAGTCTCATAGCGAGGGGTAGAGAGTTTGCCTACATAGACCTCATGGGGCTTGCTTACTCAACAACTGACGGGATAGAAGACAGCTCAGATATAGTCGACGTGCCATTATCGAAAAGCTACGAAGCTTGCGCGGGGACTTTCCACGCGGAAAAAGACCGTGTCAAAGATTGAGCGGGATAAGTAGAAAAGAGAAGGGCCATGTGGTCTCCTAAGACTCTCCGGGGAAAAGACTTCGATCCACCAAAGCAAAGCAGGGCTACGGGGGAGGAGAGGTTAGAGAAGGTCTGCGTCCCATTATTTGAGAAAATCATCTTGTGAGTATCAGTATAAATGACCTTTCCCGCATGTTCAGCTATAGCCGAAACCCCCGAATCTAGGGCCGCTTGGCATTCCAGCCCAGTTGCCGTTGCCCCTTCCCCACCTATTTTGTTTTTTTAGACTCATCGGGCTCATGACCTGAAGACGGCAGGTTCGAATCCTGCCCCCACCGGTCAGAGACTTTCAAACCATCCCCCCTAGCTAGAAAAGTTCATGGATCTTAGACGAGCCCATGTAGAAAGCTCGACCAGCGAGAAAAAGTGTTTGGCCCAAGCCAAAAAGAGGCCAAAAATTGCGGGAACAACAAAAACAATGGTAGATAGATAGACTCCTTTCCCGTTGCTAAGGGAGAACAAGAAAGGAAAGAAATTGACTCATTGCCGATACTAAGTAGCAGTCCAAAATTAGTATATATTTTTCACCTTCCCCGGGAACCCCTTGAACTCTCAAGCCTTATCAGAGACCTATAAACTACTAACGAAGATGGTATTGACTTCATGCATGACTTTCCCCGGGTAAACCAGTGTTAGTGCTTGCTTTCTCATGGAGTGTAGGCGGAGACCTCTTTTTGTGCTACTCCTATGGGAAGAAGAAAAGAAAAGGTCTTGGTTTTAGCTTAGAGAGTTGACAGTAGAGATTGACAGCTTCTTGAGGATTTGAGCCTCTTTCATGATCCTTTCTAAAAGATCCTTTTTTCTTCTTCTCGTCCGCTTTGCCCTCGCTCGACTCCTCCTTAAGTCAATTTCTCTCCTCTTGGTCGTGTTCGATCTTGGTAATGTCTTCCAATTCTCTTTTTCGTTTAATATATAGATCTCAGTTGTGAAGGCAATTCTGGCTCTTGATCAGCTTCTGTATACACATGTATGACTGTAATGGAAGCATCACCCTCCTCACACAAGCAGTTAATGTAGTGTTATCCTTGACCTCTTCTATTATATAAATTCAAAAGAAGGCTTTGAGGCCCAAAGGTGCCGAGCACAATCAGAAAGAACTCCAAAACGGGAGGGACGCCACATCCTACAATTCTCTCAGTTCTACTCGAAAAGTCACATCAGCGGGACTTTCCAGACATTTGTGAGTCCGGAGCCCGGACATTCTCTCAAATCCGCACTATCCGCTAGTTCATAAGATGGCCTTTTCCAACTAGATATAAGCCTCCTGCCAGCTTATACGGACCTCACCTGTGTTAGCAGCCTACTACCTTTTTCTTGGTAAGCAGAAGCGTGGGTCAAAAACGATCTCTTACTGCGATGAAATATGGAGAACTAATCACACTGCTTTTAGAGGGCTACTTCCATGGCCGTACCTCGTGGCACGACAACACCCGTACTATTGAAATGGCTCGTCAGTAGAGATGTTCCCACAGGTGCCCCTTGAGGGAGGCAAACCCTACGAGACATGAACCTCGCCGACTCGCGCACCTCCTTGAACCTTCACTCCTCATAGTTCTTCCAACAGATTTCTGTTCCGTACATATTGACCAAATATCACATAGTGATTACGAAACTCATTAAAGTTCCTTTTGATTTTCCGTCAACTCGATAAATGTGGAGCCGGAAGAGGAAGACCAAACACAACCTCCAGACTCACTGATGTCTGGAAAGTCCCGCTGATGTGACTTTTCGGGTAGAACTGAGAGAATTGCAGGATGTGACGAAGTTGAGAACAAAAAAATTGCTTATAAAAGCGTTGAAGAAAGATTATTTGACTAAAAAACATCCTCAAAAAATCTCGTTCTTCCCCCATGCCACATGATCACAAGAAAGACCCATTGAATAGTTGCCTTGTTGTTTGAGGTGGTCTTTTTTCACAATGATTTCAAAGAGAACCGTATAAGATCAAAAAGAAGGGCAAGCTCCACAACTGATTGATTTCCACACACACTCTCTCTCTCAGTACTAGGGTTGGCTCCTCGCAATTCTTCCTTTAACACCAACGGTAGATAGGAACCGAACTGTCTCACGACGTTCTAAACCCAACTCACGTACCACTTGAATCGGCGAACAACCGAACCCTTGGGACCTTCTTCAACTCAGGCTATGAGGCAGTATAACAGACAAGGTGGGTAAGGAGGCATTATTAGGATAGGGGTCTGCTTTATTGACCAAATGATGGTACACTCATATTATCTTATTTAAGTGCTTATTTCTTGCCAAAGTGGAGGGAAAGCCTCTGACTCATTCCTGCAGCGCTACCACACTCTGCATTTGACCCAGGCCATTTGCACTTGAGTGCAGACTATCTTTAAGGTGGATTAATTAGGGCAAGGTAGGTGGGAAGGGAACAGGCCCCAACGAGCCTTTCAGTCCTGTACTTTTTGTGATGAGAAGCCAAAATCACTTCGACACCCTAGCATTTGCAGATTCCGTGCAGAAATCAGCGGAGGAGAGGACCTGAACTAGCCTTTATATATAGATGTGGGAGGAGGGTCAAATCGCTCTTACCGACGATGCAAAATATGGCAGTATTTCTTTAAGTCAGGTCCCATGTGTGAAAAGGGACATAGGTAGATGTTGGCGCTTCCAAAGTAGATGCTCTAAGCCAGCAAGCCTCAGTCAATCCGTATCCGGCCATCCATATATGAATAAGCAAGCAAGTACATCACAAACCAGGTTGTGGGAGACAGTATTCTCTGCATCGAGTTGACGCTCCCCTTCCCTAACCCATCCCCAAAGGGCGGCGGCTACCTTTCTTCTTGAAAGAGACTGGTTGATTCGCTCCAAGCTCACGCTTCCCCATCGAAAGTCTCAGGCTGAAGAGAGGTCAGTGACGAAGCTGCTGTGTAACTGGGTCGGCATTCTCAAAGGGGAAAACGCGAGAAAGACAGAGGCTAATTGAGAACCTGTCTTTATGACCCAGCTCTGACCTGCAAGCTCGACATTTTGAACTAATATATTTATATAGATGGCGAACATTAATTCAAATAGAGATAAATGTTCGTTATTAGATTTGTTTTTTGGATCAGGGAACGGGATAATTCCCACGACCACAGGCAGGCCAGACGGGCCATGAGCACGGTGGGAACGGGCTTCCCAAAAAGCCAGCTCGGGCCGGTCGGTCTTTGACTGGTCGGCAACATTGCCTTTTTCGGTATGCCTTGTCTTTCTTTTGAGTGTCTCATCTTCTCTGGAGAATCCCAAATCAAACTGTGGTCTGTGGATCTTTCATTTGAGTCATTTATTTTGTCTATATATGACACTACCTCTTTCGCGTATGAAGCATCCTCCTCTGCCTTTCTTTTTGTTCCTTCTTCGGAGCCTAGCTTCCATCTGCTCATCCGAGGTCATATGGTCAAGCGCCAATTCAAGCAAGATGCTATATAATCGCTTGTTTTGTGTCACTCGCCTGATATCTAATCCAGAGCTTTCCTAGGGTATATATAAGCAAGCTTGAGAAGAGCCCGGATCACTTGGCTCGGTACCCTGCAGGCTCCACTCGTACTCCACCTCACCACCGGTACCATAACTGACCTCACCGCAAACCCAGTACTAGACTATGGGGAAAGTGAGAGCGGCTCTGGAAACCCGCTTCTTCCTGTATATACCTCTTCAGTTGTCGAGCGAGTGCATTTCTCTTTCTACCTGACCTCTTTTGGAACCTCTCGTTGGTTTTTGGAATTCGAGGTCAGGAAGTGTTTTCACACCATTGACCGACATCGATTTAACGTTGTCGTCACCCTAGAGCAATAGCATGTCGATTACTTCCGTGTCGCTCCTTTCAGGAAAGCGGAAAGTACTGAGCCTTGGATAAGGCTTTGACTGGAGAAGCCAGTTGACGCCCATGTGTGACTATGGATGTCGAGTTCTAGGAGATTGTTATTCTACTCTGCGCGTCTGCCTATCTTTGTATGGTGGAATTCCTCCTCAAATCAATCAGTCAATCAAACTCTATACCTATGGGATAGGGATAGAGGAACGTCTTGGCATCAATCCCTACTCCTCGCTCTTTTTTAGGCCAGGTCGAGAAGAGGTAGCCAGCCCGCCCTGAGAAGGAAAGGGAAGGATCCTCTCTGTCGTGAGGCCTACTCGCCAAACCAAGCCCGTCGTGATCCCCCTTCTGACAACCCCAAACCACTCGCTTCGACAGCACACTTCGCTTTGTCCTCCGCCGTCAGTGAGTAGACATCTGCCCCATTTCCACGTCATTGAGAACAGAAGCCTCACTAGATCAGGGCCTGACGCCCACCACCAAAGAGGCATTGAAGTGTGCTTTTATATCTCAAATAATAACGGTTTCTATCGCTTAAAACTTCCCCCAACTCAACCGCCAGAAGCAGATGATGAAGACAAAGATGGATTGCTAGCTTTAGTTAGGCAGCCCTATTCATCCCCTCTCGCTTCACTCTCTTCCTGGGAGCCAGTCCGCAAATCCTCGCTATTTTTTTGGTGACCTCGCATTCACTGGCATATGGGATCGTACGGATCCACAATGCCCTCCCTCATTCTACTCGTCCAGCCCTCTTCACGAAAACAATCGATGCCACATATACCGTCAACTCATAGCTCGATAGGAATGGATAGAGAGAGGCACCCTTCTTCGCGCTTTCCATGACGCAGATTGCCAGACAACTTTGAGACTAATATCAACTTCACGTCGCAAGGAGGCCTCTATCTTCTTTGTCTCACAACTATCGAGATATATAAGGGCTATCCATCCTGTCTTATCAGAAGATCACCCGGTCCGTCAAGAATTTTGAGTTCTGGTGAGGTGGGTAAGCGAAGAGGTATGGAAGGAAAGTGGAGTCGCCTTGCCTCTACGTCTCACCAACACCCTGAGAGGTACAGACCATCTATCAAGAAAAGGAAATCAAGCTGACTCTTGTCCGGAGCCATTTTTGCTTTTTTTGCAGGATTTTACTATTGGGTGGGTAAAATCTTTGGTCGGAATTTCCCGGCTGAACCATTGAACCTACCTGTTCGGACATCTGATGGATTGGAGATTGCATGTGCTAAAATGTGCGTGGATTATTGCTCGCCTGAAATATGTCGTTCCGTTGTAGGCGGGCAATCGGAATCGGTCAAGAAATAAACACAATAAATTTCAGTCAATTTTTAATCATGTGGTTTTATGTTTATTTTACTTGGGCAAGTCCCAAGGTCGAACTCAAGGAGGCAAAGGAACAACCTAGAATTTTATCTATCAAAGTTCGTTCACGGTTTTCGAGATGGTCTTTTTTTGTAATTTTTTAATGCAATATGGGAAGTAAAATGCAACTTTGGCCGATTTTAAGGACGAGAAAATGAATATTAATCAAACGATGTCTGAAAATATGAAACTTGGCCATGATGACAAGAGTGATGAAATGAGCACACTATAATTTTTTTTGGAATTTTTGGATGCAAGATGATTTTTTTATGAATTTTTGAATGCAAACAAAGTGAATTTCAAAATTTAAGTAATAAATTGTAAACCTAATTATTTTCAAGGGAGTGATGGATCTCAGAAAAATCCTAAACCTCAAAAATACATGATTCAATACCTATTAAAATTTAAATATTAAAATACGCAATATAATTTTTAGAAGGTAAAATGATGTATGCAAATGCAATTCTTTTTGGATACAATGTAACAGACAATTAATTCTACAATATATGAATTTTTGGCAATTTTTAGAGCAACAGTTAATTATTTATTAAATTCAGAGCATAAAATAGGAAAATATGCAATTTTCCACAAAATGATTAATTAATAATTAACCAATGATCACAAAAATGTCAGGCATATGCCATAATGTAGAGAATTAGTTGACGAACAAATTACCTATTTTTGATAAATAAAATAATTCATTGTAGCTGTTCAAAATGGAGGGGGAACACAGGGGTATTTCTGCAATAACAGTAAATAAAAAGAAATATAAATATGCAGAAGAGAGGATTAAAATGCAATTACCGCTAAGTCAGTGGCAGTCTGCAAAATCACCAGAGGGTCACGTGCATAGCACGTGACCTCTGGTTGGGGGTCTCCTTCGCAAATAGATGAAACTCTAGCGGACTTTCTGAAATTATCCTACCGGAGCACGTGACCCTGGGGTAGAGATGCAAATGGCGGTAGCCCCCCCGGTCACGTGCTGCGCATGCGGGGAGGGAGCCTCGGGCCTCGCCCGGTGGCTCGCTGGCGGAGGGGGCAGCGCGGAGCTTCTGTGCCCGACGATCGTCGAAGGCTCGGCCAAGGCGGAGGAGGCCAAGATGTTGTGGGGAGCGGCTGGAAAGCAGGGCAGACGAGGTCGGTGGGACGGAGAGCTTGCGTCTGGTGTTGCAGAGGACCGGCGAAGCTCGTGGGAGCGGGAGGTTGTCGACGAAGATCTGATGCTCGGGGAAGGTGAACGTCGTTGGCAGAGGAGTCAAAGCAGATGACATGGGTGTGGGCTCGATGATGACGCCGAAGCGGGGCAGGCATCGAGGCGGCTCTGCACCGGCTGTGATGGCCGAATCTCGCTGGATGAGATGCGTCGCGGCGCTGTCAGCACCATGAGGTCTTCCTTAGATGCAATCGACAGATGGGGGTATCGAGGGTACAGTGACGCTTAAATAGAAGCAAGGAGTCAGCCATGGGAGGCAGGAAATTGTTGGAGATCAGGGATATGCAGAGGCGACGGAATCGATGATTGAGGGGGACGAGATTCATAGCGACGGCGAGATACACGGGCGATGAGGCGGAGGCCAGCGGTCAATTGTGAGATGGGTGATATTGCAAGATTCACGGCAGAGACGAAGAGAAAAGGCAGCACGCAAATTGGGAAAGAAGGGGGAGGAAGGAGATGAAGCCGGGGCCGCCCGATCGGCTGAGATCGGACGGCCCAGATGGGCGCACGTGGCGGTAAAACGAGAGGCGGAGGAACACGTGCTGGGAACGTGCGTAGGAGGCACGTGCCTCGCACGTACATGATTTTTTATTTTTTTATTTTTTTTTATAAAAACGAAATTTTAAAATCCTAAAAATGGGTGACACGTGGCGGCTCCAGGAGATGCCACGTGTCAATCCCACAAAAATTGGAAAAAATACCTTAATAAATACGTAAAAATAGTAAATGACCTCGGATCGAAAAGATTTCTTCACAAAAGTTGCTCGTCTCGATGAGATCTACAACGTTCATGAAGACAACAGATCATTTGTGCAAAGTGATATTTTGGGGTACTCTATGTACATAGAATACCTTGATTTTTGGGTTTTATAATTTTTTGTCATTTTCAAACAAGATAAAAATCCGGAAAAAATATGATAAAAACAAAGATAAATATTTATACATTAATCTATTTTTTTGGATTTTCGTTAATTAAGAAAAAGAAGAAATACAATAAAAGACGAAAAAGACCAATTTTATATAGATAGTTAGTGAAGACTCAGACTCAGTTAGTTTCTTTGATTTCAACTTAGTTTAGATTTGGATTTTTGTGCATTTTAATAAAACTTTTATCAAAGAAGACAAATGAAAAATAAGTAAAATAAAATGAGTCAATTATGTACATAAAAGAATAGGTCAAAAACCGCTAAAATACAAAATGTACAAAAGAGGCCCAAAACCCAACTTTTACATATGAGCTCCGATTCACTTGAACTTGATCTTGTTCTGAAGGTATTTGAATGTTTATTAGTTCAAAAGTGAGTAGGATCAAAACGAACACTAGATGGGGAAGATATGAGGGTTTTAGTCCGGAAATCCTAAAACTAGGGTTTGGGTTTTTGGTCCACTTATTTGGGTTAGTGATTTTTTTGTATTTTTTATTTATTCTTGTTAGTGATATATACACAGTGGAGGTAGTTTCAGGTCAATTGGAGTTAGCACGAATTAATTAAAAATCAGGGAAGTTATGCTATTTACATGTCAATTTTGGCTGGGATTTTTGGCTTCTTATTTTGTGTGAAAATAAGTGATAAAATGTAATTCCTATCAAAATATGCATGAATGCTAATTATGCAGAATAAGTGAAGAAATGCCAATGATTTTTTAGGATTTGATTTTAATTAATGACTTTTAGAGTGGTGAATCTGAGTTTCATCATCCCCCTATACTTAAACCATGCTCGTCCCTGAGCATCAAAAGAAATGCCATGAGGTGAAATGAGATTGGGTTCCATACCAAGACCATGAGCTGAAGGTGAAAATGAAAATAGACTCAACCTTTGGATTATTAGTTTGTGGAACTTCTGTGAGACTTAGAATTTTAAACTCAACAACCTTCAGGTTCTACACATCATTGTCACAGTTTCGGCTCAGAAGTCATCTTAGATCAATCCTCTTCCCAAAGCATACCCCATGAACATTGAACAATCGACTCGTGTATGTGAAAGTTTTTAGCTCTTCCCATCCAGAATGTTGGACTACCATGCAAACCTTCTCTCCAGTAACTCATCCTCGGGGAGTCAGGTATTCATTTCTAAGGTCTGTCACGCTGTGTTCACAATCGAAATGGGGGAGAAGTTAGAAGAAGGAGAAAAGAACTGGAGGGTGGCCAGTGTAGTCACCTCTCCTTGTGAAGCTGGCCAGTGTAGCCGAGTCCCCACAAAGATCTGCAGGTTTTCTTGAAGCTTGGACCTTTTGGTCAGATATTTATTTGGTAGAATGCCTCCTTGTATTTGGATTTTTGGTGGTTCTACTTGGATCTTGTTGTGCCCCTACGGATATAGAATCTTTTTTTCCGTACATGTTTTGGGGTCTTAGAAAAAATTGTGCCTAACTGTCCATCCCTTTTCCGAAGCTTTATTTCAATATGTACTCCGGTCTTTAGATTTCCACGCTACCAGAAAAGAAACTCACACATTCTCCAACACCCTGTATGAGTTGAGCTAAGTGCATATGCAAGAGTACAAATTAATTCCTTATTCTAGAATTGTACCCTAAATGATGAGACTAGTTTAGACACTAAGAGTCAAATGCTACGCATTGTCATGTGGAACTCAAAGAATTAACTCAAAGACCAAAAGTTTTCAAAATCCTATTTCTCGGTGAAGTTCCTCTGAAAATTAGATGGATTAAGGTCAAGTCCAGACCGCTCTCGGTTTCTGCTCATAACTCGGTTTAGAACCCAAAGACTTTTCACAGATGCAAATGAATGTAATGCTAGATGAGGTGCAGGTGTGTGAAATGCAGACACGAGTTTTTCTAATAGTTATTTTCTTTTCTCTTTTTTTCAAAAATTTATGCAAATATGAATAAGAAACCATTTTTTCCAAAAATTTTGGTTGGACACAGCCAATGTTAGTAGCAAAACTCTTTTTCTTTTTGTTTGTTTTTTGTTGTTGTTTTTTTTATTTTATTTTTGTTTTTTTCAAGTTAGTTACCCACTCCGTAAATACATATAGACTTACGTGAAAGTACGAGATATGGTAAAATATATACACAATATATATACAGACCCCTTTATACTTAGCGAGTGATGTGTCCTCAAAGTACAAGAAGCGTAAAGAAGACATAGCTCGGGCTAAGCGTGGAAGAGTGAAAAAGAAAATGAAAAAGATGGATCTGTCCGCCCCCCTATACTTATGTTGTGACCAGTCTAAGTATAGAAGAAGAGCGAGAAAAAAATGAGGTGGTCGGATATGTGGATGAAGAGAGTATATACAAATGGGCATCGGTTCCCCCATATTTAGGCTCTAGTTAGCCTAAGTAAGGAAGAAGGCTGGAAATGAGGCGATCATGAGATGGGGAGAATGATATGTACAGATGGCATCGGTCCCTCCCCCCATACTTAAGACTTGGCCTAATAAAGGAAGAATATGTACAGGGAGACCGATGTGGTTGGGAGGGAGGGTGGGTAGCCGATGATTAAGGTGATTTTTGGCTAATCTTTTGTGAGCCTGTGGTGGGAGATCGTAATGATGAGAAGGAGATGAAGCATATGATTCCCAACTATCATCAGTGTTATCCTCGGAGAAATCATGTTGGGTATTAGATGAAGCGTATGAGTCAGATGAAAGGTAATCATCATCAGAGTTATCCTCAGAGGAATAGTATTCGAAAGCGGACACACTCCAGATATTCTTGTCTTTTTGTTTCTTCAACTATTTTCTCAGAATCGTTCCTTCTTGGGATCAAGCGATTTATCCTCGGATGAATACTCTAAAGCACCAGTCTCAGTCAGCTCATAAGAAATAATTCTAATGTATTTGATGAGAGCAGGAGCATCGACTTTGGATGAATAATAGTGAGAAACGGGAGTCGTCCAACGGGAGTCGAAGTTTGGATCCTTGCGAAGGTAGGGTTTTAAGACTGCCGAACAGACTTCACTCATGTAAATTACCTTTTCCGGACATGATGAGGAATCATTAGACGATTCCTCTTCCGGAAGGTCAAAGGTAACTTTCTTTTTCGATGAAGGAGTAGTCATTTTGTTTCGTGAAGTTGTTGGTCCACTTGAGTCTTCATATGAATAACCATTAAAAGTTTTCTCCTTGGTCGGTGTTCGTCCTGCGTGTTTGTTGTTAGTCTTCTTAATGTTTGTGCACTCCTGAGTTGGAATGATTTGGTCAAGGTATTCAGAGTAGGTTGACACAGGGTGCGACCATGCATAAGTCTCAGGATCATATAGGAAACACTTTTCTATTATGAGATCCGCAGGAACTGAAATAGTGAGGGGAGTCTCTGCATATTCGTTCTCAATTGACTTGATGCTGGAGCATTCCTGTGTCGAGTTGATTTGATCAAGGTAGTCAGAATAGGTTAACCCAGGGTACGACCATGCATAAGTCTCAGGATCGTATGAGTCATATATTTGATTTTCCAAGGTGAGAGCAGATGGGAATGGAGTAGGAGGGAGAGTCTCTAAACCAATAGTCTCATCAACAACCGCTATCTCAGGTGTAGTAATGGGGTAGGGCTCTTCTACCGCTTGATGGTTACGGTTGTCGAGGTCTTCATGGGCTGCCTCAGAAAATCATGGTTCCTCAAAGACTGGGTGAGATTGAAGTGCTTCCAATGCTGTAAATTTATTTCCCGAGTCTCACATTCAATAATTGCCTCAACCAATGCTAAGAATGGCTTTCCGAGAATAATTGGAGACTGGTGAATTCTCCTTGATGCTCAATATCAATGATCGTGAAGTCCACTTTGAGCGAAGCTCCTTGGAATGTCATGATGACAGAAATGATTCCTCTCGGTCGCTTTATCGATCGGTCAGCCAATAAAACGGTCTCTCGTATCTTCCTGATAGGTCCGAGTTGGAGCTCATGAAATACATAGGTCAGGAGGATATCGATTGGTGAATCATCATTGATTCGAGCATGGGTAAATATCGTGTCTTTGATTACACAATCAAATCTGGGCAACCACTTCACTATGCGGCTCTTGGTTTTTCTCCTAAACACCAAGGAGGAGGCCATCGACAAGATATGTCTTTCAGACTTTATTCTTATCCTGCCTGACTTTTTCATCATTAATTTGTTCATTACAAATTCTTTAAGGTTGGGTAAGTGTTCAATGGTCTATATAAAGGGAAGTTCAAAGATCAATCTTTTCTCCAGTGCTTTCCGTAAAGCAGGATCCAAATTCTTCAGATCTTATTCAGTCTCAATTTTTATGAATTTTTCTGGATTTTCATTTTTTTGGGTGTTTTTGAATATTTCAATTTTTTGGTATTTTCTGTATGGTGTGGTGATGTGGTGTTTTCCTCAAATGAGAAGGGTTTTTGATGTTCCGAGTAAGAGTCAGAGGCATAGTCAGATTTAACCCTAGGGGAGTAATAGGTAGAAGTGTCACTATCAGAGTTATCCCTAGGGTGAACATATTCTATAGGTTTCTGAATATCCTCATAATTTTCAACATAAGATCCAATCATTTCATCCTCCACTTTCGTATCCGAGCTACCATAGAATGAAATTATTCGGTCGGTGAGCTTTCTAAATTTCTCCTACATTAATTCATACCTCTTATTTATCCTCGAAATGCCATCCTCAAAAATCTTCTCATGATCAATCATGGGAGCAGTCGGTGTGTGTTCTTGTCTTTGAATTTTTGATCCGATCGTTTTCTCTTCCATTTTCTGATATGAGCTAAGAGGAGATTCTCTTTGATTATCCAATATATCATTCTTATTTTCTGAAATTTTCTCCTAAAAAATTATGGAAGGAGGTTGCTCAGTGGAAGGATTTTGTGGGAATTTGTAGATCTCATAATCAGTATGTCGTGACTCAGGCATGTGATGCTGGTTTGAGTAGAGTCTACTTTCATGGTCATGATTGATTGCATCCTCAATAATGGAGTCATACAGGACGCATATGTGTCGATATCATCTGTCTGGTCCTCTGTATGTATAGGTTGGTCAAAGGAGTGGTATTCAGGTTGGTCAATAGTGGTCTGATCGTCACGGTCAATCCAATGCTGATGATCATTAAGTGAGATTCTCTTCATCTGGGTTTGGTCTCTAGGCTAGTCATGAGCCTCAAAAGTGATTTGATCTTGAATGGTTCATTAGCGAGAAACCGAGAACAAGACGGTTCAGTCCAAGATGGTAAGTGGTCATGGATGCTAGGATGATTCGAGTAAAATGGCTTGGAATTTAATGAGGGGACCGAATTCATCTGAGGGTCAGAATCTCTTTCAAATGTTGGGGATTTGTTAAAACGAGAGGATTTAGTTGATTTGAGCCTGACCGAGACAAACTCATTTTCATAATATAGATCATATGGGTGTTCGGACCATTGTCTTTTTATTGTCGAAGGTGGTTGATGATGAATCGTTATGGTTGATCTCGGTGCAAGTGCACGAGATATTCAAAAGAAATTTTTATCAAGGGGATTGATGGCACAAGTGTGCGGATTTTGATCTTTGAAATTGGTTCATGCACACAAATCAAACACAAATCAAACCCCATGTTCCCAACTAACACAATGAAGCCTCAAGAGTTCGGCTATTATCTTTTCAATTTTAATTGGTGATAAGACAATCTTGGAAAGTAATTAGTGAGTTGTTAGGTGCTGTAATTTTTCTTAAAGACTATCCCGAATTCCTACGACTAGTTGCACCTACTTTCAGCCAGTATGGTTGTAACTACCGATCGTAAAATGCTACCCGTGTTACTTAAAGACGGAGCCTTACGCAGTGCCCTTTAAACCACTCACTCTGCTAAGGAAATCCAGACCGTTTACTGGCTACCCGTAGATCCTCACTGAGAAGTAGCTAATCGTTTTTAGAATCAGTAGTCTGAATGAAAATTTCGGAGTTGGGCTCTAACCTTAAGTATCGTCTCTCGCTCACTCAGAAAAGTAAATGCATCCAAGGACGGGGTTGCTCTCCCGCAAAAATTCTTGATTTTATGGGTTAATTTAGTTGGCTATATTTAAAAGTCTCAATTTTTTATTAGGCGATCACTGAAAAATTAAGTGAGCACACATACACGTCTACTGTCTAGTCCCAATTTCCTTTAAAATTATGTAACAAAACAAGAGGGAGAAGTATGCGAAAAACGATGATGTGTGCTCAGATAGAACAGTTACAGTGATTCCTCACAATCTCCATGTGGGATGCAATACAAGAATTGAAAATTTAGTCTATATGAATGTAAGCCGATGAAAAACCACACCCAACAGAAAATTCTATTAGAGGGGAAGAATTGAGTTGAATTTGACTAAATTGAACGATCTATTGTGCATCTCAACTAAAGTGAAGTGTGGCCCTAGGTCCTACGAGCACAAAAAAAAATTTAAAAGCTCTAAGAGCTGTATGTGCAGGTCTATCCTAAGAGCCACTCAAGTTGGGACCCACCCTCACCGGAGAGTGAAACAGGACACGACACAGCACAGAAAAAGTTCAGGGTCTTTTTTACACATGCAAGAGTCCAAACGAACACCGCTAGAAATGAGCAATTAATTATAGAAATTAAAAATTGCAGAAAATAACTCCTAGACCCTACACGACTCGACTTGATCTTAATTTAATTACGGTTTTTTCGGAAGTCGGTGAAGATATTTTGGCTCTTGAAAAACCGCTCCATGTACGCGGGGTACCTCGCAAGAAAAAAAATAAGAGAGAGAATGTAAGAGAGTGACTTCAAAAATAAATACAAAATAAAACAAGAAAATAATTGCTGAAAATAAAAATAAATACAGGAAAAAAAGGAATTTTACAGTGAAAATTTTGGGGGTCAGACTACCCGAATGCAGAAAACCGAAAAATTAGACAAAAACTAAGTCGTTTGCCTCCCCGGCAATGGCGCCATCTGACGGATCCGAGATAGCTGATGTTAAAAGTTGTGGATTATCGCTCGCATAAATATGTCATTTCGTTGTAGGCGGGCAATCAAAATATGTCAAGAAATAACCATAATAAATTTTATTCAATTTTTAATCACGTGGTTTTATGTTTATTTTACTTGGATAAGACCCAAGGTCGAACTCAAGGAGGCAAAGGAACAACCTGAATTTTGTCTATCAAAGTTCGTTCACAGTTTTCGAGGCAGTCTTTTTTGTAATTTTTTTAATGCAATATGGGATGCGAAATGCAATTTTGGCCGATTTGAAGGACGAGAAAATGAATATTTATCAAACGATATCCGAAAAATATGAAACTTGGCCATGATGACAAGAATGATGAAACGAGTGCACTACAATTTTTTTGGAATTTTTAGATACAAGATGAATTTTTTATGAATTTTTGAATGCAAACAAAATGAATTTTGCTATTTAATTATAATAAATATTAAACCTATTTATTTTCAAGGGATAAATTATCCAAGATCTATCACTAGGTGATGGATCTCAGAAAAATCCTAAACCTCAAAAATACATGATTCAATACCTATTAAATATTGAAATATGCAAAATAATTTTTAGAAGCAAAAATGATGCATGCAAATGCAATTCTTTTAGGAACAATGTAACATACAATTAAATCTACAATCTATGAATTTTTGGCAATTTTTAGAGCAATGGTTAATTATTTTTGAAATTCAGAGCATAAAATGGGAAAAATGTGCAATTTTCTACAAAATGATTAATTAATAATTAACTATTGATCACAAAATGCCAGGCATATGCCATAATGTAGAGAATTAATTGACAAACAAAATGCCTATTTTTGATAAATAAAATAATGCAATGTAGCTATTCAAAATGGAGGGGGAAGACAGGGGTATTTTTGCAATAACATTAAATAAAAAGAAATATAAATACGCAAAAGAGAGGACTAAAATGCAATTACCGCTAAGTCAGGGGCGGTCTGCAAAATCATCAGAGGGTCACGTGCGTAGCACGTGGCCTTTGGTTGGGGGTCTCCTTCGTAAATAGACGAAACTCTGGCGGGCTTTCTGAAATTATCCCAACGGTCACGTGCGGAGCACGTGACCCCGGGGTAGATATGCAAATGGTGGTAGTCCCAGGGGCTCTAATGCAAAGCCCCCCCGGTCACGTGCTTCGTACGCGGGGAGGGGCCCTCGGGCCTCACCCGGTGGCTCGCTGGCGGAAGGGGCAGCACAGAGCTTCTGCGCCCAGCGGTCGTCGAAGGCTCGACCAAGGCGGAGGAGGCCAAGTTGATGCGTGGACCGGCTAGAAGCCGGGGTAGACGAGGTCGGCGGGGCGGAGAGCTTGCGTATGGTGTTGCAGAGGACCGACGAAGCTCGTGGGAGCGGGAGGTTGTCGATGAAGATCTGATACTCGAGGAAGGTGAACGTCGTTAGCGGAGGAGTCGAAGCAGATAACGTGGGTGTGGGCTCGACGACGACGATGTCGGAGCGGGGTAGGCGTCGAGGCGGCTCTACAGCGGCCGTGATGGCCGAATCTCGGCGGAGGAGATGCTTCGCGGCGCTGTCACCGCGGCGAGGTCTTTCATAGGTGCAATCAACGGATGGGGGGTATCGAGGGTGCATTGGTGCTTAAATAGAAGCGGGGAGTCGGCCATGGGAGGTAGGGAATCGTTGGAGATCAGGGATACACAGAAGTGGCAGAATCGATGATTGATGGGGGATGAGATTCACAACGACAACGAGATACGCGGGCGACGAGGTGGAGGCTGACGGTCAATCGCGAGATGGGTGATATTGTGGGAATCGCGGCGGAGACAAAGAGAGAAGGCGACGCGCAAATTGGGAAAGAAGGGGGATGAAGGATACGAAGTTGGGGCCGTCCGATCGGCCGAGATCGGACGACCCAGAAGGGCGCACGTGACGCCAAAACGAGAGGCGGAGGAGCACGAGCTGGGCACGTGCGCAGGAGGCAGGTGCCCCGCACGTGCGCAGGAGGCACGTGCCCCACACATGCGTGGTTTTTTTTATTTTTTTATAAAAAAGAAATTTTAAAACCCTCAAAAATGGGTGACACGTGGCGGCTCCAGAAGCGACCATGTGTCAGCCCCACAAAAATCAGAAAATAAATACCTTAATAAATACGTAAAAAATAGTAAATAACCTCGGATCAAAAAAGTTTCTTCACGAAAGTTGCTCGTCTCAATGAGATCTACAACTTTCATGAGATATCAATAGCAAAATAGATCATTTGTGTAAAGTGATATTTTGGGGTACTCTATGTACATAGAATACCTTGATTTTTGGATTTTATATTTTTTGTCATTTTTAAACCAGATAAAAATCCGGAAAAATATGATAAAAACAAAGATAACTATTTACACATTAATCTATTTTTTTGTTTGTTTTAATTAAGAAAAAAAGAAATAAAATAAAAGACGAAAAAGACCAATTTCGTACAGACAGTTAGTGTGTTTCAACCAATTAAACTATAAGCCCTACTTGTATTTACAGGCAATTCACTCACTTCGAGAGGAGCGGACTCCTCTTGAGGAGACCCGTAGTCTGCGGAGGAGTGGAGCCGTTGACTTCGATTGCCACTTATATAATATGAAAGTTTCTGGTGTGCTTTCCATCTCTCTAAAGCTTGTTCTCTGGACTCTCCCAGGGAACTCTTCATGCTAATCCCAATTCGATTTTTAATGAAGACTCGGACTCAGTTAGTTTCTTTGATTTTAAGCTCAGTTTAAATTTGGGTTTTTGCGTATTTTAATAAAACTTTTATCAAAGAAGATTAATGAAAAAGAAATAAAATAAAATAAGTCAATTATGTACATAAAATAATAGGTCAAAGACCGCTAAAATACAAAATGTACAAAAGAGGCCCAAAACCCAACTTTCACATATGAGCTCTGACTCACTTGAACTTGATCTTGTTTTGAAGGTATTTGAATGTACATTAGTTCAAAAGTGAGTAGGATCAAAACGGACACTAGATGGGGAACATATGAGGGTTTTAATCCGGAAATCCTAAAACTAGTGTTTGGGTTTTTGGTCCACTTATTTGGGTTAGTAATTTTTTTGTATTTTTTATTTATTCTTGTTAGTGATATGTATACAGTGGAGGTAGTTTTGGGTCAATTGGAGTTAGCACGAATTAATTAAAAATTAGGGAAGTTAGGCTATTTAGAGGTCAATTTTGGCTGGGATTTTTGGCTTCTTATTTTGTGCGAAAATAAGTGATAAAATGCAATTATTACCAAAACATGCATGAATGCTAATTATGCAGAATAAGTGAAGAAATGCCAATGATTTTTAGGGATTTGAGCTTAAATGATGACTTTTAGAGTGGTGAATATGAGATTCATCAATGGGTGTTCACCCCAAAGTATTCCCGGACTGCATGCATACATCCGTAAGTAATTGCGGAGGTTTTGATTTCTATTTGAATTTAGAGACGTGGAGATGTCCAGACGCCTGTGTCAGGATGCTGTTTTACACCCTTTCGCTCATTCCCAGTTCGGAGATCTACCTGCTAAGCTAGCCATAAGTGCGCACCTCAGTTCACAAAAGAATGCACTTGCTAAGCCTACTACTAAACTCAATCAATCTCTTTTGATCTTAAACATGTGAAGATGTAGTGTCTAATCGTTGATTTTTCAGCGGTAAGTTCGTCATCGTTTTCGGCCCCAACAAAAAACTGGTCCGCCGCTTAGGCGGAATATTTGCGCAGACCAAATAAGAAGAAGGTGTGTTCCTGAGAGCGAATTTCAAAGCATACTCTTCGGACATCGCTTTTCTTTCTCTTTCAGTGTGCTGGGTTTGTCGACCTATGAAAAAGAAAATCCTTTCCAAAAAAGTGAAGTCGATATAAATAAGTACAACAAGATGAAAGATATAAATCAAATCAAAAAGGTTAGGCAGTCTCCGACATGGTTGACCCAATCATGATATTGAAGGATGGGACCTTTTCTCGAAAAAGTGAAGGACCCCGGTCTTTCACCTTTCCGTGGTCACCCACACTACTCGTTGTTGTGTCTTCCTTCTGTGGTGCTTTGTCGGAGTAGTTAGTGAGTGGCGCCAAATCTTTCTATGGATTGCTTTTTTCGCCTCTTTCGCCTTGCTCATGTCGCCCGTCTGAGTGGTGGAGGATTTCCACCGCTCGATTAGTTTCTGCTAGACAAGGAATAAAAAACATAACCAATACGGGGGGGGGGCTTATATGCTAGGAGCCGAGCTTGCTCTAGAAAAGGTCAGAGAAGCATACTATACTAGTAGGGTTGGGAGAATGAGAAGAAATGGCTTCTTTGATCAGATAGTAGCTAGTCCGTCACGGTTACCAATCAGGCTCGTAGTAGGATTAGTAGGAAAAGGGGTAGTAGTCGGGTCCGCCCTGTCTGATTCTGATTATGGACCGAAACTGATATAGGCAGGGTTTGACTCTTCACATTGTCTTTTGGTTTCTTTATGGAAAGTGCTCTTCCAGTAAGTACTCCTTTTCCCCACCTTCAGGCAGGGCCCGCCACACCAACCCTCGTTCACAACTGAGACCTACCTAGGGCTGGTCCTAGGCGTAGGGGAGATCAGAGGGAAGGACTAGACGATGAGGCCCGTCCTGGGCTTCAATAAGTAGATCGAGATCCAACAACCTTTTTCAGCCCCAACCCGTCTCATCTCCTAGTCTATTCCCTCCTCTGCTCTTTCACATTTTTCGTTCGAGAAGTGGAAAAGCCCATGAAAAAGGTAACCAGAGCCACGTGGTAAGCAGAGAAGGATATCAGCTACTCAGAGAACGCGTTGGGAATTTTGGGATAGTCTTCCCTGTCTGTGAATGAGGCCCCATCTACGAGATGTATTATCTTGCTCGAGCCATAGGGTCAAAGTCCACGGTGGACCACAAAGATCTGTATGATATCATTACAGAGCCTACCCTCCAACCGGGTTGTGCAAAAATTCTATCTTTCCTCTCTCAAATATAGAAAAGTTGACTTCCCTTTTTGGAGTAGGCCAAGATTTTCAGAGCGTTGTCGCAGTTCTTCATCCTCCTGACTTGAGCTGGACTATCTCTATTGTACTCCCCGATGGGGGTTCTTTTCACCTTTCCCTCACAGTACTTGTACCCTATAGTGACGTTGGGATGGTACGAGTGCCTAAGATAGCGCTTTAATTAATGCCTCAACTGTCTATTCATCATGACGATGAGAGGCCCATATTTCGGAGTGCGTTAGCCAAGAACAACAAATGCCAAGAAAATTGGGCAGTGAATGACTGAACGCCCGTTCTAGGGTGTTTGACGGAGGTGTCCGCGTGGGTAAGTAGACAGGAGGCAAGGGACGATGGTAAGCAAGGAGAGTGAAAAGCGGCTGGATGTGAACCTGATTCTCATATCCTACCCTCATCCTTTGCCCTTGCCCAAAGCCAAGTTTGACTACTCCTCCCTCTTTCAGCAACTCTAACATGAATGCAGCTATGCATTGGAACTCAGAGGCTTTTTCATGTAGATTAGCCTTTTGTCCTTTCAAAGGGAATTTAAGCGACATGCTGCTTGACTTATACCAAATACCAAAAGGTCCACCCACCTCTTGATTCTTTCCCGTGTCATCCGACAACCAAATCAAAAAGCCTCCAATCTCAAAGGTGACTTCACGGGATATCGAGAAGTACGTCAAGGAGAACAATTCTACTATCCTTTAGAGGATCCACAGATGTTCGGGGGGAAGGGGGAATCTATCTTTTCCCTACCGAGCTATATATATGGACAAGATTCCCACTCTCAACAGATCAGAGGTGTGGAGAATACTAGTGAAGAAGGGTTAACTCGATGCAGAGAATACTATCTCACACAACCCGGTCTGTGATGTGCTTGCTTGCTTATTCTATCTTCTATAATCTCCATAGGTAAAGGAATATTAGTTAGAAATAGCATTGGCAACTTTCTTCCTTGACTTCGTAACTTGTACTGTGCCTATTCATTCTTCCGTCTGAAGGGATTGATTCTATGAACTATTTCTGCTTCTCAGGCTATGAGTCCTCCCAGTGAGAGTCCAGTAGGTAGTATGAGTGAGTTGTCATTTCCGTCCTTTCTCCCTATACTCTCGTCTCCTTTTTCGAAACTCTACTTCATTGCATGTTCTTGCAAGAGATCAAGCCTCTTTGGAACTCCAGTTAGAGAGTGAGCGTGTAGCATAACAAAGACTGTTGTGGAAGGATAGTGAGCATGTAACGACTGCGCGCCTGTTGGCTTATATGGATAGTGAAAATAGGCTTCGTCCTACACCAGAGATAGCCTCTATCACTGACTTATGAGCTCCGGGAAAGGGAGAAGGACTGACTAGAAAAGAAGGAGGGACCAGGAATTTCTATTCTTTCCACTTCTTAGGGTATAATGACAGATAAAGAAGCCCGACTAAAAGGACGACCGAAAACCATGGAAGTTACGACTTGCGACCCCCAATGTGTTAAGACATTGTTTTCACACACTTAGTGTAAAGACAATGAATTATAGATATTCTAGTGAGAAGCAATCAGTCCCCATTTTCTTTTCTTTAGTTTGATTCTCTCTTTCTTGATTTTTCTTGTTCCCTCGACTTTTCTCTCTTTTGATATAGCAGCCAAATTCTCTGATCTTCCATTCTGTCTTCTCATTGAGAGTCTTTGTATCGCATCCTTGCTACTCCTTTCTTGCACCCTGCCCTCTACTTTCTTTCTTCCCAACGAGAATCGAAGCTGGAGGGAGGTGAGAGGCTTTCACTAAAGTTGGATTTTTGTATAGCCCTCCGACAAGAAAAAGGGGCTGGAGGACATCAAATCAGTCAGCGATTCTACTACTGAAGATCTTTCATCTTCGCACTTGGGACTCCCGTCTAGTATAGGCAGATCTCTCTAAAAGCTTGCTTACTCCTGAGATTTGAAAGCCCCGAAAAGAACCAACTTTCAGAATCACACTAAGTGTTTGCAAAAGGCGATCAAGCGGGGGTGAGTGAGTCTAGGTGGTCAGCTAGATGGTCAGCAATTGCTTGCCCCTGATATGCCTTTCGAGTGATGCGGAGATTTATTTAAGTCAGAACAGCGGGAATGCTCGCATAGCAGACAGCTCTCACTCTGGCACGACTAGCGAAGCAGGTGATTTTTTCTTTTTCCCCGAAATCCCTTTCATATAGTCTTTCTTTGAGGGGCAGAAGAGGAAAAAACTCTCATCCGAAGAGAAGCACTAGGTTAGGGGAGACCTATACTAAACCAAAGGCTCAGACCCCTCTTTGTGACCACTTTCTTTCCCATAACGACTAGGAGCTGCAAATTAAAAATCTCACTTTGAATTCTCTGGGCTTTGGTGCTTGTAGACTACTCGCTTCCAGAGCTTGCTAAAAGGAAAAGGACCAATCCATGGATCTCTGATCGGGAAATCGTATCCAAGCTCCTGATTTCCATGGTACTAGCCCTATGTTCGACCTCTCTTTTGACGCTAGGAGAAGGAGTCTTATCGTTGACATGTTCAAGTTCACTTGTTTGCTCCTCTGAAAGGTCCTATCCTCTCAGACGAGACCCGTTTGTTAGTTGTCCATAGCCTTGCTACTTACCGACTACTCCCCTCAAGGCAGGTTCTTCCTTCAATGAAGAAAAAGACGGGGAAGTACAAAAGGCGGTCTGACGACAGAGATCGGAGCCTTCCGTCGTTAACCCTTCTCGAGTGCGCATTCTATCTGAGTCGGAACTTGGATTTAGCGAGTTCATTTATTTATCAAGTGTGAATTCAGGCCTCAAGCGAGAACTACAAACTGGATTGATCAGAAGATCCTTTCAATTGGTTAGAATCCGTTACTTCGGTGGAGCAGAGAACGAATAGGAAGAAGTCAGATGGAGTTATGTTTTCTTCCTCTAATCTAATATATATAATTGGGCAAGATCAACTCAGAATCATCTAAAGGCTAGAGGGTTGACTATTGAGAAAGGCTATCCTGGTTCTTCGATCTATTTTATAGCGAAGAACTTCTTCAGGCAAAAGATGTTGGCTCGCTTGGCTCGGCTCGCTCTCGGAAAAATCACAGACTATGACGCTTGGTTCGAGCTTGACAAGTCAATGCTCTTTCGACAGTGCGAAGCCTATCCCATGAACTCTACGAGTAAGAACGTACGGCTGCGACCTTATCAATATGGCCCTGGTAAAGCACATTAGGACTAATTGGAGCCTTGGGTTCAATAGCTGATCCCGAATCTCCCTGCAAGTCGTCCTTCTCTTCCTTTCTCTACTGACTTTTCTAACTAAGCTCATATGGTCAGTCCCAATGCTTGCACAAGGGCTAGATAAAGCAACCTGATCCAAGGGCTTCCACATGGGAAGGACTCTTAAGGAGGAATCAGACTCATCTTCTCAACTGGCGTGAGGTATGATTTCCGGATGGGGAAAGAGCGAAGATGATCCCCGGAGTCATGGAAACCGGCAAGGCCTTTTCTACTAGTTGCTCGCTTTGAGTTCCCGGTGGGTCCATTAATAGGTGGATTTTCGAGGGCACATAGAACGTCCTAGGCAAATCTCGGGTTTGCTACCTCCATTAGTTGGCTTCATCCGTCTGAGGTGGGGGGTTGAGGGGGGAAGCCGGTTGTGTCCTCTTCTCAAAGAGGAGGAGTTGCCTAAAGGATGCGAATCCATTTACGATCCCGAGTTTCCACGCCTCGCACTCATCAAGCCCCCTAGTAGTCATGATGAAAAGACTTTTCTGAACAGAAGATAGGAGCTTTTTCGCATTATAGTTACTGGATCCTCTCATGGATACCAAACTCATGGTAGCACATCTGTTTCGGGTACTGAGGCCAGCTATGGACCCTTTAGATGAAACCTCAACTATGCTCTAACGTTGGCGAGGAACCAGGCTGAGATGCTGGACCATAAGGGTCTGGATCCTGAGGTCAACCTGATGGTGAGTAAGTACCTCACTGACTCGCTCGACTCCGATCACATCGACACCTGCCTGGCCTTCTTCCTATACTTTTCCCATTCACTCACTAACCAGCCTGCCAACAGTGCAAGCACCCACTGTCCTGCGCAATCGAGGCTGACTCAAATAGTTTGAAGAGTTGGAGGCCTCGTCTGTGGGGAATCCAGAAAAGCCATCCCTAATCTCACTATAATATCCTAATCCATTACTAGCAAACTCCTGATACTGGTATTGGTATGTTGTCGAGCCTTCTTTCTAGTGGAAAAGCCCCGCAGAGTGCCTAGATGAGAGTCAGCTTGGGAAAAAGGTTGAATCTCCTCACCACTCGTGTCCTGAGTTTCGAGGGGTAGAGTTGACAATCGATTGAGTGATAAACGGGGTGTCCCTCTCCATCTCCCATTGCGGAGAGAGAGCTGGAGTTTCTTTCCGCAGGGGGCTTTTCTTTGGCGGACCGTTTTTAATAAACACTCGCTACCCCCTGACTAGCAATTTGCAAGTGTTATTTGAAGAATAAAAAATTAGATCTTAAAGTTTAATAGTCATCCACAAGGGAGTTTATGCGAATGTTGCAACAATCTCCATTGGATAGATATACATATTTTTAGTGGGAGAGCCCCTAGTCACAGAGAATGTCTCTATGACCTAGATATTAGAATACATTCATTGTTTATTTCTATGTTTGTTGGAAATAAACATACATTCTGGAATTGACTTATCATAAAGAGTTGTGATAGACGTATTTTAGATAGTAATCTAACATCTAGAGGACTCTACTAAATTAGAATATTAATGAGCTGTTCATTATCATTTCTAATACTAAAAGTTAAAAGGATAAATAGGAGGATTAAGATCATTTGACTATGATCTAGCATCAAGACTAGGACACTAGTCTGTTGATGAAATTAGTGGACTAGTAAGAAATTGAACTTCTGAAAGTTCAAAGCTTACATACTTGTGAATATTGTATTCAAAGTAAAATGTCCGATGCACCCTTCTCTAGGAATGGTGTAAGACGTGCGATATTCAAAACCTCATACGTATTGCTGTATGTGGACTCTCTATACCATAATGAACAGTAAGGATATATGATATCCAATGATGATTATTCGAGAGATTTCTTCCTTTCACATTAAAAACCTTTGAAATGTTCAAAGAGTTCACAAATTTGGTTGAGAACCAAAGTTATAAGGAAGATGTAAAGAAATTGATCTAACCAAGGTAGTTAGCACATATTAGCTGAATTCATGGAATACCTTATAGAGAAAGTAATATCATTCCTATACAAAAAACAGGGATTTTGTGAGGGTCTAGAAATTATCCTCATTGAAAAGCGAAGACAAAAGTGTCGCTAAGGCGACCACTCATGAAACCCCGATTCAATCAACAATTAACCCACAAATAAATATATCAATGCAAATAAATGTACAGAGTTAAAATTTATTATAAATCTACAACAAAGGTGTGTATAGGTGTAAGTATTGTGTGGAGATCAAACACATGGAGCAAATGGTAGATCGGGGAATTGAATCCAGAATTTGTATTATTCTTGTCAAAGCGTTTTTGTATGGGTTTTTTATTTTATATATCTTTATGGATTTTTAAATTTATATTTTTATTTGTTTTAATTTTATATTTTTTACTTTCTTTTTATATTTTTTATTTATATTTTCTTATTCTTTTGAATAAACTAATATAGGAATATATATAACTTTATATATAATATAAAGCAATACAATTATTAATACAATTAAAAATAATCAAAATGCATGAAATTTTTTTTTTGTATTTAAATATTTTTTACTATTTTTTGTGATATTCTAAGTAATTTTATTAATTTTTGTATAATTTGTAAATCAAAAAAATCCCAAAATAGGGATTAAATAAATAGACTGATTTGATTTGAAGATAAAAATAGCAAAATATGTCAAAATTTCTCCAAATCAGTTTTATATATAAATAATAATGCAAAGAAAAATACATAATAGAACTAAATATTTTTGGTATTTGGGGGGATTTTTTATGTTTTTATAAAGGATTTTGGAGTTTTTTTTATCTTTTCTTTGATTATTTTTAGGGATTTTTTATCTGGAGATACAATATACTTAAATAAACAAAATATATTTTTAGGGGAGTTTTTAAAAACATTTTTATATTATTTGTATTTTATAATTCAAACGAGAACAAAAACATGCTCTTTTGATTTTTTGAAAATACTTGAATTGCCTAAAATGCAAATGCAAAAATATAGCGTGAAAGTAGATGCTAGCAAGCACTTGATCCTTTTTTTGAGAAGTTTTGGAGCATGGATGGTATTTTTAATAAATAAGAAACAATCACAAATTATAGTGAACTAGAAAGGGTATTTATGCAATTAAAATAAAAGGCAAGGTTCTTTTTTGCAAAATACCTAAAATTATATAACTCAAATTAAAAGTTATTAGATTAAATAGAAATTACAAAGTTGCAAGGGCTTACATGCAAAATCTCCACTACACATGGGATCGCACGTGAGGTGACGTGGACTGGACCAATATGCAATTAGCATAAATAGCAGTGGTTCAGTGCAATTTTCCCCAAAGTTTTACACTAATTGAAATAATTACAGGACTAAAAATAAAATAGATAAAAAGCGGGGGGCTAAGTCTGCCCCCTAAATAGCGTGATCCAACGGTTTGCAGGCGCTAACTTGTCTACGTATCAAGCCCTGGTGACGCGATTACGCTTCGTGCCCGACGGTTGAGATTAGATCTCTGGAATGAGATCGACAGTGGCGGTGTAGCAAAATCTGACGGTTACTGCTCCTTGGGAAGGACTGCCCGGGATCCAACGACTGTGGAAGGTTGAGGAGGAACTGAGGATGAACTCGCACTTGGCGAGTTTTGATTCGATGTTGCATGATCCTTCGATGATATGGAGATCAGTCGATGGCCTCTTGACGTTGTTGCAGCCCTCCCAAGGCTCATGGAGGTATCCAAAATGTCCAAGGGTTGTTGATTGAGCCCCTAGAGGTCAATGTTTGATGTAGGACCTGGAGCTCTTACTTTGGCAAAATAGGCACTCAGACACGCCCTTCAAGACATGTAAAGTAGATGAAAGAAACAACGGCATAAAGGGGAGCAGGCATGGATGTTATTGGCGGACAATCGGTGTGAGATGTATGAGGGCGGAGGAGGTATGATGATGATGGTGGAGATGGGCCTCGGTGGTCTAGATCTCAGGGAATGTAGGTGAGTTGGGTGGTGTAGAGAGTGGAGAAATGATGAGTCTGGCGATGGTCGGAGATGATGGTTCACGGTGAAACAGAGTGGTCGGAGCTCTAGAACTCCGGTGAGGGATTAAGTCCTAATCCTAGGCTAAACAAAAAATCAAAGCACAAAATAAAAGCGTAAAACAAAACCTAAATCTAATGGCTATCTAAAGAGCTAAAGAAACTAACCTCGGATGGCAGAAGCCATGAGATAGTACCTCAACGTCCAAGGTGGCAGGAGATGGTGGGAAACCACCCTCACCGCGCCTCTACTCGCTACAGAATGGCTGGGTGAGTTGTTGTCACCATGCTCGAGCCCAGGCGTACGCTCTGAGGAGCTAAAATGGAGTGAAGGGGTACCAAAACATGAAGAATGGCGAGGAGGGTATTATGTATAGGTTGGTGACGAGGAGGTCTTCAAGGCGAGATCCTAGGTGCATGAGGAAGATATGGCACATGGGATGCACTCAACGTGAGTCAAGGGTGAACAGTGGTCAAACCTCATGAAGGACGTACAAGGCCTCGGGCCTTGTATCATGAGGGAAAAAGTTGAGAATAAGGGGTCACAACTAGTTTTGATAGGCCTACATGCATGGGGAGAATAGTTGACCGAGGCCAACTCTTGACTCCCCCTGGTTGGTCCACGTGGACCAACCAAAAAAAATAGTAGCCTAAAATTATTTTAAAAATAAAAAATAATTAGTAAACAAACTAATTAATTAAAGTTATAAAATTAAAAGTATTTATTATTTTCTGTAGTATTTTAATATGAATTTTATTTATTTATATGAGGTTATTTATTACAAGTTACTTTTTGAGAGTTTATTTATAGGTATATTTACCTATGTTTTGTATATTTATTTTCATTTTGTATTTTTGATTTTATTATTTTACTTTCTTAATTTATATATTTGTGACTTAATTTTATATACATAAATATATTTTTGTTATATTTTTCTAATATAATTTGTATCCTTAAATAAATGGAGGTGCATATTATATAGGTATAATTATAGGTATTTCATCTATGTATTTATATAAACTATTTTATTTTAGTGTCTTCTTTATAGTTTTATTATATTTTAAATATGTACATATACTATAAATAATATTTACAAAATTACGAAAATATAAAATTTAAAAAATAAAATAATAAATAAAATGAATAGCTTATTCAAGTATATTATACAATAGGGTACAAAACCTAACTTTTACATCTTAACTCCAAATTAAATGAAAACTACCTTCATTAAATAGCTTATTTAAAGTATATAAATTAAAGGTGATTTTGATACATTTTGATTTCACATGGAGAAGATATGGGTCTGGAAAGTTTGGATTTTGGTTTTTTATTTAGAGTATAAAAAGTACAATGTATATTATTTTTCTATGAAATCAATTTTTATTTTCTATATGTTATTATCTACAACTTTCATGTACAATTGTTTGATGTACAAATAATAAAGAGTAAAATAGGTCCCAAAATGAATTATTGATGAATAAATAAATGAGGATTTTATTGTATTTTTGGCCCTTATCTCCCCCTACTTTATTCCTTGTCGACCCAGTCATAAAGATGCCAGGGTCTCGGGGTTTAGGATCATAAAGTACCTTTGGCATTTTAGTTTTTTTCTTTTCTTTATTCTATAATTTAGGAATTAAAAACTACATTTTATATATAATAAATGGAATAAATAATGAACGTTAATTTATACAAAATAATGCTATATACATGCATTTAAATAGGGTATTTAAGGCCAAAATGATAGAATAAAGGTGATGAAATGGAGATTCATCACTATCTCACTCCTCCTAATACACCTCGGCTCAAATAGAGTTGTAGGAGATGCAGTTAGATCATGTGTGACATGATTTGATCAATGATGACTCTTAGCACAATTACCTCTTAGTTCCAGGTATATATTTGTGTGTAGTAGAGACTGCAATATATATCCTTAATAAGATTTCATGCAAATATGAACCCAAAAACTCCTCGTGAGCTATGGTTTGGAACCAAGCTTAGTGTCAAACGCTGGAAGAATTAGGGTTACTTGTTTCGTGCCATAACATGGATGCAAAAAAGATGGAATCTAGCACTTGAGAGTGTTACTTCATTAGGATTATAAAAGATGGTATTGAATACATACTTTATGACCTTGATATTCATAAATGATTTCATCTCTAAGAATATGATTCTAAGAGGATGACTTTCTTGAGAATCAAGATAAGAATGAAGTAAGGGGTCTCATTGAATCCTAAGAGGATAATGAGGCTCCTAGAATCGAAAACTAAAATAATAATTATAGATGAAACACTCATACCTCTTCAAATCAATTTAAGGGTTGTAAGACCATACAGAGGGTATGGATTACATGTGTCAGAGAAATCTGACAATGATAGAACTTTATATGACGACGCTTCTGTAGATCATGACATGGAAAGATGGATGTTAAAAGTAGACTTCATACACAAGTGTTGTGTATGGACCCTCGAGTATCCACCTATAGGGGTCAAACCCATTAGGTGTAAAAGGATCTTCATGAGAAAGAGGGAACCTAATGAGAAGGTAGATACCTTCAAAGCATGACTTGTAGCCAAGAGCTACACACAGAAAGAAGACATCGCTTACGATGAGAATCACTTTCTAGTGACCATGCTTGATCCCATCAAAATATTGCTAATTGTAGCTACACAACTTGACTATGACATCTGAAAGATGGAAGTCAAGATTGCATTCCTCAATGAATACCTCAACGAGGATATTCATATAAAGTAGCCCCATGGCTTCATTGTTGAAGAATGCAAGGTATGCAAGCTAAGGAACTCCATCTATGGACTCAAATAAGCTTCTTGTAGTTGGAATATCAGATTTAATGAAATTATAAACGTTATGATTTCAGATAGAATCTTGATGAACCATGTGAAGCTTAGTAGGAGTGCCATTGTGTTCATCGTGCTAAATGAAGATAAAATCCTAACCATTTGGAATGATATAAGGATGGTAATAAGTGTTTTACGTTATGGTTGTTCTATACCTTGAGATGAAAGATCTCAAGGATGCCTCTTAGACCTTAGTTCTGAAGTTGTTCAGAAGCAAAGAGAAGAGAGAATTGGGACCATTGCATTAGTGGTACACCTTGGACATATTCCATTTTTTGGGAAACTCCAAGGAAAGCTTCTCTCCCTTAAAATATGGTACCGACCTGTCTAAAGGGATAATATCTCAAAAAGTTGAGGATGTGAATGCCAAAGCTACATGCCCTAGTGCATCAGCTATGGGAAGCTCGGTATATGTAAGATGTGTACAAAGGTTAGGTGTCTGAAATGCAGTGGGAGTAATAAAATACTATCAATCCTACCATGGAGATAAAATATCACATTGCAGTAATAATCAATATCTTCAAAGGCACAAGATTTTTGAGATAGTGATCTCAAAGTATTTTCTTTAAGAAATTAAGACTTTATAAACAGTGATATAAAAATATCTTACCTACAGATACCTTTTAAGACTTAAGACTATGTCTTAATATGAGGAGATAGATAACTTACTGGTTATAATAATTATCAAGTTATTGTGACAAAGGCACAATAACTACTTTAGCAAGATTGAGTATTGACAGACCCTGAAACCCCTATGTTACTTATGTCGAATTATTGTTGTATTCTGGCAACCAAGATTTATCAAAACAACTACTTAATTAATTTTATCAATTAAAGTGAGCAATCAATTTATATTTTACTTGGGTAAGACCAAGGACGAACTCAGTGAGGCAGTTGTCTCCTTAGACTGTTTAATAGTCGATCTAGAATTTAGGTTTTCAAAGAGGCATTTTATTATATTTTTTAATGCAATTAAAAATGACATGCAAATTCAGGTAAATGATATCCAAACATTTTAGAACTTTTCCAAAATATGAAGAATGGTGAAATTAATGCTCTGTAATTTTTTAAGAATTTTCTAATGCAAAACTAATTAGTTATGAATTAATGCTGCATATAGGGTGATTTTTCGCAAATTATTTTTAATAAAAAGAAGACCAAATTATTTTATCAGAAATAGAATTATCCTAAGAAGTCTAGGTGAGAGGAATCCAGGAAAATTAATAGATCCTAAAAATGATTGATCAGCGACCTATTAAAATTAATTGCTTAAATCATCATTTATTTTATTGCACAATATGCATGCAAATGGAATGTTTTTTGGGCACATTGTAAAGCAAACTAAAATCTACCTACTGCAATTTTTTGGGAATTTTTGGAGCAATAATCAGATTATTATTATTTCCAGATCAAGCAACAGACAAAATATGCAATTTTCAAGTAGATTAATTATATAAAATCAACCACATATCCAAAAATTAAATCAAACATCCACAATGATAAGCATAAGTAGTTCTACAAGGTGCAATTATTAGAATTAGAAAATGATGATAAATGTTTGTTCAAACAGATGCATAAAAATAGGGGCATAAATGGAATATTACAGATACTTGAAAAAAGAAATATATGCAAATGCAATTACCCAAGCCCCCCGGGGGAGAGTCAAATGCAAACATTTGGGTGTCGTTCTGCAATTAACATAAAGGAGTAGCACCCTGCACATGAGGGTCGTGCCCTCTTTCTTGTTCTGGCGATGGATCCAAAGGGGAGGTAGAGGATGCGGGACCTGGCGATTGCGGCCGTCGAAGGCTGCTACACATGTCGGTGTTGAAGGTGGAAGCCCGTGTGAAGGTGGGGGCGACGAGAGGCATGGTGTCTGGAGGTGGCACAAGAATGCTTCGAGTCATCGATCGTGGTGCTTCACAAAAAGATGAAGGCGTCGGAGGAGCAATATCTCCGCTTGAAGGGCGAGGCACAACTTGTGGCTCTGTCATGCTTCTCTGGCCAAGGGTGGTGCTAACTACGACGATGGGGCGATCCCCTAAGTGCTGGTGGAAATCGATCGTGGTGTTTATGGCTGTACGGAGGAGGTGTGAATGTCGAGGGCATGGTCGGTGGGTGATGTGATGCTAAAGCGTGAAAGAAAAGTGGCGGGTGGTTGGTGACGGAGCATAGGAGGAAGAAGGAGAAAGAGGGAGAGGCGGAAGAAGAATAGAACGGGAAAAGACGAAGGTGGAAGTGAGTTTGGTTGGTTCGATTTGGTTTAGTTTGGCTGGAGAGGTTCATCGGGGTTGTCGGAGTTTTGATCGAGGGATCTAGCTCCAGATCTCGGCCTAAAGTGGAGTGGTGGAGCATTGTGAGGCTCGGTAGTTGTTGGGCATGGCTGTAATGCGGAAGATGGTCCACTGATCTCACCGGATAGGCGAACAAGAGCCATTGTCACCTTCAAAGATATCTCGAGGTTTATCGCAACTCGGGGGATCGAGGCTGGTGGCTGCTCCTCTCACATGGGTGGATGATCGTGATAGGGGAACCGGAGCATGGTTTTATGGGTGGTTATAGGTCACACAGGAGGCGGATCGGGTCGTGCGGCGAGAGGGAGAGGATATCGAGTCGTGGGGTTGCGCTGGGTAGTTATGGAGAGAGAGGTGGGAGGTTTGGGAGACCGCCGGGCAAGGCAGAGGAGATGGGCAGTTGTGGATGGGGAGGAGCGCTAGCCACGGGTAGCGGTTGCAGTGCCGCGGGTGGTGCGCAGGAGAGGAAGAGGAGGGCGGCCACACAGCCAGTTCAAGGGCTGCAACGTGGCAAAGAAATTAAAAATCAAAAACGAAAATCTAAAATATTTATAATAAATAATAATAATAATAATAAATCTAAAATAATAATTAAAATAAAAAAATAAAAGAAGTAAACATAGAAATAAACAAATTAATAAAAAATAATAATAAAAAGAAATAAATAATAAAATAAAAGATTAAATAAAATAAAATAATAAATATAAATAAATTAAAGAAAATGAAAGAAATAAAAGAAATAAATGGGGGTGACACATGGCGGCTCCAAGAGCAGCCACGTGTCACTCTGAGAAAAATCGAAAATTAAATCCAAATAAAAATAAAAAAGAAAGCAAAAGAGGTCAAGTCAAGAAGTGGTCAACACAAAAGTTGCTCATCTCAATAAGATCTACAACTTTTGTGAACGGTCCAAATCAAAATAAATCATTTGTACAAAAGTGTTTTTAGTGGTATCCTATAGATATAAAATACCGCATTTTTGTGTTTTGTAAATTTTTTATCATTTTTTAATAAGGTAAAAATCATCATAAAATTAGAGAAAATATAAAATAAATATTTATAGCTTGATCTATTTTTTTAGATTTTTAATGAAAAAGAAAAATAAAGAAATAAAATAGAGGGGTGTATTTACAAACTATATATACAGTCCCAGGTTGATTTATTTTCTTTGATCTTTACCTCAATTTTTATTTGGATTTTTGCACACTTTATTAAGATAATAATCAAAGAAAATAAATGTAAAAGAAATAAATAAAAATGATTAGTTTTTTTACATAAAATACTAAGGTCAAATTAGTCAATATGTACAATATACAATAGGGGCACAAAACTCAAGTTTCGCATACAAACTCTGATTCTTTTGAATTTTATCTTGTTTTGAAGGTACTTGAATGTACATTAATTCAAAAGTGAGTAGATGTCCATAGGATATTGTATGAGAGAGATATTCACATTTAAGGGTTTATAGTCTTAAACTTTGGTTTATATTTTATTAGGCAATTTTACAAGTTAATATTTTTTGATATTGTTCATTTATTAGTGTTAGTAATATATGCACTATAGAGTTGATTTTATTCAATTCCAAGTTAGTAAAAAATAAGTAGAAATATGGGTAAATAGTGTACTATACAGGTGATATTTACAAAGGGATTTGGGCTTCTTATTTAATGTAAATATGCATGCTAAAATGAAGATATTATGTCTAAGAGCATGAATGGTAATAATGCAGAATAAATGACAAAATACGGCTAATTACTCAGGAACGAAGCTCTATTTTCAGCTTTTAGAGTGATGAATCACATATTCATCAACCCCCTATGCTTAAACCTTGCTCGTCCCCGAGCAATTAAAATGAAATGCAAAATTGAAATGATCTTGGGTTCCATACCAAGGTCACAAACAAGAGGTGAAAATGGAGCTCGACTTGACCTTTGTAGTAATAATGTGGTGGAACCTTATTGGGAATAGGATTTAGGACCTAACAGCCTTTAAGTTCCACGAGTCTCTATTCAGGTCGCCTCAACAGTCAAGTCAGAACAAGTTCTCATACGTAAATTCTGATGACTATGAATATTACTTGTACCGTGTAAGTGAAATAAAACTCTTCACATCAAAAATGACAAAGAACATCCTTCTCTTAGCAAGGTGACCGTAATTCACCAGTCTAGCTACTCTTTCCTCGATGAGGGGGTATTTCCTTCTAAGTTCAGGTGTGTGTTGTGTCCACAGACGAAGAGGGAGAAGATAGAAGTATAAGAAGAGAAGTGGAGCGTGACTAGAGTAGCCACATCTCTTTGTGAAGTCGGCCAGTGTAGCCAAATCTCCACGAAGATCTGCAGTATCTCTAAAGTTGGACCATCGTGGTCGATATACATAATTATTCTCTTCTTTCTTTCTTTTCTTTCCTTTTTTGAATACATCTGCTTCTATTTGGTGGAAAGTATTGTTGCACTGCATGGATCTTATTGTGCCCCCACGGATATAGAGTATTTCTTTCCACACATATTTTGGTGTCTTAGAAAAAATATGCCAGCAGACCATCCCTTATCCGAAGCTTTATTTCAACCCACATCTCCCGTCTTTATACGTCCATGCCACTAGACTAGGTTGGGGTGCACTGGCCACTTGAAGTGATTGTGTATGCTTCCATTCGTGTGCGTCTCTTTTAGAGGATTCTACCCCTCACCACCTCATCAATGAAGAGTTACGTGCAATGTGCATGTCCAAGTTAGGTCAATGTCTACAAGAATCATGCATGTGTATGAAATATTCTACTTAGACCAATCAAGATGACATGTGAACATAGTCTTGTGGATTCAAAGAATTAAGTCGCTCGACCCAAAAAGTCTCAACTCCAGTTACTATAAGGTTCCTATGAAATTAAGTAGATTAAGGTCAATCCAAGTCCATCCTCGATTTCTATTCATAACTCGGTTCAGAACTCACTAACTTTCCACTTTGCATATGCTAAATATTAAAATGACATGCATATGTTATGAAATGCATATGAATTAGGTGCAAGATGATTTTTTAATGAATGTAAGGCTGATATGCAAGATTAAATAAGAAGCCCCTTTTTACAAAGCTTTTGTTATTTTTTTTAAATTTTCTGGTATACCTCCTATTTTACAACAAATTTACAAAAATGTTATTTACAAGAATTTTATAAGAATATACAAGTTTTACTGGGGAGGATATTATACACATTATACCAATTTTACAACTTGTATACAATATACATATTATACAAGTATACAACTATACAAAGTTTTAAAAAAAATTAACCAAATTTACCCATCATGTAATTATAGCACAATATATACAAAAATGCACTAAAGTACGGGCTATGGGTAAAGTGTATATATATATGTAATATATACATACCCCCATACTTAGAGGGTGCAATGTCATCAGATCACAAGAGGCGGGGAAAAGACATAGCTCGTGTTAAGAGTAGGAGAGTGAAAAATAATAGAAGTATAGAAGTCGACCCCCTATACTTAGTCTCTAGTCAACCTAAGTATATAAGAAGAGCAAAAATCAGGTGGTTGATAAATCCTTGCTGGATCATCATTATTCTCTCTTTTTATCATCGAAAAATAAGAAATTCATGAGAAATCTTCATTAATTCTGCATCTCTATCATAAACCATTCACCTTTAACATCACCCTAATTATTGTACTTAATTATTAACATTTTTCTTTATTTTCTTATTTATTAAAAATTCCTAAAAATTAGGATAATTATTGCATATATTTATGTTGGTTTTAAAAAGAATTAAAAACACAAAGAAAATATATAACCCTTAAAATAAGCGCTTTTAAGTCATTAAAAATACTTGCAAAAATTCTTCTTTGTATGAATGACCTCCTTTGTCTTTTTTTGTCAACATGAAACTTGTAGATCTCATCAAGATCTACAACTTTCATGTTTTGACATTTTGTTGATTCGTCCTTGCATTATTTCTTTCTTAATTTCTTTATTTTTCTTAATTTCTGAATAATCTGGTGCAACCACATGGTGTCCTCTGGGTCGCCCATGTGGCCGCATCCCCTCCCCCCCAACCCGCCTCCTCTTCCCACCGTATGATGTGATCAGATCGATCACATCAGGACCATCCGTTCCAGCTCCACTTATCACCTTTGGATCAGATGTTATGATCTGATCTATAGTGTCTTCCCGTGTCTGCATCAGGATTGTTGGAGCGTGAGATCCAACGGCCTTAGCTTCATATTCCACCATTCAATGCCTCTTCACTCAAGCCATTACACACGAAACACTCCGCCCCCCTTCAAATTTTGGCCACCACTCCGATCATCCCCTCTTTGATTCAATGCCACCTCCACGTCGCCCCTAGATCCATCATTTTCATGCAACATTGATCGATCCCCTCCATCACTCCGTCCCTTCATTCCAGACGTTGCAAACTACGACCCCACCTCCTTAACGGTCGAGATTCGCTACCTATATATTCACCTCCTCTGCCCTTGTCACAATTTGTCCACCATTCCACGCCTTAAACCCTAGCCCCTCTCCGCCTTCCTGTGACAGACGGAGACCAAATGAGGGGCTATAATGGTCCTAATGGCTGGTGTTGACCCATGGCATCGCCAGCCATGTCGCGGACGCCTTATGCACCACATAGCTCGTCGATGTTGCTGACTAGCTCGAACGATGACCAGAGGGTCGAATCGACCCTCAACCCAAGCTCCACACCACCTTCTTCCTCTCCGATCCTCCGGGTACTTTCTTCTCTACTTTTTCTCTGTTCTTCTCATCATTTTTCCGACATACACACATTTCATTTCAGCTCCACTCAATCATTCGAACATCTCCACTGGTCGCCCACCACCTTCGCCAACACCTCCACTCAACCTCACCTTTCCTTCAGACCCCCATCCGCTTCGCCCTCCCTTGTTTTTTGGCTCGTCGGAGGAGAACCTGGACCACCACCTTCTCCATAGCCACAGTCCCCCATTTACCTCACAATGCACACTCCATGCCCCATCTATCATTCTAACCCCCGTAGGTACTCAATGGTCGGACTTCGCACTTCATCTCCGGTCTCCAGCTCCGCCATAGTGGTGCTTCGTCAACCTCCATTTACATATACCCTCGCATCTTTGCCTCCTATCGTCCATCACTGCCAGGTGATCATGAAGCCCTGACAACATTCTACAGCGATGGAGTAGCCTGGAGGAGCTCTGACAGCCTCACTAGAGCTCCAATTATGTCGTTGCTCCTCCGACAGAGAGCCATCCAATGGCCCAGATAGAGCCACTCGCATTCTCCGATCCTGCAGGCTCGGATAGACCAAACCGCCCCCCGAAGCACCTGTTGTAGCCACGTGGCCCAAGCCTAACATGCCTCCCGATCCTAGCCCCCTTGCGTGCCTCACACGTGAGGGGTTGGGTAATTTACAACAACCACCCCAAAGCTCTCCGAAATTACAGATAAGTCTAGGCGAGTGTGCATCATGTGCATGCCTAGAAAAATTGCAGAGAGCCCCAGCTGGATTCCACAATTGTAGAAAAGCCTCCGCACATAAGGGAAAATTTCATTTGGGCCCCTCTTGATTTTACTGATTACAATTAGGTCCCTACAGGGGCCTATTTTTCATATTTATCTTTATTTTTCATGCATTATTACTACAATTATGCCCCTTGCAATGTTTTATTCATAACTTGAGCGTTTTAACTCCAGATCAAATGATTTCAGTTTCATTTTGAAGCTTGCTTTAAATTCTATCTAATGACATATGTTATTCACAGATTTGACACTTAATTAAATATGCTAATTATTAATGATCTATAGTGTCTCCTACTCTTCAATTTAAGTACCGTTATTTATCATTTTGCTCAACTTGCCTCTGAAATTGATCATTAATTATTGCTCACTGATTTGATACTTTTAGGGCATATATGTATATTATTGCTTGCATATTATTGACATTGCATCTTATTTAATTGCATTTAAAAACTAAAACACCTGCATCAAATTAGTATGTCTTCGCATACTATTTAATCTTTGCATCATTTTGTTTGCATTATATATTTGCACCTCATTTCTATCTCTTGCATTAAAGTGTGCATACGAAGACCTAACCTGATGAATATAATCACTCATTATTTAAGCAATACTTTTTGATAATAGACGAAGAGGCTCGTGTCCCTGTGTTCAACCTTGGTATACTTGCCAAGTAAAATAGCTTCCACATATTCGAAATTGTGGTATTTGTTGGATCGAAAATTGTCTCCTACACTACAATATCATCGACAATTAAAGAGATGATTTTCACGTTCATCAAATGGCATCGTTGTCGAGGACACGACTCATCTTTTTATTGTATTATTTTTTATGTGAATATTTTGAGAATTTTAGTCTTCATTTCATGATTAAATTTCTTGATATTTTTATGACTAGTGGCAGAGTCCATGGAGATCGAGGATGCTTGAGACCCATGGAGGCATGGAGTTGGGAGCACCCGCTGCCAGGAACCACATAAGAAATCTCAAAGAATTCAAGGAATTGAGTCAGCATTTTGTTCATGCATCTCTTCTCTAAAAACGTGTATCATTTGCATTTCTAACGTTCCTAGTTCGAGGGCTCGCGTGTGTATAAAAAGTATATCACTCGACGATCTACCCCCCACACCCACATATCTCCAAGCGACCAACCATTTATGTAAATGCACCCTCTAACCCTAACCAACTACGGGCCCCCCAACCCAAAGTCCAGATCCATTACTTAGGCTATTTTTAGCCTAAGTATAGGGGTAACCCAACCCAATCAATCTTCCCTCTTATTGTCTTCTTCTACTTAGGTTGGTTTTACCTAAGTATAAGTAGTCCATCTGAGTCAGTTCTGTTATATCACCTTGTATATAACTGGAGGTATGGCTTCATATCACTTGTGTTACAAGGACATAGTAAAATTTAAGTATAGGGGTGTATACCGTATATACTATATATATATACTTCAACCATAGCTCGTATTTTAAAATTTTTAAACTTTTTTGGGGCTAGGGTTTAATTACACCTGTGAACTGATTTTATAAAAAAAATTTGTAAAAATCCTTTTAAAATTGAGGGACTAATTGTTTGTAAATAAAAATTAACTCTATTAAAAATTCCATAAAAATCTGAAAAAATAAAAACTCCATAAGAATCTGAAAACTTTTAAAAAATAGTAGAGACTTTTACTACTATGCTTAAAATGAGTAGCTACTCTTCAGTGAGAGAACTACAGTCTCCCTTAGCAGAGTGGGTGGTTTAGAGAACACTGTGTAAGGCCCTATCCTCAAGTAATGGGTAGCCGTATTTTTACAGTCCGTACATACACCTATACTGGCTGGAAGTAGATGCTACTATTCATATGAGCTTGGACCAGTCATTATTTCTCTGAAGTTTTAAAAAATCATAAAAATTGCAAAAGCTAAAAATTACTAACAAAAGAAAAATCGCAAAAATTACTAACTCTGGAGTTGGTGTATTCCTGACACATTCACTATCACTCAAGGCTTGAGAATTTGAGGACATTTGGTTTCTAAGATCTTGAGAGATTAAGTTTGCCAGCCTTAGTCATTAGGGTTTTGAAAGTTAATAATCCACACTTCCCTAGTTTGAAGATTTGAGCACTATATTGCACTCTTCATCTATACCTTCTAAAGAATATGATCGGCACATCACTTTCACAATTGCATGATTGATGAGAAGAGTTGAGTTATCACTTGAGGAACTAGGACTAGAGATTTGAGTTTAGACCTGATTTAATGATGCTTGAGGATAGGATAAAGTCAATGAAGGCTTCAAGAAACCTGAGTGTCAACAAAACCATAGTCAGTATGTGAACAAGTTCGCATGCTATCGTTTGATATTTACCTATGTGCTAGGGTGTGGTGAAACCTAATTAAAATTGTTGGTCAGTGTGTGCCAACTTGTGGTAAAAGCAGTGGAGCTAGTCAAACATTGAAATAAAATTCGAGAGAAGTTCTCTCAAAGAAAAGCTCTATCTTTACAAATACAAATTCTACGAGCTTGCACCAAAGGCGAGCGCTCCCAACCATTTCAAAGTGTCCACTTGGACCAAATGCTATTAGGACCAAGGAGTCGGGCTAACACCCAAAAAGGGCTCTGTATTGTATAGTGATACAAGTCCGGGCGTCGAAGGTATCTCAGATACTCAAAAGAGACAGACCCTAGTGTACTCCCAAGAAAACAAGTGCAGACGACTCCGAATTCTCTTGATGAACACATTGATCAACAAACCAAAAATATACATGTGTTGAGTAACAAAGCATTCGAGAGGCCCCTTGTTCCAATGCGAGGGAGAGAAAAATATACACAATCCTATGCCCTCCATCATCTGGCCATCCATCTATACGTTTAAGTCTGACAAACTAACAAGACAGTAGATTGAATGCAAGAACTGACTTATTACCTAGTGTTAAGGATTAGGTCTAGAGGAGAGTCTCCTGGACTGGAACCTTCGGTGACATCTCGATTCGACTCTTATGATTGCAGTACATTAATTATCATATTCTTATATTTTTTTACAAATAGAGAGTCTGATAATTAGAGAAGCTGGATTCCTTTTGACTATAGCATGGTTGAGCCCAGAATTTTAGGATCACTCAAATTTAGGGATTTCCGATGAATTGAGCCTTGAAAATTCACATGCTCTATCAGGAATCAATCTAGCTCCTCCATTCTTCAGATGCTCAAAGACGAGCATAGTTTAAGTATAGGGGTATGATGAATCTATGCTGGATCATCATTACTATCTCTTTCTATTCTCAAAAAATAAGAACTTCATGAGAAATCTTCATTAATTCTGCATCTCTGTCAATAAACCATTCACCTTTAACACTCACCCTAATTATTGTACTTAATTGTTAACATTTTCTTTATTTTCTTTTTTTATTAAAAACTCCTAAAAATTAGGTTAATTATTGCATATATTTATTTTGGATTTAAAAAGAATCAAAAATACAAAGAAAATATAAAAACCTTAAAATAAGTGTTTTCAAATCATTAAAAATACTTACAAAAAAACTTCTTTGAAAAAATGACCTCCTTTGACGTTTTTGTCAACATGAAGCTTATAGATCTCATCAAGATCTACAGTTTTCATGTTTTGACTTTTTGTTGATTCGTCCTCCTACTATTTCTTTCTTAATTTTCTTTATTTTTCTTAATTTCTGAATAATCTGGTGCAGCCATGTGGCACCCTCTGGGCCACCCACATGGTCGTACCCCCTCCCCCCACCTGCCTCCTCTTCATGACGTATGATGCGATCAAGTCGATCGTATCAGGACCATCCGTTCCTGCTCCACTGATCACCTTTGGATCGGATCTTATGATCTGATCTGCAGCGTCCGCCCGCTCCCTCATCAGGACCGTCGGATCATGAGATCCAATGGCCCTAGCCTCTTCTTCCACATTTTAACGCCTCCTCTCCCGGGCCGTTACACACGAAACACTCCACCCCCTTTCTATTTTGTCCACCGCTCTGATCATCCCCTCGTCGATTCAATGCTACCTCCACATCGCCCCCAGATCCACCATCTTCGTACAACATTGATTGATCCCCTCCTTCACTCCGTCCCTTCATTTCAGACGTTGCAAACTTCACCGCCACCTCCATAACGGTCGAGATTCACTACCTATATATTCATCTCCTCTGCCCTCGTCATAGTTTGTCCACCATTCCACGCCTTAAACCCTACCCCTCTCCTCCTCCCTGTGATAGACGGAGCTTGGATGAGGGGCTATAATGGGCCTAATGGCCGGTGCTGACCCATGGCCTCGCCGGCTACGTCGGTCCGCTTTAGGCACCACAGAGCTTGTTGGTGTTGCTCACCATCTCGAGTGACGACCAGAGGGTCGAATCGACCCTCAGCCCAAGCTCCACACCATCTTCTTCCTCTCCGATCTTCCAGGTACTTTCTTCTCTACTTTTTCTTTGTTCTTCTCCTTATTTTTCCGATACACACACACTACATTTCACCTCTACTCAATCATTCGAACATCTCCACCAGTTGCCCACCACCTTTACCAACACCTCCTCTCAACCTCTCCTTCCGTGTAGACCACCCTCCACTTCGCCCTCCTTTCTTCTTTGGCTCGCATGAGGAGAACCTGGGACCACCACCTTCTCCATAGCCACGGTCTCTGATAACCATGAATTCTCACAGAGGTCTTGTCAATCCACAAGGTGAACCGACAGTCGTCGAAGCGACCCCAAATGAAAACCCCGATTGATCAACAGTTAACCCATAATATACATAAGTCATGATAAATAAAAAATGTGAGGTTAGGCTTTATTTTTCTATACCATAGAATTCATAGCTAGTAAGTATGTAGAGGTAGAACCATAGAGAGCAGAACAGGTAGCCTATGGTTATTTAAGTACACCCGAGTCATTCATCATGTATATGCATATATATTTTTGTGGGTTTCTTTTAAATTATATATATGTATATATTATATTTATTTTTGTATTTTCTTTTTATATTTTCCAATTTTTATATTTCTTTTCAATTTAAATATATAAGATATATACATATATGTGAATACACATAATATAAGGTATTTCTAAATATTATGTACATATAAATATGTAAAGATAATCAAAATACAGCAAATACAATATTTTTGTGTTTTTTTATATTTTTCTAATTTTTTGTTATGTTTCTAGATTTTTTGCTAATTTTTATGTATTTTTAAAGTCCAAAAAACCCCAAATAAGGGATTAATTAATATTCTAAAATTGATTTGAATATTAAAAATAGTAGATAAGTCCCAAAATTATCCAAATCAATTTTAACATATAAATATTTATATAAAGAAAATTATAAAATAGAAAAACCTATTTTTGGATTTTAAATGATTTTTAAAAATTTTATGAAAGATTTTTGGGGTTTTCCGATTTTTAAGCCTTTCGTTTTTTTCATTTTTTTGTGATTTTTTGTCTGTAATTAAAATAGGATAAAATATACTATATATAATTTTTTGGAATTTTTAGACATGTTTCTATATTTTTTGGTATTTTCTAAGTTAAACAGGGAATAAATAAGCTCCGTTTCATTTTTAATAAATGATTAAAATGCCCAAAAATGCAAAGTGGACACGTGGCATGAAAGTACATGGCATGAGGCACTTAATCCTATTTTGGTGTATTTTTTAGGAGCACATTACCTGTATTTAAAGAATAGACAAATAGCATAAAATATTTGTCCCGGTTGGGGCATTTTTGTAATTAACATAAGCAACAGGGAGCCATTGCAATTATGCTAAAAATATACAACGGAATTAAGATTTTGTTAGACTATGTAATAAATACAAAAACCACCAGGGCAAAATGTGCAAAATGACCATCACGTGGGACTACACGTGACCCTGCTTAGGAAGGACCCAAATGCAATTTACAAAACATACAAGGGTTCACTACAAAATTCCCATTTAATTTAACACTTGATATTTTATTTACAAAACTAATAGATAAATACAAAAATGAGCGGGGTACAGTATGCAATTTATCCCATAAGTTGCGAGACATCTGATGGTTGATCTTCCTTTATTAATACGTGTGGCACACCGGGGATGGTCGATGACGGTTCACGGATGGACGACTAGGATTAGATCCCAGCGTGGAATCTGATGGCTCTGGTACTGCACGATCCAACAGTCGTCAATCAATCTGTTGCCCGATTCTTATCAAACGACGAGAAGAGGATGAGGAAGAACAGGGAGGAAGCTCCGGCAAAGCGATCTTCCTCCGGCTATTTCTCCTTCCTCCGTCATGCTATGATGCTAGAGGGGGTCCCAGAAGCTTCCTGCGAGGCTCCTCTATTGGCTGGATGCCACACAAAACCCCGTCAATGACCGGAGGGCTCCCGAGAGGGTGGCAGAGCTTTGCAGCTCCAGGACCCTCAGGAGAACCACCAAAATCGCTCCAGTCTATCCTAACGTTCTTGTACATGCATAAGTGGAGACTCCGGGTCAAGGGCAAATTGCCTCGACCTGATGAGAAGGGAAATAGGGCGCGGGGAATTCGAGTGGAGCTCCTCCGATGATTGGCAGAAGAGGAGGAGCAGAGTTCATGATCCACGATGGATCTAGAGGACTGAAGGTGCAGTGGGCGTAGGGAAACGAGAGAGGGAGGAGATGAGGTGATCACAGGGGTCAGAGATGGCGGTTTTCACGGTGAATCATGGCCGGAGCAGAGAGCTCCAACGATCGAAGATCTCTAACCTACGCTACTCTACTGATGCATATGCGAAAATAATGATTGGAGCAACAAAACAAAGCAAAAATCTACCTAAAACATGTAAAAGATTCAGTTATTATACCTAGGGTTGACCAAGGAGCAAGGTCGCCGAAGTTGGCGACCGTGGGTGCACCCCGTCCTTCTGGAGCTTGGCCTGGCCACGAGGAGGCGCCTCCTGTCACGAGGGACACTACTAGGCTAAAGACCATATCTCCTAGACTCGTAATGGTGACCAAAAACATAATGGAAGACAGGGGTGGTTATTTATAAAACAAGGTTAACGTCCTTATTGATCGGACGAAATTACGAATTCGGGCGTATCTAAAAGGGATATGATGGTTGGGCATGTATGTACAATGATCAATGATCATTTTGTGTGAAGAAGTTAAAGGCGATGGCTGGAAGAGACACCCAGGAAAAAGGTGCAAAATCGGGGAGATGACAGGTTGCGTCAAATCAGAGGGCTGGAGAGGGAGTTGACTCGGAGTCAACGAACACTGGTCGTTGATTGGTCCACGCAGGCCCGCTAAACGACAAAACATGAGGTTTTATTAGAAAATAATTATTTAAAAATAGTATTTGATTTTATTCATTTTTATGTATAAATTAAAAAATGTTTATTATTTTAATTAGTATTTTAGTATGATTTTATTTATCTTTTTGACTTTATTTATTAGTAGTTAATTTTTAATGGTGTATTTATAGGTGTATTTGCCTATATTTTGACTGTTTTATTTTTATTTTATGTCTTTTATTTTTATTATTTTATTCTTTTATTTATATATTTAGAACTTATTTTTATACACATGAAGATATTTTTATGATATTATTTATGCACTTAGATAAATAGATATGTATAATATATAGGTATACTTATAGGTATTTTACCTATATATATTTATAGACTTATTTTATTTTGTATTTTTCTTTCTGGTTTCATTTTGGTTTTAATATGTACATATGTTATAAATAATAACTACAAAATTATAAAAATATAAATTTATACAAATAATAAAGGATGAATAAATTGAATATTTTAATCGGGTACTATGTACAATGAGGGTCCAAAACCTAACTTTCACACAGTAACTCCAAAAAATATGAAACCACCTCCATTAAATAGCTTGTGCAATGCTATATACAATTAGAGGTGATTTTGATATGTTTTAAGTTTTTATTTGAAAGATATGGGTATGTGAAGTTGGGATTTTGGCTTTTTATTTTGTATATAAAAAGTATTATATATCTTATTTTTGTGCAAACTCAATGTTGTATTTTTATTTACATTATTATCTACAACTTTCATGTTCAAAGTTTCTTTATTTGATGCATAAATAATACAAAATAAAATATGGGTAAAAAGTGAATAAATAATGAGTGAATAAATGTACTTTTTCTTGTATTCTTGGCACCTATCTCCCCCTACTTTATTCTTTGTCGACCAACTCAGTTCTTGACTTGGTCTCAGGGTTTAAGGTCATAAAATATCTTCGATATTTTATTCTTTTTCTTTTCTTCCCTTTATTCTATAATTTTAGCATTAGAAACCTTATTATTTACACAATAAATACAATAAATGATGGAATGCTATTTTGTACAATTTAAGGCTATTTACATGCATTAGCTAGGGTTTTTAAGGCCAGAATGATAGAATAAAGGTGATGAAATGGAGATTCATCAGTCTCCCATACACCTCACAATGCACGCACCACGCCTCCACTATCTTTATAACCCTTGCAGGTACTCATTGGCCGGACTTCGCGCTTCATCTCCGGTCTCCAGCTCTGCCACTGTTGGTGCTTCGCCAGTCACCATCTACAGATACCCCCGTATCTTTGCCTCATCAGCCATCACCACCAGGTGATCACGAAGCCCTGGAGACATTCTATTGCCAAAGAGTAGCCTGAAGGAGCTCTCACAGCCTCGTCGGAGCTCCAATTATGCTGCTACTCCTCCGTCAGAGACAAAGCACCGGTGCAGTTGGATGGTGCCCCTACGGTTGGACCATCCAACGACCCAGATAGAGCCACGTCACATCCTCTAATCCTGCAAGCTCGAATAGACCAAACCACCCCCCGAAGCACCCGTTGTAGCCACATGGCCTGAGCCTAATACGCCTCCCGAGCCTAGCCCCCTCACGTGCCTCTCACGTGAGGGGCTAGGTAATTTACAACAACTATCCCGAAGCTCTCCGGAATTACAGATAGGTCCAGGAACGCGTGCATCACGTGTGCGCCTAGACAAATTGCAGAGAGCCTAGTGGGATTCCACAATTGCAAAAAAACTCGTGCATAAGGGAAATTTACATTTGGTCCCTTTGGCTTTTTGTAATTACAAATAGGTCCCTTCAGGGACCTATTTGTGATATTTGACTTTATTTTTCTAGCCTTTTTATTACAATTATGCCCTTGTACTGTTTTATTCACATCTTGAGCATTTTATCTCCAAATGAACGATTTCAATTTCATTTTGAAGATTGCTTTATATTCTACCAAATGGCATATGTTATTCACTGATTTGACACTTAATTAAATGTGCTATTTTTTAATGATCTATAGTGTCTCCCACTCTTCAGTTTAAGTACAATTATTTATCATGTTGCTCAACTCGCTTCTGAAATTGATCCTTAATTGTTGCTCGCTGATTTGATACTTTTAGGACATATTTGTAAACTACTACTTGCATATAATTGACATTGCATCTTATTTAATTACATTTAAAAAACACATGCATCATATTAGTATGTCTTCGCATACCATTTAGTCTTTGCATCATTTTGTTTGCATTATATTTTTGCACTTCATTTCTGTGTCATGCATTAAAGTGTGCATACGAAGACTTAACCTGATGAATATAATCACTCATTAATTAATCGATAATTTTCGATAAATAGATGAAGAGGCTCGTGTCCTTGTGTTCAACCTTGGTTTACTTGCCAAGTAAAATAACTTCCACATTTTCGAAATTGTGGTTTTTGCTAGATCAAAAATCGTCTCCTATACTACAATATCATCGAAAATTAAAGAGACGATTTTTGCATTCATCAGTGGTCAAGGTCAAGAGGATAAATGGATGAACACATACAAGGTGGGCATTGGTCCCCCCTATACTTAGGCTCTGGTCAGCCTAAGTATAGGATAGGAGTCAGTATGAGAATCAATGGGATTGGGGAATATACAAATAAAATGAAAAAGAAAAGGAAAAGAGACATGGGTCACTCCCCCACCACCCATACTTATGATGTGGTCAACGCTTCACTCTACGGCTCTTGGTCTTTCTACCCATTGCCGAGGAGATGGCCATAGACACCATGTGTCTTTCTGTTCTTATTCTCTTGTTGCCTGACCTCCTGGGCATCAATTTACTCTTCACAAATCTTTTGAGGTCAGGGAAGTGATCTGTGGCCTTTATTAAGGGAACCTTCAGAATGAATTCCTCGACAAGTGATTTCATCGGGATAGGATCCAATTTTTTAAGTCATTTTATTTTCTATTATTATGAGATTTTTTGTTTTCAATTTTTTTGATCTTTCTGGGATTTTCATATTTTTTGGTGTTTTTAGTTGATGAAGGAGGAGAGGGAGAATATGCAGACTCGAGATTGGACAGAAAGTGGTTAGTAGAAGAGGGCGGTAGAGTTGAATCCAGTTGTACAGAGTGTGTGGTTCCCCTAGTGTTCTCTTGGTTTTTAACATTAAATCTTCAGATGTCGTTATCCACTTCCATACCCTAGTTAGCAACATATGAATTCAATAAGTCTGTGACATTTTTCAACCCATCCTCAATTGATTCATGTCTCTTGATAAGTATAGATAAGTCATTCTCCAAAATGTTCCCATGACAGATAATGGGAGAGATCTGCTCGGTTGGAGGATACTGTTGAGAGTTCGACATCTCATACTCAACAAACCTTGACTCATGCATGTAGTGTTGAGTCGAGTAGAGACCATCAGTATGGTAGATCTTGTTCGAAGCCTCATATAATGGATTTGATATATAGGTGGCTTGTAGATCTAACTCATGGGTCCAGTCCCCTATATGTGTAGGCTCACCAAATGGCTTGTCAGTATGAGCTTGATCACTAAAGTCAATCATGTCCGGAACATCATAGTGTGCAGGCCTCCATTTAGTTCCTTGGTTCGACCATGTGATACCCTAAGGTCCAGTCAAGATGTATATGTGTAATTTGTGGACATGTCCCAACAATCATATGAGAGTCAAATGAGGTGTATGGTGGTAGATAACTCTGCCAATCAATTGTCTCAGCAATGGCTTGCTCTTCAAATGATTCCTGAATTCCAACAAGTGCCCAATAATTAGGTGAATCGACCCAAGATGGGAGTGGATCCGGGATGTAAGAAGGTAGGTAGGTGAGAAGTGCGAAGAAGTGAGGAAGTCAGTCGAAGTTCTGACGTCGGAATCTGGGTGGGATGGAGAGAAGAAGCGTGATTGAGGAGAAACCATCTCAAAGAGAGGATTCCGCTAGAAGGAATAAGAAGAGTCTAGGAAGTCAGTCGAAGGTCCGACTTCATAGTTGGATTGGGGAAGGGGCTTTGTCTCGTAGAGAGGGTTCATGGAAGAGAAAGATAGTGAAGATGGTCAGTACGGGAATTGATGAGCCGACATCTTCGAGAAGGAACGAAAGTGGATTGAGTTGAAACCCTAAAATTACACAGAGGAGCAACGCATACAGGCAGACACAAACAAAGGCAAGAGCAAACCCTAGTTTCACCGACTCAACACAATAATGGTTGCAAAGGTCCGACCGTTATATTTTTATTTTAGTTAAGTGATAAAATGAGATATGAGTCCATTTACGCAAGATTAGGATGTGGGTTTTGGGTACTATCCTAGGGATATGTCCTTACCTCTCAACAAGAATGTGTATAATGACAGGGTTGCTCTCCCTAAAACAAGGGTTAATTTTAGTCAATTTTTTGGTCCAATTCAATTAGCAGTAGCGATTTTAGATATTGGTTGCCATTATAATTAATCCACACAAGCAATCACATCTACCGTCCAGTCTCAATTCCTTTATCCTAAGTTTGAAAAAACTGAGAGGGGGATTCGAAAAAAGTTGATGCGATCAAAAAACGATGATGAATGCTTTAGTAAGAATATTTACAGTGCCTCCAACTCTCTACAATGCAAGATGCACATCTGAATTGAAAATTCACTCTAAACGAATGCAAGTTAGAAAATCACACCTAGCAAATAGTTCTAATTAGCTGGAAGAAGTGATTTCAATTTGACTAAGTAGAACAATATAAGATGTGTATTATTAAGTGAATGTATGATCCTAAGTTAAACGAGCACAAGCAATGGATATTTGACCTAAATAAATCTCTAATAGTCGTGATTTCATATCTAACCTACGAGCCACTCAAGTCGAGCCCCACCCTCATTGGAGAGTGAAACAGGTCTCGACACACCAAAAAATAATGTCCAAGTGTCTGGGTACACAGACGAGATCCCAAACAGAATACGTTGAAAATATGCAATTATTACAAATTAATTACAAAAATAAATACAGAAAATAAAATCCTAGACTCTATGCCCTCTCACGACTCGACTCGATCTTAAAGTTTATGCGGTTCCTTCAGTCGACTTATTTCCCAGAGAAGCTGGTCTCCAATGCTCTTGAGATGCTCGACCACCTAAGCAGTCACTCTATTGTCGGGCCCTTCATACAAAAAAAAGATGGTGGTTAGTGAGATATATAAAATGAAATAAAATAAAATAAACAAAATAAATAAATAAAAATATAGGAAAATAAACAAAGAAATAATTATAAGAAAAAACGAGGTTCAGAATAGTCGAGGGTGGAAAACCTAACAACTAAGTTTTCTAAAAAATCAACCTAAACCGTGCCTCCCTGGCAATGTCTCCATTTGATGGATCCCGAAAACTTTATGTTAACTATGTTGAATTGTTGTAGTATTTGGGCAATCAAGATTTACCAAAACAACAACTTAACTAATTTTGTCAATTAAAGCGAGCGTTCAATTTATATTTTACTTCGGAAAGTTCAAGGTCGAACTCAGGGAGGCAGTTGTCTCCTTAGGTTGATTAATAGTCAATCTAGAATTTAGGTTTTTAAAGAGGTATTTTTTTATATTTTTTATTCAATTAAAAATGACCTGCAAATTCAGGCAAGTTTAAGAGTTAAAATGTATTTTTTGCTCAAATGATATCCAAAAAATCTAAAACTTGGTCATAATGTGAAGAATAATGAAAATAACGCTCTGCAATTTTTAAGAATTTTCTGATGTAATATGAATTAATTATGAATTAATGATGCATGTAGGGTGATTTTTTGTAAATTAGTTTTAATAAAAAGAATACCAATTTATTTTTTTTAGAAATGAAACTATCCTAGATAAGTTTATGTGAGAGGAATCGAGGAAAATTAATATATCCTAAAAATTATTTATGTACAACCTCCTAAAAATTACCTACTCAAATCATCATTTACTTTATTTTGACCACGATATACGCGCAAATGCAATGATTTTTGGGTACATTTAAAACACACTAAAATCTACCTACTATGATTTTTTGGCATTTTTTGAACAATAATCAATTTAATATTAATTCCAGATCATGCAATGGGCAAAATATGTGATTTTCTACTATATTAATTATATTAAATCAACCCCATAACCAAAAAATTAAATCAAGCATCCAAGATGATAAGCATAACCAGTTCCACAAGATGCAATTTTTCGAATTAGAAAATGATAATATATGAATGTTCAAACCGATGCTCAAAGACAGGGGCCTAAATGCAATATTATAGAAGCTTGAAAAAAATATGTAAATGCAATTACCGAAGCCCGAGGGGTCGAATACAATTTTTCCAGAAGTCATGTGAGAAGTAGCTGACAGGGATGTTGGCGTGGATACGAGAAGATCCAGGCAGACCCACAAAATATCCAAAATCACATGTGTGATGCACGTGCACTGGCTGGCTGGATTGAAGGGTTAATTTTGATGGACCCCTAGGTGTCTTTCTGTAATTAACCTAAAGGAGTGGCACCCTGCACGTGCGAGTTGTGCCCTCTTTCTTGTTCTAGCGATGGATCAAAAGGGGAGGTGGATGGAGCGGGACTTGCGGTTGTGGTGGTCGGAGGCGACTGCGCAGGTCAGTGCTGGTGGCGGAAACATGTACCGAGGCGAAGGTGATGAGAGGCACGGTGGCTGTAGGAGGCACGAGAAGGCTTCGAGTCGTCAGTCGTGGTGCTTTGACGAAGGTGGCGAAGGAGCGTGATCTCTACTCAAAGGGGCGAGGCACGACTGGTGGCTCAGTCGTGCTTCTCTGGCCGAGGGGGTGGCTTCCAAGGTGGTGCTGACTACGATAGTGGAGGTGATCCTCTAAATGCTGGCGGAAGTCGATGGAAGTGTCGATCGTCGTGCAGAGGAGGTGCTAACATCGAGGGAATGTTCGGGGGCGACGCGATGCTGGAAATAGAGAGAAAATAGGTGGGTGGTTGGTGGAAGAAGAAAGATGGAGCAAAGGAGGAAGAAGGAGAAAGAGGGAGAGGCATAGGAAGATCAGAACGGGAAAAAAACGAAGTTGGAAGTGAGTTTTGTTGGTCGTATTGGGTTTCGTTTGGTTGGAGAGATTCGTCGATGTTGTTGGTGTTCCGATCGAGGGATCTGACTCTAGATCTCAGCCTTAAGCGACGTGGCAGTGCTGCGAAGCTCGGTAGCTGCTGGGTGTGCCTGCAACACGGAAGATGATCCCCAGATCTCGTCACATATGGGTATGCAGGCCGTTGTCGCCTTCAAAGATACCCCGAGGTCTGTCAAAACTCGAGGGGACCGAGGCTGGTGGCTGCTCTGAAGGATATGGTAAGATCCTTAAGCGCATAACGGAAGCATGAGGATCACATCGTTTGCGATCGGGAGCGACTAGTCGCACTAGTCGCTCGAGGCAGCGGAATTTTTAATTTTTCATGCAATGAAACCACATGATCCAAGAACACTTCTCAGATCATTACATCTAAACCACAAACATGTATTAGGGTTGCATGTTGAAGCGTGGTTGCAATCGGGTCTCTAAACAAAGAGACATCCTGTCTCAAGTACGATCCAACGGAGGAGACACTTGCGAGCGCGTAGATGAGATGCGTGCTTCTCGCAATCCATGTTGATGATCCAAGCGACGAATCTTCATATCTCGTCACACTAGATACGATGTCTTCTTCACGAGCGAGGCACACCGAAGGAGACAAAGATCCACAAGCAAATGATTCGGCAACATAACGACATCGCAGCGATGGAGACTCTCTCTAGGGCATCCATGGTGGACGGCCATAAGAGAGAGAGGGAGAGAGGGCGTGTAGAGAGAAAGAGAGAGGGAGAGAGACTTGTGTTTCTCATTATGTAAAGAAGAGCAAAGGGGGTGCCTCTCCTTTTATAATATTTTGGGATCCATGGATCTCAATCCATGGACAACACAAATCCAATGGCTCCCATTGATTTGTGTTTCTTTTAATGGCTAAGAATTTTGTGGTAAAAACCAACAACAATTAATTTAAGGGATTTTACCCGGCAGAGCCTATAAACTTTTTAAATTACCTCTACGACCTTTTGCACAACGTAATTACCTCATTGACCCTGTAAATTACCCCAAGAACCCCCGCGGACTTCAAACAGATTAACTGGAGGGTTCATGGGGTAAGAGTTTACAAGTTTACGAGGTCGAGGGGGAATTAGATTGTTTCAAAGGTTGTGGAGGTAATTGGCAAAGTTTATAAAATCTGCCAGATAAAAATCCCTTAATTTAATTTAGATTAAATATATATTGATAAATCAACATAATTTAATCCTCAAATTAAATCAGCTAATCTTGGAGATAATGGAAAGGAGAATCTCTCCTTTCATATAGGAGGGGTGGACGGCCACCTTTCCTTGTAGGAATTGGTGGTCGTCCCTTCTCCTATTAGGAAAGGGAGATTCCAATGCAATCTCCAAGATTGCATGATTCCATATATCTCTAATATTTATAATAACAATTGTTGTAAACTATTCTACAAAAATAATTCATAATTATTTTGTGAATATTGCAGTCTTACCATTGGAAAAATGTGAATCACATTCACCCAAAATAAAATGTAAATTACATTTTCAATTAATTGTCCGATGTAAATCTGATTCACATCAACATTTAATTAACAAATGTAAGTTACAAATAGCTCTCTCTTATATATTATAAATCACATTTATAATATACATGATTAATATGGACAGTACTATCCACATTATTTATATCCATGATAATTGAATCACATTTAATCATTTTGGATCTCTATTCTCATGTTCCCAAATAATGTGAATCACATTCACATTATTCACATCTTTGATAATCAAATCACATGTAATTATCTAAGATAACTCTCTTTATAATATGAATCAGATTCATATTAATCATGATAATTAAATCACATTTAATTATCCATTTTCTCAATGCTCGGATACATATATCAACAATGAAATTATCCTGAACTCTTTCAAGGATAATGTGCTTTCTCTATGGATACTTGGAGATAAGGATAGGGTGATTGTATTGTTCCACAAATAGTGACTTGGATATTGAGATCATATCTCAAATCCAGATCTTGCGGACCTCTCGTAGATGCTTGATTAAATCAAGATCGTAGATCCAATCTTCTCATTGCATCTAAATCACATTCAGATCACTGTCCAACACTTGGACAAAGATTAGATCACTTATCTATTGAGAGGAGTCACTAAAATCCTGACCCATTTCATTACTCCCTAGGAATGGAAGCGTCATGGTTATACAATCGTTTATGATCACATCACCCCTCAGGTATTCCTAATACCTATACATCCTGCATACTGGAAAACCCAGAATAAACCCGAAGTATAAGATCACTTTTACACTGTCTACTTCAAGGTTTTATCATTAAGTTTCTCAATTGACTATTGGGAGTTGGTATCGATCATATACTTTCCAAAAGCATCTATCATACCCAGGTGTTGATCATATACTTTTCAAAATTCTATATCTAACCTACAAATTCTGTCAACCTTCCACAGTGCACGGAATTTGATTCTCTCCAATATCTCATGAGTGAGCTTGTGTCTTACGATTCAGTAACTGAACATGTATGATCCCTTTGAGAGATCGTATTACTCATATGCCCTTGTATGTACACCAGCGCGCCGGTGTATATACCTTGATTCGGTCATCAACCTATTGGTCTGTCAAATGTACATACTTAGACATATAGTAACACATATGTCTCCGGTCAGAGGATGTGTGCCTATATCATGACAACATACGATATAGGACTTTGGTTATCTTGATCTCGTTAAGTCAACTCTTTTTGACCTAACTTATCTAATACCTCCGAATCTCAATTCCTACGTAGAGGACCTGCATCAAGAGGCCGGTTAGATATCAAGCTTTAAAGAAAGGATTGCCATCTCCTTCTTAGGCTGGAGATCATCTCTTAATAATCATTTGACGGTGCTTGATGAGTCCTCAATCTAATTCTTTATATATTCATCATAGCACCAGCCTCTATGATTCAATAATTGACTCAACAGTTGTATGCTCATCAAGATGGCCATGGTACATAACCCTAATTGTACTAAGGGACCTATTATATAAATTAGTTATTCTTCATTTCAGATCAGGGAATGATATGAGCAATAACATTTATTGCAAAATGGCTCGTCGTGGGCTCGCATATCCAACAATCTCCCACTAGCCCAAAGAGCCATTAATGGGCTAATCATTAAATCCATACTCATGTGACAATCATAGGCTATTTAAGAAAGTAGCTAGGTAAGTTGATCAGTCACTTTGTTCCCAAGAGACTACGCTAAGTCCTTTTACGACATGTGCATATCTCCGAGTAACAGTTCTCGCATTCAATGTGAAGTTGCATCTTATGCAACCAATACTCAAAATTGTTAGTTATAGTGTCGTTGATACTACAGCTTAATTATCATTTAACCAGTATGTAATTTCCATTATCCTTATTAGAATACCATTATTCTTGAAGATCTTTATCTCCTAAGGTATCCACAGTTAAGACCCTTTTAGATCACCATCTATAAAGTCTTAAGTTCATGAAGATAAAACTTAGAGATCATTATCTCAAAAGTCTTGTCCTCTATGAAGATATTGTTATTACTGCAATCAAGTGTTTTATCACCATAGTAGGATTAGTAACAGTTTACTACTCCCAAAGCATGGCAGACATCTGGTTTTTGTACACATCTAGCATACACTGAGCTTCCCAAAACTGATGCACAAGGGCAAGCAGTTTTAGCATTCACTTCCTCAACTCCTCGAGGTGTTTTCGCTTTAGATAGGTTTGTACCATATCTTAAGGGAAGGAAGCCCTTCTTGGAATATTCAAGAAAATGAAACATGTCCAACGTGTACTACTAATGTGAGAGTCCCAATACTCTCTTTTCTTTGCTTCTGAACAGCTTCAGAACTAAGATCTAAGAGATATCTTTGAGATCTCATCTCAAGGTATGGAGCAACCAGATTACAAAACTCTCATTATTATCCTTATATCATTCTCAATGATTAGGATATCATCTACATTTAGCATGATGAACACAATGGCACTCCCACTAAGCTTCACATGATTCATCAAGATTCTATCTAAAACTATAACATTTATGATTCCATCAAATCTAATGTTCCAACTACAAGAAGCTTATCTGAGTCCATAGATGGAGTTTCTTTAGCTTGCACATCTTCCTTTCCTCAACCATGAAACCATGGGGCTACTTCATATGAATATCCTCGGAGAGGTATTCATAGAGGAATGCAATCTTGACTTACATCATGAAGATGTCATAGTCAAGTTGTGTAGTTATGTTAGTAATATTCTGATGGGTTTAAGCATGGTCACTGAAGAACAAGTCTCATCGCAAGCGATGTGTTTTCTTCGATGTGTAATTCATGGCTACGAGTTGTGCTTGGAAGGTCTCTACCTTCTCATCAAGTTTCATCTTTCTCTTGAAGATCCATTTATACCTTTCTGGGTCTTACCCATATAGGTGGATCCTTGAGGGTCCATATACAATATTTGTATATGAAGTCTACTTTAGACTTTATTGCTAACATCCATCTTTCCATGTCACGATCCTCGAGAGCTTCATCACATGAAGTCAGATCATTGTCAGATTTCTCTAACACATGAAAACCATCCTCAAACTAATTTGAATAGGTTTTAGTGTTTCATCTTTAATTGTCCTTTTAGTTTCCAATTTCAGGAGACTCATTGTCATCTCAAGATTAAATGAGTTCCTTCACTTCATTTTCATCTTGATTCTCAAGAGTCTCATCCTTTAAGAATTACATTCTCAGAGATGAGATCTTTTAAGAATCTCAAAGTCATAAAGTAGGTATCCAAAACCATCCTTTATTTTCCTAATGAAGTAGCACTCTTTAGTTCTAGATTCCAACTTATATGCATGGAACCTTATTAATGATATATATTGTAGTCTCTATTACATATATACCTTAGAAACTAAGAGATAATTATGCCAAGATTCATCATTGATCAAATCATGCCATACATGATCCAATTGTATCTCCCTAGAACTCTCTTGAGTTTAGGTGTATTAGAAGGATTGAAATAGGAATGATATTCATATCTCCATAAGGTATTCCTTTGAATTCATCTAGTAGGTACAAGCTACCTAGGTTAGATCAAATTCATTTCATCTTCCATCAAACTTTGGTTTTAAACCAAAATTGTGAAATCTTTGAATATTTCAAAGGTTTCTAAGGTGAAGGGAAGAAGTCTCATATCAGAAATAATCATCTAATGATGTCACATATCATCAATGTTTATCATGATATAGATGATCTACATACATCAACATGTATGAGATCTTGAATACCTCGGCATCTAACACCATTCTCAAAGAAGGGTACATTGGATATTTTCTAGTTTTGAATACAATATTCACAAGTATGTAAGATTTGAAATTTTAGACACTCTAAAGTTTCATTTCTTACTTATCTATTGATTTCATCAATATACTTATGTCCAAGACTCGATGTCAGATCATTATCAAATGATCTTCATCCTCCTATTGATCTTTTAAGGTTTAATTTCAGTATTAGAAATGTTAATGAACCATTCATTAATTTTCTAATATAGTAGAGTCCACTAGATGTTAGATTACTATCTGAAATATATTCATCATAACTCTTTATAATAGGTATATTCCAGAATTCATGTTTAATCCCAACATTTAGAAATAAACAATGAGTGTATTCTAATATCTAGGTCATAGAGACATTATCTAAGACTAAGGACTCTCACACTGAAAATGTGAAGTCTTTCTATCCAATAGAGATCATTGCAACAATTGCATCAATATCCATATGGAGGACTATTAAACCTTAATATCAAAATTTCCAGTCTTCTAAAACATATGCAACCAATTGCAAATGTTATTAGAAGAATGAGATACAATTATTATACTTTGATCATATCAAATAAGAAAGTCAATTTTAATGATTATACATAGATGTAGATTAATCTGATGCACTATCCGAGTCCTTTTCTAAGGATCCAAGATAGAGTTGATAGTCATACTATCAATACATCGGCTTGTTGCAGTATTGGCATTCGTCCAACTATTTGAATGTCACATGGAAGTCACAGAAGTACAGTCAACTCCTTGACTTTCCTTCTCCCTTGTGTCCAACCCATGCTTCCACTGCGCTCCCTTCATCTATAAACAACCATTGCTTAAGACAAAGGATCTCTTATGTTGAAATCAAAAATTTCAATATAAGAGTATTTCAACATTTATACATGCTTCATTCAATTCATACAATATGAATAATATGAACTTTCATGAATGACCAGAGTATATATAGTAGAATGATGACACTCATCATATCTACATACATCTTAACTCTTAAAGACTTTTGGCTCATGCAGGTATTCAAACAATTTGAATACATCATCTCTTGTAGAGTCACCGTTCTGCATGATGCAGAGAACCATGTCATTCATGATTAAATGTCGAGAGCACATATGTATACTAGAACATCTTCTTGGAATCTTATAAGGATTATTTGACCATTACGATAATCATTGGCATGTCACTTCCAAAGTACATTCGATGAGAGATCATGACTATAGAGACATACAAACCCTAGGGTTGAAGTCCTTTGTCTATTATAATTGTCATTCCTCATTATTATGAGGAAGACTTGCACATTGCAACCACATTCATTATGTGTCCAACTACAAGTACAATATCTTGATCATGGATCCAATCCATGATATTTTACTGGTTATTACTGAGTATAGTATTGAGTGGGTTTAATGAAGGATTATCTGAAATAAGAAATTTGCATAAATGTATGTATATATATATACACTTCACTTTGATTTAGAAATTTTTATATCAAAGTTGTCTTGCCTTGTCAACATTGAAAGTTCATTCCCTTAATCACTTTCAATGTAAGAGATATATTTACCATCATATCTCAAGCAAGATCTTGGATCTCCTTCCTTATCTTTATTACATCCCAATAATATGAGAACTTGCAACTCGGATAAAAAGAAGAGGGAACACATTCCGCCTTGCAAGTCCAACTTGCATCTCCCAATTCGGTCTTTAACACCCGGGCCCACCACCCCTAAGGTGATGTTGACCCATCATTAATTGAACCAACCGTCAATAGGATTAGTACTCGCTATGCACAATCCAATATCGCCCCAATAATATGATGACTCGATGTTGGGGTCACTACGCATACGGCCTTACTCTTTCGAGAAGCAAAGAGCCTAATCCAGATGCGCTTGCATACAGGAGCTGCCACTTTGGACATGCGTCTCCTACATACAATCCCTGGCGACAGAACCCTTGGCCTTGATGGGAGACCATGGATGTCACTTATATGATCCTCCATATCATATTCAAATTCTAATTAATTATTATGAATCATATTCATTACGATTAATTACTCCAAGGGAATAACAACTCTAGTCATAATAGAGTATTTTAATTTTATAAGTGGATTCCAATTAATCTAATCAAATTAAATTAATGATCCAATTAATATCCAACAAACATTCTTTATTGTTACTTGAATTGTGGTATTATCTCATATACTTATTATTTTGAATTTTAATAATTAGAAAAAATACATCGTGATCTCTCCTGCATTATCGAGTCCCAACCCATTGTCATGGCCAGTACCGACAGGAGTGGGACAGACCGCATACGGTGCAACCTGCTACCCCAACGCTCCCCTATTAGACACCATATCCACCTCAGGAAAGGATAATGCCAAATTGATCATTGTGTACTTGAGATAATAATCAGTTTTTCAACCGAAGTTATACCATATATAATAATCAAAAAAATTTTATTAACATTATAAGGAGATTTGCTAAACAAATCCCCAATGTTATTCAAGCAACTTTATTTGTTGGAAAGTTCAAGTAACCAATTGTGATCTAGATCATATCTAATCAATTATTGGTTTAGGCAATATCATTTAAGGAAATAATTGTCATCAAATATTTCACAAATATTTATCCATAATTATTTCAGGAAATTAAACCATTTAATTTCACTAATTTATTAAATAACAATTACAAGATTCTTGATTAGGAAAGTAATTTCTAGCAGTGACCTTCACTTACTAAAATTAGCATATCTCAATCAATTTAAATCCAAATTAAGCAAAGTAAGTTTCCAAAGTTTGCTAATTTGATTTACAACAGAACTTAAGTGATTTGCATGTATTTCTAGGCATTTCAAATCAGTAATTAACTCCTTAATTACGTCATGATTTGCAGTCCCTGAAACAGTGGATACATGTTCACTAATTTGATCATAACTTGAGAAAACAGATTTGAAATCACATAAACTCATATCCTACGGTTTCATTATTTAATGGGAAAAAAATCCAAGTTTTATTTTTTTGCTTAAACAATTTAAACATGGCCGAAAATAATAACAAAACAGAGATGCGAAAATGAAATGCGAAAAAAATTTCGAAAACCCTAACGAACCCAAGTCTTCCTAGATTTATGGATCGCATCTAAAACCTCCGACCTAAGGCTCTGATACCACTTGAAGGATATGGTAATATCGTTAAGTGCATCACGGAAGCGTGAGGATCACATCGTATACGATTGGGAGCGACTAGTCGTACTAGTTGCTCGAGGCAACGGAATTTAAATTTTTTCATGAGATGAAATCACGTGATCCAAGAACACTTCTCGGATCGTTTCATCTAAACCACAAACAAGTATTAGGGTCACCTCTTAAAGCATGGTTGCGATCGAGTCTCTAAACAAAGAGACCTCCTGTCTCAATTCTGATCCGACGGAGGAGACGCTTGCGAGCTCGTGGATGAGACGTGTGCTTCTCGCAATCCATGTTGATGATCCAAGCGACGAATCTTCAGATCTTGTCACACGAGATACGATGTCTTCTTCACGAGCGAGGTGCACCGAAGGAGATGGAGATCCACGAGCAAATGATTCGGCAACATAATGACGATACTGCAGTAATGGAGACTCTCTCTGAGCATCCATGGTGGACGACCATAAGAGAGAGAGAGAGAGAGGGAGAGAGGGCGTGTAGAGAGAAAGAGAGAGGGAGAGAGCCTTGTGTTTCTCATTGTGTAAAGAAGAGCAAAGGGGATGCCTCTCCTTTTATAATATTTTGGGATCCATAGATCTCAATTCATGGACAACACAAATCCAATGGCTCCCATTGATTTGTGTTTCTATTAATGGCTAAGAATTTTGTTGGTAAAACCAACAACTATTAATTTAATTTAGATTAAATATATATTGATAAATCAACATAATTTAATCCTCAAATTAAATCAACTAATCTTGGAGATAATGGAAAGGAGAATCTCTCCTTGCATATAGGAGGGGTGGACGGCCACCCTATCCTTGTAAGAATTGGTGGTCGTCCCTTCTCCTATTAGGAAAGGGATTCCAATGCAATCTCCAAAATTGCATGATTCCATATATCTCTAATATTTATAATAATAATTGTTGTAAATTATTCTACAAAAATAATTCATAATTATTTTGTGAATATTGCAATCTTGCCATTGGAAAAATGTGAATCACATTCACAACCCAAAATAAATATAAATCACATTTTCAATTAATTGTCCGATGTAAATCCGATTCACATCAACATTTAATTAACAAATGTAAGTTACAAATAGCTCTCTCTTATATATTATAAATCACATTTATAATATATGTGATTAATATGGATAGTGCTATCCACAATTTATATCCATGATAATTAAATCACATTTAATCATCTTGGATCTCTATTCTCATGTGCCCAAATAATGTGAATTATAATCAGATTATTCACATCTTTGATAATCAAATCACATGTAATTATCTAAGATAACTCTCTTTAAAATATGAATCAAATTCATATTAATCATGATAATTAAATCACATTTAGTTATCCATTTTCTCAATGCTCAGATACATATATCAAAAATGAAATTATCCTGAACTCTTTCAAGGATAATGTGCTTTCTCCGCGGATACTTGGAGATAAGGCGTTGGCGATTGTATTGTTCCACGTATACTGACTTGGATATTGAGATCAGATCTCAAATCCAGATTTTGCGGACCTCCCATAGATGCTTGATTAAATCAAGAGCATAGATCCAATCTTCTCATTGCATCTGAATCACATTCAGATCACTGTCCAACACTTGGACAAAGATTAGATCACTTCTCTATTGAGAGGAGTCACTAAAATCCAGACCCGTTTCATCACTCCCTATGAATGGAAGCGTCATGGTTATACAATCGTTTATGATCACATCACCCTCAGGTATTCCTAATACCTGTACATCCTGCATACTGGAAGATCCAGAATAAACCCGAAGTATAAGATCATTTTTACACTGTCTACTTCAGGATTTTATCATTAAGATTCTCAATTGACAATTGGGAGTTGGTATCGATCATATACTTTCCAAAAGCATATATCATACCCAGGTGTTGATCATATACTTTCCAAAAGTATACATCAAACCTATAAATTCAGTTAAGCTTCCAAAGCGAAATGATCGTGCACGGAATTTGATTCTCCCCAATATCTCATGAGTGAGCTCATGTCTTCCGATTCAGTAACTGAACCTGTATGATCCCTTTGAGAGATCGTATTACTCATATGCCCTTGTATGCACACCAGCGCGCCTGTGTATAGACCTTGATTAGGTCATCAACCTATTGGTATGCCAAATGTACATACTCGGACATATAGTAACACATCTGTCTTCGGTCAGAGGACGTGTGCCTATATCATGATAGCATACGATATAGGACTTTGGTTAGCTCGATCTCATTAAGTCAACTCTTTTTGACATAACTTATCTAACACCTCCGAATCTCAATTCCTATGCAGAGGACCTGCATCGAGAGTCGGTTAGACATAAAGCTTCAGAGAAAGGATTGACATCTCCTTCTCAGTCTGGAGATCATCTCTTAATAATCATTTGACAGTACTTGATGAGTCCTCAATCTAACTCTTTAGATATTCATCATAGCACCAGCCTCTTTGATTCAATAATTGAATCAACAGCTGTATGATCATCAAGATGGCCATGGTACATAACCCTAATTGTACTAAGAGACCTATTATGCAAATTGGTTATTCCTCATTTCAGATCAGGGAATGATATTAGCAATAACATTTATTGCATAATGGCTTGTCGTGGGCTCGCATGTCCAACATGCTCCTCTCGCATGGGGCGAATGATCATGATAGGGGAACAGAAGCAAGTTTTTTTGGGTGGTTAGAGGTCACACATGAGGCATACTGGGTCGTGCGACGAGAGGGAGAGGAAGCCGAGTCGTAGGGTTGCGCTGGGTAGTTACGGAGAGAGAGGTGGGAGGTTTGGTCAGTCGTCGGGAAAGGTAGGGGAGATGGGCGATTGTGGATGGGGAGAGCGCTAGTCGCGGGCGACGGTTGCAACCCCGCATGTGGTACGCATGAGAGGAAGGTGAGGAGGCCACGTGGCCATCCCAAGGGCTCCCACGTGGCAAATAAATTAAAAATTTTAAAAAAAGATTAATAGTAATAAATCAAAATAATAATTTAAATAATAAATAAATGAAGTTAAACTAGAAATATATAAATAAATAATAACATAAATAATAAATATAATAATAATAAATAATAAGTAAATATAAAAAATAAATAAAATTAGATAAAAGAAATAAAATGGGGTGACATGTGGCGGCTCCAGGGACAGCCGCACGTCACTCCTAAAAATCGTAAATTTAATCTAAAGAAAAATAAAAAGAAATAGCAAAAGAGGTCAAATCAAAAATTGATCAACATGAAAGTTGCTCGTCTCAACGAGATCTAAAACTTTATGAGGATCTAAAATCAAAATAAATCATCTGTGTAAAAAATATTTTTAGTGGTATCTTATAGATATAAAATATCACATTTTTGTGCTTTGCAAAAAATTTATCATTTTTAAATAAGATAAAAATCAAAATAAATTTAGAGAAAATATAAAATAAATATTTACAACTTGATCTATTTTTTGTATTTTTTATAAAAATAAAATAATGAAATAAAATAGAGGGGACATATTTATAGACTATATATACAAACTTAGGTTGATTTATTTTCTTTGATTTTTGACTCATTTTTTATTTGGATTTTTACATATTTTATCAAAATAATAATCAAAGAAAATAAATATAAAATAAATAAATCAAAAAGGATTATTTTTATACATAAAATAATACGGTCAAATTAGTCAATACGTACAATATACAATAGGGGCCAAAACTCAAGTTTCACATACGAACTCTGATTCTTTTGAATGGTCTTATTTTTAAGGTAATTGAACATACATTAATTCAAAGTGAGTAGAGATCCATAGGAGACTATATGAGAGAGATATTCACGTTTAAAGGTTTGTAGTCTCAGACTAGGGTTTGGGTTTTATTGGGTAATTTTACAAGTTAATATTTTTTGATATTTTCATTTATTAGTGTTAGTAATATGTACGTTATATAGTTGATTTTATTCAATTCTGAGTTAGTGAAAAATAAATAGAAATATGGGTAAGTAGTGTATTGTACATGTGATATTTACAAGGGGATTTGAGCTTCTTATTTAATATAAATATGCATGCTAAAATACAGATATTATGTCTAAGTGCATGAATGGTAATAATGCATAATAAATGATGAAATTCAGCTAATTACTCGGGAACAAAGCACTATTTTCAACTTTTAGAGTGATGAATCACATATTCATCAAGTATTGGTTGCATAAGATGCAACATTTGCACTGGATGCGAGCACTTTTACTAGGGGATATGCAAGTCTGTAAAAGGATTCAGCATAGTCTTTGGGGAACATAGTATTAGTCAGCTTACACAGTTATTTTTCTAAATAACTTTATGATTAACATGTGAATGTGGTTTTAAAGATTATCCCATTAATGTTTCTTTGATCTAGTGGGAGATTGTTGGACATGTGAGCCCACGACGAGCCATTATGCAATAAATATTATTCTAATTCACTCCTTATCTGAAATGAAGAATAATTAATTTGCATAATAGGTCCCTTAGTACAATCAGGGTTATGTATGAGCTATCTTAATAATCATATAGTTGCGGATTCAGTGGTTGAATCATAGAGGCCGATGCTTGGATGATATCTAAAGAGTTAGATTGAGGACTCATCAAGCACTGTCAAGTGATTGTTAAGAGATGATATCCAGCCTGAGAAGGAGAGAGCAAAACACCTCTAAAGATTGATATCCGTCCGACTTCTTGATGAAAGTCCTCTACATAGGAATAGAGATTCGGAGGCGTTAGATAAGTTAGATTAAAGAGTTGACTTAACGAGGTCGAGATAACCAAGATCTATGTCTATGTTGTCATGATGTAGGCATGCATCCTCTGACGGAGATAGATGTATTACTATATATCTAAGTATGCACATGGGGCGGGCCACTAGTTGATGACCTAATCAAGGACTATACAATGGCGAGCTGGCGTGCATACAATGGCATATGAGTAACACAATCTCTCAAAGGGATCATACATGTTCACTACTGAATCGGAAGACGTGATCTCACTCTTGAGGTATTGGGACCGATCAAATTCCATGCGTGGACATCTTGCTTTGGAAGCATGACAAGAATTTGTAGATACGATATATATTTTTGGAAAGCATATGATCGATACCAACTCCCAACGATCAAATGAGAAACTTAATGATAAAACCATGAAGGAGACAATTCACATGTGATCTAAAACATCATGCTTATTTTAGATCTTCCAGTATACAGGATGTACGGGTATTAGGAATACTTGAGGGTGATGCCATCATAAACGATTGTATAACCATGACATTTCCATTCCGACGGAGTGATGAAACATGTTTGGATTTTAGTGACTCCTCTCATTAGAGAAGTAATCTGATCTCAGTCCAATTTGTTGGTCATTAATCTGAATGTGATTCAGATGCAATGAGAAGATTAGACTTACGGCTTTGATTTAACCGAACATCTTTGGGAGGTTCTCAAGATCTAAATTTGAGAAGTGATCTCAATATCCAAGTCACTACACGTGGAACATACAATCGTACTATCCTTCTCTTCAAGTATCCACGAAGAAAGCGCATTATTCTTGAAATAGTTCAACAATAATTCTATTGTTGATAATATATTTGAGCATTGAAGAAAATTGACAACTAAATATGATTTAATTATTATGAATAATATGAATGTGATTTATATTATTTGGACACATGGCAATAGTAATCTAAGATAATTAAATGTGATTTAATTATCAAGGATATGATTAATGTGGATATCACTATCCATAATAATCATAAATATTATAAATATGATTTATAATATATTGGAGAGATGTAATTGTAAATAGAATTTACAAAATAAATGTTGACATAAATTGGATTCACATTGAACAACCGATTGTAAATGCAATTTACATTTTATATTGGATGTATGAATATGATTCATATTTGTCAATGTTATGATTGAACTTATTACAAAATAATTTGGAATTATGTTGGTGAATAATTTTGCAACAAAAGTTATTACACATGTGGAATATATGATTATATATGAGATCTTAACGTAATAGGAATGAAAGAGCCTCATTGCCATACATAGAGTGGACGACCAACTTGAGCTCTCCATGTTGGTGGTCGTCCACCCTGTGTATGGAAGGAGACTTGCTCTCCTTCTAAGTAATTCCATATTTGTTATTTTGATTTCAATTGAATTATATTGGTTGATCTTCAGTATATTTAATTTATTTTGAAATAACTATTTATTGTTGTAAATTTACGCAACAAAATCATGGCCACTAATTGAAAGTACAAAATCATCTATAACATTAATTTTGTATGCACATGGATTGAGATCCATGGACATCCAATGTAGTATAATTTTGTGTGCACCCTAGCTCTTTTCTTTTCAACAATTGTAAGAGCAATCTCTCTCTCTCAATTCTCATATACACCCCATCTCTCTCTCTCTCTCAATATTGTGACCATCCACATATTGTCCTAGAGACTCTCGTAGTCGTCGCGACGTCGTTGTGCTTTCGGATCGACTGCTCATGGATCTCCATCTTCTTCGGTGCCTCATGGTCATGAGGAAAGGCTACAAATTTCGTGAGACGAAATCAGGAGATTCTTCACTTCGATCTTCAACTTGGTTGCTGGAAGCATGTGTCTCATCCTTTATGCCTGCAAATGTGATCTTCGTCGGATCGAACTTGAGACAGGAGGTCTCTTTGTTTCACAAGCTACGAGCTGACGATATATAATTGCGGGAGGCGAGGTTGACCATGCGTGACAAACCCACCGGAAAAGTCATCCCGTCAATCAAGGCAAGGAGTGATCTCAAGGCGAATCCCGGGTCGTGTTGAGGAGCAAGAATGGACGAATCCCGGGGTTAGGTACGACCCGAAGCTAGGAGCTCAGTTTAGATACATAATCGCAAACACGCTTCAAGAGGTATTCCTTGTACTTGTTTGTGTTATTGATGAAATTATTTGAGAATGGATATCGAATCACGTGGTTTCATCCTTTTAAAATTTTTAAAATTCCGATGCCAGGTGTAACTAGTATGGCTAATTGCCCTAGGTCGTATGTGAAACCCTAGCCTTCTACGGTATCCTGACCACATAGTTCATTTTTGTATATTCGTTCCTTATATTCCAACACAAAATGGTGCGTCAGAACGCATGACTCACCATCTCACTGAAATGATTTTGGCCTTATTATACCACTCTAATGTGTCTCTTCCATATTAGTCGTATGCTTTTTATATGGTTGCAGTTCTCATTAATTCTTTATCGACTCAAGTGTCGGGACATAAATCTCCAACTTGGATTCTTCATCAGTGACTATCTTCTTATTCCTATGTATTTCTGGATGTGCTTGCTTTCCTTACCTACAATCATTAACAAGCATAAGCTCCAGAAGCATTCAGGTTTGCATGTTTTCCTTGGTTGCTCCCCACACCACCATGCTTTCTATTGTCTTACTTTCACCATCCACAAAGGCTCCCTTGCTAGGTATGACGTCTTTAATGAGTACTTTCACCCCTTTACCATGGTAAAACCATATGCTCCTTCACCATCCTTGTCATAAATATCCCCCACCTATTGCTAATTGATATTCCCCTGTCTCTACCACCATATGTCCCATCCAACCATGACCCCCCATCACTGATTATCCAGCCTCCTTCCAATCCACTTCAACTCCCTAGTCACCCTCTAGTCTCCGCCCACTTCCCATTCTAGTGCTCTACGAACCACCCCCGCTCCCTTTGAACTCATCCCATGACCACCAGGTCCATGCATGGTATTTTTAAAAAGTGTATCCTCACAACCTTGTCTCATCCTCTTCTTGCTTCCAAGGTCTCTATGATGACCAAGAACCTACTTCCTTTTTCTCAAGCTATCAAGGATCCTCAGTGAATGCAAGTTGTGACCGAGAAGTTCAATGCATTTCAAACCTAGCAAACATGGCCTCTAATCTGTCATACCGCTTCTATGAATACTGTTGGTAAAAATGAGTTTATAATATCATATGCTCGTCTGGTGTGGAAATTGATCGATTCAAAGTATTCCTGATTGCAAAAGGTTATAATCAAGTTGAAGTACTTGATTTCCATGAGACTTTTAGTTCGATTGTTAAGCCAAGAATTATAAGACTCTTCTTTAGTCTTATGCTTCAACACAAGTAGAATGTTATTCAGCTCGACGTTAACAATGTCTTCCTTCGTGGGATTCTGAATGAAGATGTCTATATTGCCCAACCACAAAGTTTCATTCATCCCCGCCTCCCTCACCACGTGTGCAAGTTGCATAAATCCTTATATGGCCTACGTCAAGCACCGCGTGCATGGTCCCAATGATTAACGATGTTTTGGCTCGTGGGTTTATTTTCGCGTTTCCTCTATAGATACATCCCTATATATTCACCACTCATCACAAACTAAGATGTATTTGGTAATCTCCATTGATGATATTTTTCTACTTAGCTCCACCAACAACTCCCTCGCGAATGTGGTCCAAGCAATGCAAGTTGAATTTCCGGTTCGAGTTCTTGGATCTCTAAGCTGCTTTCTGGGTATTGAGATCTTTTGCACATGATCCGATCTTCATTTAACTCATCAAAGATACCTTGTCGGCCTCCTAATAAGGTCTAAAATGGATGGCGCAAAGCCCATTAATTCACTGATGACTCCTATATCCCAACAATAACCCATCCGGGAAATTAGTGGGCAACCTTTAATATGCTACACATGACATGATATCTCTTTTGTGGTCAACCATCTCTCTCAACACATGCATTCACCGCCTACTATTGCTTTTGAATATGTGAAACGTTGTTTGCGCTATCTGAATTCCTCCCTCAATTACGACCTTTGATACTCTTTGTACTCCTTCCATGTGGTAACCACACATGTTGATTCTGATTGGATTTCAAACATTCTTGATCAATGTTCCATACCATGTTTTCTTATTTATCATGGATTCAATCCTATTGCTTAAACTTCTAAGAAATAATCACGTGTTGCTCCCTCTGTTGTGGAAGTTGAATATCATGCTATTGTTGATGCTACAATTAAGCGAACACATCTAAAATCACTCTTCAATGAATCAAGTCTCACCATGACTGTTCATATGATTTGGTGTGACAATGTTGATGCGATGTATCTTTCTCACAACCTATTTTCCATGGCTGCACCCAAAAAATTAAATTTGACCATCATTTTATTCGGGAACAAGTTGCTGAAGTTCTTCTCAAAAGTGCATGCATTTCTAGTCGAGATCAACTTATTAGCATTATTACTAAAGCATTACCTCTTTCATCGGTGCTTTGGAACCATAACAAACTTATAATTCTACATGAACCATAAGTCTGAGGGGGTGTCTTAAGGAAATATATTAAGGTGGCTGCTATATTTTTTTCTTTATGTTACCACTTTTATAAGGGTCGTTCATAGGCTCACCCCCCTCTTCTTATGATGATACTACACTTTATATAAGGGCAAACAATGATGTATATGATTAACAAGAATACAGAGGATTTTTTACTATCTTTTATTGTTTCCTACCCATGATCTCAATAGTTCTATCCAACAGATTTCTCGAAATAAGAGAGGTTGTATTAGAAAACACTCATAAAACTATATGTTAGAAAACACTCATAATACTATAGATGAGATTTTGATGCTCGTCTAGTTTTTAATGTTATTGTGATCTCGTTGAAATTTTTTCAGAAGTTAACACAAATGGGTAAATCAAGTGCATATTACCGATTGATTGATTGACTCATCCTGTTTTGACTCTTCATGTATCCACTGCAATATCCAAAAGAGGATTTTTTTCGATAGTTAAGATTATTAAATGTGAGCTTAGTAAGAAGATGGAAGGTGATTTTCTTAGAAATTATTTGTTCATTAGCATACATTGAGAAAGAATTTATAGAAAATATTTCAATGAAATCAATTATAAATGACTACAACTTAAAGTTAAGGAGGATGTTTTAAAAAAATCTTAATATAAAGGTATCTTCGATCTTTTTTAGTTTTTATATTATGAAATACTATAACACACCTATTTTGTTCTTTTAGGAACAATACTAAATTCATAAAGAAGAGAAATAGTTGCTTACGTTAAACATTTCAAGTAAAAAAATCTCTATATACACTTTAATACATACATACATACATAAGGTTGATCCTGTGAGAGCCAAAATCTATGAGAGCATGAGAGCGATGAATTTGGACCACTAGATTCTGTTCTTCTCTCTCCCCCTGCAATCAATGAGGAGAGAGATAACAGAATTTAGTGGTCCAGAATCATTACTCTTATGCTCTCACATATTTTGGCTCTTACAATCACATGATTAACCCCCTCTCTCTATTTATATATAGGGTTGATCTGTGGGAGCCAAAAACTGTGAGAACATGAGAGCAGTGAATCTGGACCACAAGATTATGCTCATCTCTCTCCTCCTCTAATCAAGTAGGAGAGAGATGATAGAATATAATGGTCCAGAATCACTGCTGTCATGCTCTCACAACTGATCCTGTGAGAGCCAAAAACTGTGAGAGCACGAAAGCAGTGAATTTGGATCACTAGATTTTGCTCTTCTCTCTCCACTTACAATCAATGAGGAGAGAGATGACAGAATTTAGTGGTCCATAATCATTGCTCTCATGCTCTCACTGTTTTTGACTCTCACAGGATCAACCCCCCCTCTCTCTCTCTCTCTCTCTCTCTATATATATATATATATATATATATATATATATATATATATATGGGACCCTTTCATTGAGGTGGACCTTTCATGAAATTTGAAAAACCACTACGAAATTTGTAAATTGTTTAAGAAATTTGTAAAATATAATCTGTACATTGTAAAATAATGATAATCATATTGTTTTGTAAAATATAGCATCCATATTGTAACTAACATTATGTCTAATATAATAATAATTTCATAATTATTTCTCGATATACATATTATGTTAATGTTTATTATTAAATTTATGGAGTTAGAAATTATAAAATAAATAGGAAAAATACCTAAATCAACGTGGCTTTTCATGCATCCAGGAGAGACCCACATCATTGGAGGTGAGGACTTATCTAGAGGGCCCTGTGCCCATTAGAGTTGGGTTGAGCCTGTGCTACCATCCGTTGGATGTTAATCCAACCATCAAAAGTAGAATTACGTTAAATACCATTTTTAGCATTAAAGGATGTGTTTCCATAACAGATTCCGCATTCTGATCGTAATCATGTTTCCTTTTTTACAAACGCAATTACATCTTCCCCATTGCCGCATTTTTCTTCCAAAATGGCATTTTGAATCTCATTGTTCCTCCGTCGGCGGTCAGACCAAAACGAGATGCAGGGCTTTGATTCGTAAGTTTTTTTTCGATATTATAGTAGTAATACTATTTGATAAGAAATTTTGGATTCCTAAGTTGCGATTGTTCCATACCATGTTTTCTTATTTATCATGGATTCAATCCTATTGCTTAAACTTCTAAGAAATAATCACGTGTTGCTCCCTCTGTTGTGGAAGTTGAATATCATGCTATTGTTGATGCTACAATTAAGCGAACACATCTAAAATCACTCTTCAATGAATCAAGTCTCACCATGACTGTTCATATGATTTGGTGTGACAATGTTGATGCGATGTATCTTTCTCACAACCTATTTTCCATGGCTGCACCCAAAAAATTAAATTTGACCATCATTTTATTCGGGAACAAGTTGCTGAAGTTCTTCTCAAAAGTGCATGCATTTCTAGTCGAGATCAACTTATTAGCATTATTACTAAAGCATTACCTCTTTCATCGGTGCTTTGGAACCATAACAAACTTATAATTCTACATGAACCATAAGTCTGAGGGGGTGTCTTAAGGAAATATATTAAGGTGGCTGCTATATTTTTTTCTTTATGTTACCACTTTTATAAGGGTCGTTCATAGGCTCACCCCCCTCTTCTTATGATGATACTACACTTTATATAAGGGCAAACAATGATGTATATGATTAACAAGAATACAGAGGATTTTTTACTATCTTTTATTGTTTCCTACCCATGATCTCAATAGTTCTATCCAACAGATTTCTCGAAATAAGAGAGGTTGTATTAGAAAACACTCATAAAACTATATGTTAGAAAACACTCATAATACTATAGATGAGATTTTGATGCTCGTCTAGTTTTTAATGTTATTGTGATCTCGTTGAAATTTTTTCAGAAGTTAACACAAATGGGTAAATCAAGTGCATATTACCGATTGATTGATTGACTCATCCTGTTTTGACTCTTCATGTATCCACTGCAATATCCAAAAGAGGATTTTTTTCGATAGTTAAGATTATTAAATGTGAGCTTAGTAAGAAGATGGAAGGTGATTTTCTTAGAAATTATTTGTTCATTAGCATACATTGAGAAAGAATTTATAGAAAATATTTCAATGAAATCAATTATAAATGACTACAACTTAAAGTTAAGGAGGATGTTTTAAAAAAATCTTAATATAAAGGTATCTTCGATCTTTTTTAGTTTTTATATTATGAAATACTATAACACACCTATTTTGTTCTTTTAGGAACAATACTAAATTCATAAAGAAGAGAAATAGTTGCTTACGTTAAACATTTCAAGTAAAAAAATCTCTATATACACTTTAATACATACATACATACATAAGGTTGATCCTGTGAGAGCCAAAATCTATGAGAGCATGAGAGCGATGAATTTGGACCACTAGATTCTGTTCTTCTCTCTCCCCCTGCAATCAATGAGGAGAGAGATAACAGAATTTAGTGGTCCAGAATCATTACTCTTATGCTCTCACATATTTTGGCTCTTACAATCACATGATTAACCCCCTCTCTCTATTTATATATAGGGTTGATCTGTGGGAGCCAAAAACTGTGAGAACATGAGAGCAGTGAATCTGGACCACAAGATTATGCTCATCTCTCTCCTCCTCTAATCAAGTAGGAGAGAGATGATAGAATATAATGGTCCAGAATCACTGCTGTCATGCTCTCACAACTGATCCTGTGAGAGCCAAAAACTGTGAGAGCACGAAAGCAGTGAATTTGGATCACTAGATTTTGCTCTTCTCTCTCCACTTACAATCAATGAGGAGAGAGATGACAGAATTTAGTGGTCCATAATCATTGCTCTCATGCTCTCACTGTTTTTGACTCTCACAGGATCAACCCCCCCTCTCTCTCTCTCTCTCTCTCTCTCTCTCTCTATATATATATATATATATATATATATATATATGGGACCCTTTCATTGAGGTGGACCTTTCATGAAATTTGAAAAACCACTACGAAATTTGTAAATTGTTTAAGAAATTTGTAAAATATAATCTGTACATTGTAAAATAATGATAATCATATTGTTTTGTAAAATATAGCATCCATATTGTAACTAACATTATGTCTAATATAATAATAATTTCATAATTATTTCTCGATATACATATTATGTTAATGTTTATTATTAAATTTATGGAGTTAGAAATTATAAAATAAATAGGAAAAATACCTAAATCAACGTGGCTTTTCATGCATCCAGGAGAGACCCACATCATTGGAGGTGAGGACTTATCTAGAGGGCCCTGTGCCCATTAGAGTTGGGTTGAGCCTGTGCTACCATCCGTTGGATGTTAATCCAACCATCAAAAGTAGAATTACGTTAAATACCATTTTTAGCATTAAAGGATGTGTTTCCATAACAGATTCCGCATTCTGATCGTAATCATGTTTCCTTTTTTACAAACGCAATTACATCTTCCCCATTGCCGCATTTTTCTTCCAAAATGGCATTTTGAATCTCATTGTTCCTCCGTCGGCGGTCAGACCAAAACGAGATGCAGGGCTTTGATTCGTAAGTTTTTTTTCGATATTATAGTAGTAATTCTATTTGATAAGAAATTTTGGATTCCTAAGTTGCGATTGTTCATATATATCAACTATTAATCCTTGGAGATACTTCAAAATTTATTTTAAAGGTAATACTATTTGAGATACAGGGCTTTGATTCGTAAGTTTTTTCTATATTATATCAGTAATACTATCTGATAAGTTATAAAAAATATGTTCTGAGTTACAATTCTAACCCAGATTCTTAGTGATAGAGTTATATTTCCTTAGTTTCTTATATATCCTAAGAAATTACTGATACTTTATATAGTGTTACTGACGACAACACTAAAATGTACTTGTCATATATGTTTATTTTATTATAACAGATTACCGATGCCAGTTGCTGATGTTTAAAAAATCGTTATGTCTTACTAGTATTCCTATCATTATTACTTATTCAGGTTAATATGACTTTAGTTACTTACGTATTTTAAAAACTTACTGATGCTTCAAATATTGTTACTGAATGCAACATGAATATTACTTTTCATATATCTTGTTTTATAATATCAAACTTACTGATGTTTCGAAAATTGTTTTATGTGTTAGGTGTTACTTGAAGGCAGCATGGACTTCAATTGCAATGAGGTCGCGCTCGGATTTGATATTGAAGAAATACCTAAACTCCGAGTCGAGATTGCTTCTATTTTCCTGAAGTGTGGAGGCGAAAAGAAGTCTGGGAAATGAATTCTTCATTAGCTTCTTTTTAGATACAATTTTCTGTAAATGTATGAGGAAAATGTCAAATTCACCTGTAATTAGTATATAAATTTTTTAAGGTTGTTATGTAATGTACGAACAAAGGGTTTAATTCAAACTTTCTAAAATGAATATCTTTTAATTTTTAAAGTGAAAGAATTTATTGATGATTTCTTATTTTTGCAATTGATGTTTCAACAACACAGATAATGGTGCGTTAACTCTTGAATGAACAATTTGTATCATTGTGTGCGCTTGTAATTTTATGATTATTCCAAAGTCGGTAAAAAATTTATGTTATCTTAGTTACTTACATATCGTGACAAATTATTGATACTTCAAAAGTGTTACTGATGGTAACAATAAAATTACTTGTCTAACTAATACCAATATCTATATTGCAAGTAATTTTATTAGGTGTTATTGGTCTTTCTCTCTTATTGGTACAATTTTATATAACCTTACTTACTTACCTGTCCTAAACAAATTACTTATGCTTCAACTAATGTTACCGATGGAAATACTAAAAAAATATTTGCTTTTTTAATATATTAAGTTACTGATACTAATTGTCGACGTTACAAAAGTTTTGTTAGGAGTTACTGGTCTTTCTCTCATAGTTACTGATACAAGTTATATAGTCTTACTTACGTATGCTAATAAATTACTTATACTTCGAAAATATTACAGATGACAGCATTACAAATTATCATAACAAATTATTGATACTTCAAAAAGTGTTACTGATGGTAACAATAAAGTTACTTGTCTATCTAATACCAATGTCTACATTACAAGTAATTTTATTAGGTGTTATTGTTCTTTCTCTCTTATTGGTACAATTTTATATAACCTTACTTACGTATCCTAAACAAATTACTTATACTTCGAATAATGTTACCGATGGAAACACTAAAAAATATATACTTTTTTAATATATTAAGTTACTGATATTAATTGTCGATGTTACAAAAGTTTTGTTAGGAGTTACTGGTCTTTCTCTCATAGTTACTGATACAAGTTATATGGTCTTACTTACGTATGCTAATAAATTACTTATACTTCGAAAATATTACAGATGACAGCATTACAAGTTACTTGTTATAATGTTACTGATGGAAACACTAATGACAACATTACTTATACTTCGAATAATGTTACTGATGACAACATTACTTATACTTCGAATAATGTTACTAATGGAAACACTAAAAATATATACTTTTTTAATATATCAATTTACTGATACTAATGGTAGATGTTACAAAAGTTTTGTTAGGAGTTACTGGTCTTTCTCTCATAGTTACTGATACAAGTTATATGGTCTTACTTACGTATGCTAATAAATTACTTATACTTCGAAAATATTACAGATGATAGCATTACAAGTTACTTGTTATAAAAAATTTTTTATTATACCAAGTTACCGATGTCAATAACTTGTATTACTAGTTAGATTTTACTTATTTTGGTCTCATTCTTACCTATACAATTGAAGTAGTCAACATCCAAATATACCACATAACATATTTTATTAATTCAAGCTCCTAACCAGAGCTTAGTAACAAACAAATGAATGAATTTGTGTCCTTATACATCATCTTTCTCTAAAACAAATGACAAATGTGTACACATAAACGATTGATAATTAATAGACATGGAAAAATATGACATGTGCGCCTCCATGATGATAAATATATTGGTCGTTCTGCGATATGATGATCTGGAGAGATGATGACTCCACATAGGAATCTATGAGAAAAGAGTTTATCATTGCAAGTAATATGGTTGATGATCCAGACATCTAGGATACCTGAAAAAATAAAGCAGTAAAAATTAGATGTAACTCGTAAGAATTAATCACGGAATAGAAAAAATAAAATAATGAATTGTAATTATAATGTAGTCGTGATCAAGTAATTTGTAATTTTTGCCAACGTATTAGTAACACATGGGAGAAATATTACAAAACAGTAGCCATATGAAATAATGATGTTAGTAGTTGATTTGGATTCAAAAGTAATTAAGAACGAGACATTAGTAAATCAGTGTATAACACTAGTAACTAAAATGACATACCAAAATCAGTGTATAACATCAGTAACATTTATATTGAATTTTTTTACTTGAGATATTTAGCGACTTACTGATACATTAAAGAAATTTACTAAAGGCTACTCATGATATTACCGCTCATTTAACATGTATTACTGGCCACACACTCATTACTACTATTATATTGCATTTTGTTACTTGTGACACCTAGCGACTTACTGTTACTTTAAAAAAAGTTACTGATAACAGAACGAAAATTACTTGATATGTTTTTATTAAAAAAAATTAATAAAGTCAATTCACGATGCTACAAATCCTTTGAAATTTTTTACTGGTCACACTCTCATTATAACTTATGAAAAAAACATGAAAAATTAACTTTTTATGTTAGTAATCAATGAACTTCAAAAGTAATATTGAGTAAAACATTAATAATAAAGAAAAAATACTAATCCGTAAGTGCATATTACTAAAAAGTCAAGGATTGTTACTTATATGATTGCAGAAATTATCGAACCTTTAAAACATTAGAGATTCAACATTTAACCATTACTACTGTATCCGATATATTATGTTGAAGGTGAAAAAATGTTACTAAAATTTGTAATGATGTGCAATCGATACACTTGTATTAAGAAAAAAATTAAGAATGATAAATCTTGATCCAAATGAAATGGAGAATGAGATAGAAAACAAGGAAACTTACAGAACTTCTGAAAACTAAGGAAGAAAAATAACCAGTGATTGTCTTCATCATTTTTTAAGGATATGGTATTAAAAAACATAACAATAGATTGTATTAACCTGCAAATGATACACATGGATTAAGATATCATAAATCAAATGAAAAAAAATAAAAAGAAGGGGAGTGAGTTAGAAGATAAAAATGAACTTACAGATTTTCTGGAAATTCTCATGGACGATATTGAGCGAGGATGGTAGCAAAATTTTTGAGAAGGCGATTACTGTCACAAAATCCGACGATGATGAAACTGTTCTCACGAGATCGATAGCAAAGGATTCTATTGCTATTTACGGAAAGTAATTAATATTCAAAAATAAAGCAACCTGGCGTTACCATTATGGTTCCTAAAATCATGGGATCGAGTGATTTGATCTAACGGTGTATAAAATGGGCTCATTTTATCACAAATGGGCACAGGGCCCTCTGGATAAAAATCATATATATATATATATTTTATTTGGACTCCCTGACTAATATTCCTGCCTTTGTCCCTACACCGCATCACCACTTCCGTCCTACCACCACCATCACCGCCACAGTACCACCTCCGTCGCAACGCCACTGCCATCATAACTGCATCGTTATGCATCCCACTGCAACCGATGTGCATCATGACCATCTCTGCCACTGTCTTACAAATCTACATTGTACATTAATGTTATCGTCGCCTACATTGTGTAACGACCTCGGATCCGGGCGGTCAGCGGAAATATTTAAATAATATTGCCACGTCGGGTCCGGATGTTACTTGTGAATATCAATAATACAGTTCACAGTTCACAGTTGAAACTAAAGTCAGAAAAGATATAACTTCCATTTCATCTATCAAAGTCACGGACGACTACACGATAGAACATTTAACTGGTAAAAAAAGAAAAACAACCTTAAACTACCATTATAATACTCATAGTCCATCGTTTGTCTGCTTAATCCGTCCTCAGCACCTTATCCTTCAAATGTATCTGCGGTAGGGAGAAACCGCAGGAGCGGAACAAAAAAATGCTCATAAGCAAAATAGCTTGGTAAGGCATAAACAAGAAACAGATTGACAAAATATTTTTTCAAAAAAATTAACAATAGCAGTATAACTTGTCAAAGTTTCATTGGTATTTTTAACAGGAGAATAATCATAAAAAAGGAATGAACAGATAACTTTTCAGAACAGAATTATATTCCTAAACAGATCAGGGTGATATGTTGCTTTAACATGTATACCTTCTTATTACTATCATTTGGTCCATATTACCCTTACATTCGTATAGGGTGTATTTTACTTACCACTAGCACAAGTGGTCATTGTAGAGTACTTACAAATCAGAACATGATGACAACAGCTGCTGAGTCAATAGTGAACTTTTTCCACGAGGTTCCCTTGAATCCGACATCCCCGAAAGGTGTTGCCCTTTAGGCCAGATATGTCCTTTAGGACCTGACAAAATAGACTCTAGAGGTGGCTCCCGCCTTAATGTAGCACTTAGCTCCATGTGTCATTGTAGCGCCATTATTTTATTTGGAAAATAATTAATAATAACCGATCTAAGGAATTTGTATATCTCCCCTTTTATTAAATCTTATATCATGAAAATCTATGTTTATTTAATTTTGTACAGAAATACTCTTAAACTCATTTTTCAGTAGATTCACTTATGGGTATGCATATATACATGGTAAGCTATGGATAATATGGTTTAATTATATGTGTATCCTATAGTCATTGAACTGACATGACGTTAATCATAAATCAAAGATGCCCTTTAAGGTCGAGGTTTAATAAAATTACATATAACTGAAACTATGAAATTACCTAAGCATAATTATTATGTCATAGCATAATATTTGGCATGAAAAAAATAGAATAATTGCATAATAAAAATTGGAAATAAAAATAGAGGAATTGAAAAGGGAGGAAACCATACTTAACTTAGATCAACCCATTTAACTCTCTATTTCTTTCTTTATCTCTCTCTCTCTCTCTCTCTCTCTCTCTCTTCTGTCGCAAGTTCGTTCTCTCTCCTTTCCCTCTTTTTTTCTTGCTTGTACGATTGAATCATGCCAACCCTTACTCATATTTATAGTACTTTCAAAGGTATGGATCCTTTTATTTGTATTTGCCATTGTAATGAGAGAAGCATTCGCGTACCTTCCTCCATGCAAAACTTCCATATAAAGTATTGTCTTTTATACTATTATTTTTTCCATGCTTCTCATGCATAGCCACCTCCAACCTTTATGTCCAAGTTTTCTTGCTCTTCAAGTTTTCACACCTTCTTTTTGAAGCAAGCTTTTGCTCATACCACTTATATTATATATATAAATATAGATTTCCATGCACGACATCTCTCATATCTTCTTATCTCTCTTTTTTTTAATTTTCTTTATGTCCTCTCATGCAGATTTCCTTCCCCGTACACGATTATCCGAGTCATCTTTTTTTGTCTCTTATGCACGTAAACCTCTTCTCATCCTACACGGTTATCGAAACCATCTTTTTTTCTTTCATGTATGTTGCCATCCTTTCTATTCTTATTTCTTTTTGATATTTTTCAATGAAAATTTTATAGTAATGTCCATTTCCATGTGAGTTGTTACAATCTATCCTACTAAAAAAATTTCGACCCGAAATTTAAGAGAAAAAAAACTTACCAAAGTTTAGGATATTTAGTTCTCATTTCTTCTTCTATCTCCCAGGTAGCTTCTTCATGTTTGTGATGCTTCCATAAGACTTTGACCATTGAGATGGTACGTCTTCTTAGCTGATTTTCCTTACGACCAATAATCCTGATTGGCTTCTCTTCATAAGACAAATCTTCTTATACTTCAGGAATATCATACTCAACATGTGATGGATCATATATGTACTTCCTTAGCATTGAAATATGAAAGACATCATGCAAATTCTTGAATTGAGGAGGAAGATCACTGATAAGCAACTTCCCCGATCTTCTTGATGATAGTAAACAGACCTATATATCGAGGGTTTAGCTTTCCTCTTTTTCCAAAACGAACTACTCCACACATTGGTGATACTTTAATGAAAACTCGATCTCCTATTTCAAATTTATGATCATGCCTACGATGATCAGCATAACTCTTCTGTCTGCTTTGGGCAGCTAACAATCGCTTCTTAATAATCTCAATTTTCTTTGCAGCGTCTAATACAATCTCTGGTCCAAGAATTTGTCTTTCACCTACATCATTCTAACATAAGGGAGATCGGCATGGTCTACCTTATAATGCTTCATATGGTGTCATCCTGATACTGGCATGAAAGCTATTATTAAAGGCGAATTCAATTAATGGTAGATGGAAGTTCCAATTCCCAGCAAAATCTAGTGCACAAGACCTGAGCATATCTTCAAGTGTTTGTATAGTTCTTTCTGACTGTCCATCTGTTTGTGGATGGAAAGATGTGCTAAACCTTAAGTTTGTGTCTAGAGCATCATTCAAGCTTTTCCAAAATTTAGAAGTGAAACGTGTGTACCGATCAGAAACAATAGAGACAGGTACGCCGCGTAACTTTACAATCTCGTGTACATATAACTTAGCCAGGCTTTCAGTGGATTGTCCAAATCGTATGGGTAAGAAATGTGCTGATTTAGTTAGGCGATCTACAATCACCCAAATGGAATCATATTTAGCACCTTTTGTGGGAGGCAAACTCACTACAAGGTCCATAGTGATATGCTCTATTTCTATTCTGGAATATCCAATGGATGTAACTTCCCAGATGGCTTCTGATGTTATATCTTCACTAACTGGCATGCGAGACACCTAGAGACAAAGTCTGCAATTTCTCTCTTCATATTTTTCCACCAGAAATTCCTTTGCAAGTCTTTATACATTTTCGTACTCCCGGGATGAATGGAATACATAGAACTATGTGCCTCTTCTAGAATTTCTTTCTTAACTTCTATATTATTAGGAACCCATAATCTATTCCTAAATCTTAGTCCTCCATCAATTGCGATCGATAACTCATTATTAGCTCTCTCTTTAATAATTCAATCAGTTGTGGTAATTCAGGATCATTTTTTTGTGCCGGTAATAACTTTTCCACCAATGTTGAGTGAATTTACAATCCTTCTGTGAAAATGTCATGATTCCTATCACAGAAAGGCTTCCACTGAATAAAATCCTCGATAATATTCCATTGTAGACTCATACTAGCTAGCTTAATCTCCCATTTTCTACTGAGCGCATCAGCCAGTGCATTAACTTTTCCTGGGTGATACTCTAAGGAGAAATCATAGTCTTCTAATAATTCTAACCACCATCATTGTCTCATATTCAGATATTTCTGTGAGAACAAATATTTAAGACTCTCGTGATCAATAAATACTTGGAGTTTTTCTCCATAAAGGTAATATCTCCATAGTTTTAAAGCAAAAACTACTGCGGAAAGTTCTAAATCACGAGTAGGGTAATTACGCTCATGAGTTTTCAATTGCTGAGACACATAGGCTATGACTTTATCATGCTGCATCAATACTGCACCAAGGCCCGATCCTGATGCATCATTGTGTACTGTGAAACCCCCAGTACCTGATGGAAGTGTTAAAATTAGAGCCGATGTCAACATACCTTTTAACTTTTGGAAGCTCTCCTCACATTGTGGAGTCCATGTAAACTTAGTTTCCTTCCTCGTTAATTTGGTTAAGATGGCAGAGCTATCTTTGAGAAGTCCTGAATGAAACGTCTATAATAACCAACCAATCCCAAGAAACTACGCACCTCTGTAACCGTCTTTGGCTGCTTCCATTTCTGAACAACTTCAACTTTTGATGGATCAACTGCTATGCAATTTTTAGATATAACATGTCCAACGAATATCACCTTTTCGAGCCAAAATTCACATTTTGAGAATTTAGCATAAAGTTGGTGATGTCTCAGAGTCTCTAATACCAACCTCGAGTGTTTATCATGCTGCTTCTTTTCTTCAGAATAAATAAGTATGTCATCAACAAAAACAATGACAAATTTATCAAGGAAATCCTGGAACACCCTATTCATGAGGTCCATAAATGCTGCAGGAGCATTGGTCAATCCGAATGGCATTACTCGAAACTCATAATCTCCATATCTTGATCGAAATGCAGTTTTTTGTGTATCTTCGGCCCTTATTCTTAGCTGATGGTAGCCTGACCTTAAGTCAATTTTTGAGAAAACAGTTGCCTTCCGTAATTGGTCGAATAGGTCATCTATCGAGGTAAAGGATACTTGTTCTTGATGGTAATTCGGTTCAAGGCTCGATAATCAATACAGAGTCGATGAGTCCCATCCTTCTTCTTGACAAAGAGCACAGGAGCCCCCATGGGGAAACACTAGGCTGAATAAAGCCTTTTTCAAGAAGTTCATCTATTTGCTTCTTAAGTTCTGTTAATTCTGCTGGTGTCATGCGGTATGGTGGTTTGGAGATAGGGAATGAACCTGGCATAACTTCAATATCGAAGTCAATTTCTCTAGAAGGAGGTAACCCAGGAAGGTCCTCTAGAAATACATCAGTATATTCCCGAACTACAAGCAAATCATCTATAGAAATATGTGAAGAATCTCTCTTCACCATACTGGCTAGAAAACCCGTGCAACCTTTTAACATCGTCTGGTACGCCTTTATAGAGGAGATGATAATTTGTTTAATAGGCTTCCGTGAACCCTTAATCAGAATCTCGGGTTCATCTGGTCTACAAAGTATGATCTTCTTTTCTCTACATAGAACATGTGTATAGTTCTCGTAGAGCCAATCCATTCCCAAAATGACATCATAATCAATCATTTCAAGAAGTACTAAATTTGCAACCGATGGTTTATCTTCAATTTCAATGGGTACCTCATGCAAGAAGGACCCAACCATATCGATTTTTCCTATTGGTGAAGAGATAGTCAATATGAATGCCATTTCTTTAGGTTGCAATTTAAGCATTCTAGCAAATCTACTGGATATAAATGAATGTGAAGCACCTGTATCATAAAGAACTCTAGCTATGAATCCCGAGACAGAAAGTGTACCTTCTATAACTTGATTAGGATCTTCTGATTGAGTTGTGATTGAGTATACACGTCCCATGACCTTCGTCTTTGGTTCTGGTGCTTTCATCTGGTCCTCACTTGGTTTCATCTTTGGGCAATCACAGATTAAATGATCCTTCTGTCCACACCTTAAGCATGCACCGATCATTTTATAACATTTTCCAGGATGTGTTCTAGAACAACGAGGACAAATAGGAAAAGATAATATATTAGTAGACTTGAACATGTCCTCATTCTTGCTATAGTATCCGGTCTTCATTTTTTATTAGAGTTTTGGAGATTATCTCGTGAACTTCCACTTGCCTTACTTTGCCTTTTCAACTAATTTTGGGTCAGTTGATGTTCTTCATCAATTATTACAGCTGCATTCACTGCCTTGGCAGTCTCTAGCATATTAATTAAGACCTTCCCTCGTAAGTCTATTCTTAGTCCCATCACATATTTCTTTGCTCTTTCCCATTCAGTTTGGCAGATCCCCTTTCCATACTTCTCCATATGATATAATTGAGCAATATATGCTTCTACACTTAATTCCTTCTATTGCAGGTCGATAAATTCTTGCCTCTTCTCTTCTCTAACTCGAATAGGAATAAAGTGATCCGTGAAATGTTTCACGAATTCCTTCCAAGGAATAATTTGTTCATCTGGAAAAGAAACACCCTTGCAAGTTTCCCACCAGTCCTTTGCTTTGTCTCGCAACCTAAACATGGCAAATATTACCTTCTTTTCCTCAGGACAATCTAGAGCACTAAATACCAATTCAATTTCCTTAAGCCAGTATTCTGCTTTTTTCGGTTCTGGTTCTCCATTATAAATAGGTGGGTCAAGTTGGAAGAACTTCCTCAGGGTGACTCCTTCTCCCTTCCGCTGATCATACAACTTACGAACCATCTGTCTTTCTTCTCGTGCCAATTTACGTTCAATCTCAATACGTTGCCACTCCTCATGAAGCCACTGTCCCATATCAGCCATAAATTGCATATGCTGAGATTGGGTATTATCAGACTCTCCTCCAGTGAGCATGATTTCACGTCCAAATGCCATCTAAAAGTCAGGAGACAAACCTAGGTCAGTTCATTAACTAAGTCAGAGAATCCAAAGGGTTCGTATGTGTACCTCGGCTCTGATACCACATGTAACGACCTCGGATCCGGGCGGCCATCGGAAACATTTTAATAATATTGCCACGTCGGGTCCAGGGTGTTACTTGTGAATATCAATAATACAGTTCACAATCAAAACTAAAGTCAGAAAAGATATAACTTCGATTTCATATATCAAAATCACGGATGACTACATGGTAGAACATTTAACTGGTAAAAAAAAGAAAAACAACCTTAAACTACCACTATTATAATACTCCTAGTCCAACGTTCTTCTGCTTAATCCGCCTTCAGCACCTTATCCTTTAGATTTATCCGCGGCAGGGCAAAACCGTAGGAGCAGAACAAAAATAATGCTCATAAGCAAAATAGCTTAGCAAGGCATAAACAAGACACTGGTTGACAAAATATTTTTTTTAAAAAAAGTCGACAATATCAGTATAACTTGTCAAAGTTTCATTAGTATTTTTAACAGGAGAATAATCATAAAAAGGAATGAACATATAACTTTTTAGAACAGAATTATATTCCTAAACAGATCAGGGTGATATGTTGCTTTAACATGTATACCTTCTTATTACTATCATTTGGTCTATACTACCCTTACATTCGTATAGGGCTGTATTTTACTTACCACTGGCACAAGTAGTCATTGTAGAGTACTTACAGATCAGAACAGGATGACAACAGCTGCTAAGTAAGTAGTGGACTTTTTCCACGAGGTTCCCTTAAACCTGATACCCCCGGAAGGTGTTGCCCTTTAGGCCAGATATGTCCTTTAGGACCCGACAAAATGGACTCTAGAGGTGGCTCCCGCCTTAACGTAGCACTTATCTCCATGTGTCGTTGTAGTGCTATTATTTTATTCAGAAAATAATTAATAATAACCGATCTAAGGATTTTGTATCATAACTAATAGGTATAAGTGAAAATGACATATCTCCCCTTATATTAAATCTTATATCATGAAAATCTATGTTTATTTAATTTTGTACATAAATACTCTTACTCATTTTTCAGTAGATTCACTTATGTGTATGCATATACACATGGTAAGCTATAGATAATATGATTTAGTTATATACGTATCCTATAGTCATTGAACTGACATGACGTTAATCATAAATCAAAGATGCCCTTCAAGGTCGAGGTTTAACAAAATTACATATAACTGAAACTATGAAATTACCTAAGCATAATTATTATGTCATAGCATAATATTTGGCATGAAAAAAATAGAATAATTGCATAAAAGAATTTGGAAATAAAAATAGAGCAATTGAAAAGGGAGGAAACCATACTTAGCTTAGATCAACCCCTTTAACTCTATTTCTTTCTTTATTTCTCTTTCTCTTCTGTCGCAAGTTCTTCCTCTCTCCTTTCCCTCTCTTTTTCTTGCTTGTACGATGGGATCATGCCAACCCCTACTCCTATTTATAGTACTTTCAAAGGTATGACTCTTTTTTATTTTTATTTGCCATTGTGATGAGAGAAGCATTCACGCACCTTCCTCCATACAAAACTTCCATAGGAAGTATTGTCTTTTATATTATTATTTTTTCCATGCTTCTCATGCATATCCACGTCCAACCTTTATGTCCAAGTTTTCTTGCTCTTCACGTTTTTCACACCTTCCATTTGAAGCAAGCTTTTTCCCATACTACTTATATATATATATAGGATTTTTATCCAATGCGCACATGACCCATTAGCATTTCGGTGAGCACCATTTGTATGCCACACATGTGTACTATCAATTATATGGTTACCTATTTCGAAGGATATCATTTTTGGAAGGATACTAAAATGCAAAGCAACTTAACAATAAATGGTATTCCAATTATATCGTGTCCTAAAAAAAGGAAAACCACTTTGGAAAGAAAACGTTCGAATCAATGATTTCTTGCAGAAAATCGAGATCCCAATACTCAGATCAGTAATATATATACAATAGTCAAGTAAATAGTTGTTGCGAGATCGGTAATATCCAAACAACGATTAGTAATCTACATTCATTTTATTATGTGATACAGATTTCAATAATATGTATATACTGGTCAAGTAAGTGCTTGTTGTGAAGTCAGTAAAACCATAACAAATGGTCAGTAATTTCCATATGCATTATTATTTTGAACAGAATTTAGTAATTTAAAGACAATACTCAAGTAATATATATATATATACAGTTCTCAAGAAAATTTTTGTTGTGTGTTCAGTAATGTATATATCTATATCTTATATCACATGTTCAGTAATATTTATACAATTCTCAAGTAAATTGCTACTATGAGATCAATAAAAATAAAATAAATGGTTAGTAAGTCACAGACATGGTCAAGTAAGAAAGTAACATATAATCATTAACATATTCGCCTTCTAGCTTCTAAAAAAAACATATTCGCCTTCTATACGATTAATATGGAAATAATACTTTGAAAAAGAAGTTATTAAATACATGCACATAAGGAAAAACATATTCGTGAAATAAATAGAATGCTTCATTGACGAAAAAGGAAAAAATATTACAGAAATGAATGCAATGCACATTACATACACAATGGTATTACTAATCATTTGTTATGTTATTACTGATCTCGCAACACACATTTACTTGACCATTGTATACATATTACTAAATTCTGCACAAGGTAACTATCTGGATGTAAATTACTGATCATTGTCTTGATATTACTGGTCTCATAACAAGCATTTACTTGACCGGAGTATATTTATTACTATCCCGTCGTTTGGATCTTAATCATCCGCACGGAATCATTTATTTGAATCTTTTCTTTTCAAAACCGTCATCTCCTTTTTTAAGGATACTGTATAATTGGAAATATAGTCATTGCTAAATACGTGATAGCTTATGATTAGAAATATAGTTATGACTAATACACGTGTATGATCCAGAATGAGTGCTCACTAATATGCTAATGGGCACATGGCTCATTGGATAAGTCATCCCTCTCTCTCTCTCTCTCTATATATATATATATAGATTCCCATGCACGACATCTCTCATCTCTTCTTATCTCTCTCTCTTTTTTTAAATTTTCTTTATGTCCTCTCATGCAGATTTCCTTCCCCAAACACGGTTATCCAAGTCATCTTTTTTTACTTCTTATGCACGTAACTCTCTTCTCATCCTACACGGTTATCGAAGCCATTTTTTTTCTTTCATGTACGTTGCCATCCCTTCTATTCTTATTTCTTTTTAATATTTTTCTATGGAAATTTTATGGTAATATCCATTTCTATGTGAGTTGTTACACATTGCCATGCCACATATGCCATTTTCTCGTTCCATGTTGCATGTACAACTTCATTATTACACCACCATATATATTTATATCACTTATAAAATAGGAGGCGTAGTTGTCCTCCTAAAAAATAGAGTTCTTCAAGAAAATTTGAATTCATAGAATTCATGACAAGTGCCACGTTGGATGACAAGTGAGATGTGGATGACACAATAAATTACAAGTGAGATGCCACACAACATGTTTGTAAAATATACAGTAAAATTTTGAGTGTATATACTATATCTCTAATGCACACATCTTTTTTTATATCTATATTAGATTGTTTGCTTTATGCTTAGGTTCCTCTTCCTAAATCAAGTAAATCAAGAGATAAAATTGCTTTCCACATGAAAAAAAACTACAAACTTACATAGGCACCGACACAAAACACCCACGTAGAATTTTCAAGACGGGTATGACTAGGCACTCCACACAAAGCTACCCGTCGACAACCGACGAATTTAATCGCCAACACACCGCGCCCCCACCGGGGTCCCCCTTCACCTCTCCGCCACTTACCAGCGGTTACCCCTCCTCCCCGGCGACCATAAGAACCCACCGACATCCGCGTCGCTGCCGACCGAACCGAGCCGGCCTCCTCCGGTTCTCGCTTCTCAGTTCAGTATCATGCGGAACAGTCAGTGAAGTCCACTCGGTTCTTTTCCGGTCCGGCCGGGGGAACGATGTCCCGATGGTGGGAACGCGGCGGTGTAGTCCGGCTCAAGGATCTGGGCCGAGGCAAGGTCGTTCCAAAGGCGCAGACTCACCGGAATATAGAAGCTCAGGAGAATTGGATTCTGTGGTTGGGAGTCTGGTTTCCGACGGTCAGCTGAAATCTATCCAGAATTTAGGGTTTCCTTGATCGGTTTTTCGTTAGTTCAGACTCGATAATCGAGGTTTTGTCCGAGCCCATATGGAAGGTTTTCCGGTGGATGAAGGGACGGCGAGCCCCGGATTTGAAGAATCCTTTGGCTTTCCGGAGCTGATGAATTTCGACAGCTGCGCGGAGCTCTGCAGCCCTTCCAGTTACGGCGAGGAATTCACAGCTTTCGGACAGGCGAACACGCGGGCAGGAGCCGGTAGTTCGTTCACAGGTTACTGGCAGACTCGGGGCGGAGATGCGGTTCAAGGGGCACCTTCTGGTTACTGGTTTGATGTGGATAAGTCCGTTGCCGGGACGGCCAGCGGTCAGTTTTCTCATGCATTGGATAGCTCCGGACGAGAAGTGATCAACAGTTCATCTCATTCACGGAGTGATCCTAAACACGGTTCAGGCTTGATTCCAAGGTCTTTGAATCCGTCCGTTTCACTCACTGAGAAAATGCTTGGAACGCTTCAGTATTTAAGAGATTCAACTTCCTCGGGTGCTCTCACGCAGTTCTGGGTGCCTGTTAAGAATGGAGAGGATTACGTGCTGAGCACGTGCCAGCAGCCGTATTCGCTGGACCAAAATCTGGCCGGGTACCGTGAAGTCTCGAGGAATTTCACATTCTCTATGAATGAGGGCCCGGGTCTCCGACCGGGTCTTCCCGGGCGTGTTTTCATCTCCGGAATGTCGGAGTGGACCTCCGATGTGTTTTACTACCAGAAGGAGGAGTATCTCAGGGTGGATTATGCCCGCAAGTATAGTGTACATGGCTCCATTGCAGTGCCGGTTTTCGATCCAGCTGATAGATCCTGTCGTGCAGTTCTTGAACTTATCACGATGAAAGAAAAGCCCAATTTTGATGAAGAAATGGAAAGCATATGTAGGGCCCTGCAGGTTAAATCATTTTAGTGTGTCCGATACTCTATTTTACGATGACTATAAAAATTACTGTGTTTGTCCTTGTAATTTATGCAACTCTTTAAGATCGAGCTTTTCACTACGCCAATAGTTGGGAGAATGGGAAGACAAATGATTTTCCTTTTGCACCATTAATATTAGGGTGAGGATACTTGAGAGCTTCATGTAGAGATTATTTTGGATCACGTCTAGACCAGAGAGTTAGGGTGTAGTTTTGGTGGCTTAGAACTCTTCCTCAAGGCCTTGGGTTTTTTTGGGGGGTGTGTTGGGAGCTCCATCAAGAAATAAATTGCTTAGAGTTTGGGAGACAAAGAAGATCCACCATGCCATTTAGTCAGAGGTACTATTTGTGGGGTGACAACTAATAAGGGATCTAAATACATTGTAAGTGGGGATGAAATTGCCTTTTCGCTTGTGTAAAGGGCTTGCTTCAACTAGATCTAATACTATATCCATTTTGTGGCCAATGGTTGGAGATGGTCACTCTTTCATATTCTAGACATATGATTGGATGAAGGGCACTGCCCTCCCCCTTCGTGATAGATTCCTTTGACTTTTTTCCGTGGTAGGGAATAAGAAGGTTACTATGGTGGACTGTTGGGCTAGACTATGCATATGTAATGGGGTGTGGTTGTTGATATTCTTCTCCATCCTTTAAAAAAGGCTTACTTTTGATATGGCTTGAATTTAAGTCATCAATTGCAAAGATGTTCAATGTCATCTATCAAAATTTGATGGTCTAAGACCTTTATCCCAAGAATAAGGGTCTAGATACCAAATAAAGGAGGCCTATGAGGGTTGGAGGGGTGGTCAAGTGGGTATCATGTGTGCCCCCTCTCCCGGTTATATATTCAGGTTGGTATTAACTAGATTTGTTTGTATTGGATGCATGTATAAAATCCCTACGCCGCAAGAGAATAGTTTTAAAGGCAGTTTTTTTTGTAATATGCACATTTCCTTTCTTTCCATATAGTGAAGATCGGTTGTTGCTTCCCAAAGACATAGCCCAATTAACGAAGCGGAGTCGTAGATGAAGAATTTGCAACATGTATATGGTTAAAGATTGACTCTGTATTCGTTGAAGAGCTTGACCAACAAGTTACTATTGAAGGAGCACATGTTCCCACTTTACAAGCAAGTATATATATATATATATATATATATCTCAAAAAGAACATCTAGATCAATTAAATACTCTATTTTTGGAGTTGACAAATGTAGATTTTAAAGTAGAGGATGAAGATGCACCCCTAATTTGTTAGTGCGCTCCAACTATTACAAGAGAACTTTGTTCCATCCCCTGTTGTTGGGAAGAATACTTTTTCTTTAGATAAAGTTAGGTTGAGTTTGCATATTCGATGACTCGAGAGCTTCAACACATGGATTTGGTAAAGCTGTTTGTATTCGTGAGACATGATTGGTAGCAATCTATGATAGTATAAGCAGTCGACTTGGTAAGAACTTCAAGAAGAATAAATAGAAGAAGCATCATCCTGAAAGAAAATTGCAACTATTGTAAAGAATCGAGAGACTGGAAGAATGCTTATTTCATGAAGAAGGCAGAGGCCATGGTTACCACAACAACACACACGAGTCAGAACTCAGAGGATGAGTTGATAGTCATAATCTCAGTTTAGACATGTCATAGGGACATATAGATCCTTGATTCAGGTTCTTCATACCACATATCGCGTAACACTTAGCGATCATTAACTTATTAGAAACATGATGGTGGCAATGTCATGGTGGGTAATCGATTCACCTTGTGAAATAGTTGGACCAACTCCATTTATATTAGGATGCATGCCACATGGTGAGAATCAAGGTATTAAAAATGAAAGGTGAATTGAGGCAGTTTACCTAGAATCAAGGCGATATGTAGGCCTCAAAACGTTTAAGGCGTAAGCTTCACCTGATACAACAACAACAAAGCCTTTTCCCACATGAAGTAGGGTCGGCTACATGAATTCTTTGCCTCCATTCATATTTATCTTGGGTCAATCTCGGGCTTAGATCCAAAAAACGAGGATCCCTTTGTATAGTCTTATTCCGACACTTTTTGGGTCTTCCTCACTCTCTCTTAGCCGGCTCAACATACCAAAACTCGCATCTCCTAACTGGTGCATCAGCTGGCCTCCTTTGTAAATGGTCAAACCACCTTAAGCGGTTTTCTCGTATCTTATCCTCGATCGGAGCTACACCAACTTTTCTTCTGATTGCATCATTCTGAATCTGATCTTTACGTATATGTCTAAACATCCACCTTAGCATTTTTATTTCTGCTACTGCCATTCTACACATGTCTATGGTTCACAAGCCAACATTTAGATCCATAGAGCATAACAGGTCTCACGATTGCTTCTTAAAACTTTCTTTTGATTTTCAAAGGAATTTTCTTATTACAGAGAACAATAGAGGCTCCTCTCCACTTTAACCAGCCTGCATATATTCTATTAGTAACATTTCCATCAATTTCCCCATCATGTTGCAAAATAGATCCCAAGTATCTAAAAGAATATCTTTTCCGAATGTTATCGTCACCAATCTTCACATCGATTCCTTCACCATTGCTTCCATCAAAAGTCTCCATATATTCAGTCTTAGCCCTACTTATACGTAATTCTTTAGTCTCCAATGCATGTCTCTAGACATTAAGCTTCTCATTTACTTCATCTTTATTCTCATCAATCGACACAATATCATCATCGAATAACATACACCAAGGTATCTCATCCTGAATGTGACTTGTCAACTCATCCATAATCAAAGTAGAAAGGAATGGACTCAAAGCTGAACCTTGATGCAGACCAATGTTGTCAAAATTGTCAGTCTTCTCGGATTGGATTCTTATATAAGATGAAGCCCTACATACATATCCTTTATGAGGTTATAAGACATGTACTTGTCTCTTCTCCAAAATTCTCCACAATATCTCTCGTGGGATATAATCATAAGCCTTCTCCAAATCAATAAAAATCATATGGAGTTTTTTTAGCTCTATAAATCTCCATTGTTCTTCTCAGCAAGTGGATGGCTTCGATAGTTGAGCGACCTGACGTGAATTCGAATCGTTTAAAGAAAATATTTCTTAAAAATAAAACTAAACATAACTTTTCTTCACAAAATCCGAAAAATAAGAAAACATTGTAAACAACATATTTTCATCCCACTTCATGCAACACATCAAGCTTTAGAGATGATTCCAACATCGAAACTCACCATCTACTAATGAAGCATATTAGAAACATACAGTCAACAAATCTAGCACCAATCGTATACGAATTAAAAACATCAAGTAGATATTCACCATTTCATGTTAAATGCATTACAGTTCCTATTGGTTTTTAAACATATATGATGTATAATAGTTAAATTTCATCGTTGGTAACCATCACATAGGATTACGTATCTATATTATTGATTAATTTAAAAATAATGGAAGCCTTGGTGAAAATTGTTTGTTTCAAGTTATTTAATCAAATTTCAGCAACAAATCCCTAGAATGACCATTCACAGGCTTGGGAAATACGAAATATATGGGATCTTTGATACCATGGACGATTTAATCTCTATAGCATATGTCGCTTCTATTTCATGAAGAAACTATTTGGTATTAAGTAAGGTGAATTACAACAACAATAAAGCCTTTTCCCACAATTAAGTAGAGAGTAAGTAAGGTGAATTATGTAACAATATTTAGCTTGCACATTACATTTATACATGTGTATTAGATTGGCATGTATTCCATAGGCTGATAGAAGATAGCTGTACTGCTATGAGACTGATAACATCGACGCTTGCACCTTAGGCTTAGTTTGGCCTTGGCACTTGGGCACCATTTTGTATATGTGAGGCATATGCCTTAAGGTGTGAGCTTGAGGCGTACACTGAAAGCACTTTCTAGGTCTGTCGCCTCGAGGAGTATGCCTCAATGTCTTGAGGCGTACGCCTTAGTGCCTTGAGGCACCCTTTTACAACCATAGTGAGAAGAACATATGTTAGGGTCCCAAGGTTTTAAATTTCTATATCGGGTATCGTATCAATATCATGTCGAAATAAAATTTTATCGAAATTCCGGTAAATTTCGATGACATTTCGCCCAAATCGAGTAGCTTTTATGAATGAATGATCAAAAAATGCTCTCATATCGCCATTTCGCTCGAAATTTTGGTTCCTTGTCGAAACCAAAATTTCGGTGAAATCTCAAACCTTGTGTTAGGCACATCGGGATGCATCATAGAATTGGGAATTAGGGATATGAGAGTAATTTGGGGATTTTTCAACCAGGCCCCTCCCCCATAACTACTTTACGAAAAGGTTAAAGTTGAACAAGGCATACATGGAGACTTTTATTTAAGTGAAGAGCTAGAAAAATTGCAGTCCTCTCGGTGGAAAGAAATTATAAATTTAACACTGAATCAAAGAAAATCTTGGTTCAAATTAAGAAGCCAACAATTTTTGATGGAATTCTCCAATGATAGATCGAAGATAAAGCAATTCGTCAGGAGACGATTTTTTTCAATGACAGGTCGAATCGAATTGAAGCAAATTGCAGATTTGGGGAATTCTTAACATTAGGGATTTCATCCTAAATTAGTTGGTCAGTTAATTTATTTACGTTAAATAAATTGAGATTGATTGTAATCCCAATATTTATGGTAGATTAAATTAGTTGGTGAGTTAATTACTTTCAACCCGCGAGGCACGTCACGATCTTCTTCTCTCCCATCTCTCCAGATTTTCCAACTACATCAATATACCTCAATATACCTCAATGTCTTGAGGCGTACACCTTAGCGCCTCGAGGCGCCGCTTTTAAAACCATAGTGAGAAGAACATAAGTTGGTCACATAAGGATGCATCACGAAATTGGGAATCAGGACAAAGATATGGATTAATTAAATTAGTATTTATCATGCTTTTAGTTCAATCCAACTAGGATTAATTAAAATAGGATCATGATTAGTTATCAATTTTGTACAATTTGAGTACATTGCAATTTTGATTTTTATTTAACTGATGAAGATCACATACGATTTCTAATTAATTATTGGGTTGAGGATTTTAGTGAGTCAAACTAAATTACGTTGCGTGGAATCTCGTGCAACTGGAGCAGATATTACCACGTCAAACTTCATGAAATCCTATGAAAGTCACGTCAAAGACACGTGTCCAATGATGAGGTATCTCGCACAAGTATATTTGCATTTTTGTAAGACAATAGACCACTCCAAATCAGTCTCCTGTAGTTGTCCCTATTCATCCTGTATATCTCCCTATTCATCTTGTACGTGTTCCTATTCATCATTCAAATTAGCAGTGCCATTAGTAGAAACCAAGCTTTCAGTATTTACATGAGGTGTGCTGGATGATGGGGAAGACATGTGAGCATGGAGAAAAGACTAAGGTGTATGTGGAGGGGGGGGGTGGAAGAACAAATCATCCTTGAACTCAGAGGGACTCATCACCTGTAGGAGTATGAAATATGGTTAACTCGAAGATAGTAACATCAATGCTAACATATTATTTACCATGTATAGGATCAAAACACTTGTACCCCTTCCGGGTGCGAGAATACCCAACAAACATACATTTGACAGCTCTAGGAGCGAGCTTGTCACGACCTAGATGTAGGGGTGGACAAATGCCACACAGCCAAAAACCCATGGCATAAGAGAGAAAAGGTCATTCTCAAGAAAATCAAGAGAGAAGGGAGCCTTTTCGCTCAGAATGGTAGATGGACAACATCATCCAGAAGGAATGAGGATCCCGACTCCGTATGAGAATTGTTCTGGGGATGTCCAGAAAGTGACGATGTTTGCATTTAGCAACATCGTTTGACTGTGAAGTATAAGGGCATGAGGTCTGATGGATAATGCCATGCGAATTCAGAAATTGAGATAATTGATTAGTACATAATTCCAAAACATTATCCGAACGAATATACTTAATACAGGCGGGAAAGATTTTTCATTTCAATAACAAAATTCCGAATCTCGCATCAGACTTATTCTTTAACAAAAAAAGACTTACGATAATCTGGAGAAATCATCCACAACAACTAAGTTATACATGTACCCCTGATGATCTGGGACACGACTTGGACCCTACATATCAATGTAAAAAAGTTCAAAAAAACTCTGGCTACTGCGGCTTTGACGACTTGGAAAGCTAGACTGGTGATGCTTTCCAAGCTGACATGGTTCACACTAAGGGTGGACTTGGTAGAAACTCCAGGGATGAGACGACAAATCTTCTGCAATGGAAGGTGCCCAAAGCGGAGATGTCAAGTGTAAGGAGGATCGATCCAGTAGAAAGAGAGCTAGCACCAACATACAGAGATTGGATCAACTTGCAAAGACCTCCATGCTCATGGCCACCTCCAATCACCTTGCCCGTGAGTATTTCCTGAAAAACAAGGGAAACCGAATCAAATATGGCACACCAATTTAAATATTTTGTAATTTGGCTAATAGATAATAAATTCATCGAGAACTCTGGTGCATGAAAAGCGATCTGCAAACACATTAAGGGAGTCAAATGGACCCCCCCTAATCCGGTGATGGGGGTGTTCCATCAACAATCACCAGTTATCTACTGGACTGTACAAGACTATAAGAAGTTGAGCTGTGAGCGATCTCCACAGAGATGATGTGAAGCTCCAGAGTCCATGATCCACTCCGAAGGGTCTGGTCGAGAGCGACTATTAAAAGCATGAGTAGTACCTGACAAGCTCGTGGAGGCAGAAGCAACAATGTCTGATTGGCTGGTAGAAGTACCAGAAGATCCAATAGTCGGGGGCATGATCTCTCGCAGCCATGCAACAAAGTCATCACGACGATGATTGGTAGGGTCATGAGCAGTCTGGATCTGCTCAACAGCACGTGCAGATGGTGGGAAATCATGCGTGGAATAACGTATGCCCTATGAATGGCCTGATCAGTGACAATATGGACAACAACGTGTGTCCCTTCCTTTGGACCGAGTCAAGCCACCTCTACCTCGGGAAACCGTCATAGCCGATGACATCAGAGAAGATGTAGTAGAGGGGATGCTCAATCTGTGGTCGACCTCCTCCACAGGCGATATGTAAATATCTGCGAGGAGCTGAGCGAGCTAAGTCATATTCCGGGTTAAGGCAGTCAGAAACACCTCGGTCATGATAGAATCTCTATAGGTTTTATGCTGCTCTGGTGAGGCCGTCGGAGGTATGTAGCTATGGAGTCGCAAGAAGAGGACGATCACCATGTTTGGTTTTAAAGATATCATGCTGGAGTTGCAAGATCTTCGACTCATTCCTCGCTTAAGAGTATGCACCAACGAGGATGTCCCACATTGCCTTTGTTGTGGGATGACTTGAGATATCATTGGTTATCTCAAACAGAGATGGTACCGGATAGCCCTATTTTAGCATACGCATCATCTGCCTCCCATGAGGCATTGGTCCCAGTCTTGTCGACCAGTTCATCCTGTGTCAGAATATGCTTCTTACCATAGCTCTGTAGTAAATTCATAAACTGCATCGCCACATCGCCCATAATGCATAATTTGTGCCACCCATCTTGACTATAGGCGTCGAACCCTTGAAGGCACATGTGGATATGTGATGAATATGTGATTCATCACTCAAAGTAAGAGGAAGGAGGATCGAAATTTCGATCATTTCGTTCATTTTTTGTACTAGGGTCCTCATATTTTGATCATTTCAGCCATTTCGGACGAATTTTGATTTCTACTGGATGTCTATATTCGATAGAAATTCGACCGAATTCGCTGAAATTTGAGGCCATGCTCCGGAGTTCATTAGCAAGTTATCTGAACAGAGGCTCGAGGAATTTCTCACGATGCAGGCGGCTTTGCCGGTGCCGGTTATCCTCTATTCGACAAATCATGACTGCTCTGACCACTTCACGTGGGAGGGGGGAAGGTTCTCTACGAAGAAGGCGTATCACATATGAGGAGCTGAGACAACCACTGGAGGAGCAGGACCCTGACTTTTATCACGACTTAAGAGTTGTTTGGGCGGCTAAGATTCCGTGTCGGGTCAAGACCTTTCTGTGGTGCATGAGGAGAGATCGCATATGTAATAAGGTGAGGCGCGCTCGTCTCTTTGGGGCGCAGGACACGATGTATGACAGATGCCATTGTCAGCAGGAGTATGCAGATCATATCTTCTTCAAGTGTCCATCCTCGGCCGGGGTTTGGAGAGAGCTGGACTTACCTTGGCTCAAGACGGATGATGCGGCGGCGTTTTGGAGTTCGGTCCGATTGGTGGGGCGCGACTCCACTGATGATGTCTCTCCGACCTTGGCAGCTCTCTGGGCCATATGGTAGGGACGAAACGATCGTATTTTCAGGAACCAGATCTTCTACTCTGAGAATGTTTTGTCACATTGTAAAGCCCTGTATAACTTTTGGGCCTCGCGGTAATGTAACCTCTTTTCTCTATTGAATATATTGAGGCGGTATCTCCCAACTTGGGAGACTACACGGTGTCATTTCATAAAAAAAAATCGAACCGAACTCGAAAATTCGTTATGAAAACGAACTCGAACTTGGACATAAGCTACCAAACCTATATCGAACCTAACTTGAACTCGAGCCCTCAAACTTCCTTATCGAACCGAACTCGAACGTACATAGATATGTCCGAGTTCGATTTGATTAGCAGCCCTACTTCTGAGGCGGGATCAATTGATGACTGACGAACATAGAACCATGTTTTTCTCTGGCATCAGGGTGCTTGCCAGCGAGTGCGTTGGAGGATGACATTGTTGTGCATCTCTTCTTTAGATGTTATGTTTCAAGGGAGGTTTGGTCAGCAATTTATGTTGATTCTGTGACAAGCTTAGGTTGGGGTTCATATGGGAGTCCATTGATGGGCTGGAACATGGGAGTTGTTCCACCAAGTTGTTGGTTGTGACTATCCTCCGGTCCTTGTGAGTTGTGGCTCGTGTGGAATGGGATCATATTCCGGGAGGAGAGAATGTACACGGGGAATGTATTAGGACATGTCAAGAGCCTCTCGGAATTCTGGACCTTGTATTTCTTTTGACATTGTGAATATGTAGAATTTTTTGGGTAGATATCTCCTCGAGGCCACACATATTTTCCTTTTTTAAAAAATTGTATCAAATGTAAGAAAATTATATTTGAAGATAACGATTTCTATTCTATTCGTAAACAAAATTCAAAGGAAAAGTTAACTTCTTTCCTTTTCTCTAACCTATCAAACATAAGAAAGGAATGACTCCCTTTGTAAATGTTCCACTCCCTTTGTGAACCAAACAATTGAATGGAAAAACACATTTCTTTCAATTCATTTTTAATTCCATTCATTGACTTGATTCTAGTCCAATGTGATTCCATTCCTAGCAAAGAAACAGGGCCTTGGGGCTATTGGTGGGTTAGGAATCAAGGTATATCGACAACCTCCTCTGCAAGATTTAGGGGGTTAGGCCCCTCATCCCAAAACAAGACTCTCATTGCTCGATTAACAAGCTGGGTGGGGGATAAAAAATCGGATATCCGGTTCTTCATTTGGGTCACTTTATATCCAAATCTGTTTGTATTGGGATCCTATGATTAGAGCTTTTAAGAATATATATAAACTCCTTATAGTTAGGGTTATGAAGATAAATTGTTTGAAACATTTTATACTGTTCACGCATATAGTAGTTTCTGTGTCTATCTCTGTTATTTCTATTTTTTAGTTGTATGCTTTATGTAATTTACCCATAGGCTACTCTCCTATATAAAAGAGCCTAGGGTTTATGGAATAAACAACTCGTTCATTTTTTCCCAACATGGTATCAGAGCGACGGTCCTAGATCGGAGTTCTCGAAACCCTAACCCTACCCTACCCCACCCGCCGGCCTCTCTTTCTCTCCCTCCCGTGCATCGCCGCCGGGGCTCATCGCCTCCTGCGCAAGCGCGCTGCACACTGCGTGCTGCGCCTCCTCCGCCCACTGCGCGAGTACGCCTCCCCTGCGCGCTGTAGCCCTCTGCGCTGTAGACCCTTGCCCTCTGCGCTGCGCCTCCTCGCCTGCCTGCCTGCGCGCTAGCCCTCGCCTGCGCGCTAGTCTTCCGCACGCCGCGCTCTTCGCACATGATCCAGCAGGCGACTGCTCCTGTGACTGCGCGTGATCTCTGCGTGCTCCCAGTTGCGGGTGCGCGTGATCTCTGCGTTCGTCCGCGTGTGCTGAGTCCTAAAGCGTACACCGCCATCTACATGGGTTTAGTTGCTTGAGGTCTACACGTGCAACTAAACCCGTCTATGTCCTTGTAAACGAATTTCATCTTCTGTCAATCGCTCCAGTCTTCAGTCTCCAGTATGTTAGAAAGCAAGGCGGATATCCCATCCATTGGCACTTTTCGTGATCCAGCGCCTATTGTAAAGATGAACGGAACAAACTATGAACTGTGGGCTATGCAGTTCATGAGCATGATGAAGTCAACGAGGAAGAAGCACATTCTTACAGAACCAGAGCCTGCTGAGAAGACTGGAGCCAATGCCTCTTGGGAGGCTGATGATGCATACGCCAAAGTTTGGCTATCTGGTACGTTGGCAATTGAGATTGCCAATGACATTCTACATCAACCCACGACCAAGGATATGTGGGACATCCTGGCGGCTACATATTCGCAGGCGAAGAATGAGATAAAGATTCTGCAACTCCAGCATGATATATTCACCATAAAGCAGAATGGTCGCCCTCTACATTCTCTCTACACATCACTGAGAGGGATGTTCGAGAAGCTCTACAGTTTCATGCCTTTAACAGCCACGCCAGAACAACAGAAGACATATAGGAACGCGACTATGGTGGGCGTGTTCCTTGCTGCACTCGATCCAGAGTATGAGGCGGCACGATCCCAGATCTTGGCCGACTCTACTATTCCTCCCATGGAGGAAGCTTTCCATAGACTGAGTCGGATCACAGTTCCTTCCACGGCCACGAATCAGAATACTTCAGCCATGGCAGCCAACAGGGGTCGCGGATTTCATCATCAGGGCCGTGGACCCCGTGGAAGAGGAGGCCGCACTCGGCCAACATGTACTTACTGTCATCGCGTTGGACACAATGAAGACACATGCTACTCAAAGCATGGATTTCCTGCATCTGCACGAGTTGCTGAGCAGATAGAGCCTCCATCTGCTGCTACTTTGGATCAACGGTTCGATGATCTAGTTGCCCGTCTGAGGGGCATTATCCCCCCATCTGGCCCAGCACCTACTACTGAGAGTCAATCTGACGCTGCTGCTTCTGCATCTGCGTCGACCAGTGCTTCAGGTAGCATACTTGCATTTACCAGTAGTAGATCAGATACATTGCCGTGGATTATGGACTCGGGTGCTACACATCACCTATGTGGCGACCAGAGTTTACTTACAGGATACACTCAGATTCCTCCAGGCCGGACAGTGGTTATTGCCAATGGTACACATTCCCCCATCACTGGTCAGGGGGAGATTAGATTGACATCTTCTATGCAACTCAAGAATGTGCTACATGCACCTGATTTTTCAATGAATTTGTTATCAATTAGTCAGATTACGAAGGATCTACATTGTCGGGCAATTTTTGATCCATCTTCTCTTATTTTTCAGGACATCCATATGGGCAACGTGATTGGTCGTGGCTATGAGCAAGGAGGCCTCTACCGCCTGAATCAGACTCCATTCGCTGGAACCTCATCCCTTCCCGCTGGACCAGTTTCTCCTTTATTGTGGCATCTGCGCTTTGGACATCTACCGCTTCAGAAGTTGCGTCGTGTGTTATCTCAGAGTCTTCTTCACACACCTATCCAATGTGAGGCGTGTCAGTTGGGAAAGCATCACAGGTCGACCTTTCCCAGTCGTCCAGGTCGGAGTAGTACCTCCAAGTTCGAGTTATTTCATATTGATGTATGGGGTCCGAGTCGTGTTCCTGATCATCAGGGACACAGATTTTATATAGTGTTTGTGGATGACTTCTCTCGTGTGTCATGGGTATTTTTGATGAAAAATAAATCTGAAGCAGGCAATATTATTATCCATTTCCTGAATGAAATTCAAAATGTTTTCTCCACATCTGTGAAGTTTGTGAGAAGTGATAATGCCTTAGAGCTGTGCACTTATGTCCTTGCCAACTATTACTCCTCAAAAGGGATTATTCACCATGTGCTCATACCTCTCAACAAAATGGAATTGCTGAAAGGAAACATCGCCACCTACTTGATGTCACAAGATCACTTCTTATACAGAGTCATGTTCCCTACTCTTACTGGGGTGATGCAGTTCTTACTGCATGTTACCTAATCAATCGTATGCCGTCCTCTGTCTTGGATGAACAGATTCCGTTCTCCCTTATCTATCCTGGGAAGGATCTGTTTTCTATTACTCCCCGTGTGTTTGGTTCAGTCGCCTTTGTCCATCAGTTGTCTCCTGGTACTGACAAGCTCTCACCTAGGGCTGTCAAGTGTGTCTTCGTTGGGTACTCCAGAACTCAAAAGGGGTACAAGTGTTTTGATCCTCTGCATCGGTGGTATATGGTCAGTGCAGGTGTTACATTTTTTGAATCTGTAATGTATTTTTCAGCCTCAGGTGATCAGCATCTACCTCCACTGCCTACCGATGCCATATACATGACACCACCACCTCCAGCACCGTCACCACCACCACCACCACCACCACCACCACCGTCACCACAAATCCCCGTCTCTCCACTACCGTTCCATTATACCCGCAGGCATCCTCCCGCTCATAGTCATGACTCGTCTCCTAGCTCGCCTATGGTATGTAATGAAGATACTTCTAGTGATGGGTCTAATGATATTCATGAGAAGGACATGTTGCAGAGGCCAGATGAGGACACAACTGATTTAGATGTTCCTATTGCTATACGCAAATCGAAGAGGAGTTGTGTTACATATCCTTTGTCAGCTTCTGTGTCATTTGAGCGACTATCTGGGGATTTCAAGATCTTTGTGGTGGCCCTGTCAGCTGTGGATATTCCACGGAATTATCAAGATGCTCTGCAGGACAGTAGATGGCGGCTAGCAATGGATGAAGAAATGGCGGCACTTCAATCTAGAGGAACTTGGAGTCTAGTTCCTATACCTCCAGATGTGACTCCGGTGGGCTGCAAGTGGGTGTTTACGGTGAAGCACAATGCAGATGGTTCTATTGACAGATACAAGGCACGCCTTGTTGCACGTGGTTTTACACAGACATACGGGGTGGACTACCTTGATACATTCTCGCCAGTAGCCCGTCATTCAACTCTCCGGATCTTGTTGTCTGTCGCAGTTAATCGAGAGTGGCCGCTGTATCAGTTGGATGTGAAGAATGCATTCTTGTATGGAGATTTGCAGGAGGAAGTCTATATGCAACAACCACCTGGTTTTGCTGTTGAGGGGGAGTGTTCCCAGGTGTGCAGACTTCATAAGGATATCTATGGCCTTAAGCAGAGCCCAAGAGCATGGTTTCAGAAGCTCTCAGACCTCTTTGAAAAACAAGGATACAAACGCTCCAATGCTGATCATTCCTTGTTTGTACAGAAGACTTCTAGAGGTATTATTGCAATTATGGTTTATGTAGATGACATCTTGATTACAGGAGATATGAGCAAGGCATCAAGCATGCGAAAGAAAAGCTGGGAAGCGAATTTGTCACTAAGGATCTTAGAGTCCTTAGATATTTTCTGGGGCTGGAATTTGCTAGAAATCCGTATGGATGAGTAATGTCGCAGAGGAAATATGTTACAGATCTGTTGAGTGAAACATGTATGCTTGGGTGTCGGCCTGCTACGACACCAATGGATCCCAGCATGAAGCTCTATGATGATGACATAGAGGAGGTGGACAGGAGAAGATACAGAGAACTGGCAGGCAAACTGTTGTATGTCACGATCACTAGACCTGATATATCATTTGCAATGAGTCGTGTGAGCCAGTTCATGGAGCAACCACATCAGGTTCATATGGATGCAATACATATGATTCTTAGATATCTCAAATCATCTCCAGGTGCAGGTTTGCTATTCAAGAAAGGAAAGGGGATTCCTATCTCAGCATGTGCGGATGCAGACTATGCAGGATGTCCTAAGGACAGAAAGTCCACCTCAGGGTTTGCAGTCTATGTTGGAGATGCTCTAGTCTCATGGAGGAGCAAGAAACAGACGGTGATAGCTAGATCTAGTGCTGAGTCCGAATATAGGGCTATGGCCCAGGCTAGCACAGAGATGATGTGGGTGAAGGCTGTACTTACAGATCTATGTCTAGATGTACCACTTCCTATGAGCTTGGAATGTGATAATCAGGCAGCCTTGTTCACTGCAAACAACCCAGCATTCCATGAGCGGACCAAGCATATTGAGGTTGACTGTCACTACATACGTGACATGATTCAGAAAGGGTTCATTGCTACATCTCATGTTACCTCGGAGAATCAAACTGCTGATATATTCACCAAGGCATTACTACGAGGCCCATTCCAGAAGTGTGCGTCCAAGCTGAGCATGATTGATATCTATGCTCCATCTTGAGGGGGAGTGTTAACGCATATAGTAGTTTCTGTGTCTCTCTCTGTTATTTCTATTTTTCAGTTGTATGCTTTATGTAATTTACCCATAGGCTACTCTCCTATATAAGAGAGCCTAGGGTTTATGGAATAAACAACTCGTTCATTTTTTCCCAACATATACTCTCTATCTTCTTTCCACGTAGTGAAGATCAACGTCGCCATCCAAGGGCATGTCTCAATTATGGATGAACCTTGTAAATCCATGTACTCACATGATTGATTTTGGTGTTCATTATTTACTAGACTTACAAAACCCTAGTTATAAATATTACAAACAGGGATGCAGACGTAGCTAGAGATTACCAGCTGATATGTAGAGTGTAGGCTTCACTGTGAGCGAATATTTTTATGTGACTTTTTAGGAGAGGATGAGTGGTGACTAACAGATTTACGACAAGGTTCATTTTGGGTACCAAAGCGGCTTTCCCACACGCAGGGGAGAAAGTGTAGTTTTTTCTCTCTGTTCGAAACAAATCTGGATGAGGGTGGGGATTTCCTGGTTGGATGTTGCTGGCTTGGATGAATATTGTGGAAGTTTTGGAGCTGTGAGTCACATTCGAAAGTGGCGAGGGATAATCTGTTCGCTTTCATCTAGGTTATCTGGCTGCCCAGAAATGTTGTGGTATACTGAAATGAGCGTTCTTATGTTGAAAATGTTGATGCATATGCTAATTTCTCGTTCAATCAGAATCAGTGTAATAATTTCTGGTAATATGTGATTAGTACAGTACCTTGGATAATTATCCTTGTTTTTTGAAAAATATATATTATGGTACAGATGCTACCGTGTCTAAATGATGTCATGGCCTATAATATGGAGTTCCCTGGATGATCTATATGCTTGATGAATGAGCAATGATGTTGATTGATTTAGGAACTTGTTAGGGGGAACACATGCATTTATGTAATAGAAATCCACTTCACAGCATCTGATGTTTATGATCAGGTCATGTCTATGTTAGCATGGATTAACCTGAACAAAAGTCAGAGAAGAATTAGACCGTTGTTGCTTGGGCTCGTGTGGCCAATACGGAAGACTTCTGCGATATCCTTTGGGCCAACAGAAGGCGGCCCCGCTCACATCTACTGGGTCCCTTGGCGCGCCTTTGGTCTATCTGGCGGGCTCGCAACGACTCTATTTTCTCGGGCGCGCGCTTCTACGAGGAGAATGTGACTTTCGCGGCTACCAACCTAATTGCTGATTGGTCTATGTAGTCGGCCCACGGGGTCCGGTTGTCGAATTCTTTGGTTTGCTTTGGTCTCTCCCTCTTCCCCCCTTCTTCCCCCCCCCCCCCCCCCCCGCTGTAAGTATTTCGTTCTATTTTTTAATATATTATACCGGGGTGAACACCATCGCGTGTCTCCCCCTTTTTTGAGCCTAAAAAAAAAAGAATTAGACCGTTCTTATGTTCCTCTTAAGCTTTGAAAGGAATTACATGAAATATTTGGTATGATCAAAATAAATGCTCTTTTATACCTTTGTAAGGAAATCATTAATATTGCAATAAGATGCCGCACACGCACATGAATTGAAGTGTATGCCCTGCATCTTGGCAAGTTTTTGTGACCCCGGTAGTTTAAATACCGATAGCTATTTTTTAGTGAAGATGTTTCTACGACCGAATGCATGTTTTTAAAGTCTTTTCACGCATGGTTCCATGCGTAATAAACTTATTAGCATTCAAGTAGAGATAATGATAGCTGGATGCATGCATCTCATTGAATATAGCAATCGACTTAGCAAGCTAGAAAGACGTGCAAAGGAGCATTAGTTATCAGGGTTGAAAACTGTTGGGGAAAAATGAACAAGATGTTTATTCCATAAGCCCTAGGCTCTCTTATATAGGAGAGTAGCCTATGGGTAAATTACATAAAGCATACAACTGAAAAAGAAAAATAACAGAACCACACAGAAACTAATATATGCGTTAACACTCCCCCTCAAGATGGAGCATAGATATCAATCATGCTCAGCTTGGACGCACACTTCTGGAATGGGCCTCGTAGTAATGCCTTGGTGAATATATCAACAGTTTGATTCTCTGAGGCGACATGAGATGTAGCAATGAACCCCTTCTGAATCATGTCACGTATGAAGTGACAGTCAACCTCGATATGCTTGGTCCGCTCATGGAATGCTGGGTTGTTTGCAATGAACAAGGCTGCCTGATTATCACATTCCAAGTTCATAGGAAGTGGTACATGTAGACATAGATATGTAAGTACAGCCTTCACCCACATCATCTCTGTGCTAGCCTGGGCCATAGCCCTATATTCGGATTCAGCACTAGATCTAGCTACCACCGTCTGTTTCTTGCTCCTCCATGAGACTAAAGAATCTCCAACATAGACTGCAAACCCCGAGGTGGACTTCCTGTCCTTGGGACAACCTGCATAGTCTGCATCCGCACATGCTGAGATAGAAATCCCCTTTCCCTTCTTGAATAGCAAACCTGTACGTGGAGATGATTTGAGGTATCTAAGTATCATATGTATTGCATCCATATGAACCTGACGTGGTTGCTCCATGAACTGGCTTACACGACTCACTGCAAAGGATATATCAGGCCTAGTGATCGTGACATACAACAGTTTGCCTACCAGTTCTCTGTATCTTCTCCTGTCCACCTCCTCTGTGTCATCATCATAGAGCTTCATGCTGGGATCCATTGGTGTCGTAGCAGGCCGACACCCAAGCATACCTGTTTCACTCAACAGGTCCATAACATATTTCCTCTGCGACATTACTAATCCATACGGATTTCTAGCAAATTCCAGCATCAGAAAATATCTAAGGACTCCAAGATCCTTAGTGACAAATTCGCTCCCCAGCTTTTCTTTCGCCTGCTTTATGCCTTGCTCATCATCTCCTGTAATCAGAATGTCATCTACGTAAACCATAATTGCAACAATACCTCTAGAAGTCTTCTGTACAAACAAGGAATGATCAGCATTGGAGCGTTTGTATCCTTGTTTTTCAAAGAGGTATGAGAGCTTCTGAAACCATGCTCTGGGGCTCTGCTTAAGGCCATAGATAGCCTTATGAAGTCTGCACACCTTGGAACACTCCCCCTCAACAGCAAAATCGGGTGAATGTTGCATATAGACTTCCTCCTGCAAATCTCCATATAAGAACGCGTTCTTCACATCCAACTGATATAGCAGCCACTCTCGATTGACTGCGACTGATAGCAAGATCCGGAGAGTGGAATGACGGGCTACTGGCGAGAATGTATCAAGGTAATCCACCCCGTATGTCTATGTAAAACCTCGTGCAATAAGGCGGGCCTTGTATCTGTCAATAGAACCATCTGCATTTTGCTTCACCGTAAACACCCACTTGCAGCTCACCGGGGTCACATCTGGAGGTATAGGAACTAGACTCCAAGTTCCCCTAGATTGAAGTGCCGCCATTTCTTCCTCCATTGCTAGCCGCCATCTACTGTCCTGCAAAGCATCTTGATAATTCCGTGGATTATCTACAGCTGACAATGCCACCACAAAGTTCCTGAAATCCCCAGATAGTCGCTCAAATGACACAGAAGCTGCCAATGGATATGTAACGCAACTCCTCTTCGATTTGCGTATAGCAATAAGAACATCTAAATCAGCTGTGTCCTCATCTGGCCCCTGCAACATATCCTGCTAAGAAATATCATTAGATCCATCAAGAGAAGTATCTTCAGTACATACCATAGGCGAGCTAGGAGATGAGTCATGACCATGAGCTGGAGGAGGCCTGCGGGTATAATGGAACGGTAGTGATGAGATGGGGATTTGTGGTGGTGGTGGTGGTGGTGACGGTGCTGGAAGTGGTGGTGTCATGTATATGGCGTCGGTAGGCAGTGGAGGTAGCTGCTGATCACCTGAGGCTGAAAAATACATTACAGATTCAAAAAATGTAACATCTGCACTGACCATATACCGCCGATGCATAGGATCAAAACACTTGTACCCCTTCTGAGTTCTGGAGTACCCAACAAAGACACACTTGACAGCCCTAGGAGAGAGCTTGTCAGTGCCAGGAGACAACTGGTGGACAAAGGCGACTGAACCAAACACACGGGGAGTAAGAGAGAACAGATCCTTCCCAGGATAGATAAGGGAAAAAGGTATCTGTTCATCGAAGACAGAGGACGGCATACGGTTGATTAAGTAACATGCAGTAAGAACCGCGTTACCCCAGTAAGAATAAGGAACATGACTCTGTATAAGAAGCGATCTTGTGACATCTAGTAGGTGGCGATGTTTTCTTTCAGCAATTCCATTTTGTTGAGATGTATGGGCACATGATGTTTGGTGGATAATCCCTTCTGAGGAGTAATAGTTGACAAGGACATGAGTGCACAGTTCAAGGGCATTATCACTTCTTACAAACTTCACAGATGTGGAGAAAACATTTTGAATTTCATTCAGAAAATGGATAATAATATTGCCTGCTTCAGATTTATTTTTCATCAAAAAAAACCCATGACACACGAGAGAAGTCATCCACAAAAACTATATAAAATCTGTGTCCCTGCTGATCATGTACACGACTCGGACCCCAGACATCAATATGAAATAACTCAAACTTGGAGGTACTACTCCGACCTGGACGACTGGGAAAGGTCGACCTGTGATGCTTTCCTTCACATTGGATAGGTGTGTGAGGAAGACCCTGGGGTAACACACGATGCAACTTCTGAAGCGGTAGATGCCCAAAGCGCAGATGCCACAACAAAGGAGATACTGGTCCAGTGAGAAGGGATGAGGTTTCAGCGAATGGAGTCTGATTTAGGCGATAGAGGCCTCCTTGCTCATAGCCACGACCAATCACGTTGCCCGTATGGAGGTCCTGAAAAATAAGAGAAGATGGATAAAAAATTGCCCGACAATGTAGATCCTTCGTAATCTGACTAATTGACAACAAATTCATTGAAAAATTAGGTGCATGTAACACATTCTTGAGCTGCATAGAAGATGTAAGTCTAATCTCCCCCTGACCAGTGATGGGGGAATGTGTACCATTGGCAATTACTACTGTTCGGCCTGGAGGGATCTGAGAGTATCCTGTAAGTAGACTCTGATCGCCACATAGGTGATGTGTAGCGCCCGAGTCCATAATCCACGGTAATGTATCTGATCTACTACTGGTAAATGCAAGCATGCTACCTGAAGCACTGGTTGACGCAGAGGCAGAAGCAGCAGCATCAGATTGACTCTCAGTAGTAGGTACTGGGCCAGATGGGGGAATGGTGCCCCCTTAGACGGGCAACTAGATCATCGAACCGTTGATCCAAAGTAGCAGCAGATGGATGCTCTATCTGCTCAGCGACTCGTGCAGATGCATGAAATCCATGCTTCGAGTAGCATGTGTCTTCATTGTGTCCAATTCGATGACAATAAGTACATGTTGGCCGAGTGCGGCCTCCTCTTCCACGGGGTCCACGTCCACGGCTCTGATGATGAAATCCGCGACCCCTGTTGGCTGCCATGGCTGAAGTATTCTGATTCGTGGCCGTGGAAGGAACTGTGATCCGACTCAATCTATGGAAAGCTTCCTCCATGGGAGGAATAGTAGATCGGCCAAGATCTGGGATCGTGCCGCCTCATACTCTGGGTCAAGTGCAGCAAGGAACACGCCTACCATAGTCGCATTCCGATATGTCTTCTGCTGTTCTGGCGTGGCTGTCAGGGGCATGAAGCTGTAGAGCTTCTCGAACATCCCTCTCAGGATGTGTAGAGAGAGTGTAGAGGGCGACCATTCTGCTTTTATAGTGAATATATCATGCTGGAGTTGCAAAATCTTTGTCTCGTTCTTCGCTGCGAATATGTAGCCGCCAGAATGTCCCACATATCCTTGGTCGTGGGTTGATGTAGAATGTCATTGGCAATCTCAATTGCCAACGTACCAGATAGCCAAACTTTGGCATATGCATCATCAACCTCCCAAGAGGCATTGGCTCCAGTCTTCTCAGCAGGCTCTGGTTCGGTAAGAATGTGCTTCTTACCCGTTGACTTCATCATGCTCATGAACTGCATTACCCACAGTTCATAGTTTGTACCGTCATCTTTACATAGGCGCTGGACCACGAAAGGCGCCAATGGATGGGATATCCGCCTTGCTTTCTGACATACTGGGAGACTGAAGACCTGGAGCGATTGACAGAGGATGAAATTTGTCTACAATGACATATACGGGTTTAATTGCATGTGTAGACCTCAAGCAACTAAACCCATGTAGATGACGGTGTGCGCTTTAGGGCTTAGCACACGCGTACGCGCATAGGAAGCACGCGTACACGCAACTGGGAGGACGCACAGGTCACAGGACGCTGTTGCGCGTTTGCACGCACTGGTAGCACGCTGTGTGGCGCGCACTGGCACGCGCGGTTATGCGTGAAGGAGCACGCGCACATCTGCTGGGTTACGCGCAGGCACGGCGCAGTTACGCGTGAAGGATCACGCGCAGTCGCACAGGGGAGATAGTGCGCGGAGTGCTACGGCCCGCAGAGGAGCAGTGCGGCGGCGGAAGGCTGGCACTCGCGCAGGGAGGAGCGCGCAGAGGGCCAGCAAGGCGCAGGCGTAAGCAGGGTGCGCACTCGTGCGGCGGAGGAGGCGGCGCCGATGAGAGAGAGAGAGAAAGAGAGGCCGGCGGGTGGGTAGGGTAGGGTTAGGGTTTCGAGAACTTCGTCTAGGACCGTCGCTCTGATACCATGTGGGGAAAAATGAACAAGATGTTTATTCCATAAGCTCTAGGCTCTCTTATATAGGAGAGTAGCCTATGGTAAATTACATAAAGCATACAACTGAAAAAGAAAAATAACAGAACCACACAGAAACTAATATTTGCGTTAACAAAAACAGAAGAAGACATAGAGTCAAATTTAATTATTGTTAACAGAGCAATCTATGCAAAAACAAATGTGACCCTTATTTTTTGAATTGGATTTGTGAAAATTTGATGATGGTTCCTCATCCTATTTATTCTGTAGTGCACAATTACTTGATAGTCTATGATTTAAGATTATTCACGCTTCACGGCCCATTATATTGTATTTGTTACAGGCCATTAAATTCCTTATGTTTTTTTTCTTCTTTCTGCAAAAAAAGGATTCCAGCAACATTATCTGCTTTGTGTAATTTTTTTCATCCCCATATACTGAGTTTGCTGTTGTGCTCTGTAATGGGACAACACCTTGAGGCTTTTACTTGATTTGATACTCTTGAGAAGCCGTAATTGTTGTTTTCATGTAATGAAAGCTCCAACTTGTTTGGGCTAGTTATGGCTTTTTTTCCAAAAAAATTAGTATGTTTATCCTTCCTTAAAAATGCATATTCATATTTTGAAAACCAAAGAATTTCAGGCATTTCTTGTTTTGTTTAATGTCATATTAATGACATTTAATACGATGGTCACTGGAAGCTTGTTCTTTGCAGGCCGTGAATTTTGAAGGCTGTCAAAGTCCGAGCTCAAGAAAGGTACTGTATTAATACATAACTAAAAACATACCTTTGTACATTTCTTTTCGCTTGAAGTGATTGCAAATGATTCTAATCAATGATACAGAGACTTACCAAAAGCCAGATGGATGTGTATACTGAGATAAAGGACATTCTCCGAGTGGTTTGTCACGCGCTCATGTTACCATTGGCACTCACGTGGATACCCTTCCTTTTTTGATGGGGAAAGTGATAATTGTCATTGGAGAAAACTCTATGCAAGAAATCTTAAATTCGTCGAAAGGATATATGTTACACGTAGAGGAATCGGCATGCTATGTGAATGATGTGCGCATGCAATGATTTTCTGCATGCTTGCACTGAGCATATTCTCAAAGAAGGAAGGGGCATTGCTGGGAAAACACTACGATCAAACCACCCATTTTTCTATCCCGATGTGAAATGTTATGATATATGTGAATATCCTCTAGTTCATCATGCTCGCAAATTTGGATTGTGTGCTGCAGTTGCAATTAGGTTAAGAAGCACACATACTGGTTCTGATGACTACATTCTAGGAATTTTTCCTTCCAGTGAATTGCACAGGAGCTTCTGAACAGCAACGTTTGTTAGGCAATCTTTATGATACCATGAAGAAAATATGTAGGAGTTTGAGAACAGTTTTCTGATGCCGAGATCGTTAGAGGCAATTCCATTGTAATAAATGATTTTCCATGGAGAGAGGGTTCTTTTTCCTTCATCAAATGTTAACTGTAGGTCAAACTGCATGTTTGACAGAAGATCTGAACACAGCAACAATTGTTTCCATGAAAGATCAACATCTAGGATGTGATTCTGGTAGAAGTAAACTTCCGGACAAGGTACGAATTCTTCCCCGAGTTGAGGAGTTATTGAGTATATCATAGCAATATTTGCACTTTTTTTGAATAGCAACTTATATGTCTTCACAATAATTACTAATCTAATAAGCACATTTAGAGAATAATATTCGGTTCTGAAGATATTGGTTGGATCATAAATGAGAAGAGGGGGAGGAGGAGGCAAATTGATCTATTAAATTTGTAAATATAATATCACAAATACGGGAAATATTGATCTAGAAGGGAAGGCTTTTATTAAAAAATCCAACGTTCTAATAAATTCTGATTGCCTACTTGAAAACATCATCATGTCATTTATCACTTTGGTGCTATAGGTATTTGCAGAATAGGTTTAATTCCTAGTTCACAGATGATGGATGTTGGTTGAAGAGCCTTAGATGTTGAGAAAGAGCAAAGATATGCTGGAGGACTTTCACGACCCTTAAATATATTGGGGACCCTCGCCCGACTTCGTCTATCTATACTCGCGCTATATTTTTTTAGCTCTATATAAAGATGATGCTTTATAATAATATTATAGGGGCTCACACCCCCATATATCATATGCTAGACGATTGGATGACACCGACCACATACTTCCCTCTTGTTGGATGTAGTTGGGTAGCAGCTTGGCAACCATGAGGGTCAATCGTCGTATAAGAGCTCACTGAGACCCTTTCCTAAGATGGCTGCTGCCCTTATGAAGGCAGTTTGTCTACTGTGATGAAAGATTCGGCATCTCATTCTCACCTTATTTGGGCAGGCTGACTATGCGCTGCTAAGATTTCATTTTGAGAGACATTAAGGAATGTAATTCACTGGGCTTATTTGGATTTAAGGTCATGCGTGAATAAGATAATTATGTTTGATGGCGACCATTTCATGAAGCAGACTTAACTTAACATGGGAAAGGCTTGCTTTTACTTTTGTTTCCACATGCGACTTTCAACATGTCAAACTCTGCTGAAGCTATCATCATAAATTTACGTTAGTTATTTGAGATTGCCGGAAGTCAAAACAGACTTGGTCTGGGGATATCTTTTTCTCTTTCCTTTTTAAATTTTATGGAGGGAAGGTAAACACTTATTCTACATTGCTTTACAGGTTATCCCTTAAGATTTCACTCTATACCAAGTATCAATAAGGAAATATAGCCTTGGGTAGTCTGGATGCTGAAACTTATCATGCTTTTGATCAGTCTACCATCTGATCATGTCAATGTGATGACCATATATCAACTTCGACATGGATGAGAACAACATGAAACTACTTTTGAGGAAGGGCTATAGTTCTTTGACTTTGCGCTGGTTTTACATGTTACCTGTAGCTTGTGTAGCAAGGCTCTCAATGAGGATCACCGATATTTTCCTCCAGGTGTCTTCGCACATAGGTATGGGAGGAGTGGAGATGGGTTATCAGATGGGTTGGTAATACTTCAGAAGATTGCTTAGGAGGTCTTGTACATACATGATAGTGGGAACATTTGGTTCATGGTTTTCTAGCGATATGCTCCCCCCCCCCCCCAAAAAAAATACAGCTATCATTTCAAAAAGAGATACCTTTTGTTAATAATGTGGTCATAGTGCCATGTCGAGGACAAGGGGAAGGCCTCAAGTAGTTCGGCAAATGCCAGGAAGCAGTCTATCCTCGATAGGGACCTAGAGTTTGCTAGGTATAATGGGTATTAGATGCATCTACCACTTCCAGCCGCAAGTCGTCTATTAGCTCTGTAAAGTCACTTGACGAGGAATCTTGCCCCTCCTCAAAGGTGCGTACGGTTCGAAGAGAGTAGTGTCACTTTAAAATCTCCTCCGACTAAACAAGCCTAGCTAGGGAACCTTCTCTAACCTTGTGCGGTTCCAACCACAGATCAACCCTCTGAGAGGCGTATGTAGGCCAATAAGCAAAGGACAATAACAAGGGGGTATCGATGAGCCTATTCTGGAGCATCACTGACAACACAAGTCTACCCTTTAATTCTACTGTAAAAGAGAATGTCCTTTGCTTCTAGGCCATAATCGAACCACCCATGTTGCCAACTATTGTTCATCTGAAGACTCGAACCTGGGGGCCTTCTTCGAACCTTTCGTGGAAGAACCCTCGCAACAAACCGCTATTGTTCGGAAACATGTCAAACCTAGTTTGCAATGGTGGATGGGTCTGGGGGGCCTTCTCGGCTTACTCTGGATCTGCGGGAATAAAAGAAGGCTGATGTTAGCAAGTCTACTGTCACTTCCTCAAGCTCCTCCGACATGGGGATAACTGCATGGGAAGCAAATCAAAAGATCTAAGAAGAGGAAAAAAGTCTATAGCACGATCCTCGATCACACCTGCTGAGGAGCCTCTCTCGTGATTGGCTGTAGCAGCCCATGAACCATTTGTAGCTGTAACGAATGTGCTCAATGTCAAAAAACTTCTTGCTTGCGGAAGAGCGCCGCAAGTGCCGGGTGTGGTCCTTGTTGTGGGAAATGTTGGTTCGCCCATGAAGATCCTTTCTTGGTATGTCAAGGGTCTGGGTTACCCGGAAACATGGATATTAGTTGGATCTCTTGCAGGTGGGCCGTGTGATATTTGTGATGCTGCAGGAGACAAAATTACATGATTGGACACAACATATGTGAAACTCCTTAAGAATATCCATTTTTTAAAATTTTTGAACCTTAGGTGTTGTTGGCAACGCGAGTGGTTCTATTATGTCCTGGAAACAAGGGATACTCTCCTTTACAATGGAATTGAAGGGCCGATTTGATGCTGCAGGAGACAAAATTACATGATTGGACACAACATATGTGAAACTCCTTAAGAATATCCATTTTTTAAAATTTTTGAACCTTAGATGTTGTTGGCAACGCGAGTGGTTCTATTATGTCCTGGAAACACGGGATACTCTCCTTTACAATGGAATTGAAGGGCCGATTTGTGTGTTGTTACTCCAGAACATGTTTAGTTTTTCCACAATACCTCCTTGTTATTGTCTTTTGTTTATGCCCTATAGACCCCTCTCTAAGGGATGATCTGTGGTTAGAGTCGCGCGAGGTTAGAGAAAGGTTTCCCGGCAAAGCTTGGTTAGTCAGAGGCGCTTTTAATGTGACACTACTCTCTTCGGACATTTCATGCCTTCGAGGGGGCAAGATCCCATGTCCAGTAACTTTGCAGAGCTGACATACTACTTGCAACTAGAAGTGGTAGATGCATCCGTTACTCGTAATATCCAACAAACCTTTGGGTTTCGATCGGGGATAAATCGTTGTCTGGTGTCTATTGAACTGCTTGAGGCCTTCCCCTTGTCCTAGGCCTCCTCCCAACCTCGGTCTAGGTTTGACCACATGTCTTTGCTTTGAGACTCTAGGAAGGGATTTGTGGCTCGATTATTCTTTAAGTTCGAGAGATCTTTGTTGTGCGAACCAATTTAGGGAGTTGGTGATGGGGCATTGGTCATATGTTGTGTTTTTGGGCTATGTTACTACATGGCTTGTGCAAAAGTTGGCTTCCCTTTGTGGCATGCTCTGTTCTTATAAGAGGGATATCCTTGAGCTGAGAAGGGGTTAGCGTTTAGCTGCGGATGTTGGAGTTTCCAGGTTGGACAAAGTCGATGATGTTAGAGACCAAGGCCCTAAATGCCGGTTTCGGTCACCATTTCGACCGAAATTCTGATCATTTCGGTCATTTTTTGTACCAGGGCCCTTATATTTCGATCATTTTGGCCATTTCGGTAGACTTTTGATTTCGACAGGATATCGATATTCGATAGAAATTCGACTGAATTTCGCTGAAATTTGAGGCCATGTTAGAGACTTGGCTGTAGAGGAGCTTGAGGCGAGGGATGCTTTCCAAAAAATCATCTTCGACGAGGACAAGAAATATGTGATTGAGTGGAAACAACAATCAAGGAGGGGGATGTAAAAACATTTTTTTTCACAGAATGGCAAGCGACATGCATCACCACAATCTAATACATGAACTGGTGGTGAACAGTAGGCAAGCGAAAGTCGACTTGGAAATGGGGAAGGAGCTTGCAACCCATTTTCGTAGCTTTTCTTGTAGAGAATAAATTTGAATGGAAGTAGGAGCTAGAGATGGACGAGCTTGGTGGAAGTAGAGCTAGAGATGGACGAACTTGGTGGCCTCCTCTATTTGGGACAATGAGTAGATATTTGATGAGAATTTATCCTCAAATGAAGTAAAGGATGCGGTTTGGAGTCTGAATATGTACGCCGTACATGGCCCTGATGGATTTCCAGTCTTTTACTGCCGTAAGTTCTGGGATGTGGTGGGAAGGATGTGTTGGAGGTTATCGAGTACTTTGTGATAGGCAACACATGTTTTGACATGATTAACGGAGACTTGTTTCTTCTCTCAGGGAAGGAGGTGTTTGAATGTGTGGAGGATTTCCACCCTATTGCTCTCTCCAATACCCTTTATCTAATAGTTGTTGAAGTCCCGTCAAACAAACTTAATGAGGTTTTGAATGATATCATTTCCCCGGTGCAGTCTGCTTTTATCCATGGGATGTAGATTGGGGACATACTAGCAATGGCTATGAAGGTCATTGCAGACTGGAAGAGACAAGATTCTGATGGCCTTCTCTGGAAGGTAGACTTCTCCGAAGCTTATTGTGATGCTCCCACCCTCGTTAGGACCTCGATACTCAACAAACAACTCACAAGCGTCACATTCACATTCGACAAGTAGATAAGCATACATATAAGCAAAATAAGAGGAAGTAAATATGTTGCATTTTGCTTTATTGATATATCACCAAATATACCAACAAACATTTCCACAGATAAAAACATGTCATCAGAATATAAGAAAATTCATGTATCATAGTTGTCTCTCACAAGTAAAAAAAGTAAAGCGGAAGTAGAAACTTACAAGTAAAACTACCAAAATGTGGCATGCACCATATTTGGTGCAGAACAGTCCTGAAAGCTCCTCCAGTACTAGCTGCTACTGATGCAGCAGCAGGTCCAGAGAACCTGTTGGACCACACAGAAGAGGAGTATGTTATGAGAAATTGCTTAATACGGATTTATTCTACTCGAGTGTAAATTAGCGACAACAATAGAAAGAAAAGTAACTAATAGTAGTGGCAGTGACAATTGAAAATGGGGAGACAACTATAACAAGTGCATATGAAAAGTGGAACTCTAATATTTAGATTATTATTTTATTTAAGGTCATGTAAATATCAATGTTATTACAATTCATTGTCTTTGTCAGTCTGTGGTCTTGACCAACAAGGGCCTTACACCATGACTCCAAGATACCGGGTATCTTAGGATTGGGTGCCTTTGTAGGCATGCGTGGGGTAGATGCATCCTAACTAGGTTCTCAACACGCCCCTTTACTAACTTCTCAATGCCACTTTATTTCACCAGTTCAATGTCCAGATAAACCGCTTAATTTCAAAATAACACATTTCCATGTAGAAAGCCACAAGTAAGGTACAAGCCGGCTAAGGCAAACCCACACGAAAAACCTGTATACGTCGGTAAGAGTTTACGACGGCGAGCACAACTCAAGTATGGATATGGTCTTGTGGATCGGATTCTCAACCCATAATTGTAGTCAGAAAATCTATGACTACCTTCCGTTTTTCTCCGGAGACTAGCCAAACCCGTAAGTACAACTCATTCGCTACTTACTTCCCGGAACTTCCCTCATAGAACTAATATGAGAAACCATTCCCGTATTAATTGTATGTTTTGGTGAAGAACTTAGTGGTCTAACTGCTTGGCTATTTATAGGTTTGCCCGTAACTTTTGCATAATGATGCGGATTGAATTTTCGCGACGTCGAAAATAATATTTTTTTGGTGGATTTTTTGGTAGAAGAAAGAGAGGGGTTGAGAAGAGAAAATAGAGGGGTTGAGAAGAGAACTCGCCGGGAATACGAGAGGTTGAAGGAGGAGAACCGCGGAGATCGCGTGGAGAGAGGGGGAGAGGAGGAAGGAGAGAGAGATAAAAATCTCAACTTTAATTATCACTTGACTCTCTAAAAACATTGGACTACCATCTCTTTATATAGGAGAGATGGGGTTACAAAAATAGTAAACTAATTTAAATTGACAACCGACTTGCCTAAACTGACTCTAACTAATTAATTGACCCACTTTAAAATTAAAATCTACGAAATAAACGTTGAGATCACAGGCGACCTCAATTATTTAATTAGACAATTACGACCACTTAAAAACGTAAATAAAATTGAGGACTAATTAATTAAATAAATTCGGCCCTATAATTTGAGATCACGCTGCATCAACTCTCCTCCGCTTTAAAAAATTCGTCTCCCGACGAATTGCTTGATGTAGGTGCGTCGTTGGAGAATTCATCCTTGAATTGTGGCTTCAATTTCCTCTAATTCGATCATCTTCAACGTTACGTTGGTAGTTTTTTCCAATTGGGGGGCATCTCTGCAATTTTCGTACCCCTTCATTCTTCTTTACCTTCTTATCATTTTAGACCTTTCTGCAAATAGGAGCTTTATGAGATTTTTTCTCACAATTTTTCCCAATCAAACTCCCACCCCACAATTTGTGGGATTGCCATCCCGTAACACTCGGACCCCCAGTTAGGGTTCCTTTCTTCATCATCAAAAGGCGGCGGGACTGAGGTGGACGGAGGCGTCGCCGGCGGGGGTCCATACGCCCGCATCTCTTTCGCGCAGGAGGCGCGTCCGCGGAAGGGGGCGAGATCGTGGAGACGCTGGGCAGGGGGAGGCGTGGGTCACGCGAGGGGTGGCGCTCCGCGGCAGCATAGGCGAGTGGAGGGGGCTGCGGCGGCGCGCGTAAGGCGCGGTGGAGTCGAGGGGCGCGACGCACGACCGGCGCGCGCGCGAGGGACGGAGGTCGCGTGGAGACTGATGACGCACGGGCGGCGGGCGACTGTGTGGGTCGCGGCGTCGCACAAGGCGCGGTGGAGGATCTGGGAAGGGGGAGGCGTGGGCAGGTGGCGGGGGTGCTGGCGGGTCTGGAGCCGCTTGGGGCGGAACGGGAACCGCAGGGGTTGCGTGAAGGGCCGCCGGCGGTGCGGCGCGGAGCTGGACAGCTTGGAGAACCGCTGCGGGGGTTGGGGTTGTCTTCGTGGACGTCGGCGGTGTTGGGACCTGATCTGAAACCTCCACGACAGTCACCGTTTCTTCATTTTTTCCTTCTAAAACGGTCTGGACAGCGGCCTGATCGGCTTCCACGACGAGTTTTTCGTCGTTAAAACTTGCGGCAACGGCTTCGACGGTTGACGTCTTTGATTGGGCGTCGCGGAAGGCTTCAACGTTGGCCATTAGATCTCGAAACAGGGAGTCGACGTTGGTCTGCAAATCACGTATCATGTGCCCCGTCTCCTTGAAGGAGGCGTCGATGGTGGAGATGGCTCGTCGCGTTTGTTCGGATGAACGATGATACCGATGCGAGCGCCTGGACGGATCGTTAGATCGTGAGGACGACCTAAATGCCATGCTCTGATACCAAATGATGCGGATTGAATTTTCGCGACGTCGAAAATAATATTTTTTTGGTGGATTTTTTGGTAGAAGAAAGAGAGGGGTTGAGAAGAGAAAATAGAGGGGTTGAGAAGAGAACTCGCCGGGAATACGAGAGGTTGAAGGAGGAGAACCGCGGAGATCGCATGGAGAGAGGGGGAGAGGAGGAAGGAGAGAGAGATAAAAATCTCAACTTTAATTATCACTTGACTCCCTAAAAGCATTGGACTACCATCTCTTTATATAGGAGAGATGTGGTTACAAAAATAGTAAACTAATTTAAATTGACAACCGACTTGCCTAAACTGACTCTAACTAATTAATTGACCCACTTTAAAATTAAAATCTACGAAATAAACGTTGAGATCACAGACGACCTCAATTATTTAATTAGACAATTACGACCACTTAAAAACGTAAATAAAATTGACGACTAATTAATTAAATAAATTCGGCCCTATAATTTGAGATCGCGCTGCATCACATAAGGTGTCCGTTTTCAATGTTCTTGTTGAAGGTCTCGAAGAGCACTACAAGATATAAAACTTGTTTCTTTAATTTGGATACTGGTTCAGGTCAAAATCTATGTTTAATGAAATTGGTGTTTCGAGGTTTTACACTTATGACATGTTGGATTGACGTTTTTTCTTGTCTACTTTGACGAAGCACGAGTTTCCAGGTATTTGGATTTCGTGGAGAAAGATATTTATTACCGCAACATCCTACTCAATGCTTGTAAACATGCAACATGGGGGAAAAGTTTTTTCTAGCCTCAGTGTTGGCTTTGGCAAGGATGCCCTTTGGCCCCCTATGCTTTTTATTCTATTTGCTGATGTTCTAGCTTCTATGATGACCCAAATGACCTAACATGGGTCATGATAGGCTACGATGTTGGTGATATCTCCATTCGTTTGTTTTAATATGCTGATGATACTTTTTTCGTTATCGAAGGGGGAAAGGATGAAGTAATGGGAATATGTGGTAGTTGAGATATTTGGTGAGTTCTCTAGTCTAAAGTTTAACAGAAGTAGGTCGACTGTGGTTGCTTTTGGATTTTTTGATGTGGAAGCAACGTCTTGTAGTATGGAGTTGGGTATGGCTTGTGGTTGTCTCACGATCGTTATTTGGGGTTGCCCTTGAATTGTGGGAGTCTACGGATTGCATATTAACTTCCTATCGTTGAGAAGATTGAGGGGAAGCTGGCATGATGGAAGGTCCCCTTATTGTCCCATGGAGAGCATCCCATGCTCGTGAAGGCCATCCTCACGGCTATATAGGTCTCTTCATGTTGTCAAGACTTCTTGGTACTAGAGTTCGCTGTCGCTTGGAACTGCTTATCCAGAAAATTTTTGGGGGCAAGTCTGGGAAGGATATCTCATGCATTCATTTAGTGGATTGGGATACACTCACGCTTCGTAAGCAAGGTTTGAAAAAACGAAAGGCAGAATGAGGCGTTTTCCCTGTAGGTGAGTCGAGGCGTAAGCCTAAGTTTGTATAGGAAAATACTTACAAAAAGTATAATAAATATATTTACTGATGAAATTATCTAAATTGGCATACATATAATATATAACATTGTAACATATGATGAAATTATGAAGATAAGAACACGAAAGAAAGGATATGTAAATTTCATAAACCTATCTACTAAATTTCTACCAATCAAAAATAGAATCATTGGCTATAATTGTCATTAAAGTATCAAAGATTACATATTTTTCGCTAAAAATATTGTGGTGTATAAAAATTATGATTAGATGTACTTGTTATATGACTAATATATAAAATATGATAACATTGACATGCCTTGAATCTAATCTTATTTTTTCTAGTTGGTATATTACATCGCTCATTGTGTCACCTCTCTTAACACTAGTTTTTCTTTAAGCTTTATGGATTGTGTATTTAAAAGCGCAATATTAAGAATTTCTTGAAAAAAATAGACAAGTTTAATGCTCAATATGAATATGAACAAACTTAAAATTCCAAGCATTCATCTTGTAGATATATATATCCCATACAACAATACATTTATAAGCATCTAAAACTACCAATAAGATAATTTAAATCTTTAAAAAATACTTTAAAATCCAGAAAATGCCTCACAGAACACCTCGTTCCGCCTCACCACCTCGGACCGCCTCGACTTTCTGAGGTGCACGCCTCATCAATACCATTAGAGATGTCCGCCTTGAAGCTAAAAAGCCCGCCTCGTTCCTCCTCGACCTCCTCGACCTCCTTGAGGCTAGCCTTTTCAAACCATGTTCGCAAGGAGGAGGAGATAAAGGTGTTCCTCAGTTGGAGTCGATGAACAAATCTCTCCTTCCTAAGTGGATTGCCATGATATGGGGTGGGGTGGGGGTCGGGGACGACCTTTACTGTTGACTCATACGTGATATCTATGGCATTTACGCTCATGATGAACTGGCGTCGTCCATCCTTTTCCACTTATGTCTGGAAGGGCGTATGCTCCATGATGTTGCGTTTCCTTGAGCTCTTTCCTTCGGTCCTTAGGGATGGTTGTTTTTTTGCCTTTTGGATGGAAAACTAAACATGTGAAGGGACACAACGTCTCATTTTCCATGCCTTTTTTGCTTTGTCCAATGATCGTAAACGTTTCTTGCTAGACTGTTGGGAGGATGGAACTTGGATGCCTTCTAGACATACAATGTATCGAGGAATTCTTGCAGCTACAAGATTCAATTAGTTCTTTTGATGGTCATAGGGGGTTAGGAATAACCGAATTTGGAGAAATGGAGATTTCTTGGTGAGACAAGCTTATAGAACCATCGACGAAGCTTTGGAACTGATAACTGAGAATCTCGTTCGTGAGTGTAAACTTGTTTAGCATCTGAAGGTGCCTTAAGGTCTTCTTGTGGCTGTTGCGTCGTGGACGAATCCCGACGAGAGATCGTTGGTCGAGGCTTGTAGTGGGTGGAAATGATGGATGCCCACTTTATGCTGAAGTAGTGGAATCTATAGACCATATTTTTTTGCCAGTGAGAAGATAAAAACAGTATGGCGGGATCATGAGGCCAGTTGGGTTAACACCTCCAACATGACCGGTTTCTGGGAGTCGCTTTACAATGCCAGCTTTCACCTGGTTTCTGAGAGTCGCTTTACAATGCCAGCTTTCGCCCTACTGAGGAGGTGCTCCTTTTGGTTGTTGTGTGGGCAATTTGGATATACAATGGTCATTATGTTTCCTAATAATAAGGTTCATGCCCATTGTTAAAAGGAGAGACCTTTTGTTAGTAATGTGGTCTGAGAGCGATCTTACATTGTGGAGTGGACCACCTGTTGTTAAGGGGGTATTCATGAGGATTTAAGAGTTGTAAATCTCCTTTTTCATGATATACAATGGATGATTGCAAATTACTAATAACCTCCACCCGCCTTATGTTTATTAAAACCTTGTCAATAATATAGTTTATTAACATTACATACTTTTTTTGTTAAATTTCATATTTTTTGAAAAAAGAGAGGCTCATGCCTTGATCTCCCCGAGGCCTACTCCTCGTCTCTTATTAGAATTTAAAATTTGCCTCAATACGCTTCTCATTAATTATTGTCTAGTAGAAAGTGGTGATTTAAGATGATAATAAGTGGGAGGACGATAGAGATTGCGATAAATTAGATTAGGGAGGGTAATGCGAATATGAAGTTATTCCCCGCTGTGGCAAATGGGAGATGGATGTAAACTTTTATTCACTCACTATTTATGGATGCTGTGAGTATCCAGAGTGATCGTGAGGTTGGCAAAATTTTGGTGGACCACTTCATACTTTGAGCATGAAAGTCAATGGAGTGGTGGTTGTTGAAAGGTGGATGAGTACTGGTGCTATGAGGATTCTATAAGAGTAGAAAGATGGTTTGTTCCACAGATTGAGATGGATTAGATCTGGACAATTCTTAAGTTGAGTGCCGATTAGCCCCATGATCTTGATGGATTGCCATTCTTTTTTAGTACGGAGTTTTGGGAGGTAATGTGGGATAATGCCACTGACCTAACTGGGATGTTTTCTTGAGAAACTCTAGCTTCGACTGGGTCCTTAAGAAGCTTTTCTTTTTGCTGTTAAAGGAGGTAATTGAAAAGAGTGGTGGATTTTGGCCCATTATGTTGTCTAATTGCGTTTACTTTATTGTGGGGAAGGTGCTTTCATACAGAATTTGCTTGCTTATGAATGATATTATATCTTTGGTGCATACGATATTTATCTCAGGTAAGAAGATGATGGATTGTAGTCTGATCGCTGAAGAGATGGTGGTTGATTGGAAGTCGGTCATGGACATATTAGGGAAATTGATTTAACTAAGGCTTATGATTTTGTGGATCGATGTTTTTTGTGGGCTTCTCTTGTTAAGACAGGTTTTCCACACAAATGGATTACTTGGATGATGGTATGCGTGACCACCCCATCTTTGGTTGAAGATGATAATTCTTTCAGGTTCTAGATTGATGATGGTATGCGCTAGATAATACATGTAGGTGGGTAATTTGATCTTTCCAGGACCAAATTACGATGCACTTGTTTAGTCCTACATCGTGAGTAGCGGGATTTGGTCATATTGGTGGGGCCACACCCTCTGTACTCATTGATGGAGTGTTCTCCCATGATTTCATCCCGCTCCTTATGGAGTATGGTTCCATATAGATCTCCATGCTCTTATTTGTTTATGTTCTTATTGCTTCCTCATGATATCATAGCATGTTGGTTTTAAAATTGTCTTCAAGATTTAGTTTTGATTTTCTTATATGAGTTTTGGAAGGTAGTTCTATGGATTCTTGTTCAAGTTATGAATATCGTTGTCGCTCCAGCATCATGTTCTGGTAATTTTAATCCAAGGGTTTTTCTGCACATATGTACAAGTTCTGATAAACACCCATCGACAAGTTCAAGAAAGCAACTAGGGATCCTGATGGAACCCTAATTTACGGGTGGGGGGGCATCATCTCCAAGTACATGTGTTTCTTCACACAACTCCTCTCTCAAGGCATGCGTAATCGAGAAGCCCTATTTCCCATCAAGAACCCTATGCGGTGATGGGTTCGTCTCCAGGTGATGTTGGAAATTCAAAGGCAAGAAGAGACGATCAAGGTTGGGTTCTCCAATTGTTGCACATAAACGGCATCAATACCTCCTTTGAGCACAATTACTCCTATGCACACCCTCTTTGCTCGATCTTCCCAGGCAATGGGACTCACGCATCTGTAACCACATGATGAAGGCCTCATGGGGGCGGTGCTTGGTATGTGAGAAGAACAACGTAATACCTATCCATGCAATATCGTCACCCCCTCCATACTTTAGGCACTCCAGCCATCTCCAATCTCGTTGCGCTACCAAGACCTCCTCACACGAGCCCTCTTGTGTTGCCAACCCATGGCTAGAAGGGGCACACTCCTAAAACCCTTCCAGAACCCTCGCCTGAGCACCTTTGTGCGCGAGTTGGAGAAGAAGGGTTCAGGTGGTTCCATGTGTGATCACCCCATGCGAGATCTTCGACAAGAGGTTTCTCTCCAAGTGGCGAGTACATACTAGATAGGTTCCCAATGGGGAGCACTAGCATCGAATTAAAAGACCCCCATGGCTTTTCATATTTGTTTTGGACTTGATCTTTTTATCTATTCTTTCATTTATTTTGGGCCCAATTATGGGCCATAGAATGAGGATGCAAGCCGTAGAAAATGAAAAGAAGCCCATAAAAAGGAGAAAGGGATTGGAAAAAGGAGTACATGAAAGGAGGAAAGAAAAATAAGGATTGAAAAAGGGAGAGAAAAAGTGTAAACGACAGCATGTTTTGTTTTTCCTTTTCCGCTTCTCTCAACTTGGTTGAGCATCGTGACTATTGATAATCTGCTAAACGGCTACGTTAGTTAAGTCAAGTTGTAGTGCGACCGCTTAACGAGGTATCAGAACCGAGCGTAAGATCTCCGCAAGGAGTGACTCAGCTAAAATAACCAGGTTAAGTCCAGGGTCGAACTCAGGGACACGAGCTCTTGATGCGATCAACTAAGTTACTAATATCAAGGCTAAGTAATTATTATATCAACTAGGTCAAATACGCACAAAACAATGCAATGCATGGATATATACATCGGAATGCTTTTTTACTTTGATTTTTATGCATGTTAATTAAGTGAACAGCAACAATATGCAATTAAGTACTCAACATACATATATACATACATCAATGCACACCTAAATAGATGAATAACTCTAGCAATATATTCAATTTAAATTCAAGTCTAATTGATGCCTTAAAATGAAGCTACATTAATTGAATGACATTTATCAATGTAAAAAAGCGATAAATATCTAATTAAATCATCTATATTTACGGTTCAAGTCAGAGATAAGTTCATGCCATATTACAAAGAATAAAATGGGCTTCACAATGAAATTTAAAATGCATCAAACATAGTCCATATGCTTGAGATATAGCTATAAATGTTCATGGGCATAATTGAAAGGAAACACAACAAATATATAGGAAAAACGTCACAAACAAACACTTCCAGGGGCATATGTGCAATTTAGAAAAGTAGGGAGGGCTTATCTTTAAATTAACTCTGTGTATGGGTCTATATGTAATATCATAAACTCAGTGGCGCTTCAGTATAATACTCCTATGTGGAACATATGCCTCACGCGCTTGGAGGACATTTATGCAATTATGAGGAAATACATGGTAATAACTGCAAAAATTCCAAGCAAACATGCGCTGAGCATGTGGGCGGAGACTTGGGCGCATGATTGGGGCCGACACAGGTGGCTCGGGCCACGTAGATGGCTCGAATGACTTCGAGGCTAGGTTCGGTTCCACCGAACCTCGCACTTAGGCATGCTGGCGTGTTTGGTTCTTAGCCATTGGATCGATACCGGAGGGGCACCATCTGATGACACATATACATCCTCTAGTCTGGATTTCCTCCTCGTCTATGGTGGCACGTCTAGAGCTTCGACAAGATAGCCTGAACTCCTCCACTCTCCTCTACAACTGCTAGTTACCCAGGAAGCATCCTAGAAGGTCAACGATGAAGCTCGATCATCGGAGGAGGAATGAAGCCCTCTGGAAGGTGGTGTCCACACTTGTTCGCCGGAGGAGAGGCTCTAGAACGAAGCCTTGCCCGAAGTTTGGCCATTGAAGAAGAGTACCGATAATATGGTCAGGGAATAGCCAAGGCGGTGCGTGCGTGGAGAGAGCGAGGTGAATGGGGGTCCAAAGTGGCGGAGAAGGTGAGGACCTGGTTGGGTTCTTCTCAGGCGGACCTGAGAAGAAGGGGGTGGCATAAACAAGGCATGGAAGGAGAGGAGATGGTGGTCAGGACCTCTCGTGAGGATTATTGACCCTCGATGAAGATCATGCACCTGTCAGATTGGAGTGAAGATCTATCTACAAGTCAGGAAAAATTAGAGAAAATTAAATGAAACCTACATTAGCTAACCTTTACATTGAAGATGTCACTGGAGTGAAGGTAGGGCTTGGACTACGCTTCAACGGATGTTGAGTCTTTGCTTGACGTGCCTAGTCGTGGCACGAAGCTCGAACGACCATCATTTGATGCCGTAGCATGGTCAGAAACCACATGTCTCACGGGAACATACCTCCATCGTGATCGTCGTGCCATTTAACCTTCGCCTCTGTGTCACAGAGAGGAGAGGGCTAGGGGGTGCTTCGCATGAAGGAGGACAAGGTCAATTTTGCACTGGTGGTGAGGTATTTGAAGGAGAACGATGGTTGCAGGTGGTATTCCGTCAAAGCTTCAATCATCGTTCCTTGACCGAAGGTTATAAGGAAGAGGGGATGAGGGCTATGGTGTGTACCATGGAAGTTGGGTCTCGGTCGTAGGGGTATCGATTGTCGGAGAGGATGATTGAGGTGGTTGGGAAAATGTGGAGACGACCGACGGTTGTGAGTCTCAACGCCTAGAGAAAGGGGTCAATTAGGGAGAAAGATGATGGAGGAGGACCGTATGATGGTGTCCATCAGACGACCGAGGATTGAGCGGAATCGGGTGGTCGTGATATGCCCTGATCATTTGATCAGAGGGTTGATGATGCGAGTGGGATGCGTGCGGTTCAGATGGAGTGCTTCAGACAGATCTAATGGTGGTGGATGAGTGCAGGTAGGTGTGAAGGGCCGGGCCACATGGGCTGATGGGATGAAGCCACGTGGTCCAATAGGAATTAAGAGATATGTGATAAAATTAGTAGAATAAAAATAAAATAGTTAGAGGGTTCAAGTTAAAAAGTGTTAAACATGAAATTTTTAGATCTTTTCGAGATATACAATTTTTATGTAAAACTCAAAGTCAGCATAGATAAAATTTTGCAAGTATTTTTTAGTAAATAAAAATACTTATTTAAATTTCTTTTGTGATTTTTTGTAATTTTGATTTATGTTTAATGTTAAAACAAATATATACAATATTAAACTATTTTTAGAGGAGTTTTTAATATTTATGAGAAGACAGAAAATAAAGGCACAATAATAGGTTTATTTATGTATAATTAATTAGGGTTAATTATATACAAGGTGTTAGATCTCACGTTGCCAGTGGGAGGCGTCGGTCCAACGCGCTGCGCTCAATCTCGGTTGGTGGGGTCCGCGTGGAAGGGAACAAAGAAATGGAGAAAGCTATTATCAACCACTATAAAGACGTCTCATCGAGGACTATACCGAGGATTTGGAAGTGGCTGGGCCTAGGTACAACGCCTGTGGCGACCTCCTTTTGTGACATGCTCGCTCGCGATGTGACCTTGGAGGAGATTAAGGATGCGGTTTGGGACCTGAATGCTGATGCCGCTCCGGGACCTGATGGCTTCCCGGTTTCCTTCTACAAGGACTTCTGGGATTTGGTTGGCTATGAGGTATTGGAGGTCGTCTCTGAATTCTGTTTGGGCAATGCGGGCTTCGAAAGGGTTAACCGTGCGATGATCATTTTGATCCCCAAGTCTTCGACGCTGGATACTATTGACGACTACCGTCCTATTGCAGTTTCTAACGCTTTATATCTGATTACCGCAAAGGTCTTCGCCGATAGATTGAGTTGTGTTCTTGATAGCACTATCTCCCCGCTGCAATATGCTTTTATCCCGGGGAGATAGATCTCGGATTGCCTCACTCTCGCGTCAGAGATTATTGCGGACTGGCGGAGGAGGGGTAAGCGTGGTGTTTTGTGGAAGGTGGACTTTGCGAAGGCTTACGATAGTCTTGACTGGAGGTTCCTTTGGTCGGTGCTGCGGAGGAGGGGGTTCCCGGAGAGGTGGATCACTTGGATGAGGCGTTGTGTAACAACGTCTTCCTTTACGGTCATGGTGAATGGTCGCCCGGAGGGGGGCTTCTTCCAGCCTCGGAGGGGGGTCCGCCAGGGGTGCCCTCTTGCTCCTATGTTGTTTGTCCTCGCTGCGGACGTCCTGACTAACATTGCGCTTTGTGTAGTCAACTGCGGGCTCTCAATTGGATACTCGAGGGAGGGATCACTAGTTCCGCTCCTGCAGTACGTCGACGATACTCTCTTCTTCATTGAGGGGAGGGGGGGTTGCGGAGGCAAGTGGCATGGCCGTGGCTCTGGAAATCTACAACGAACTTTCCGGGTTGTTCAAGAATGCTGATAAGTCGAAGGTCGTCCCTATCGGTCTCTCTGTGGTGGAGGCCGATGCTTGTGCGCAGGCGTTGGGGTCGGGATGCAGCTCTTTGCCGATGGACTATCTGGGGATGCCCTTGGCTACGGGCAGAACGAGGATGAGAGATTGACTCAGAGTCTTGGAGAAGGTTGAGGCGAGGTTGGCGGGGTGGAAGTCGGCTGTTTTATCGAGGGGGGGCGATTGACCCTCCTCAAGGTGGTCCTATCCTCCATCCCGATTTATTTCCTTTCGAACCGGCGTATACCAAAGGGAATTAGAGACCGGCTGGAGAAGCGGATGCGTGGTTTCTTATGGGGCAAACATAGGGGGGAGTCGAGGGGCATTCACCTTGTTGGGTGGGAGGATATTACGCTCAAGAAGAATCAGGGAGGGCTGGGAGTGAAGTGTCTCGAGCAAATGAACGAGGCATTGCTTCTTAAGTGGGCGAGCAGAATTTGGGGACCTGGGGAGGAACTTTGTCGTACCGTGCTGCGCAAGATCTACGGTGCTGGGGGGCACCATCGAGGCCGGATGCTCAAATGGACTCTCCCACTCCCTTCTGGAGGGGGGTCGTGGAGGTTTTCTCTAAGAATATATCTTTGTTTAGGCCGATCCTTGGTGGAGGCGAATCCTTCGCTTTTTGGTCGGACGATTGGAAGGGAGGGGACTTTGCTCGCTGTTCCCGCGATTGTTTGCTCTTGCTGAGGACAAATATGTGATGGTTGCAGCTTGCTGGTCGGATGGAAATTGGTGCCCGACCTTCTCCTCTAATTTCTCCGACCAGAGACTGGAGGGTTTCTTGGCCTTGCTGGATGTTATCAGGGAGGTGGGGCGTCCTTCGGAGGGGAGAGACCACTGGGGTTGGCGTGCGGGTCCGTTCACGGTTAAGAAGGCTTTTGGGGTTATCTGCAGGCCGCCGCCTTCCTGCTCGGAGATTATGATTCGCGATTGTACGTTCCTTTGGTCTCTCAAGCTACCTGAGCGAATTGGTTTCTTCTTATGGCTGTTTCGGAGACAAAGGCTGATGACGAGGGACCGGTGTGCCAGGCTTCTGGGATCCACCTCTGACAGGTGCCTTCTTTGTGAGGAGGCGATTGAATCCGTCGAACATCTGTTCTTCAATTGTCCCAAGGTGATTTAGGTATGGCAGGGGACCGGTCTGGCCTGGTGTTGCGTTGATGATCTCGAGATGTTTTGCGGCTCGCTGGTGGCGAATATGAGTAGATCTAGGAGGGAGATGATTTATCCTCTGGCCGTCCTGTGGGCTGTTTGGCTGGAAAGGAATGCCTTGCTTTTCTCGGGCCATCGCTTTTATAAGGAAAACGTGGGGATTCATGCCAAGAGATTGGTGAAGGAGTGGGTTTTGTAATTGGTCTCTCCTTTTGTCGTAGATTTTGTATTTCCATCTTTTTCCTGTTTTCGCTTTTTAAATAAAAGATGGGTCGAACACCGGCGAGTGTCTCCCCCTATTTCAGGCTTTCAAAAAAAAGGTGTTAGATGTTAATGTTAGTTAATTACTAATGAATCTTATTGAATTGTTTAAGTAAGAGAGATAATAAATAATAAATATGATGATAAATCATAGATTTATCAACTATCCGAAAAGTGTGGGAGAAAGGGAGAGTATTGTGTAGATGTTTCAACCCTACCGTTGTTTGAGACACTCTACGTTAGAGTGACCCATCTTCTCAAAGTTCTCTAGAAAGAATCATTGCGCAATCCTCGTCCTCCATTGACCGTGAACTCTAATACAAGATCATTCATAGGTTCCTATAGAGAACCAACATCTGCTATGGATATTCCCACGTCATTTTTGTTTGGCCTTCGGATGGAGCAATCTTCATTTTTTCGCATGTTGTACAGCCTTCCACTTGTTGTTGGCCCGAATATTCCATTAAAGAGGCTCATTTCAGTACCAGTGACTTCGATTGATGCAGATAGAAAGCATACGAGCTAGTCATCGATAAGGTTTCTCTATGGATCGTCATCCACACTTCATACCTCCAGTTCCTCCTCACTAACATGACATGAGAAGCAACGTCCTCAGCCGCAACCAACAGAGTATGCATCGAATCGGTATTGTCCATAATGTCATGTATTCAATGTGTGAGGTAGTGCTATCTTTCTGTTTGTCCAAGATGAGCGTTTCCTGCTCCAACTTGAGGGGAAGTGTTAGAGAATACACATAGATGGGTAATTGGATCTCTCTAGGATTCAATTACCATGCACTCATGTTTATTCCCACATCTCGGAAGTCATGAGACTTAGTCATATTGGTGGGGCTATATAAAGAGTCCCACCCATTATACTCATTGGAGATGGGCATAATAAAATGTCCAGCCCTATGAGGCATTCTGCTGTGGTTTCATTCCTTTCCGTAGTGAGTAGGATTCCACGTAAATCTCCATGTTCTTATTTGTTATGTTCTTATTACTTCCACATTATATTTTCACAGTATGGGGATGGATCTCTTTGTGGTTGTGTTACGAGGCGTTTTACGTTGGCATCTAAAAAAGACGAGTGTTTCAGATGCTTAGGCTGTTGGGACATGGTGTGTGTCACATTTCACTCAATTTTAGCAAAGACTATATGGTTTTATGAAGATGTGCGAGGAGCTTGGTTTTATCGAGAGTCCCTCATCTAATAAAACTATTAATTAAAATGATGGAAGGATGGTGGGATGTCGATCAAGAGGCCTACAGACCTGTCTACTGCCATTGTTTTTGATCTTGGCAATCTATATCTTAACTACATGTTGATTTGGGGCTTTATTGTGCCTTTGGGAGTAGAGGTATTTCTTTGGTTTCTCTGACATGTACGACTTACATGGAAGACATATAGGTAAGGTTTTCTCATGATTCAAATATCGCATGCCCATATGTGATGTGAAGCCTGAGACGGGCTATGAGGGTTCAGAGGAAGGCTCCTACTGACTAGCTTGATTTCTCAACTATAGGGAGTTTCTGGATTTCTTTTGATGCTTCTCAGTTCAGATTTTTCTGGGGAGAAACTTAAATTCCACCTTTTGTATGGGCCATCTGGTTGGCCTTTAATGATGTTATTTTTCGCAATCATAGGTTTTATGTTCAGAATATTGTACATCATTTCGGGCTCTTTTAGAGTTTTGGTTCTTGTAGGCTGGTCTGTTTTATTGTAAATATACAAGGGATGGGCATCCTTCTTCCTTTAAAAAAATTATAAAAACTATCACGTTTTTGGGTCCTTATTTGATGGTGTTGTCTTCGAATCCCATGATTTTTGTGTCGGATCTGGAATTGATTGCAACATTCCTGGTGGTGTTAATGTTTGGCTCTAGAATTGGGCTTAATGTGGTGACCCTTCGGTTCCATGCAACAGGGTGCCTTCGATCCTATATACGGAGGAGCTAGGTCTGCATCCTATCACTTTGTCGGTGGCAGTGGGTTGGTTCGCGGTGGAGGGTTCTTTAAGAAGGCAGCGACCTAACTAGGTGGGCTATGCTTCGGTAAGCGCCCCTGATCTTTCTAATGTGGTCGAAGCTGTTATGGGTTCGATTGTTTGTGTGTGGGGAGGGGATTTATGCAGAGATGTTTATTCAGGGAGATGGATAGACTTGGCGAGGAGCAACATGCGACTTTGGAGTGGGCGAGCTGGGTGGTGGTGAGCAGAGCAGTGGCAGACAGTTTGGGAGTCATCAAGCTGGGTGGTGGTGAGTACATGGCTCATTGATGCAACGCGATCTCAAATTATAGGGCCGAATTTATTTAATTAATTAGTCGTCAATTTTATTTACGTTTTTAAGTGGTCGTAATTGTCTAATTAAATAATTGAGGTCGCCTGTGATCTCAACGTTTATTTCGTAGATTTTAATTTTAAAGTGGGTCAATTAATTAGTTAGAGTCAGTTTAGGCAAGTCGGTTGTCAATTTAAATTAGTTTACTATTTTTGTAACCCCATCTCTCCTATATAAAGAGATGGTAGTCCAATGTTTTTAGGGAGTCAAGTGATAATTAAAGTTGAGATTTTTATCTCTCTCTCCTTCCTCCTCTCCCCCTCTCTCCATGCGATCTCCGCGGTTCTCCTCCTTCAACCTCTCGTATTCCCGGCGAGTTCTCTTCTCAACCCCTCTATTTTCTCTTCTCAACCCCTCTCTTTCTTCTACCAAAAAATCCACCAAAAAAATATTATTTTCGACGTCGCGAAAATTCAATCCGCATCATTTGGTATCAGAGCATGGCATTTAGGTCGTCCTCACGATCTAACGATCCGTCCAGGCGCTCGCATGGGTATCATCGTTCATCCGAACAAACGCGACGAGCCATCTCCACCATCGACGCCTCCTTCAAGGAGACGGGGCACATGATACGTGATTTGCAGACCAACATCGACTCTCTGTTTCGAGATCTAATGGCCAACGTTGAAGCCTTCCGCGACGCCCAATCAAAGACGTCAATCGTCGAAGCTGCTGCCGCAAGTTTTAACGACGAAAAACTCGCCGTGGAAGCCGATCAGGCCGCTGTCCAGACCATTTTAGAGGGAAAAAATGAAGAAACGGTGACTGCCGCGGAGGTTTCAGATCAGGTCCCAACACCGCCGACGTCCACGAAGACAACCCCAACCCCCGCAGCGGTTCTCCAAGCTGTCCAGCTCCGCGCCGCACCGCCGGCGGCCCTTCACGCAACCCCTGCGGTTCCCGTTCCGCCCCAAGCGGCTCTAGACCCGCCAGCACCCCCGCTACCTGCCCACGCCTCCCCCTTCCCAGATCCTCCACCGCGCCTTGTGCGACGCCGCGACCCACACAGTCGCTCGCCGCCCGTGCGTCATCAGTCTCCACGCGACCTCCGTCCCTCGCGCGCGCGCCGGTCGTACGTCACGCCCTCGACTCCACCGCGCCTTGCGCGCGCCGCCGCAACCCCCTCCGCTCGCCTATGCTGCCGCGGAGCGCTGCCCCTCGCGTGACCCACGCCTCCCCCTGCCCAGCGTCTCCACGATCTCGCCCCCCTTCCGCGGCCGCGCCTCCTACGCGAAAGAGATGCGGGCGTATGGACCCCCGCCGGCGACGCCTCCGCCCACCTCAGTCCCGCCGCCGTTTGATGATGAAGAAAGGAACCCTAACGGGGGGTCCGAGTGTTACGGGATGGCAATCCCACAAATTGTGGGGTGGGAGTTTGATTGGGAAAAATTGTGAGAAAAAATCCCATAAAGCTCCTATTTGCAGAAAGGTCCAAAATGATAAGAAGGTAAAGAAGAATGAAGGGGTACAAAAATTGCAGAGATGCCCCCCAATTGGAAAAAACTACAAACGTAACGTTGAAGATGATCGAATTGGAGGAAATTGAAGCCACAATTCAAGGATGAATTCTCCAACGACGCACCTACATCAAACAATTTGTCGGGAGACAAATTTTTTAAAGCGGAGGAGAGTTGATGCAGCGTGATCTCAAATTATAGGGCCGAATTTATTTAATTAATTAGTCGTCAATTTTATTTACGTTTTTAAGTGGTCGTAATTGTCTAATTAAATAATTGAGGTCGCCTGTGATCTCAACGTTTATTTCATAGATTTTAATTTTAAAGTGGGTCAATTAATTAGTTAGAGTCAGTTTAGGCAAGTCGGTTGTCAATTTAAATTAGTTTACTATTTTTGTAACCCCATCTCTCCTATATAAAGAGATGGTAGTCCAATGTTTTTAGGGAGTCAAGTGATAATTAAAGTTGAGATTTTTATCTCTCTCTCCTTCCTCCTCTCCCCCTCTCTCCACGCGATCTCCGCGGTTCTCCTCCTTCAACCTCTCGTATTCCCGGCGAGTTCTCTTCTCAACCCCTTGATAAACGCAGAATCAAGTGCGGTTGTATCGACTCACAAGGCGAGTCAACAGTCGATGTTTGACCACACCAAATCCTGTATTTAATCAATAATTAACCCACACTAAAGATCAATAAATTAGAAATAATGTGGTGCTAAAATTTATTTTTAACTCTGCACAAATGATGTAAAGGGCAAGTATGCAGAGAGTTCGAACACAGGGAGCAAACAGGGTAATTCAAATACAAGTGTGTGTGTGAATGTGTGTAGTGTCTACACTAAGCAAGCAAACAATGAAATTTTTGTGGGTTTTTAATTTTTAATCTTTTTTTTATTTTAATTAAATTTTTAATTTTGTATTTAGATTTTTTAATTTTCCGATTTTTATAATTTTATATTTTAGATATTTTTCTATTTCTTTTTCAATATTGGAATATAAAGACAAAGTAATAAAAGGCTAGATAAGGTATTTATAAAAATATGCAAAAATAACCAAAAATTCATATATTAAATGTTTTTGATATTTTTAGGATTTTTTACTGTTTTTGTGATTTTTGGGGATTTTTCAAGGTGTTTTTGGTATTTTTAAATACTGAAATAAGAGAAAACAGTGAAAAAGTTGCTGGCTGGGGATAAAACTGGAATAAAAAATGACAAACAGCAACCAAAATTTCAAACTAATTTTAAAATAAATAGGATAAATTCTAGAACAAACATGAACTGAGTTTGCTATTTTTGGAGTTTTCTTTGATTTTATAGATTTTTTTGAAGTTTTTATGTGTTTTCTAATTTTTAGGGTTTTTCTTTTGAGATTTTTAGTGATTTTTGGACTGACACTAAAATATGGTAAAATAGACACTAGGGAATTTTTGTGGAATTTTTCGAGAGGTTTTAATATTTTTTTTGGATTTTCTACGCTAGACAGTGAATAAAAAGCATGTTTTTGATTTTTAATAAATATAAACATAAAATAAAATCAAAAATTAAAAATAGGGCGTCAAAATATAAGCCAACAGGAGCTTAAGTTTAAAATTTGAGAATTTTTGGGCTTAAAATGATACCCTAATTAATTCATGCAAGCACACAAAAGATCACAGCCAAGCAAGGACTATATTGCAAATAAGCAGAACTACATGGGGTTGTACGCAAATTTTACGCAAAATTAATACTGAATAAAATATCTTTTGGGCCAAAACGCAATCGCACAACTCGCAAGGGCTTCTTAGCAAAAAATCCTAAGTCACGCGCCTATGCACGCGCCTGGCAGGGGTGTATACGCAAATATTCAAAAGCTCAGGGCTGAACATGCAATTTCACCAAAAATATACAACGTGACAAAATACTTAATGGACTAAAAACTAAAACCCAAAACTACAAGGGCCTTGTCCGCAAAATGTCCACACGCACGTGCCACGCACGTGCGCTGGGCTGGCAAGGGTTAAAATGTAAATAAGGGAACTGCAGGGGGTTTTTAGCAAAATTTACAAAATATTTAGACGGCAAATGAAAGTTTATGTCCTAATAATTAAATACAAAGAGTCGGCTGGGATTACTTGCAAAATTCCCCGCCAAGGGCGTGATCGAACGGTGGATCGCGATCCACTAATCCACGTGTCGGCTTCAGATGCGGCGATGACGCTTCGCGGATGGGCGGCTACGATCAGATCTTCGAGGATGATCAACGGTCGAGGCGCGGGAAGATCTGACGGTGGCTGCACGATCTGGGCTCGCTCCAAGATCCAACGGTTGCGGAGCGCTCTGGAAGAACAGCGAAGAACACCGACGAGGGTGAACTTCGCCGCCCTCGATCGCGGTTCTCCGGCGACGTCGAGGATTCAAAATGGACGTGGAGCGTCCTGGGGTCTTCGTCTACCTCCTGGAGTCGTCAAAAAGCCACGGCGGTGGCCGTGGTGCTCGCTGGGGGCTGGCGGAGCTGTGAGGCTTCGTTGGCTCCGGTGAGCTCAAAACTCGAGCTCCAGATGTCTTCACTTCAGCTTTGACCTGCAAAAATGGTCAAAGGGTCCAGGGCAAACTACCTGGACCCTTGGATGGTCGTGGGGACTCGTGGATCGAGATGGGGGTGCACGGCCGGAGATGCGCTCAGGCCAAAGTGCTTGATTTGGCGAGATGATCGATGGAACTTCAAGTTTTTTGAGGGTTTTTCATGCTTAAGCTGACCGGAACAAAATGGCATAAATAAAAAAGCGGGGTGAACCCTCAATGGCCGGGGCCAGAGGGAAGAAGGATACCTCAACCGGCGTACTCGCGGGAGGTGGTGGAAGCACCTCCGACCTCGGCTGCCTTGGCTGATGGCTTCGCAGTGGAGCTGTCACCTCCAGGAAGCTCTGGAGATAGGATTAGGCGCGAGGGGTGGACCAGAGAGTGTTCAAAATTCAACCGCAAAGTCGGGGGCTTCTCTTATTTGGTTTGACCCTGAGTTGCAGGGGTCCAAAGACCAAGAAAAATCTTGCGCCACAGTGATGCTTAGCCCGATGTAATCGCATGGCGAGCAAGCTTGATGGTAGGTGGAGAGATTTGCAGAAGAAATCGAGGCAAACGGGTGAAAGATGCGACGCCCAAAAACCCTTGAAAATGAGGTCAAACATGCTCTGACATTGCTACAAGAGTAGGACCAGGGAGTTGACCCGAGGTCAACTCTCCTGGTCCCCTGGTTGGTCCACGTGGACCAACCAGGAAAAACTCCTAAAATAATTCTTTAAAAATAATAAATGACATTATTTGAATTAGATTATAAAATGAAAAGTGTGTAGAATTTTATAACGTATTTTATTCCGATTTTTAATAATTTTTATGAGATGTATTTTCACAAGTTGCTTTTATATCCCTATATAGGTATATTATTCTATATATTTGACTATTTGATTTTTAATTTGTGATTTTAATTTTATTATTTTTATTTCTTATTTTATAAAATTATAAAGTACTTTTATATACACAAATATATTTTTATTTTATTTTATTGATGTGGTTCGTACATTTAATAAAATATAAGTATAAAAAGTATTGGTATACATATAGGTAGGGTATCGATATATTTGATATATACAAGTATTTTTATTTGTATATCTTTACATTTTTATTCTAATTTTAATGCACATAATTATTATAAGTAATATTTACAACATTATAAAAATAAAAAAATGAATAAATAATGAATAAAGAATAAATTGAATATTTTAATCTGTACAAGTATACAAGGTGGGTCCAAAACTCAACTTTCAAACCGTAGCTCCGTCAAATGCGAAACCACCACCATTGGCTAGATTATTTTATTCTATATACAATTAAAGGTGAGTATGTTGCCTTTGGAGTTGTCAGTTGTGAGATACAGGTCTGGGAAGTTGGGATTCTGAATTCTTATTCAGACCATAACTTTTTATCTGTACATTCTTTTTCTGTGAAATCAATTTTGTATTTTTCTTCATAAAATTATCTACAATTTTCATGTACAAAGTTTCTTTATTTGATGTATAAAAAGTGGAACCAAAAATAAATCCCAAAATGAATAAAGAATGAATAAAAACTATAGGTATTTTATCTGTATTTTGGACCTTATCTCCCCCTACTTTATTCCTTGTCGACCTATTCATCAAGATGCCTAGGTCTCGGGGTTTCGGGTCATAAAATATTTACAATATTTTATTCTTTTCTTTTCTTTATTTATTCTATAATTTTGGCCTTAATTACAGTATTTTATACACTAATATGATGCACATGCATGAATGCTAAGATGATGATTTTAAGGTTATTTACAGGCATTTGCTAGGGTTTTTGATGCCAAAATGATAGAATAAAGATGATGAAATGTGGATTCATCATCCCCCTATACTTTACCTTTGCTAGTCCCTAGCAAACACTTATGCCATAAGTGCAAAACGAAAAAGAAAGAAAAGAAAAAGAAGAACTTGGATTTTATTTGATTATCAAACTTGTCTTCACAAAATCAAAGTTTGGAGCTTAAGTCGGACCTTTGGAATTTTAGTGCGGGCGGAACCTTATTGAGAACCGAATTTGAAATCCAATAGTCCTTGAGAATCCCAAAACTCTGTCCAAGTCTCCTCAATAGTCAGGTCAGAAATACTTCAACTCATACGCAAACTCTTACGACTATGAATCTGACTCGTACAGTGTAAGTGATGGTGGCTCTCCCCAACTAGAATGGCAAAGAAAGTGACTTCTCCAGTACGACAACCCAATGATTCCCCAATCCAGCAACTCCATCCTCGAGGAGCGGGGTATTCCCTTCTAAGTTCAAGTGGCAACCAGCTCAAGAGGAGGGGGTGAAGAGAAGAATGGACGGTAGCCAGTGTAGCTACCTATCCTGGAATGCAAGACCAGTGTAGTCAAGTCATCCTACTGCAGGCTCACATATTTGACTTTGGAACTCAAGCTTGCTTATTGACTTTGTACATACTTGCAGGCTTTTTATTTTTGTACATGCCTGAACTTTTTTTTTTTTGAAATACTATTCACAGCAGCATTTACATAAGGAGTTTTTCCTCTTGAGCCAGTAGACTATCCCTCTTTTGAAGCTTTATCGCAACCCACAGCCTCCTGTCTTTAGACTTCCTAATCACTGGACGGGTTGGGGTGCACTTCCCTCCCTAGAGGAGGACAAATGTTTCCACTTGTGCGCGTCTCATACCGGCAAATCCAATCCCCTCACCACTCCAACTGAGTTGAGCCATGTGAAAGGTGCATGTGTCCAAGTTAGGTCATTATCAACAATAGTCGTGCGTGTGCTCCGAAATACTCTACTTAGGCAGTCAAGAATCCATTGAACCAAGTCTCGTAATCCTCAAAGAATTAAGTCAACTAGACCTGAAGTACCTCAAACCCAGTTCCTATAAGGTTCCTGTTATTGGGTAGATTTTAAGGTCCAATCAAGCTCTAATCTCCGGATTTTACTTAGACTTGTTCAACTATCAACTCAATCCGAAAAATACGAATGCTATGCAAATGCGATGCAGAATGCAGAAAATATTTTTGTGATGCAATTTTCAAAGATTTTGAACTTTTTATGGATTTTTGAAAAGATGATGATGATGCATATGCAGATGCATTTTTTTGTATTTTTCAAAAAGATTTTTCAAATGTTTTTGGATTTTAATTTTGCAAATGTTTTTGGGATTTTTGAAAACAAAAAGTTTTGGCTGAAAACTAGGTTAAAATATGTACACGGGAGTGCTTCTTATATATACAAGAAGTGGATTTTAAGAATTTACAAGGGTAAGTGGTCCATTTTATACATATATACATAGTGGATTTTGGTGTGATGTTAGTATTCCTCAAACTTTATTTGACACAAGCTTTTTTGCACGATTTTTGAAAACTATAGTCTAAAATAATTTTTACAAACATTTTTGCAAACATGTACACACATTTGAAATCATTTTGCAAAGGCTTTCAAAACAGTATATATAGATTTTTCAAATATTTTTGCAACCATTTTCAAACCATTTGCAAATCATTTTTCAAACATTTATTTCACACAAGGAAAATAAATTTTACAAACCACACATTTTTGCACAGGTTGAAAACATGTAACAAAATATTTTCAAAATAGCTTTCAATAAATGTTCACGAAGATTTTCAAACTATTTTTCAAATATTTTGCAAAAAATATTTTCACCTGATTTATTAATCAGTAAATACAAAAAGAATTTGAGGAACAAAACACCTTTTTATTAAGGATTTTTAATAAATTTTAAAGAATTTTTAAAGAATTATTAGCCATATTTATTAAGAAAATACGAAAGTACGAGTTATGGCTATAGTATATACGTAGTATATATGACCCCCCTATACTTAGCTTGAGCTATGTCCTCATAGATCGGAGAGAAAAGAGAAGACATAACTCGTACTAAGTATAGACAAGTCTAAAGAATAAAGAACTAATGAATGAATCAAATGAGAAGTTGACCGTCCCCCCTATACTTAGGATCAAATAATCCTAAGTATAACAGACTGTACACAACGCAGGGAGGGTCAAGGGTGGGAATGAACAGATCGTACTTAGATTGTCTCCCCCTATACTTAGGGTAAGATATCCCTAAGTATAGACAAGAAGAGGAGACAATGGAGAGGATCGAAATGAAAATGAAAGAAACTCGGGGTGCACACCCCCCTATACTTAGGACAAAGTACGTCCTAAATATAGAAATCTGTCTACAAGGGGCGACACCTTTTTGATAGATGAAGAAAATAGAAAAGGAAAAGAAGAAAATAAGAAAAGAAGAAAATAAATCAACAGATGAAAGAGTGATATGAACAGATGGATCTTGTACAGCGGAAGATGGACTTGATCACCATGTATGAGATGCAGATGATGTGAGTCAAAGGATACATCTCATACCAGAAGAATGGGGGCAACGTCAATGGTCGGCGGATCATGATCTAGATATAGCTTCAGGCGTTGACCATTGACGCGGAAGATAGAGGAAGATGACGGTTCGGATATGTCGATGCTGCCATTGTCATGTACCTTCCTGACCATATACGGACCTTTCCACTTGCTCTGCAACTTCCCTGGGAATAATTTCAGCCTGGAGTCAAACAACCATACTCTCTGATCTGGCTCAAACTGTTTATGGCTGATATGCGAATCATGCCATGTCTTCACTTTCTCTTTGTACTGTAGGCTGTTGGAATAGGCTGTATCTCTCAGTTCTTCCAGGGCTGCCAATTCAGCTCTTCTTTGGTCTCCTATTCTCTCGGGATCTAAAAGTAACTCAGTGACTGTCCAAAAAGATTTGTGCTTGATCTCCACTGGCAGATGGCACAGCTTGCCATAGACGAGACGAAAGGGAGATGTCCCCAATGGATTCTTGAAAGAAGTCCGATAAGCCCACAGGACCGAGTCCAAAAGCTGTGACCAATCCTTTCGGTCTGGGCGGACAACTTTCTGCAAGATTGTTTTTATCTCCCGATTCGAAACTTCGGCAAGACCATTAGTCTGAGGGTGATATGGAGTGGCAACCCGATGGTCAATGCCGAACTCGTCTGCAAGGGCCCTAACCTTGTCGTTGATGAAATGAGACCCCCTGTCTGAAATCAAGACTCTAGGTACCCTGAACCGTGAAATGATATTTTTCCTCAAGAACTTGCAAACGGTTTTAGCATCTGCAGCTCGGGCGGGGATGGCCTCAACCGATCGACTGACATAATCAACAACGAGCAGGATATGCTCGAATCCCTGACTCTTAGGAAATGAGCCCATGAAATCAATCCCCCATGCATTAAAAACCTCACAAAAGTGAATGGGTTGCATGGGCATCATGTCTCTCTGTCCGCAGGTTCCCATTTTCTGACAGTCAGTACATCTCTTCACGAACTCATCCGAATCCTTGAAGAGAGTAGACCACCATAGGCCGGATTGAAGCACCTTTTGTGCTGTTCTTTTTCCAGAATGATGTCCTCCTGCCTCAAGCTTGTGGCAGTATGTGAGGACGCTATGATGCTCTTCTTGAGGAATGCACCTCCTCCAGATACTGTCCCCTCCTTCATGATAAAGGACGGGATCCTCCCAATGGTAAAACTTGGCCTTCGCCAGGAAGGTCTCGAGTTTCTGCCTGGGCCAACCTTGTGGAACCGTCTTGGCAACAAGATAGTTCACAATGTCAGCGTACCACGGGAGCGAGGTGATAGCCAAGATCGCCTCATCTGGAAATGTCTCAGTAATAGGTGCGCTGGGCTCAGATTCCTCAAGATTCTCCAATCTGGAGAGATGATCCGCCACCACATTCTTGACTCCAGGCTTGTCCTTAATCTCAATATCAAATTCCTGGAGTAGAAGGATCCATCTGGTGAGACGTGCTTTGGCATCCTTCTTAGTCATTAAGTACCGGATGGCGGTGTGATCAGTGTAGATAGTCACTGTAGATCCGAGAATATACGATCGATACTTATCAAGAGCAAAGACTACGGCCAGCATCTCTTTCTCAGTCACAGTGTAATTCCGCTGAGCGGCATCCAAGGTCCGGCTGTCGTAGTGAATGGCAAACGGTAATCCATCCCTCCTCTGTCCAAGCACAGCCCCAACGGCAAAATCTGAAGCATCCGTCATGATCTCGAATGGGAGAGACCAATCGAGTGGCTGAAGGACAGGAGCTGAAACAACCATATTTTTGAGAGTTTCAAAAGATTCAAGACACTTATCATTGACAATAAACTCGGTGTCTTTTGTCAGCAAGTCAGTGAGCGGTCGGGCAATTCGACTGAAGTCCTGAATGAACCGTCGGTAGAAACCGACATGCCCCAGAAAAGACCGCAACTGACGCAAGTTGGACGGCGGATTGAGTTTTCTGATGATATCCACCTTGGCAGGATCGACCTCCATGCCCCTGTTGGAGACGATATGACCAAGGACCGTCCCCTGAGTCACCATAAAGTGGCTCTTCTCCCAAGATAAAACAAGGTTGACCTCTATGCAGCGTTGAAGCACACGGTCTAGGCAATCAAGACAAGCATCGAACCCGTCACCATAGACCGAGAAGTCATCCATGAAGACCTCTAAACAGTCACCCACTATGTCCGAGAAGATGGACAACATGCACCTTTGGAATGTCGCCGGAACGTTACATAGACCAAAGGGCATCCGTCTGAAAGCATACGTTCCAAACGGACAGGTGAATGTCGTTTTCTCCTGGTCTTCAGGCGCAATGGCCACCTGATTGTATCCAGAGTACCCATCAAGAAAACAATAATGACTCTTCCCGGCTAGCCGCTCGATAATCTGGTCAATGAAGGGTAGCGGGAAGTGATCCTTCTTGGTGGCCTCATTCAATCGTCTGTAGTCCACACAGACCCTCCAAGAAGTTGGTACTCTGGTAGCGATCTCCTCTCCAGACTCGTTGACAACTGTAGTGATACCCGTCTTCTTGGGTACCACATGTAGTGGACTAACCCATTTGGAGTCGGAGATGGGGTAGATAAAATCGACGCTCCACCACTTGGAAATTTCTTTCATGACTACGTCTCGAAGATTCGGGTTCAACCGTCGTTGGAACTCACGCGACGGTCTAGCGTCATCCTCAAGATAGATGTGGTGAGAGCACAGAGCCGGACTTATCCCCTGGAGATCAGCTATACTCCAACCTATCGCCTTGCGGTTTCTTTCAAGAACCTCCATCAGACGAGATTCTTGCTCTCCAGTCAAACCTGCTGAGATAATGACTGGGTGCATATCTGGCTCACCCGCAAGGAATCTGTACTTCAACGACTAAGGCAGAGGCTTCAGTTCTGGACAACTGGGAGGCGGCAGATCTGGCTTCTGATATGTCTGTGTGAAGGCGACCAGGTCTGCATGGGAGAACTCTCTCTCTGCATGAATTTCTGACGAACGGCGGCCTGCTGATTCATCAATAAACTGCACTGGCTCGCACTCTGTCATGGCTGTTGGCTGAGAAGGGATCAGACAAGGTAAATAATCATCAAAGTCATCCCAGTCAATGTCTGAATCCGAGGGATCAGAAGAAGATGAACAAGAATGAAAATCATCTGCACCACTCATCACAACGCTGTCAGCCTCGGGTATATTCTCATCCAGGGATGTGCTCTTCCGGCTCTCGACTTCCATGAGCTGTAGATACAGTGAATCTGTAGGTAAGGCAAGGGTCGGTGCTACAGGATCTATCCATTTGGATTCATCATCAGTCATCACAAAATCACACACCTGGTGGATGTCTAGCTCTTCCTCTGTCATCTGCGCTGCTTCACTGGACTGCTCTGAGCACTCTAACTTTCTGGCTCTGGTTTCCTCGATCGTCTCTATTTGTATGGTTTCACCCTCTACGCGAAAGCATACCTTCCCACTATCATGGTCGGTCACTGCCTTGGCTGTGGCCAAGAATGGACGTCCGAGAATGATGGGGGCATCAGTTACCGACTCAGGGATCTCCATGTCCAACACAACGAAGTTCACGGGGAATTTCAGGCCCTGAATGGTAACGACCACGTCTTTCAATAACCCCTTCGGCCTCTTAGTCGACCTATCAGCAAACTGAAGGACTGTCCTGCTCCTAAGAAGAGGACCAAACTCGAATCGGTCGAGTAAGGCTGCCGGAAGAAGGTAATTGAAGAGCCGCTGTCTAATAGAGTACGATCAAACTGCTGGTCCTGAATCTCGCATCTGACATAGGGAGCTCCTGTGTCTGGTCGCTTAGCTGGCAGCTTGTTCTGGATGGTACAGCAAGTAGAATGAGTGAGCACATGGATTTGATCTCTGTGATTCCTCCTCTTCCTGCGGATGGTGGTTTTCTCCTTCAGGTTCTTCTTGAAGAGGGGGATGTGCTCAAGTGCTTCTTGTAGAGTCAGCTGAATATGGAATCTGTCTATCATCTGATTGCCGAACTCTACCTGTTACTCTTTTTTGGGATTTTCTCTATTATTCCCCTTCGCTCGGCGGAGTGCCTCAGGGAAGGGGATGGTAGGGGCCTCCACAGCTGGAGGACTAGGAATAGGTCCCTGTGCCTGTGAAGGAGGAGAATCCATACAATAATCATCATTCACCACATATGGATCCGCAATTTGAACAGAAACCTTTCCTTTATTCATATTTTTGTTTTGCTTTTTGTTTCCACAATTCATAGGTACAAAATGTGGGAACATCACAGAGTGTGGCTCAACAAAAGTAGATGTGGTGGCCTCAACACCACCACTAGCACCGGTCTTCGCGGCATCAGCACCGCGCTCTGGTTCATCATCCAAAATGGTGGCTTCAGCACCACCGTCTGCATCTGGTCTCACGACGGCATCAGCACCGTCGTCTGGATCTCCATCATTGGTGGCATCAGCACCACCGTCTTCAACATCGTCATTAGCGGCATCAACACCGCTATTCTGCTCTTCTGGCGCTCCTGATCCTGCCTCTGGTTGTCGCTCAGAAGAGGCGCCGCCGGCTGGCATCCTACCGCTCCTAGTAGTCACAAAATCAGCATCATTCAAAGAATAAGACATATCATTCATATCATCACTAGGAGAAGTATCTTCTGTAAACTCTACCTGCTCAGACTTCCTTTTCAGATTGTTCGGGATAGGTTCAATCTGAGCGGGTATGGCGGCCTTGCCTTTTATTATGTCCCTCATCTCCTGCCGGAATTCATCCATTTCTTGCCTGAAAGATGCTCGTTATTCAGATAGCAAGCGGGCAAGATCATCGAGCGCTGGGTTCTCAAAGGTGGGACCCTGAGAACCGGATGGTTGTCCCTGCTGGAAATGGGGCTGCTGCTGCTGATGTTGCTGGTACGGATAATTCTGGGTCGGCTGGGCATAAGATTGCTGAGGCTGCTGTCGCTGCCTCCACTGCTGTCCCTGATAGGAGGGACAAGGACCACTCTGATATTGCTGTTGATGGGCATACTGGGGCTGCTGGTGTTGCTGCTGTGGCTGACTGTTCTGATGTCCTTGGGCAGGATTCTGCTGCTGGGAGGAGGAGCCACCGTTGCCCCAACGGAATCCGAGGTGATCACGACGAATCCCGGGCTGAGGATACCGGTCGTACCAAATCCCATTGACTTCCATCAATGGTTCCTGCTCAAAGGAGGGTGGAGGAAGAACGGCCAGTGGCTGCTCCGGCTGATAGACCACCATCTGAGTATCCGTAGATGGCGGCTGCGATGGATAGTACGGTAACAATGGAACCGGCTCTGCTTGGATATGGTTCACCTGACGGTACGAGGTAGAGGGCTGGTTGGCATTGCTACTGTTCGGATCAACACGTGATCTGGGAGGCTGTTGTGTCTGAGTTTGTGCCTCCTGGACGCACAAGATCTGCGTCTTCAGATCACTCATGGTCTTGGCAATTTGGTCCATCTGGGTCATGCCTTGCATCTGCTTCTTTTCGAGGATCTCGAGGCGGTCCAGCTTCTCACTAATGATGCCCATGTCGGCTGCGGCTGATTCGGCTTGGGCTGCGGCAGCTGACACTGTGTTGGGACCGGCATCGATGCGGGTGATCCTCTGAAATGATCCCGCTCCTTGCGGGGGCTTCTGCTGTGTATAGACTCGAGCTTGGACCATCACTGTGGAGTTTTCTGCCATGCTTTCGTAGATGACCCAGACGTCGTCTTCACCCTTGGAAAAATAAGATCCACCGCAAGAGGCGTTGACAAGCCCCTGCAGCTCCGGTGTCAGCCCACAGAAGAAACTCTGCACGAGATTGGGCTTGGAGATGTTATGATGTGGACACCGTTCGATGAGCTCTCTGAATCGATCCCATGCTTCATGGAATTGTTCATTTGGGATCATGACGAAGTTACTGATCATGGCTCTAGCTGCGTTGGTCCGGCTGAGAGGGTAGTACTTCTTCAGGTACACGGTCCGGAGCTCTGCCCATGTGTCGACGAATCGCCCAAGGTGTTTGAGCCAATATGCGACTCTGTCAACCAAAGAGAATGGAAAGGCGATCATCTTTATGATGTCCTCGGTCATCAACCGATCATGGATGGTGCTGCATATCATCTCGAATTCCTGGAGGTGGAGGTGTGGCTCTTCGGACGGCAACCCATGGAACTTGGGTAGAAGCTGGATAGTGTGGGGCCGAAACTCGAAATCTCCGTGAATGGGCGGGAGTCGGATCCAACGATGAGTGAGGGTCGCAGCTGGGTTGTGCAATTCCCTCATGATGGTCTGTGGTGGTCTCTCAGCGTCTGGATCGCCTCCTCCTGCATCAGGTCCTCCTCCACCTCCACCGCCACCGCCCCCAGGTCGGTTTTCTCTCATCTGCGCTATCTCTCTCATCAGATCACCCATGAAGGTACCCTGGTCACGGATCTGTCTCTGCATGGTCTCCAGGGATGCTAACAAGGAGTTGTTGATGGCCACCTGATCAATTATGAACAGAGGGTGATCATGGTCATCTGGGTGCTCGCCTCTGTCTGCCATCACTGGATTTTCTGAAAAAGCAAAAGAGGCCATCTCAGGTGCTGTTGAATGAGCTGAACTCTGTGATGCACTGAATTCTGAAACAATTGGACTGAGAGAAGGAGAATGAGAAGGGTGGTCGAGGGGGAACATGGTGGATGTGAACTCAAGCTCGGAGAGCGGACTCTCCGAGGTATTCCTAGATGAATGAGGAGGAGTGCTGGATAGCGGTGCCGACAGAGTCGGCCTAAGAGATCTCCGTCCCATCATCTTGATTATTTGGGAAGAGCAGGGAAAATGCAAGAGAAGAAGAAGAGGATTGAGATACAACAAAATTGCGCACAATTGTGCTGTGTTTTTGATCTTGACCTAAACAAATCTAGCAATCAAACACAAAGCAGGGGTAAGTTCACCAACTCAACACGTGAAGCCGTGAAGGTTCGGCTTTTATCTTGTCAATTTTATCTTGATTCAAGAAGTTATCTTTTCACGAGTCCTTAGAACGCTACGCCTAGAGGAGAGAGAGTACTGCCGGGAAAGTGTCCCCGTACTTGTCCTCCTCCTGTGTAACCTGTAACTTGCGCTTTTTGAGGTCCTTGTAACCCTTCCTGGATCCCTACTCAGCCAAAGAAATAGAGGGAGGAAGCCGATAGGCGAAACCGATACTTCGGACCTCGCTCGCAACGGAATCACCCGTGAGCGTACAAGGTCCTACTCGGACGCAACCGGTGAGACAGACACACCCGTGAAGGCGTGGCCTAAGCTCGGTACTTCGGACAAGGTCGGCGCTCACACAATAGTGAGTCACCAATGGCGACCAAGCCCTACTCGACTACGTACGATAGTAACGCCAATACTTCGGAAATCCATGCGATACACAAGGCAGCCACAAGTTGGGTTTTTGGCTCTAATCCTTACGAAGCGCTCACCTCACTTGGAAGGAGACCTTCCCATGCAACTTGAATACAAGTGAGGGTGTTACTCTCCCCAAGCAATGAATCCAATTATAGATTTTATTTTTGATCAAGTTTTCTTAGCAGTCCCTTTTTAAATTTTTTTGGTGTTATCGCTTCTTTTGAGTGAATTCAAACAAGCGCCTAACGGTTTTTGTATTTTCTTGATCCTACTTTGTTCCAAAAACAGAGGGAGAATAGAGTCGGAAAAGCCGTGCAAGTCGACACCAAGGTGGAAATCTCACCTTTGTGCCTAAATGATGCATGCAAAGTGAGAAGACTTACAGCGAATCCCAGCTTTCTCCATGCGGGATGCAAAGCAGAATTTGTAAACCTATGCTATATGGCGATATGCAAAACGGAAATCGTCCTAGAGTAGGTAACTGCTAGCGTGAAGAACCACGAGCTAACCACTAGCTCTCAATCCTAGTGTCCGGTCTAGGCTCACTCCTCCTCTGCTCAACACATTTGAGTTAGGAGAAAGCGCTTGTGTGGAGTGAGCTCGCGGCGCGCGGATCGATAACCAATGATCAACTACTTAATTAGTCTAAGTCCAACAATGAAATATAGGAGCATGCAAAGATAATTAGTGTGTTTGGACCTATTCTAATCGAATCAAGCAGGACCTACAATCTAAGGGCTCAATCCACAAAAGAAATGAAAAGGAAAACAAAATTGGAAAATGACAAGCGAGAAAACGCGATCAAAACTGCGGTGAGCCCCCGGGTGAACAAACACCCGAAAATTAGGCCCGGTAGTGTCCAAAAGTTCAAGTGTCCAATGTACATGTATTATTACAAATTAATAGGCCATTCTCTCACAAAAATAAAAAGCAACTAAACTACCACTCTCTCTCTCACTCCTCCTGCTCTCTCCTGCCGGCCTGGCTAAAGAAAGGCCGGCTCCGCTTCCCAAGGTTGCTTCGGGTCACCGAGGCGATCCGCCTTGCTCCGCGGTCCCTCGCAAGAAGACAAGAAAGGATGGTCATATAGCTCAATCAATAGATATATCAAAAGTGTACGAGAGATGAAATGAAGCTATGATAAACAACAAACACAAGCAAGCAAAATATGAGCTACTCGCTGTTGCTCCCCGGCAACGGCGCCATTTGATAAACGCAGAATCGAGTGCGGTTGTATCGACTCACAAGGCGAGTCAACAGTCGGTGTTTGGCCACACCAAATCCTGTATTTAATCAACAATTAACCCACACTAAAGATCAATAAATTAGAAATAATGTGGATCTAAAATTTATTTTTAACTCTGCACAAATGATGTAAAGGGCAAGTATGCAGAGAGTTCGAACACAGGGAGCAAACATGGTAATTCAAATACAAGTGTGTGTGTGAATGTGTGTAGTGTCTACACTAAGCAAGCAAACAATGAAATTTTTGTGGGTTTTTAATTTTTAATCTTTTTTTATTTTAATTAAATTTTTAATTTTGTATTTTGATTTTTTAATTTTCTGATTTTTATAATTTTATATTTTAGATATTTTTTTATTTCTTTTTCAATATTGGAATATAAAGACAAAGTAATAAAAGGCTAGATAAAGTATTTATAAAAATATGCAAAAATAACCAAAAATTCAGATATTAAATGTTTTTGATATTTTTAGGATTTTTTACTGTTTTTGTGATTTTTGGGGATTTTTCAAGGTGTTTTTGGTATTTTTAAATACTGAAATAAGAGAAAACAGTGAAAAAGTTGCTGGCTGGGGGTAAAACTGGAATAAAAAATAACAAACAGCAACCAAAAATTTTCAAACTAATTTTAAAATAAATAGGATAAATTCTAGAACCTATTTTTGGAGTTTTCTTTGATTTTATAGATTTTTTTGAAGTTTTTATGTGTTTTCTAATTTTTAGGGTTTTTCTTTTGAGATTTTTAGTGATTTTTGGACTGACACTAAAATATGGTAAAATAGACACTAGGGAATTTTTGTGGAATTTTTCGAGAGGTTTTAATATTTTTTTGGATTTTCTACGCTAGACAGTGAATAAAAAGCATGTTTTTGATTTTTAATAAATATAAAAATAAAATAAAATCAAAAATTAAAAATAGGGCATCAAAATATAAGCCAACAGGAGCTTAAGTTTAAAATTTGAGAATTTTTGGGCTTAAAATGATATCCTAATTAATTCATGCAAGCACACAAAAGATCACAGCCAAGCAAGGACTATATTGCAAATAAGCAGAACTACTGGGGGTTGTACGCAAATTTCACGCAAAATTAATACTGAATAAAATATCTTTTGGGCCAAAACGCAATCGCACAACTCGCAAGGGCTTCTTAGCAAAAAATCCTAAGTCACGCGCCTCTGCACGCGCCTGGCAGGGGTGTATACGCAAATATTCAAAAGCTCAGGGATGAACATGCAATTTCACCAAAAATATACAACGTGACAAAATACTTAATGGACTAAAAACTAAAACCCAAAACTACAAGGGCCTTGTCCGCAAAATGTCCACACGCACGTGCCACGCACGTGCGCTGGGCTGGCAAGGGTATAAGGGAACTGCAGGGGGTTTTTAGCAAAATTTACAAAATATTTAGACGGCAAATGACAGTTTATATCCTAATAATTAAATACAAAGAGTCGGCGGGGATTACTTGCAAAATTCCCCGCCAAGGGCGTGATCGGACGGTGGATCGCGATCCACTAATCCACGTGTCGGCTTCAGATGCGGCGATGACGCTTCGCGGATGGGCGGCTACGATCAGATCTTCGAGGATGATCAACGGTCGAGGCGCGGGAAGATCCGACGGTGGCTGCACGATCTGGGCTCGCTCCAAGATCCAACGGCTGCGGAGCGCTCTGGAAGAACAGCGAAGAACACCGGCGAGGGTGAACTTCGCCGCCCTCGATCGCGGTTCTCCGACGACGTCGAGGATTCAAAATGGACGTGGAGCGTCCTGGGGTCTTCGTCTACCTCCTGGAGTCGTCAAAAAGCCACGGTGGTAGCCGTGGTGCTCGCTGGGGGCTGGCGGAGCTGTGAGGCTTCGTTGGCTCCGGTGAGCTCAAAACTCGAGCTCCAGATGTCTTCACTTCAGCTTTGACCTGCAAAAATGGTCAAAGGGTCCAGGGCAAACTACCTGGACCCTTGGATGGTCGTGGGGACTCGTGGATCGAGATGGGGGTGCACGGCCGGAGATGCGCTCCGGCCAAAGTGCTTGATTTGGTGAGATGATCGATGGAACTTCAAGTTTTGTAGGGTTTTTCATGCTTAAGCTGACCGAAACAAAATGGCATAAATAAAAAGGCGGGGTGAACCCTCAATGGCCGGGGCCAGAGGGAAGAAGGATACCTCAACCGGCGTACTCGCGGGAGGTGGTGGAAGCACCTCCGACCTCGGCTGCCTTGGCTGATGGCTTCGCGGTGGAGCTGTCACCTCCAGGAAGCTCTGGAGATAGGATTAGGCGCGAGGGGTGGACCAGAGAGTGTTCAAAATTCAACCGCAAAGTCGGGGGCTTCTTTTATTTGGTTTGACCCTGAGTTGCAAGGGTCCAAAAACCAAGAAAAATCTTGCGCCACAGTGATGCTTAGCCCGATGTAATCGCATGGCGAGCAAGCTTGATGGTAGGTGGAGAGATTTGCAGAAGAAATCGAGGCAAACGGGTGAAAGATGCGACGCCCAAAAACCCTTGAAAATGGGGTCAAACCTGCTCTGACATTGCTACAGGAGTAGGACCAGGGAGTTGACCCGATGTCAACTCTCCTGGTCCCCTGGTTGGTCCACGTGGACCAACCAGGAAAAACTCCTAAAATAATTCTTTAAAAATAATAGATGACATTATTTGAATTAGATTATAAAATGAAAAGTGTGTAGAATTTTATAACGTATTTTATTCCGATTTTTAATAATTTTTATGAGATGCATTTTCACAAGTTGCTTTTATACCCCTATATAGGTATATTATTCTATGTATTTGACTATTTGATTTTTAATTTGTGATTTTAATTTTATTATTTTTATTTCTTATTTTATAAAATTATAAAATACTTTTATATACACAAATATATTTTTATTTTATTTTATTGATGTGGTTCGTACATTTAATAAAATATAAGTATAAAAAGTATAGGTATACATATAGGTAGGGTACCTATATATTTGATATATACAAGTATTTTTATTTGTATATCTTTACATTTTTATTCTAATTTTAATGCACATAATTATTATAAGTAATATTTACAATAAATAATGAATAAAGAATAAATTGAATATTTTAATCTGTACAAGTATACAAGGTGGGTCCAAAACTCAACTTTCAAACCGTAGCTCCGCCAAATGCGAAACCACCACCATTGGCTAGATTATTTTATTCTATATACAATTAAAGGTGAGTATGCTGCCTTTGGAGTTGTCAGTTGTGAGATACGGGTCTGGGAAGTTGGGATTCTGGATTCTTATTCAGACCATAACTTTTTATTTGTACATTTTTTTTTTGTGAAATCAATTTTGTAATTTTCTTCATAAAATTATCTACAACTTTCATGTACAAAGTTTCTTTATTTGATGTATAAAAAGTGGAACCAAAAATAGGTCCCAAAATGAATAAAGAATGAATAAAAACTATAGGTATTTTATCTGTATTTTGGACCTTATCTCCCCCTACTTTATTCCTTGTCGACCTATTCATCAAGATGCCTAGGTCTCGGGGTTTCGGGTCATAAAATATTTACAATATTTTATTCTTTTTCTTTTCTTTATTTATTCTATAATTTTGGCCTTAATTACAGTATTTTATACACTAATATGATGCACATGCATGAATGCTAAGATGATGATTTTAAGGTTATTTACAGGCATTTGCTAGGGTTTTTGATGCCAAAATGATAGAATAAAGATGATGAAATGTGGATTCATCACCCCTCTATTTTCTCTTCTCAACCCCTCTCTTTCTTCTACCAAAAAATCCACCAAAAAAATATTATTTTCGACGTCGCGAAAATTCAATCCGCATCACTCATCATGTTAGCAAGTTCATAACTAAGTTAAAAATTCCTATCGAGATATACACATTACATGTTGATAAGTAAATTTCCACAAATGGTGTAAAATGATAACAAACACCATTTAGCATTGTAAGGCACTTTTTGTAGAGTTGTTTTGTTCATAACATTACATGTTGATACACTAAAATTAGTTGTTCACCATTTAAATTAAGAAAAAAATAAGTTCAGTGAATAAAGAACAAAACAACTAATTTTTTAGCTGTTCAATAAAGGCACTTTTTGTAGAGTAATACTGTTAAAACCCTGACACCTACTCAAAAATATTTCTTAACGCGATTTATATGAAAATACAAGAAAACAATGTAAAAATAAGTTGCATTAGCTTATATAAAAAGAAGGAAAATAGTAAAAACTACAGGGAGGATTCATAAGAAATACATTTCTATAGATTTATTTAAATACCAATTAAATTAATCCTGTATTCTATATTTACATATATGAATATATCTATATAAAAAAATATTGGAAATATACAAAATAATTATTGGGAATATAATAAAATAACATTGGAACATATATGTATATTGTATTTATAAATAAACCTATCTACTTAGTAATAATAAAATTGGAAAATATTCAAGTGGAGAAAAAGATTTAGAATGTCATTTCACAACTTTTACTTAATATTTTTTTATTTTTTAATATTTCTATCATTTCATCATAGGTCTTTGATACATAGGTTTAGACAACCATTTCTTTCTTGAGCGTCAAAATACATGTGAATATATCCTTTGAGAGTCATTGTACATTCATCTTTTAATCCATGCAAAGATCATTTCAATCCATTTTGTGCTCTGATAAAAAAAATAAACTTCAAAGTTCGACCAAATTTTGTTCATTGGTTTTTTTGAGGAAACTTTATTCACCGGTCACAAGTTCTATTAGTTCGTATTTATATTCTTATAAAACTTGAGCAACACATCATGCCACTTAGAGAGCCGTTGGATCTGAGATCCATTGACCCTCACTTCGTCTTCCTCCTTGGGATATCAAGTGAGTCATTATTGGTCAACCCTTGTTTTCATGTCGACTTGCCATCGTTGGAGCTTGCTAGGGTCTCGAGCCTCTCTCAAACCTTGTTTTAGAATGCTCAGACCTTAGGTTTTGAGAGCCTTAAAATTGTCTATATGAATTGAGCTTCACTTTTGCTGGAAAACATCATCTAAGTTTCATTGTTCCACCATGAAGCTAAAGCTCCAACTCTCTTATAACAGATAATTGAGCTACTTCGAGCACAACACAAGGTATCTTTCTCTATTGTTTGCATTTTTACTAAAGATGACCAGGTGGAGCATCACCACCTTCTTCAAGCTCCACTAGGCGGAGATTGTCTTTTCAGTGAGTTAATCAGAGCATCAAAGTTCTGGAGCATTATTTAGTGTTATTGATTGACCACAACGAATCAATTCATTTCAGTTGCACACCAATCTATATCTCTTACTAAAGCTGGGTTTCTTCCCCAGCTTTAAACACGTGGCTACTTCTCCTGCGCTCTCTCCTCTTCCCACATATCCTCACTCCCGATCATGGCACGTGAATATGTTTGCATTTTACTAGATGTTTTCCACCCGATACCCCGTCAACCACGTGTCCCGCTATCTCTAGATTACTGGCCTTCTGAAAATCCCTTTTGCCTTCTATGTTCTTCGCCTTCTCCTACGAATAAACCCTTCCCTGCACTTCTCTGCTCCGCGCGATGCTAAAATGAGGGAGGCGAAGGCGTGATGCTACTGCTATTAATGCATGAGAAGCCATACGGTGGTCCGTCAAGATGTGCGGTTGCGAGAGTAGGCGGACAATGGTGTGGCTGCAAATGAAAAGAGATGGTGGTGTAGATTGCTGCTCCATAGTGCCTACGTAAGGGCTCGAGAACTGGTCTTGGCCAGCAGTTAAGTACAAAAAGGGAATGAAGTGGATGGGTTAGTCTCTTCGTGGAGATGGGGGATAAGAGATGCTCTCCAGCATCGCGTGCGTGTGGCCGGAGTTGTTTGGTTTTGAGGGATGAGCGAAGAAACAGAAATGCGTGGTGAGGTGATCTAAAATCAAAAAAAAAAAATCCCACCTCTCTTGACATGTGTCTACCACATGTCGATAAACCCTTCTTCGTCGAGTGGTCAGGGGGTGCTGCGCTATTACGCGAGAAGAGGACCGTCCAGATTGAGCACCTCCAGTTTGCCATGCCCCCATGCACAACTTCCTCCTTGGCTGCCTCCTGAAGCCGTTGGAGCCACCGTGGCCGTTGGGGAGGAAGGAGGCCTCGGAGGAGGTGCTGCCCTTTGCATAGAGGAGAGATGATTTCGTCTGTCTCTCTCTTCTCCTCTTCCCACCATCGTCGAGTCCCTGTTGTGGTGACAACAACGTCGGTCTCTTCAGGACCTCCACTATCATCTACCTTGCAAGAAGCCATCTTTCCCTATTTACCCAAGTAGGCTCAAGGTACACAAACACCTTCTCCTACTGTCTACTAATGCACGAAGGAAGTCATTCACTTCATTTAGTTGTGTGTTCATGCCAATTTCACTTTCATTCTGGTTGAATCACCTTCTCTAGCTAAATCCCTTTCTGTAACCTTCTCTTCGAAACGGAGTCAACGATCCGATATTGTCTCTCCTTCCGTCATCCTCGCAGCGAAGGACTTTTCCCATTTCTTTCCATTATTTCAAATCTGTTATCCACGTGTGCAGGAAGGTTTTGACTAAGTCCCTAAATTAGATTACTTAAATTCATTCAAGAGTGAAGTTCCCTAACCAATAGCAGTGAGTTGATTTAACTTTTAAACACACATATCATATCTAATTCAAAATACTTTTGTTTGGATATTTGGTTGATCAAGATACTTTTGATTCATCAGATCCTTCAAACGACAAGCATAGGAGCAAAAAATGACAGCCTGGCCGTGTTTTACTCTTCTCACATTTTCAATTATTATGAATTTTATCATATCATTATCACAGTAGATACCTGTGTGTTTAAGGAAGACAAAACAAAGCATAATATTGTATTGTGTTAAACATCATAACAAAGATTGGAGATGAAAAATTTGACGCATCTCAGAAAGTGCAGCTCAGTTGGTCAATGAAATTGGTCTACACCCAGCCAGCCATCTCTAGCCAAGTGCTTGCACCATAGATCATATAATATAATCGTGGTCTTCATGTTAAATCGGAGGCCTTTACATAATTGATATCACTTGAAAATCATGTTAAAACTCCAATATAGCTTTCAGCAACTTAGCATTAACTCCAAACAAACAAGACTAATACTAATAAATAGCAGGAAACTAGGATTTTATGATAAGGAACAATATCGTAGCTTGCAGAATGGCTACTCTTTTGCAAATACAAATTTATCTAAACATGTAATAATGCCTGAACTTCTGTAATGCCCTGCACATTTATGTTTGAGGTAGATCCTTTCATTTACAATGTAATGATAAATAGATTTGTGCTTGCCATGATTTAAGTTGAATGAGTTTGTCATCTTCATCGTAAAATGGATCACCAACTGATTGAAGCAAGATCTCAAAAAATAGTCCATCAGCAGCTCTAACGGGCACCTAAGAAAAATAACAAGCAAAAAATTTTAACAGAGTCTAAGAAGTAATTATTAAAGTGAAATTGAACAATCGTGTTTTTCTATGACCAAAACCAGACAATCAAACAAATCAAGATGTTCCAAACAACTAGATCGATATTATTTAAAAATGAGGAAAAACATGAATATAGGTCACAAACCATATACAATATAGATATCAAGAGTACAATATGCACAGAGATATAGGTCATAGTTTATTGTGCTTATAAGCACTAAAAGTTTTTTACTTATTGAAAGATATATTTATAGATTGATGTTGCAGAAGGCATTCAATGATACTATAAGTTAATAGCCAAAATATCGATTCTTGAAACTGAAAGATCAAGATCAAGCAAATGAGTATTGTATGTTGTAAGTTTCCTACAAAATTAGCGTGAATGCAGAAGTATATGGATAATAGCTCTTAACTATGAGGATGAACAAAAAATTCCATTGCCAGATAATGCTTGTGCTTTCTTTTGCTAAATTAAGGAGTTATATGTTTATAACTATATGGGGAATTGACGATGGCATTGGTTAGATCTTTTTTTTAAATGGAACTAATGTTTGCAGTTTTCATAGATATTGATAGGCAGAGAAATAAAAAAGACTAATTTTTAGTTTGCTGCAATATGACCAATTGACATGTGATAAGCGGGGCGTGACGTTTATGTAGTGATTGTTGCTCTAGACTTTGTTTTTGTCAATGAATGTAATCCCCAAATCTTCTCATACTCGAAGTAAGTGAAGAAGTTATTATCTTGATATTGATGACTTGCAATTATCAAAACAATGACGAATTCACCACCACAATAAAACCTACCATACCCATGTTAAAAGCATCGAGTGAGGTGTACTTTTGCATGTTTTCAATATTTCTGCTCCGGTTACAATTCAACCATCAGTGCTTGACCACCACGTGTTGGACCGTCGAACCACTTTCACAACATCAGTCGAGCACTGATGGTGCACACCATTGATCTTCGTCAAGTTGAATAGGAGATAAGGAGGCGAGGTCCTCTACCACTAATTATAGTCATCAGAGACCCTTGAGCTCAGCACATGTTCTCTGGAGCTTCTTAGCTTAATCCTCTATTACATTTGTATTTTTTATGCTCTACAGAAAAACTTATTACCGGGCAGAATATTGAGGAGATTTACCAATGATTACTTTTGATAATCATTTATTAGTACTATAATCATTTACCAGTAATATTTCATTTATTTTTAAAAAATATTTCAAAGCTTGCATCCAATCCGCTGCGGAGCACGGGCAAAAACACTAGTTCACCCTATTCTAGAGATTCACAACTCCATCCGCTCCATTCATGAAGGTGACCTCCATCCTCACTGTCTTGCGAAAGGAAATGAATAACTTGTTTATTCTGTGCCTTAGGGTTCTCTTTATATAGAGAGGAAATCCTACAGTCAAATGGAGGTTGCCCTATTGGGCTACATGTAGAAAAAGAGAAAAAGGCAATTGGCATATCGCATATTACTACAAGAGTCTAATTACTTTTGCACTCCCATTCAAGCTGTAGGTGTCTATCATGCTCAGCTGTGGATGAACACTTCTAGAAGGCTCCTCTTACGAGTGCTTTAGTGAATGCATCTGATGTTTGTTTTGTTGAGCTGACATGAGAGGTAGAAATGAAAACCTTCTGTTTCATGTCATGGTATAGTGATAATCCACCTTAATGTAATTGGTTGCTCATTGCACACATGATTGTTAGCAATGGAATAATATTGCCTGATTTTCAACAAAAGCTGCATAAGAAGATGTACTTTAAAGGTTAGGTTATTTAGAACTAACCTAACCCTCATCATCTCAGTGCTAACTTGAGCCATGACCTTGTAATAGATTCAACACTCAATCTGCCTACCATAGTATGCTTCTTGATTTTTCACGAGATAAAAGAGCTACCAATGAATAAATCAAAACTTGTGGTGGAATTTTTGTCTTTAAGACAAAGACATCATGCATAGTCTGCATCTGCACATCCTATTATCCCAATGGATATTCCTTTATCGAAGAGCAACCTTTTACCTAATAAGGACTTCAAGTACATGAGCATCATTGTGACGACATCCATGTGGTCATGTCGTGACTGCTCCATAATTGGTTGACTTTTCTTAGAACAAAAGAGATATCTAGTATGGTGATGGTCACGTAAAAAAACTTCCCAACGAGCTCCCTATACCCCATCTTGTCGACTTCTTTTGTGTCATCGTTAAATAGCTTCATACTGGAATCCTTATGAATAGTGGCAGGTATGCAATCTACCATCTTATTCTCTAGAATATCAATTGTGTACTTTCTTTGACACATTATAATCTTATGTGATTGTAGGGAAACTCTAGGTTAAGGATGTTTCATACCTCCTTATGGTCCTTGGTGAAAAAGTTGCTGGCTAAGGAATACTTTTGTCTCGTTAATGCGTTGCACGTCATCTCCTATAACAATGATGTCTCTACACACTCTAAAATGACAGAATACCTTTTGGTGTCATATGTACGAATACTGAGTGATATGTAGTCGATATGGTAAAGCCTTGTTGCTCTATCGGGTTAGGGAGCTTGTGGAACCATTCAGGTGGAACCATGCTCTTCGGATGTGCTTAAGACCATAAATAGCCTTAAGGAGCCTACATATTTTCTGACACCCTCCTCAGAAGCAAACCATGGTAGCTACCTCATATATACATTTTCCTACAATATAGGTCTCCATAAAGAAGCATTCTTGACATCTAGTTGAACAGTGATCAATCTTTGACGACCACAACAGAAAGGAGAACCCGAAAAGTAGAGTGTTGTGCCACATGAGAGAAGTTGTCCTGATAGTCCATCCCATATGTATGGGTGGTTCTTTTGCTGCTAATCGGGCTTAGTAGCGATCCACGCTTCCATCTACCTAATGCTTAATCTTGAAGACCCACTCGTAGCCAACCACAAAAGCCCCAATAGGGGCAGTGGCCAAGGTTCTGGTGTTGCTGAATTGCAATGCTGCCATCACTGTTGTAAAAGTCCCCCGACTGGCGCGACTAGTAGGTTCGACTAGTCTAGTCGATGGGGTGACCGACCGAGTATTAACTATTTTCGACTAGGCCGACTAATCGATCGATTTTTGCTTGGAGATACCATATTTTTTACTTCTTTTTAAAGAAAACTTATTATAATATGCTTAATAGTTTATTTAATTCAATTACTTTTTTTCTTTCATTATGATAATATAAAAAGTATACAAATATTTGGAAACATATAAGAATATACGTATAAAAAGGATTTCTATATTTAAAATAATTAAAAAATTCAAAACCGATTAAAGCACGACTAAATCCGATTAGTCGTTCGACTGCCGATTAATCCTTAGTTAGTATCCCAACCAACCGAGTACCGACTACCGATTTTTATAACCTTGGCTGCCATCTCCTATTCCATTGCTAGATGCCACTGGATATCTCGTAGTGCCTCCTGATATGTGCATGGGACAATAATAACTAACAATATAATATAAAGTTCTTGTAATCCTCTCAGAGATGATCAAGGGAGACATGACCAGAGAGAGATTATGGAGCACATGTGCGTCGGTGTTCTTGAAGTGCAATGGGTTGAGTAAGATCCTCAGAGGGATTGTAAAGCCCATCCCGCTGAACTGGATCGGTTGCATCATCCGCAATACATTACTCTGCTGTACAAAAACATCAACTGTGACATCAAAAGAAATCAAGTGTTCAATATTTACTTGTTGTGTGGTGGATGACGAGGAAGGTACATGAGCAGGAGGTCTAGTAACTCTAGGTCTCTGCATGTACATATATGGTAATGTCTCCACTAAGTTAGGTGGTGATAGAGTAGGATGTGGAAGTGACAGGTAAACATCCGTGTTAAACACAAAGGAAGTCATCCTGCTGCCTATGGGAGAAAAATATTTACAAGCTCAAAGAAGGTGATGTTATCGATCACATAGTACTTTCATCGGATATGATTAAAGCATCAATACCCCTTTTTGGGTCTGAGAATAGCTCACCAAATAACTTGTCTCGATGGGGAGTCAAATGATCAATAAAAGCAACACAACCGAAGATGCAATCTTCTAACATGGAAGATGGCATGTAGTTAGTTATATAGCAGACAATGAAGATACTGTCTCCCCAATAGGACCGAGGAGCATGACTCTGTATCAGGAGAGTTCTACCGATACCTAAATAGTGCCCGTGTTTGCTTTCAACAACACAATTATGTTGAGAGGTATATGCACATGAGGTTTGATGTAGAATCCCATGAGACTTGAAAAATAGAGATAAGTGGCCATTGCAAAGCTTTAGTGCATTATCAGAATACACATATTTGCCATAGCATAAAAAAGATTCTTTGTTTCAATGATAAAATTTTGCATAAAATCAACCTCAGATTTATGTTTCATTTGAAAAATCAAAAATAATTTAGAGAAACCATCTACGCTACAAGATAAAACAGTGCCTATGATTGTCAGGAACACGACTAGGACCCCATATGTCAAAATGAACTAATTTAAATAAGGAACTATTGCTGCAACTATGCCGATAGGGAAAGCTATTACGATGATGCTTCTCAAGTTGGCAAGCCTCACATAGAGATGTGAGGAAGGACCATGCACAACTTTGAAGGGGTAAACGACTAAATCGAAGATTCCATAAGTAGGATGAAACAAGTCCAGTAGAGATAGATGATATGCATACATAAAGAGACTGGACCAATTTATAGAGGCCCTCTTGCTTACGACCATATCTAACCACCCTACCTGCAAGCATTTCCTGAAACACAAGAGAAGATGAATAAAAAATGGCACGACACTTGAGTTCCTTAGTAATCTGATAATAAAAAAGTAAATTCATATAAACATCAGGAGCATGTAAGATATTTCGCAGACGCATGGGGGGCATCGAGTAGATATCCCACTGTCTCGTGATAGGAGAATGTCTCCCATCCACATTGATGTCAGAGTCACTATGATGAATCATGTTGTAGGAAGCAAATTGGTCTCTGTTGCCAAAGAGATGATGAGAACCTCTTGAACCTGTTATCCATTCGTTGAAGTCTGTGTTGTGACAGGTAGTAATAGCATGATTGATACTTAAGGTAGTGGCATAAGTAGCAATTGTAGCATTGCCAGCCAATAATGGAGGAGAAGGACTAGTCGTAACAGTTGTAGGTCCCATGATCTCCCTCTGACGGGAGACGAGATCTTCATACTTCTGGTCGGAGGTGCCTTGATAGTCTTTGAGTACTTAACATCATGAGCAGAATGAGGACGACCATGCTTCTGATAGCACGTATCATCATAGTACCCTAAGCGATTACAATAAGTGCAATGCAGACGAGGGTGACCACTTCCTCTATCACAAACACATGTGTGAAGACGATCGTATGCTTCCTCCATAGGTGAAATTGAGGCAGTGGATAGAAGCCGATTGTGTACGACATCATGGATTAGATAAAAATCAGTGAGGAAGACACCAACCATCATGGCAATTCTGTATGCGAGTTGCTGCTCATAATAGCATTCAAGGGCATGCAACTGTGCAATTTATCTAATATGCCCCTCAGACTGGAGTAGAAGGTTCGGAGCGAGCAACCATCTTGTTTGGTCATGTATATGTCATGTTGAAGTTGAAAAGTATTTGTTTTATTTTTCACACTAGAGTATGTTATTGCAAGGATGTTCCCCATGGACTTCGTAGTGTGCTGATGCATGATCTCATTGCTATCTTTATTGTTAGAGTGCATGATAGCTACAATCGTGTATGCATTATCCTACTTCCATGTTGCATTGGCACCAATCTTGTCAGCCAGTTCTAGTTCCGTCCTTATGCAATCTTTATTGTGGCTATCCATTATACTCATGAATTACGTCACCCACAACTGGTAGTTCGTCCCATCCAACTTGACAATGGGACATGTGCTCTTGATAGCCCCAAGAGACAAAATAACAACCTTGCTTTCTGCCACGATGAACGAACGAGGCATGAGAAGGATAAGATCGGGATATGAATTGAGATGTGTCCACTATGGCATAGAAGGGGGGTTGTGTGTGTAGATCAAAATACACAGCCTTCCCATTACCCTTGTAGATGCTCCAGGGCATACAAATCGGATTTATATGCGTGGGATTCTATACCGGGTCGATCCAAAAACCCTTGAGCGCACTTATTTGTTGTTGGACAGACCTCTCGCAACCCCACGAAAGCCCACATGGTCGAGGGTAAGCGTCTGTGTAGGTGCGAGGGATTGTGGGCGTCGTTCAAACAAGTGGCGATGCCCGCTAGACATTGGGCGACTGCGGTGGCGAGGTTGGGGTGCCTCGCTGGGTGGTTGTGGCACCATTGGAGATGTCACTATGCAATGACACAAGCTGCTGGCGACACTGTTTGGAGGTGGTGGGTGCAAACCTTGAGGGAGAGAGAGGGCAGGCGGTGGGATGACCGAGCTCTAGTTCAAGACCACTGCTCTGATACCATATAGAAGTAAATGAATAATTTGTTTATTCTGAGCCCTATGGTTCTCCTTATACATAGAGGAAACCCTAGAGCCAAATGGAGGTTGCCCTATTGGGCTACATATGGAAAAAGAAAATCACATGTGGCATATCACATATTAGTACAAGAGTCTAGTTACTATACTACTTCGCAATAGCCTATGATGTTAGTGCTTTTCAAACCCAAATGATTTTGATCAAAATTGAAGGCGGAGGAAGTTCCACCTGGAATTCACCACTAAAAGTTCGCGATAGCATCGCATTGCATGACAAATCAAGCAAAACTCTAACTGCTTACATGGGAATATTTGCATATATACCTAGGCTTGGTTTTTCATTTTTTATTTGGGTAAATTACAAAAAGCATCAATTATGTGACGATTCCCAATTAAGGGCCTCATCTTTCAAATGTAACGAAGAGGGTGTGAACTTTTAAATTTGGGTTATTAAGGCCAACATAAAGGGGCCGTGGAAGCTTACTGAGGCCTGTATCTGAGACAAAAAATAGATTAGGCCCTTCTTTCTTACATTTGAAAGATAGTGCCCTTATTGGGAATCATCGCATAGTTGAAGCCCTTTTTGTAACTTACCATTTCAATTTCTTCAGTTTAAACATTTTTGTATTTTATTTTCACAATAAAACTGCAGACACTTCATTTTGTTTTCTAGAATTTATATAATGAATAACTTGCTTATCTTTATTTTTAAAATATTCTAGGCTGTGGAACGTGTGTAATGAATTCATGGAATTTTTGTGCTTACATATTAATCGTAGCTCTACGTTATGCAAAGTAAAATCTATTGAAATGAGCTTGTTTCTGCACATCAAAAAACAATTGAGCATTTGTTTGTTGAGGTATTATTAAGCACCTGTTAAGGATTTTTAGGAAGTAAGGATTACCTAATGCAGCTATTATCTTAATGCGCAATTCAGTTTTTAATTGAATTTTATGAATTATTTTATATTTTAAGAGTTTAAATTTGTGTAATCTTGCATGATGTGCTTATAAACATCATAAAAAATTCGTAATTATTCAGAAAATCTTAGAAAAATATGTCTTATGTGTTTGCTGCGTAGTTTTGACTACTGTTTTTTATTAAGATCATTACTGCTTGAATTAGATTTGATTTTCTAAGAGTTTCACTCCATAAATAATAATATTTAATTTGAAAATGTAAGCAAAAATACAGTAAATAGTAAACCTCCATATTATGGATTTATTTGGATTTTTAATGATTTTTTATCAATTAATGTTGACGTTGTTGGATAATATGGCCACATTATTATAATTATTTATTTCCCTCTTTTATTCCTTTATTGGTCTATATTTCTATTTGTAACCCTTCGGGGTCTCTTATGTAATTACCATCGTTTGGGCTCTAGGGCTTTACGTTATATAAGAAACCACATATTCAATAAGTTCATTCCATTGCATTCTCTCTTTTCTTCCACATGGTATCAGAACAATGATCCTAGACCGAAGTTTGTATCCTAGAAAACATTCTGCTACCGCAAGCCCTCCGCGCAACTGCGATATCGCTTATGTGCTTTGCCTTTGCCTATGCGCAGTCTCTGTGCCCTTCCATAGCTTCGCCTGTGCATAGGCCATTGCCACTGCTTGTGCGCACCCTTCTACGGCACTGCCTGCGTACCCCCCGTGCACCACCACGCAACACCACACCCCAACGCGATGCTCCCCTTCCGTGTGACATTGCGTGCCCCTAGTACATCACGCAACCGCACGGTCCTCTTGCCTTGTGCGAATCCATCGCAATCTAGCCAAAGCCCTAAATGTCGGTTTCGATCACCATTTCGGTGACTGGTCGAAACGGAATTTCGGTCGAACTTCGACCAAAATTTCGGTCATTTCGGTTATTTTTTGTACTAGGGTCCCCATATTTCGGTCATTTCGATCGAATTTCGATTTCGACTGGATATCGATATTCAACATAAATTCGACCGAATTTCGCTGAAATTTGAGGCCATGAATCTAGCGTTGCTGCCCGAACTGCTCTTTGGATGAGTGATTAGACGATTTCAACACTTATTTGATTTCTTTCTAATCATGATGGCCATGACTCCCACTGAGACAAACCCATATTTTTCACATTTTTTATGATGGTTCATGGGACTTCTATCAAACTCAAGGACGTATAAAACTTCATGCTCTAATCTCAAGCCTTTAAGGTGTTCATTAACCGTTAGAGGAAAATATCCATCATGAAGAAGGAACCTCTACAAGAGACAGACAAAAAATGTGATTCCTGGCTTGAGGACAACTATTACGTCATGACATGGATGACCAATAACGTTGAGTCCTTGTTACGACAAATCTCCTGTACAAGGGCATCACATGTGGGACGAACTGGCACAGAAAAGTCACGATAGACCGACATCTATATGCGGATTTTATCCACTTCTTAGGGAAAGTCAACCCTCGTGGAATACTATTGACATTTCAATAGGTTTTACGAGGAACTTGCATTTTTCAACCAACGTATTGTACCAAACATGTGGCAGAAAAATTTAAGTGGTAATTATTGAGATTTCTTCTGTGAAAACTTGAGCGGTTGAGTACTAGAGCATTGTTGTTGTAGCCGATCTCCCTTCTGTTTTTTATTGGCTGAGAGCTATTAGGCTAGATTGCTAAGATGCTTGATCTGCCTCATGCATCCTGATTGGTTGATAGTTGGACTAGATTGCCGAGATGCTAGATCTGCCTCCTGCCTCCTGATTGGCTGAGAGATGTTGGGCTGAATTGCTGAGATGCATGATCTGCCTCCTGCATCCTGATTGACTGAGAGTTAATGATGGGGATTGCTGAATATAATTGGTATTCTTTTGTTGCAGTATAAAAAGGACCCTGAGGCACCACATATTGTATCCCAAATCATTCTAGAAATAATAGAGAGCGAGAGAGAGTCTAGTGTAAGCAAGTGGGGTAAACATATTACAGAATCATTATAAATCATCATCTTGTGAGATTGTGCATGCTTTCTTCTCTGATCGTGATTCTATAAGTGTAGTGCTTGATCGGATCCATCTCCAATAACTGATATTAAAGTTGTGGTTCATAGTTCAACCTCTACATAGATGATGAAAGAATCTAAGATCAACATCGAGAAGTTTAATGGATCGAAGTTCGTGTTTTAGAAGATGTAGATCGAGATGTTCAGTACCAAAAGGATCTTTACCTTCTAATCGAAGGGAAGAAGCCCGAAGCCACTGAGGATAAGGAGTAGAAGGTCCTAAACCAAAAGGCTCTAGGAACGATAAGGCTTAGGCTTGCTCTTTCTGTGGCTTCGAATATTGTAAAGGAGGTGACGGCGACAAATCTTTTCAAAGCCCTTGAAAAGATGTATGAGAAGCCATCCACATCAGATAAGGTACATTTGATGAAAAAGCTTTTCAATCTAAAGATGAATGAGAACTCTGTGGTAGCTTCACACTTGAATGATTTGAACAGTATCATCAACCAATTGGAGTCTGTGAAGATCGTGTTCTATGATAAGGTAAAAGTCCTTCTACTTCTTTCTAGTTTACCTAATAGTTAGAATGCATTGGTTGTGGTGAATAACAACTCCTCTGGTTCTGTGAAATTGAAGTTGGAGGATGTTATTGGTCTTTTTCTTGGAGAAGAGGCACAGTGAACGATGTGTGGAGAACACTTGTTAGGTTCTGCCTTAAAGAAAGAAGGAAGATGCATGAAGAGCTACATTTCCATGGGAAATTCACTAAGAGAAAGATCCAAATCCGAAGATCCGAAGTCCATGGCTTGCTGGAATTGCAATCAAAAGGGGTGTTATAAGACATAATTCAAGGTTCCAAGAAAGAAAGAAAATGGCAAAGGTAAGGATAATCTTACCGAAGATGATATCGGAACCTTAATATGTGTTACAGATGCTCGAAGTGAGTCCTGGATTGTGGATTCGGGTGCTTCATTTCATACCACCCCACAAAAGGACATCCTCCAAAATTGTGTGAAAGGTGATTTTGAAAAGGCGTACCTAGGAGATGATGAACACTTGAGGAGAAAAAAGAATGAATTGATTGACAATGAGGCCCTACGGTTCTCTTATATAAGAGGAGAATCTTGTTTGGGTAAATTACATAATAGAGATGGAAAGAAAAGAGAATACATAAAAATATGAAAATATAATAATATCTCAACACTCTGCCTTAAGATAGAGCATAAATATTAATCGTGCTCAGCTTGGAACATCATTGGAATGGCTCTCTGGCTAGGGTGTTGGTTAACATATCTGCTCACTGTTCCCTTGAGCTGACATGAGATGTGGAGATAAAGCCCTTCTAAATCGTGTCACAAGTATAGTGACATTCAACCTCGATATGTTTGGTCCTCTCATGGAATTCAGGGTTGTTAGCAATGAAAAGAGCAGCCTGGTTGTTGCGTTGGATATGCATGGGAAGAGGCACATCAATAGCTAGGTCAGCTAGAACGGATCTGACCTACATCATCTCCGTACTCCCTTATGCCATGACTCCATACTTTGACTTTACACTTGATCTGGCAATCCCCGTCTACTTCTTGCTCTGACACTAAGGAGCTCCCTATGACCACTGCAAAGCAAGCGATGTTCCGTTATTAATAAAAGTCCAATATCGAGAGAGGTCTTCGGATACCTCATAATCATATGGACTGCATCCTTATGTGCCTATCTAAGTTGCTCCATGAACTGGCTCACGCTACTCACTGCAAAGGATATGTTCGGCTTGGTGATGGTTACATATAGGAGCTTCCCAACGAACTTCTTGTACCTCCTTTTGTCTACCTCCTCTATATAATCATCATATAACTTCATGTTCGGGTTTGTGGAAGTAGTGGCAACCCTTCAATCTACCATGTTTGTCTCAGAGAGAAGATCTGTAACATACATCCTCTAAGTCATAATAAGACCCCATTGATTCCTGGCAAACTCAAGTCCAATGAAGTAACATAAGTTGCCAAGATCTTTGGTTACAAACTGTTGACCAAGGAAATCTTTAGCTGTACGAATGCTCTGCACATCATCTCCTGTAACAATGATATCATCAACGTAGAACGGTATAGTAATTGTGCTATCTAAGTCCTCTGAACAAAAAAGAGAGTGATATACGGTCGATCTCATGAACCCCTGTTGCTCTATCTAGTTCCAGAGCTTCTGAAGTCATGCTCGGGGACTCTTCTTGAGGCCATAGATAGTCGTATGAAGTCTACACACCGAATGAGACTCCTCAACAACGAACCTTGACGGCTGCTGCACGTAGACTTCCTTCTGCATGTCATCATGAAGAAACATATTCTTCACATCAAGCTGATATAGGGGCTAGTTCCGTGTCACTGCAAAAGAGATATGGATTCACAATATAGAATGTCGAACCACATGAGAAAGCATCCTGATAGTCCACCCCATATGTCTGAGTAAACCCATGAGTCACAAGCCTTGCCTTGTAGCGATCCATGCTGCCATCTGATTGGTGATTCATTATTAACACCCACTTGTATCTCACGACAGATGCTCTTGTAGGAGCTGTAATAATGCTCCACATGCCACGTGATTGTAACATGGTTGCGTCCTCTTCCATGGTAAGATGCCATTGACTGTCCTACATCGCCTCTTGGTATGTCCATAGTATCATCACTGCTGATAGTCCCACGACAAACCTCCTGAAATCCTTTGAGAGACGTCCCAAAGAGATATGAGCTGTAAGAGGATAAGTAGCAGACGTATATCTCTGCTACTGCAGAGCAACAGACACTTCAAGATCACCTGTCTCCTCCTCAACCTGTAAACTAGCCTCCTGAGATGGCACTTGCTCATCATGTAAAATAGCCTACTGCATGGACAAATAACTAGTGCCATCAGTAGAAACAATGTGCTCAGAACATACATGAGGCGTGCGAGTTGATGGGGAAGGCTCATGAACATGGAGAACCATGGGAGGCATGCGGACACAGACTTCATTATAAAAGTCGGTTGACTAGTCGAGTCGGGGGAGGGGGGGTATCCGACTCGACTAGGTCAAATCGGCCTATAATCAGTCTGACCCAGTTAAACAAGCGATTACTCGTCCGACTAGTCGGTCGACTTTTGCATTGAGATTTCAGATATGGGTTTAGGCCTAAACCGTAAACCCGATTACCCGGTTAGAATTGGATGGGATTTAGGGCTTACTATTAGACGATAGCCCCAACACCCCCATTCGAACCCTCTCCCCCCGACCACCCTGCGCATGCCTCTCCCTCAACCTGCACCGCTCCGCCGCCTTTGTGTCATCGGCGACGAGGCGACATCTCCTTTTGGTGTCGGTTCACCGCCGACCCTTCCTCTGTGTTCTCCGACCTCCGACGACTTAGTTAAGATTTTTTTCTTGCTTGGTTTAATACTTTAATGCTTGATCTTAGATGTTATTGCTTAGGTTTTCTCTATTAATTTGCATTTTGGTTAGTTTGTTAGATTATTTTAGGAGTAAGAACTTATTTTTTCATGATGAAGGCATAATGACGATCTGTTGACCTTGTTTTGGGGTATAAAATAAAAGCGAAGCAATGAAGGCATAGCAGCGATCTTTTGATTGGAATATAATTACTAGCCATACCCTTGACCCTTTCGCATGAGTATTATCAATTTCCTTATGTTAATAATTATCATGAGCAAATATAATACTTAAGATAAGGTACTTAAGGTTACATACTAATAAGTATAATTCACAAATAAAAAAAATATAAAAACAAAAAAACACTAAAAATGTTGAATAAACATTATATGAAAATTTTGAGTACTTATGTACTTTAAATTATAGTTTTCCGTCTAGATATAAAATATCAACTAATTAATACACTATCTTGGATAATTTTACTTAAAACTTTGTGATTAAATTTCATAAAAATATTCAAATAAAAAATATAAAAAGAAATAGGGATTTTTACGTGGCAGACCCTATATTCTTTGTCAATTACGTCCATGACCTTTGAAACAACCTAATTCCTTCCTCGACCCTGTAAACTTGCTAACCCTTACCCTACGGACCATGTGGTTAACTCTCACCCATTTACTCGTTCAAACCACCCGAATTCCATGATGTTCTTTTACATTATACACATTTTGTTTATCAAATTTATATTGAGTGCCACTCCGCCTCACCCTCCTCATCTCCCTTTCCCCACCAGCACCCACCCACCTCCTCGACATCCGCTACCCTTGCCCTCCTCCTACAGGTCTGCCGCCGTCGCCCTCCTCCTCTCTGCCACCTCCGCTCTGTCCTTCCCTCCACTCTCTAAGTCCTCGACCTCTCCTCCAACTCCTGTGCCGACGAGATCCTCCTCACCGAGACTTCTTCGAGGCCGAGGTCAACGTCGAGCCGCACCACTTCCTGGATCGATGCTTCCTCTGCAAGAAGCACCTCGGAGGAGCCCTCCGCCTCGAGCGTCTCGAGCCCTCCGCCCCAAGCGCACCACACGTATGGCCCTCGTGGGTGGGAATCACACCGCCGTCAGGTTCTATACCCGCTAACTACCCGCAACTGTACCCTTCCCCTCCCCTCCCCCCCAACATTCCTTCCAAAAGCCTTCTTCATATTTGTCTCCATATCCCCCTTTTCGATCTGTTCTTCTCCTCCGTATCTTGTCAGAATGATAATGAGGACGCAGACGAAGCAAAGGCGCTTCAGCGGCATAAGCGGAGGCATCTGACTCGTCGGTGCTGACGGTTGCGAGCAACACCTCGTGATCAAGCTCTCGCGCTGTTGCGTCCTTTGCCTCGCAACGAGGTCCTTCCTCCTCGCCATCGCCATTATCTCTCTACCGTGGCTCCTCAACAATTCCCCAAATCCAATTTCTCCTCCGATTCCCGCAACGATATCACGTTTCTCCCTTTGCTTCTCCACGATCTCAAGCAGCACGACATTTTCCACCCGAGTACGGGCCGCTCCGCTCTCTTCCTTGGAAGCCACACCGGCAGGATTCCAGAGGCAAAGAAAACAGTGCTGAGTGGGCTGGAGGACGTGCTGCTCGAGCTGCCTTGGCGGGAAAGAATCCACGGAAGATGCGGTACTTGCCAGACCTCCTGTGGGACACGCTGGAACGGTACCCACGTCGTGTGTTCATCGACGTCGGCTGTGGGGATGACGTGGAGGGCTGGTTCGAGAAGCAATACCCGAGGAGGAACAGGCAGTTCGAGATCATAAGGTTGGAGATGGAGGAGGCGAAGGAGGTGGAGGGGGATGAGATGAGAAGATGGCTGAGGGGAAACGTGAGGGAGGAGGACTACGTAGTGATGAAAGCAGAGGCGGAGGCAGTGGAGGGGCTCGTGATGAAGGCAGAGGCAGAGGCAGAGCCTGAGCGCCCAGCCGGTAATCTCCTCTCCGGCCTATGGAAAGAACATGGGGGTGGAATATCTATCGTTGGATTTCCATTGGTTAGATTAACTCAAGACTAACCCAAACAATTGACTCAAATAAAGTTAAAACTGACGGCATGGTCTGTGGGGTGAGATGGAGCAAGTTTACAAGGTCGAGGGGGGAATTAGGTTGTTTCAAAGGTCGTGGAGGTAATTGACAAAGATTATAGGGTCCGTCGGGTAACATTCCCAAAGAAATATAATATAACAAACATATATGCATATACGAAATGTTCTTAAATACTATTCTAAATATATACTTATATAGCTTAGAGTGTGCACACATGTACATGCACGTGCATACACCTACACGCTCCCACACCCACACCCACATATTCTTGCTGATTTGCATGTTGGTTTAACTTATATAAGGCTAGAACTGTGTTTATTACGCCCTAAATGTTCGTTAATTTAGATACTTGTTGATTTGCATGATGGTTAGATAACTTAGGTTATTTACCTTTTGTAGTTGTTGAGTAGTTTTTGTTAATTAATTTGTAACTTTAACTTGTGATTTTGTTTGTTGATCACTAACTTTAATTTGTAATTTCAACTTAGGAATTTTACCTTAACTTGCTTCATTTTTTCTTCGCTTGCTATAATTTTTGAGCTCTTAAAAATATTAAAACTGCTAAATATATGAATATAAATGAGAATATATGGTATAAAAATTGATTTATATATTTAAAATAATTAAAAAAAATTCAAAACCAACTAATGCCTGACTAAATCCGAGTACTCTCCCGACTATCGATTAATCCTTAGTCAGTGACCCTGCCGACCGAGTACCGACTGCCAACTTCTGCAACCTTGAACGTAGAAACATGGAAACAACTGAGCCAAGGTACTAGGCGGTTGTGGTGGAGGAGCCACATGAACAAGTGGTGGTGGTGGAGGTGGTAAGGTTGATGGAGGTGTTGGTGGGACTGCGGTGATGGTGCCATAGGAGGTACACATAGTTTCTCTCCAGAGTCGTGTGGAGTCAACTTGTCGTCGTCGGTAGGAGAGAAATACATGACAGAATAAAAAAAGGAGACATCAACACTGACGTAGAACTTCCATCCAACAAGAGTGAATCAACAGTACCATTCTGGATATAAGAGTAGCCTACAAAGACACACTTGACAACTCTAGGGGAGAGCTTGTCATGACCAGGAGTCTTGTTGCGCAAATGCCACAACCAAAAACACGAGGTTTAAGGGAGAACATGTCCTTCTTGGGAAATGCAATCGAGAAAGGAACCTTCTCTCTTAAAATAGAGGACGTTATACGGTTCACCAAGTAACATGAAATGAGAACCACATCACCTTAGAAAAAGTGTGGAGCACGGCTCTGAATCAGAAGGGTCCTGGTCATATCGAGTAAGTGATTGGTGTTTACGTTCAACAACACTGTTCTGCTGAGAAATGTTAACACACGAGGTCTGGAGTATGATGCCGAGAGACTTGAAAAACTCACAAAAGCTGTAGTATGCAGAACTCTAGGACATCGTTAGAGCATGCAAACTTAATAGGAGAGAAATTATTCTTTATTTCAATAATAAAAGATTTAATGCCAAATACAACCTTAGATTTTTTTTAAAAGAAAAACCCAAGATAGTCTAGAAATCCTTGACCACGTGGTCCTCAGCCACGAAACTGTGAACTACCCCCTTTGCCATGAGAAACTGCCATAGCAGAGGGAGTTTGAGCCACAATAATAGATGAAGTAGTGATCATGCTCAGCCTCTTGTAGACCTCCTCCATTGGAGGTATCGTCTCTCCAGTAAGTAGTTGAGTATGTGCTGCATCGTACTCAGAGTCAAGAGGTGACAGAAAAACTCCTGTCATAGGGAATTCCGATATGCTTGCTGCTGCTCAGTGCTGATAGTAATAGGCATGAAACTATGCAGGCGCTCAAACATGCCTCTAAGATGCGAGAAGTGTGAATGAAGAGGTCGACCATTCTGCTTGGTTAAAAAAATATCATACTGCAACTTTAAAATCTTGCTCTCATTCTTTGCATGCCCATATGTGTCTGCTAAGATGCCCCACGTAGCCTTTGTTGTGGGTTTATTGACAATATCATTGGCAATCTCCGTGGTGAGTGTCATGGATAGCCAAATGCGAGCATAGGCATCGTCTTGCTTCCAAGAAGCATTAGCTCCAGTTTTGTCCGTCGACTCTGAATCTGTCAGAATGTGCTCCTTGTTATGGCACTGCATAAGGGTGCAAAACTGCATGGACCACAACTCGTATTTGGTCCCATCCATCTTCACGATGGGAGCCGAGCCCTTGAAGACATCGTACGATGAAAAAACATCACCCTTCTTCTCTGACATGGTAACAAGAACGTTGATATCCGGAACAAAACTGAGTGGTAGACTGCTTTGAGTGAGTCTACACTGTCATATGGAGGATTGGTTGTATCTTTAGACTCATACAACCATCCTCATCACTTATTGTTGTAGTCTAGAGTCGGAAGACGTGATTTATATATTGAAAATCATGAAAAACCGAACAAAATAAGATTGTATGTCCTTGTATAAACGCTCAAACTGCAGCTTGCATGCAAATGGGGAAGCGGACCGATGCAGGGAGGAGCCGAGTCATCAACGACGGACACCGATGTGTGGTGGGTTGTTGGTAGGCAGCCGTTAGTTGGTTAGTAACTTGGAAGACTTGATGTTTTGTGAAGTGGAAAGCGTTGTATTTGAATTTTGGCAGTAGATAATGGTTGTATATAAGGAATAATGAAAACGTTTTTGGTACTATAAATGTGGACTATGATTTGGGTGGTTATGATGATATGGAAATTTATACTAAATTTTATATGAACTGTTTCAGGAAAAAAGTAGCATTTGGAGCCCATAAAACAGATGAATTGCTGTCAAATTTTTTATAGATATGCTAATTATGGTTAAGATAATCAGACATATTAAATGTCGTACCCATCCTGACTAGCGGGGCGGATCGTGACATTCTTGTGGTATCAGAGGGGGAGCGTATAGGGTTAGGGTTAGGGTGTGATACAGGAACCTCGATCTAGGACCGTTGCTTTGATACTATGTTGGAGGAAAATAAATTACTTGCATTAGAAGAGATCCTAGGGCTCTCTTATATAGGATAAAAGCCCTGGGTTAATTACATGAGAGGTACATAAAGAAAATAGAAATTAGAAATAGATAATAAGAGATACAAATATCTCAACAAGAAGCAACGTCCTCGACAACAACCGATAGTTGTGTATGCGTTGAGTTGATATTGTCCGTAGTGTTTTGTATTGTGAGTTTGAGATTTCTTTTTATTTGTCCAAGTAATAAGAAGCAACTTGAGAGGGAGTATTGAAACATAGGCGTCATTTGTGGATATGGGTAATTAGATCCTGTTAGAAAATAAACATGCGGAAGCGAAACATGGAAAAAGAATAACGATTGAAGAACAACACGATTTAACGTAGAACCCTACTCCCTAAGGAGCGGGATGAAACCACGGGAGAAGCCCTCAAAGGGGCGATATTTCATTCATTTTTCTCATATGACTACAGGGGTGTGGGGTCTATATATAGCCTCCACTGAGTCTCCACATTTCCAAACTGGTAGATGTGAGACTAAACAACTGGATGGGGTAAATGGATCCTGGAGGTATCCATTTACCCATCTACAACTCAAGTTGCGCACAACCAAATACTCCAACACTCTCCCTCAAGCTGGAGCATGAAATGCGCAGTTTGGACAAACAAAAAGAAACTCAACTCACAATACATGACACTACGGACAATATCAACTCAACGCGCACAACTGTCGGCTGCTGTCGAGGACGTTGCTTCTCATGCCTTGCAAGTAAGGAAGACGAATGGGCTGGAGTGTGAGTCAATCGAATCTCCTCGTCGGAGAGCATGCGCTCTGAACTGCGTCTGTCAGAGTCACTGCAACTGGAAATGAGTCTCCTCATCGGAGTACTCTGGCCCACCACAACATGTGGACAACTGCTCCATCTCTGAAAAGGGCCGAACTGAAAAAGCCATGGAGTGCAATCCTCGTCGGAGTCTACGGTTGCTGGAGAATGGAGTCTGAAGAAGTCTCCTTGTCGGACAACTGGGTCTCTCCCATCTGGCACAGAGAATGGTACTCTACTTTGGAGTCCCTATGATCATGGCCTCAAATTTCAACGAAATTCGGTCGAATTTCTGTCGAATATCGATATCCAGTCGAAATCGAAATGCCCGAAATGACCGAAATATGGGGCCCCTAGTACAAAAAATGACCAAAATGACCGAAATTTCGGTCGAAATTCGATCGAAATTCCACCGAAATTCTGTTTCGGCTATGAAAGCCCTTGCCCACATGGCATAGGGAATGGTCCTCTACTCTGGAGTCCCTGTGGCTCACATAAAAACTCTGGCCGACAATAATAAGAATGATGGGGACCATGACAAATGATGGCATACATGTGCACATCTGAAAATTGGAGACTCGGAACAATCTAATGTCGAGTTTGAAAAACTGAACTGGAGAGTCTGGAATCTGGCTGGCCTCTGGACTGGATAATCTGAATCTGGAATATACCTGTGACTTTACATAATACTCCCCCTTTCTCCCATATTGGTCGGAATGACAATCGTCGATCAAGTTGAGAGAAGACAATAAAACAGGGGTACAAACATTAAAACAATAAGCCTAAAACAATAAGCCGAACTCACAATTTTTCTCTCGACTTTTGCTCTCAAAATTTTCATTTTTTTCTCTCGGCTATTTTCATTTTATTTTTATAACTGCCACATTTATTTTTTTCTTCAAAATAAGCCGTTTACATTTTTTACGGCTTTCCTTCATTTTCTTTTTTCTGCAATTTTTCCTTTTTTTTGTTTAACTGGTCGTCCCCCCTTTATTTTTTTAATATATAACCCAACATCCGAATTTGGCCTAACATGATGCGCTCTCCCTTCTTTTTTTTAATTTAACTTGGGCTCAATTTGGCCGAAGCTTCTCTCGCAAACCCTATTTAGGGTATGGATTCCCCTGCTTGGGAACCCTCTCACGAAACCGATCCAGGAGCCGTCGCCTCGTGGATCTGCGTCGCTTTGAGCGGGTAGGAAGGAGGAGTGCGCCACCGAGGGGCCGAGTTGAGTCGCTGGGGTGTGTGTCGCCTCGACTGTTGACGAGATGGGAGGCCTCTACTGGAGGCTGCAAGGAAGAAGGCTGAGCCGAGGAGCCGCCTGGGCTCAGCACCCTGGAGGTAGTTGCAAAAAACTGAGGAGCCCCGTGGCGACGAGCGGGAGCGACGAGGGGCTTATGGGCGATCGACCTGGGAGGCAAGAGGGGTTCCTCTTGCGCGACGCAAGAGCAGAGCAGACTGGAGGGTGCGGAATCACGCCTGTAGGCGATGAAGGGGAGGCATCGCCTCTGCGAGATCCATCGCCTGAAAGACTGGAGGCGCAGAAGAATCTCATTGGAGAGATGCGGCGAGGGGATGATGGCTTCCAGGCATCGCCTCTGCTAGGAATAGTGCACGCGTGAGATGCGATGCCGTGGAGATCGAAGGCATTGAGAAGGGCTCAACTAGAGAACGAGCCTGCACCTGGGAACTTTTCTGGAGCATCTTCTAGAGGGTGCGCGCGAGCCTCGATGGCGCGCTTCTGCCAGGAAGTTGATTTGGGACAACACGCCTGTGCGCGCGATGTCGCCTGGGGGAGATTTGGTTGATGCGCTCCCGCACCAAGGGAGCTTCATGCGGTTGAGGTGCGATGGCGATGGGGCCTCGATGTCTGGGGTGCGAGAGGAGAACAGGACGCTGGAGGAAATTGTCGCCGACTGGAAGACTCCTAGACCGGGAGCTCGCGCCAGCCAGGAGAAGTCGCAGGTGCCGCATCATCATTGTGGCTCTATTCTGATCTGGTGCCGCCTGGGAGAGGGAGACGGGGCTTTGCGGCCTGGAGTCGCGATGGAGGAACACACCTGGAGGTTGCCACCGCCGTGACATCTGGAGATTTAGGGTTTTTCGCAGGAACCCTAAATTTTTCTTGAAGCCGATATTCAAAGCAAACCAATAAAGAATGCGAAAGCTTTAATTTTGGACCATATGAACATGAATGATCTTCAAATATTGATCTTCACGCACAATTGAGAATGAAACTGATAGTCGAATGGCAATTAGTATGTTCAAGCGGTCAAGCAAGGTGGGACTCGATGGATGATCAGAATAGAGAGTAGACTATTGGGCCTGGTTTATGGATGAATTTCGACCAAGGATAGGACTGATATACGCGAAAAAGAAGAAGGTTGTGAGGCAGCTGGAGATTGACTGAGGAAGGGCCTCGCTTCCCCGACTGCATAGGAAGGTCAGTCGAATGCTACGAGAGTCAGTAGGGCATCTTCTGATTTTCGACGTGGAGACTCAATTTCCATAATCGCGAATAAGAAGAGAAAACTTCTCGTTTCGCAACAGTTCTCAGATTGGAATTAAAAACTTGACGTGGGCTCATAAAAGAAATATCTTATTTATTCTCTGTTCTAACCCAGCTTTTTCTTTGCCCGGTTCACCAGGTTCTACCACTTCAGGGCCCCCGAAGATAAATTAAGATCAAAATCAGAGTTTGATCCTGGCTCAGAAGGAACGCTCGCTAGATGCTTAACACATGCAAGTAGAACGTTGTTTTCGGGTCGGGCCCCTCTAATGACGCACCTTTTGTTGACTTTCAATTAGAATGCTCCCAGTCTTGCTTTTCTACCTCTCATATATTAGGGGCAGTGCGTGGGCGTCCCCCCTCGGCCTCTGTTTGCTGGGAATAGTTGAGAACAAAGTGGCGAACGGGTGTGTAAGACGTGGGAATCTACTGAACAGTTCGGTCCAAATCCTGAAGAAAGTTGACAAAGCGCTGTTTGATGAGCCCACGTAGTATTTAAAACAAATAAACTCCTCGAGAATCGACCGACTCTGTTACCATGTCTGGAGGATCTTCGCCTGTGGGCTTGATGTCGATGTCTGGAGGATCTGCAGAGAAAAAGAGGCCGAGAAGCCGCTGCAATCTGGAAGGGGTTCCATGTGAGTGGAACATGGATTAGGGTTTCAGGAGAAAAAAATCATAGAACTCTTTGAACAAACTTGAACAGATCTTGAACATAAACTTCATGAAAATTGATCTTCAATAACAACACATCAAAAACTCGAATCTTGTACAAATAATCAACATAAAATCCTCGAGAATCGACCCGCTCTGATACCACATTAGAAAATAAACATGCGGAAGCGAAACATGAAAAAAGAATAAAGATTGAAGAACAACGGGATTTAACGTAGAGCCCTACTCCCTAAGGAGCGGGATGAAACCACGAGAGAAGCCCTCAAAGGGGCGGATATTTCATTCCTTTTTCTCATCTGACTATAGGGGTATGGGGGTCTATATATAGCCCCCACCGAGTCTCCACATCTCCAAACTGGTAGATGTGGGACTAAACAACTGGATGGGGTAAATGGATCCTGGAGGTATCCATTTACCCATCTACAACTTAAGTTGCACACAACCAAATACTCCAACATTGCCCTCCAGGTCCAATTACCACATACAATGGTTTAGTCCTACATCTACTATATGTGGGACTTGGAGACTCAGTGGAGGCTATATAAGAATCCCTACACAACCTGTAACAGATGAGAAAGTTCAATAAAAACATTAACCCTTTGAGGCGTTCTCTCGCGGTTTCATCCCGCTCCTTAGGGAGTAGGGTTCCACGTAAAAATATGTGTTCTTCATTGTTCTTATTCTTATTTCCCTACTATGTGTATCGATTTGCTTCCGCATTTTAGTTTTCTAACACCTTTTTTTTCAAACATAAAGTTAGTGGGTTGTAACTTATCAAGGGCACCCACTTCATTGGTCTGGTGGTAGTGCAGTGTGCCTACCACCCAAAAGGCCAGGGTTTAAATCCTTTCTTGTGGGGGTTGTGTTAAGTAGCCGACAACCAACGTAAAAAATAGTCAGATCTTTCAACATCAATTTGAGCAAGAATACATGTAGCCAACCCTTACTTAAAAGTGGGAGAAGGCTTCGCCATTTTTTTTAATAAAGTTAGTAGGTTGATTTGATGAGACGGTATGGATGTTGACAGTGAACACAAGTGTTGGGTTGTGTTCCTCATAAACTTGCAACTATTTAGGTGACTTCGTGAAAATTTTGGATGAAAATTTTGGATGAAATTTTTGGATGACTGCTTAAAGGGCATGCCATTTGAGAGATTTTATATGGTAATCCTTAGCCTTCTGAACAAACTTTTGGGGCAAAATAAATATTAGACTGTTTGTCTTGAATCCTAACCATCTGACCCATGTTGTATAATCGTCATATGCACCTCCTCCTATCGTACCATATCAAAACAAGATGGGGGTCTCGTTGTACGAGAGTACTATATAAACTCCCTTAGGGTTAGGGTTTTTAGTATCCTATATATTTTCTTCTTCTCCACATAGTGAAAATTGTTATAAAATATGAAGAATGCGGAAGCGATAGATAAACAGAGCATAAACAAGAAAGATGGAACATGGAAACACCATGATTTTACGTGGAACCCTACTCCGTGAGGAGCGGGATGAAACCACGGGAGAAGCCCTCAACGGGGCATGCTATGCATTACTTTTTCTCAATGGATACAGGAGGTCTGGGGCTCCTTATATAGACTCTCCAGAGCCTCTAAGTCTCACCACTGGACGATGTGGGACTAAACACTGGATGGGGTAAATGGATCTTCTCCAGGATCCATTTACCCTGCTACAACTCGATAGGCGCATACAACTTATGCTCCAACACTCCCCCTCAAGCTGGAGCATGCAATGCTCAGCTTGGACAAACAGACAGAAACTCAACTCAACGCTACAGGACACTACGGACAATATCAACCCAACGCGCACATTGCTATAGTCGAGGACGTTGCTTCTCATGCCGTGCAGGTGAGGAGGACAAACGGGCTGGAATGTGAGTCAACTGAAGACTCGGAATCTGACCATCGAGTCTGAAACTGCGCCTGAAGTCTCCTCGTCGGAGAACTGGGTCTCTCCCATCTGGCTCAGAGAATGATGCACTGCTCTGGTGTACCTATGATACCACATGAAAAACCCTTGCCCTCAAGGGAATGGTCCTCTACTATCGAGTCCCTATGGCTCACATGAAAACTCTGACCTGACAACTAGAAGAATGATGGGGACCGCGAAACAAATGATGGCAACTTATGCTCATCTGACAATGACCGCACACTCGTGCGTTTCTGAAACTGGAGACTCGGAAACAATGATCGTCGAGTCTGAAACCGAACTGTAGAGTCTGATCAACTGGCTGGTCTGGAGACTGGTATCTGAATCTGGAACTAGACCTGTGACTCTACATATATACTCCCCCTTTCTCCCATACTTGTCGGAAACTCAACATCGACAAAGTTGGGAGAAGACAAGATACATAGGGGGTAAACAACAAGAACATGAAACTTGCGGCTTTGTCATTTTTTTAATAAGCCGTCATTTTTTTTGAAACATTTTTTTAAGCCGTTTCAATTTTTTTTGTTTGCGGCTTTTCATTTCTTATATTTTTTTTAAAATTTCGCGTACGGCTTTTTTTTGTACGCGCCTCTTTTTTCGTTTTTTTGAAACAGGAGGTCCATTTGGACCACTAAGAAGCCCTCAGGGCTTTACAATAAATAACCAGAAATAGCCCCCTTTTTTTATTTTATAAGCCATCAAGCCCCTTAGGGTTTCCCAACGTGGAAAACCCCTTGGAATGCCCCCGTCGCCGCCGTCGCTGATTGAGATAGGGCTCTGCCTGGGAGCAGATCACGCAAGGATGGGCTGGATCGCGCACTGGAAGGCTTGGAGCACTGCTTGGGCTTTGCGATGGCTTGAAGCCCGGCCTCCGCTTGTGAGAGGATGCGCCGCGGGGGCTTTGCGCGCCTGGGCTCGCGCACCACGGGGCGCCGCCGAAGGTACTGGGGTGCGCGGGGAGGTCTTGATCTGGGGATCGCGCGGGGAGGAACTGGGGCGCACGGAGATTGCGCACCGGCACAGCAGCAAGGCGCCTGAGGCGCATAGGGGTTGGGCGCGGTGCTATCCTGGGTGACGCGAGAGATGGCGCCGCCTGCTGGGAGATGCACGTGGGGGTTTGGCGCTAGAAGGAGGGCTGTCTGGAGCGCCAAGGGGTTGCGGTGCCGCCACTGCTTCGACAAGGGCCCATGTGCGACTGGAAGAACCTTCGTCTGGGAGGGTCATGCGCAGCCGCGCGCATGAAGAGATGGTGCATATGCGCTTGTTGCGCGCTGCTGCTTGGGTGCGCCTATGCGCAAAGGTTCGGACCTGGCGATGAACCGGCAGGCGAGGCTAGGGCTGGTTGGGCTCCGCCTCTTCACGATGGAACTGGAGGGCCGCCGCAAGGAGCAAGGACTGCCTGGTGGATCTGGGAGCAGCAAGGCTCCTGCGATCAGGAGCCCTAGAAGGAATGCCTGGAGGATGATCTAGAAAAAAAACTCCTTGTTGCCTCCAACTGAAATCGAGCAGTGAAAATCCGAACCAGAAATCAGCAATATGCATTTAGCCGACAGATTTCCGAATATGTGAATACGCAGCCGACAGATCTTGAACTATGATCATGAACATAACTCCAGAAATTAGGGTTTCAATAGACACCCTAGAATGTACAAAACTTGAGCAAACAAGAACAATCGAATCTCGAATAATAAAACTGAATCATGAAATCCTCGAGGATCGAACCTGCTCTGATACCATGTTATAAAATATGAAGAATGTGGAAGCGATAGATAAACAGAGCATAAACAAGAAAGATGGAACATGGAAACACCATGATTTTACGTGGAACCCTACTCCGTGAGGAGCGGGATGAAACCACGGGAGAAGCCCTCAACGGGGCATGCTATGCATTACTTTTTCTCAATGGATACAGGAGGTCTGGGGCTCCTTATATAGCCTCTCCAGAGCCTCTAAGTCCCACCACTGGACGATGTGGGACTAAACACTGGATGGGGTAAATGGATCTTCTCCAGGATCCATTTACCCTTCTACAACTCAATATGCGCATACAACTTATGCTCCAACAAAAATTGATCACTGCTGCCCAAGGACATATCCCAGTTACAGGTGAACCTTATCTGTGCATCTTCGTGCTTGCTTGCTTGATCGTGTTTGTGCGTGCTTTCGCGATTCACAACAAAGGCAACTAACTGAAATAACCTGACAGTTGACCCTGCATGTAATGTATATCTCTAATTCGGGGTATTTCTACTGAGCCACATAGCTTTTATTTTTGTGGTATGGTATCTTCTCCCGCATACATAGAATTTTTCATGGTATTGTTATACAACTGGTCGTTATGACTACAATGTCTGATATCTTGCATCTAAGTTGAGCATTGTCCAATGTTTGGTGCATGCTACATGGATTAATCACCTCCAACAGATCTGTGAAAAAAGCACGTGCTCAAATATAAATAATCACATCATGTTCAACCAGTATCGAGACTTTTTTCATCTTACCCAGTGCGCCCAGTAACCCATCCTACCAGCTTCAAACTGGGACATCAATCGCTTGTCTAGATGTCTAAGATCTCTTTTAACATGTTTCTCTTTTTTTTATTAGTACCATATTAGTTTCTTTCCTAGTACAGCTGATACTATGATCTATTCTGTGTGCACACTTCCACCTCACATTAATTAACATCTTTTTTGAAACATGTCTATGATTAATATTCTACAATCGGTTCACAAAAGTCTCGGACTCCTATATCAATATTTATTCGTGCCATTGGTATGCCTAAGATGGCTTGCATGCAGTATTTCCCTCTTTTGGTGAGACAAATAGCTTATACATTTATCTTGTTTTGCTCCTTACCTCCGTTCCTGATTCGTTCTTCATATTTCATTTCTTTTTCTTCGTCTATCAGGCTTGGACATCAAGTCCTAGGCACAATCATGTAAATAGATCCTCAAGGGAGAAACTCATTTACTTTTTCCCGAATCATTCAGCACAATTTTATATGCTTGAAACATCACCTTACCTTCTGGTGGAGTATCATTTATATGCAGCTTTAATGTGATTATATAGAAGTGCTTGAGAAGTGTACCTAACAAACTACTCAGTTCAGTTTTGTTATTCGTTGTTTGCAGTTTATTTCTGATTCGACGAGGAACTCAGAGAAAAAACGCAGTATAACAGAGAAACATGTAAGTCTGAATATTCTTCAGCAGTATTTCTCTGGAAGCTTGAAGGACGCTGCAAAAGGCATTGGAGGTAATTCTTTCATCGGTTTGGTTTTTTTAGTGATGAATTTGATTAAATGGTGGTAAATATTGATTCATTTTATTATTTCCATCTACATATATGCGGAATGCATTTTACGACTATTTGTTCAAAACATGTAGAAATTTTCAAAATATGTTTTGAGAAATTAACTTCTCATAGGAAAAGCGAATCCATAATACCAATCATTTAACCTTGGGATTGAACTGTGCTTCCACCAGAAACCTTGGGATTGAAACATGAGTGGAGGCAAAAAAAACATTTACAAACAAAGGAGAAAAAAACATATATGTCAATTGGATTTTCAACATATGCATGTCTGCAATAAGCACTTCGTTGCCACTAACCTCATTTGCTTTTTCACCTTTAATGTGTATGTGATACAGCGGAGCACACTTGTCAGATGCACACCATTTTGGCTGCTGATGGTGGACTTGGTTCCAACTTCTCGGAAAGTTGTAACAATCGTCTTGGATGAGCATGGGAGTCTGCTCCTTACTCCCCTACGTTTTTCTTTCTAATATACCTATCACCTAGGCATATTCGTCCTTATTTTTTCACTCCACCACTATTCCTTCCGTACTTGCATGCCTTTTACTTTTCAATTTTGTCACCCAATTATTACGCGTGTAATCATTCTCAACCACCCCTCACATTGATCAACAGATTTATATACACAAATCTATTGACACCCGTGTATATTTGATCTTTTAGTGGTGGATTTATTTGAATATAAGACAATTCAGGTCACCCTGCAAGCACCTTACAACCCATTCATTCGGAAGTGCTTATTGAAATCACAATCAACTTCATCCATGAACATTTTGTAAGAAGAAACTCTAAGTAAGCTATCTGGGATACATATCTTTAATCTCTGTAGCCCGCCCACTTGGAGTATGTACCACTAGCTAGTCCCTACCAAATAAATTATAATGTTGAAAAGAACAAGGCTTTTTATGGAAAGTTATCCTTGGTACATATTGTTTTGTTTGGTAGGATAAAAACACTTGTTCTCCTTTTGGGTAATGAAGTATTGTAAAAGAGATTACTCTCATTGCTCAAGGATCGGGATTGATCGGGCATTAGGTAGTGAAAAGAGGTTTGAAATTTTTAATGGAAGAGTAAAGGATGCCATGTTTGGTGCGATCAGAGAGGACTGCTTCCTTGAAATGTTCTACTTGGCATTGTGTTTTATGAGGTATGTTGCCATTAGGACAGCCTCTTCCAGAATTATTTGGGAATCTTACTTGAAAAGTAAGACGCATGTAACTTTTACCTTTGGACCTTTGGTAGGTAGGGGGGCGTTATGTCAAGTGGGGATCCATTCTAAAGAAGACGGAGAGGTGCGTGGAGAGTTGAAGTTTGAAGACTCATTCCTGGAGTGGAACATTGGTATGCTGAGATAAATGCTATCTTTCATTATGGTGCACTTCTTCTCAGTTTTCAAGTTGCCTTTGAATGTAATCAAGAGATTGGGCACCGATGTAGAGGTAACTATGGAAGGGGATGACTTGTCGGAGGAAATGTTCCTTTAGTGGCATGGAATGATGTGTGTAGGCCAGTTGAGGCCAGTCGAGGAAGCTGGTCTTGGTAATTTTTACAATAGGGTTGGTGCCACGAATAGAAATTCAGCTTTGTTATCCAAGTGGGAGATGATTTTAGACATTGTTTTCTCATTCTATTCGAGAAAATTGAATTAGGAGAAGAAAGCGAGGGTGGAGCCAAGATAGTCCAAGAGGACCAAGACCGTTCCTGTCATTTCTGCTTGCTTGATAAGAAGTTTAGCAGGAATGCTACTCACTTAGTTTGATCAGATGGATATGATCTGCAGTAGGCAGGTTGTGTGAGAGCTTCCCAAGGCTGCTGACTTTGTTATTAATTTTTGAGCATCCATTGCCATTGCTATTAATTCTGGGCACATGTTCCCTACTTTTTCCTTTTATTTTATGATTGTTTCAAGGATTTTATCCGATTTCTTTCTTTAGTAGAAAGCCTTATGCCGTCGTTGGATAGCGGAGATGGTTTAGTTTAGGCTTATGGATTTTTTTACATGTTAGAGGAATACGAAAAGCTCATGATACTAATGGCCACAAGTTATCTCGATATTTTTTAGGATTGATGCCATATCTAGAATGCAAAGGCTCATTGAAGATCAAGATCTTGCGTTAGCTTATGAGAATCAAGAGGCATGTCTTGAAATCTTACAAGTTGAAGTGGGCCCTTAATGCAGACTCTCATCGCTCCTTGTACTTCAAGATTGGGCGATATGGAGTATATCTTCTTCCTGTTCTTTCTCTAGGGAGATTTTGAAGTTTGATATCCCATAGTTGGACACTGGTTCCATAGATGTTTTTTGGGTTTTCTTTAGGGAGGGTTGGGGGAGTGGTACTGTTGGAGTATTTGGGTGTGCGCCTATTATGTTGTAGATGGGTAAATGGATACCTTCAGGATCAATTTCCCCATCCATATGTTTAGTCCCATATTTACAAGTGGTGGGACTTGGAGGCTCTGTGGAGGCTATATAAGGAGCTCCAGGCGCAAGTCCCATGAAGTCTTCTTCAGGCGAAGTCCCTTAGGGTTCCAGGCAGCATCGCGCATCTCCTCCCGAAGCATGTGCGCAACCTACGCACAACCCTCTGCTCCTTCAAGCCTGACGGCATCAGCCGCACCATCATCGACACCTTCAGGCGGAGGTTCCCTCTGCGGCTCCCCCTTCTCGATTTTCGACATCGGCTTCTTCTTCAGGCGCAGTAGTTGATGCCCACCGTGGGGACCCTCCAAGACGCAGACACCCTCTAGGCCGCATGGCGGCGCGTGACACCATCGCGCGGTGTCAAGTTCACTACCGCATCTCCCCTTGCGCATGTAGAAACCCGAGGCGGCGGCATCAACCAAGGCGACAAGCCCTATCCGCAAAAGGCGATGGCGACAACAAACCGCGCCACCCGCTCTAGGCGGTGCTCTCCAGGTGCCGCATCATCTTACGCAGGCAGCGCACGAGAGAAGCCCCTCTTCCTTCCGTAGCAGGCGATTCCCTCCCTCCAGGCGCAAGGCTTCGTACTTCGTGGTGGCACGCGCGCGTGATGGGTTTCCATTGCGACGAGTTCCCATCGTGGAACCCTAATGCATGGCTCGTTGGTTTATTTAAAAAATATGAGGGCTATTTTGTTGAGAGCCAAGTGGGCCAAGATTTTGTAAAAAAAGAGGTAGGTCTATTTAAAAAAAATGAGAGAGTGACCTCATAAAAAAAGAGGAGATTGGTTTAAAAAAACGAGCGCTTACAAAAAAACCGTACGCATATTTTTAAAAAAAATGATTTCAGAAAAAATTGCGGGATGGCTATTAAAAAATGAAATAGCCAAAAAATACAAGAAAAGCCGAAAAAATGACAATCGGTTTATTGGTTTCATGTTGTTTAAACCTCATTTTATTGTCTTCTCCCAACTTGATCAACGATTGTCATTCCGACTAGTCTGGGAGAAAGGGGGAGTATATGTAGAGTCACAAGTCTATTCAGATTCTCTAGACTCGAGATTCCAGGCTAGCCAGTGTTCAGACTCTACAGATGATTAGTTGTTCAGACTCGACGTTCAGATGTTTTTCGAGTCTGCAGTTCAACGTGCACATGTATGCCATCTTTTGTTGTGGTCCCCATCATTCTTGTTGTTTCGGCCAGAGTTTTCATGTGAGCTACGGGGACTCCAAAGTAGAGGACCATTCCCTATGCCATGTTGGCAAGGGTTTTCATGTGGTATCATAGAGTGGAGTATCATTCTCTAGGCCAGATGGGAGAAACCCAGTTCTCTGACGAGGAGACTCCAGATGCAGTTTTAGACTCGATGGTCAGATTCCGAGTCCTCAGTTTGACTCGCACTCCAGCATGTCCGTCCTCACTTGCACGGCATGAGAAGCAGCATCCTCAACAGCAGTCGACAGTTGTGCGCGTTGAGTTGATATTGTCCGTACTTCTGTTTATCCAAGCTGAGCGTTGCATGCTCCAGCTTGAGGGGGAGTGTTGGAGTATTTGGTTGTGCACCTATTATGTTGTAGATGGGTAAATGGATACCTCCAGGATCCATTTACCCCATCCATATGTTTAGTCCCACATCTACCAGTGGTGGGACTTGGATGATCTGTGGAGGCTATATAAGGAGCCGTAGACCTCCTGTATCCATTGAGAAAGTTCAATACAATATCCACCCCTTTGAGGGTTTCTCCCGTGGTTTCATCCCGCTCCTTAGGGAGTAGGGTTCCACGTGAAAATCTCGGTGTTCTTCAAGTTTTATCTCTTTATTCTCTGATTCCGCTTCCTATTTTCTAACAGGTACAACTGCTGAGTTCTAGCGCTTATTATTTAATGAGAAAAAAGTGAAGAACAAATGTCTATCTTTCTTATTAGATGTTGAAAGAAATTGATTTCTTTATCTTATCTCTTAAGGGGTGTATTCGATCTTATTGATGGGTATCTATATTTGATCATTTTTGTATTTCAGCAACTTATGTATTTTCCTATCTTCCGTAAGGACTACTATGCAATCTCCTTTCTTTTGTGTTAGGATTTTGTCTATGTGAAAAGGATCCTATGCTCTTTCAATATAATCGTCTCATTTCACATATTCTTTCCGCATGGTATTAAAGCGAAGGTCTTATACCAGAGCACTTGTACCTCTCTTGGCCCTAACCTTAAACCCCACTGCCACAGTCGATCATGCCTTCCAACATCCTACATCCACCGACGACACTATCCCAACAACCACTGATAGCCAACCCCTCCACCCATATCAACCCGTTGTACCCAACAACTTCTTGCATTGTTGCCATGGCCGAAAGGGGCTCTCGTAGGAGCTTCGATGTTCTGATCGGAATCTTGCTACATGTGGCCTGTCTCCTCTTTTGTACATTCCGTGCCCCTTTTTTTGCCATATGAAGGTTTGAGTTTTTATTTTTTTGATAAAAACACAACCGTTGTGTTTTTTGGTGATTTCTTGGCCTTTGAAAAGCGCTGATCTAGGTTTCTTGAGTTGTTTCTTCTTCTCGCGAGGGATTCTAATGAGAGGTCTACCCTCATCTTCTCTAATGCTTGAATAAACCACTATCTTGTTACTGTCTTTTATCTATCTGCAATAGTCGCGTCTTCACTCGAGGCAATGCCTCTTGTCCTCACTTCCTATATAATGGTACACGGACCTCCATCAAACTGAAGTGTACATTGATTATGTGCTATGATTTCAAGCCTTCAAGATGCTCATTGTGTTTGAGCCTTATTTAGTCTTTTTATAAAGCTGACACACATATTAGATCTACTTGCAATTGTTTATTGTTTTTGCATGATCTTCAGACTAAGTTCAAAATCTCAGGAGAAGCTCTTCAAAAGTTTTTCTTTCTTAATATATGTTGTGTTTAAGTGAAGCTTTATAATTATTGTTTAATCATCGATTGTACTCTAAAGCAAATAAAAGATGTATCTCTGATGTTTTTACGCTGGAGTCAATTTTGTTATTATCAAGTCAAGCTTCTAGCAGCAAAGTCAATCTTCAAGTCAATTTTAAGAACTTCAAGTTGATCAATCATTCTACTTCTGTTGATCGATCATTCATTGATCGCTCATTGACCTTGACATAATCGATCATATGCAGCCTTCTGAAGAATACCTTGAAGTGATCAATCATTTTAGTTTATCTGATCAATAAGATTGTCTGATCGGTAATATATTACTCTTTGATCGATCGTTTATTTGAACGTAATTTACCTTTAATCGCTTTCTTTTCATTGGTCATTTATTTGAACTTTGAATATTGTAATCGACCTTCTGATCGATCAAGGTATCATGTCTGATCAGTCAATCAAGTGCCGGTCGATTATTCCATTTTTGACTGATCGATCAATACATTTTTTGGTACTTGTTATTTGTTTCTCTGACGGTTACAAGCTCCTTTCACTATAAAAAGAGATCCCTACCCTCTCATTTCAGCACATAACTCATTCCGAGTGCAATAGCATCTCTCTCTCTCTCTCTCTCATTCTTGAGTATTCTTAGAGAAGCGGTTCAAAATTTTCGCTAAGAAAGCTAGACTCGATCTGTGGCAAGCTCTTCAAACTCTTTGTATGAAGTCATAGATCCTATTGAAGCTACTGAGAAAAATTCGTTATTTTTTGAAATACATAGCTTTCATCTATTTTAGAAATATATCTATTTGAATCAAGTATTGTGAATATCTTGTTGATATATTCTCTATTTCCTTGATTGTTTTATCTGACACTGATTTTATTGATGTTAACACATTTGCTCAGATAATTGTTTATCTTGTTCAGCTAACATTGTTCTGCAAATACTGTCAGAGTTCTCTCTGTAGGTAACTCGAGGTGAAACCTCAAGCAATGATGCAACTAGCTCAATTGCAGTGGTGTCTTCCATGTTTTGATCCAAGGTTATGACTTTGGTGTATGATCCAAAGTTGTAAGCATCCATACTTGTAATCGGTTGAGATATTCGTCTAAATATCTCATGATATAGTGGAATAGTTGGTTGATTCAACAAACCGAAAATCATAAGTCAGGAAGACTTGAGTCGTGGTTTTCACCCGATTGGGGTTTTACGTTAACATATTGTGCATTGTGATTGTTGGCTTGCTGTTTACGACTGAATTTGTTGCTTGTCAATTGTTTTCGTGAAAAAGTTTTGTTTTGCCATATTCCATTCACCCCCTACCTCTGGAGTATATTCAACTTGCAATTTCTATCACATTGGTGGTTAGAAAAAGCTCTATATCCTTAGAAAGGAAGCCCTCAAGGAAGCAGATAAAGAATATGAGTCATGACTACAAGATAATTATTAAGTTATGAATTAGATGACAATATTGTGGACCAATCTATTGCAACCAATCTTCAATGTAAAGATATGCCATAAAGATATGCCAAAAATTGTGGTAAGAGTTATTCACAAATTACTCTGGATAGACAACGAAATCATGCCTACATATCTCTATATGCATTTTTGGCCACTCTCTTTGAGCGTCTCTTCTCTTATTCATTATTATTATTGCCGGTGTTGCAGAAGTCAGTATTCAATGTTCAGTCAGAGGGGCCACTGAATAAAAAATTTGGTATTAGGGAGAATATTCAGAATTTTTCGGTTATATCTTTTTATTATTTTAAATATAAAAGTTGTGTCTAATATATATATATTCTTATAGAGGGTCGATCCTATGAGATGAGATTTTGGTGAGATGGTGAGATGGGAGATTCTGGACCACAAGTTTCAACCAGGAGAGAGACAGTCAGGAGAGAGAAGACAGAAGCTAGTGGTCCAGAATCTCCCATCTCACCATCTCACAAAATCTCATCTCATAGGATCACTCCTCTATTCTTATATATTTATACATATATGGTCATCATCCAATAAGAGTCTAAGATAAAAGTACCAATTAACAAGTTACATATAGAGCTTTAACATTTATGGTGATACTAAGATAAATGAGAACCTTTACAAAATTAAAAAAATCAGCAGTCTGTTGCAATAGTCAGTCAAATATTCGGCTAGATACTCGAATATTTGGGTATGACCGAATAGCAATATTATATTCGATCACCCTGCAGAATAAGAATATTCAGTCGCATATTGCAATGTTGATCAGTGTATTACATGACTTCATGAGGAACTAGCCAGTTTCCAACCAACTTGTTGTCTTGACACTTGTGCCTTTTTTGGGGAGTGGTGGGGGGTTTGGGGGTGGGGTGGTGGTTAGGGTGGAGGCGGTTGGGAGGGGTGCGGAGGAGGTGTGGAAGAAGATAGAGAGTAGAGTTGCTAATTACACTTGTGCCTTCTTTTTTTGCCCATTTATGTGTGTACCTCTACATTTAACGCTTGTTGAGAGGGGGAATTGGTGACAGCTAACCCGTTAATTGGTAGTTTTGTCAGGGGCACAAGTGTACTCACAAAAAAAGGTAGGGATATAAGTGTAATTGTGAAAACTCGAAATGACACACGTGTAAAAAATCTCTATATTTTTAAAATAATATTTTTTTTCTGTTTTGATTGTTATTCATCTCTTTCATTCATTCTTTATTTTTTTTGTTTAATAACACATTAGTTTGGTTCAATTTGTCAACAACAACAAGCCTTTCATAGTCTCATTCCAACACTTCTTAGGCATTCCTCACCTGCTTTTAACCGGCTAAACATCTCACATCTTATAACTGGTGCAATTTTGGTTCAATTTCCCATGAAAATAAAATATTAAGCCCTGTTCGGATGCACCATATTATTGTATGTCAGGATAAGGGGACTTTAAGGGACTTTATCACAGAGTAAGCTATCATGATTACACCATCCATTATGTCTTTGTCTATGATAATTAACCTATTCTTATCCCTTAAATCATTCGGACAAGGGACAAACCTCATTTATCCATCATCCTTCATCATTTCTTATCCTTAATTCAGTGGCCAATTTTCCCGAGGGTGGCAAAAAACTTCCTCGTCTTCTGCCAGTGATAGCGTTTGAAAGGAACTCATTGTTTACTTCTTACAAGGAGCTCCTGCATACCTCCAATACTACACACTTCGCATCTTTGCTTCAAGCGCAATGTTGATCATCACTGTCTCCGTGCTCGTCGCAAGCCAGCTATCGACCTCTTCTGACCCTCGTGTGGGATTCCAACCTGGGCCTTGCTGAGTTGCACATGTTGCATCAACACTTCGTGGCACCACATCCATCGTAGATTGCATCGCCGCTGTCCGATTGCACAAACTTCAAGCACTTTGGATTAAGTATAATGAAATGAAAAGGTGTAAATTACAAAAAAAATACATCTATGCCTCAATTCCCAACTAGGGGTGTCGATTTTGGAATGTAACAAAGTGTGCTAACTTTCACACTTTATGGTTTAACGTCGACATAGATGGGCCGTGAAAGCTTACGTAAGCATGCACTGAGACAGAAAAGATCGGATCCTCTTTAGTACATTTTAAAAATGAAGCTCTTGATTAGGAATCGATTCGTATCTGTAACATATTTTTTTTGTAATTTACCCAATTAAAAAATGAACCTTGAATCAAAGCATAGAATTGGCTTGCTATGTTCCTTTTCGAAAATTCAAACAAGTGTAACGTGATGAACAAGAACAAAGTGTTTACCTGGTTTGAGATGTCAGGATGACCGCCTTACTCCGTGGGATTGGGGCCCAGCGGGATCGGATCTTCACAATATTGTTTTCAAAGACTACGAATAGTGTAGGGTCATATTTATAAGACTGCCAACTCACACAAGTTCCTACACCAAGCAATGCGGGACTAGACAAGAGAGTAGTGTAGTTGGATCTTGGAGAGATCCTATTACCATCTAAAACACATTTCATCCCATCTAAAGATGAGCGTAAAGCATTTACTGTTTTACATATAAAATAAACTAGACTTTTCTTTTTCTAAGCTGTCCTCTGTTGTTTCAGTATGCCCCACCACATTGAAGAGGATATGCCGTCAACACGGAATTTCCAGATGGCCTTCGCGCAAGATCAATAAGGTAAATCGTTCCCTGAAGAAAATCAAAACTGTCATCGAGTCTGTTCAAGGAGTCGAAGGGGCGATAAGATACGATCCGGTTTCTGGAAACCTTGTTGCAGCAGTTACACCTTCTGAGAATGCAGCTTCGTTGTCTCCTGATGCTGCTTCGAGGGACTTGATGCTGCCATCATCTATCAAATCCGACGAACATTGTCCGAAGGTGAGGAAAGTGGGATTAGATAGCTGTGCAGTAGGGGAAACATTTGCATTTAATACAGATTGTGAAGACAACAAAACTTTTCCTCCTGCGGTTACCTTTGGCATCCCGATCGAACCGGGATCGACGGAGGGTCTACTTGTAACAGAGGACTCAGATCAGTACATTCCATCTACGAATCGTAGACCGTTCGATCCAGATGAATTCCGCATGGGAAATATTAATGCAGCTGAAAACAACAATCCCAGTTCTTCTGCCACCACAGATTCTTCCAATGGCAGTGAGTTGAGTTACCCGCCAGTCAAGAATAGCACGATCAGCGTGGACAGTGCTGGAAAGTGCAGCCCTGCCATCACAGTGAAGGCTACGTACATGGACGACACGGTAAGGTTCAAGTTCTCGCCCTCCTTGGGTTATTTTCAACTGCTCGAGGAGGTCGGGAACAGGTTCAGGTTGGCAGCAGGAACTTTTCAGCTTAAGTACATGGACGACGAGGACGAGTGGGTAATGTTGACAAGTGACGCTGACATGCAGGAATGCATGGAGATCATGGAGTCGATCGGACGCCGTAATGTGAAGATTTTCGTCCGCGAGCATCCGGGCTTCGCCAGTAGCTCGGTCAGCAGTAACTTCCTGTCTTAACCTGATACTGGCACACATCGGTCGCATTCTTTTTAAACTTAGTGTTGTCCAATCTCTCAAGGGGAGTTGTCCAGTGTACAATATGGACATCATTGTAAATGTGTTGCCGTTTTTGGAATGTGGAAGGACATTTTGGCAAATGGATCTCCAGACAAGATGTTAAATTTTTTTCTGGTATTTATTGGCAAAAATGATCAATAATTGATCTGAAACTTATCATATTTCTCGATATTGCATTTAATAAGCATTTCTACCACCGATTTATAAATAGGATTTTTACACCACAAATTCTAAAAACTTTGCCGATTATCTTTTCAACCCTGTATTCTTTGTTATTATCACCTAAACGAAAACTTATAAACTGTTACAGCACAACCCTGCGGGAGTTAACCACAGAATTCGTCAGGGCTCATATTGCAAGAGTTAAGTTCATGTTATAATTACGATGAATATGGAATCGAGAAGGTAATTTACAAAGTTTTCATGTTCGTGGTGTAAGCATCCCGTTGTAAATAGACACATGCGGTGATCATGCATTCCACGCTTCAAGATGGATTTCGGTTAGTTCATTGTTTTTACATCAATATAAAAGTTAGAAGTGTTGGAAAATTATAGAATTTTTAGTATTAAAAGTTCTAATATCATACAAAAAAATCTAAAATCAAGCAAGCATTTACGTTTATGGTTTCGCGTTCTTCCCGAGATTAAAAAAGGTTAATTCAATCATATATTATATTAAAATAAGAAGAAAAGAAATATCTACATAGTGTATAGAAAACAAGATAGGTTGGGCATATATATTCTTAACTAATTAATTAAGCTTACACGATTTTAAGATAGTGCGAAAATTCCGATAACTTTTGGTATGAAACGAGATTTTACACTTGTGCCCATCTATGATTTTGCCATTATAGTTTGGCCCCTGTCTTTTTTCCAATATCATTTGTGCGTCGTATTCTTACTGAATTCACAGTATTGATCCTCCTTTAAGGTAAGATAGGAGCATAAGGACCTGTTTGGTTGCTGGGTTGGATTGGGTTGGGGTAGCCATGTGAATAGTAAATTGTACCCCTATGAATAGTAAATTGTGAGGAGGATTGAGAGGGTTGGAAGGAGGGGTACACCGGTGTACCCCAACCCAACCCAGTCCAACCCAACAACCAAACATGCCCTAAGTGTAATAGAGAAGGGCGGTACTCTCAATCTCAAACTTGTAAGAACATTCACTCTAAAAGATGAAATTAGAGCTTCGTTCCCAAGTCATTCCTTACATTTAATCGTTTTTGCATTTCTATCATTCATGAATATGCATTTAACATTCATGTTTTAGCATGTATAATTGCATTTAATAAAAAGTCAAAATCCTTGTGCATTATCACGTGTATAATCTCATAACTTCCCCATTTTTAATTATTTCTCATTAACTTCTAATTAAATAAAATGAACTTGTTTGTAACATATTACTAACATTAATTAAGGAAAAATATCAAAAATAACAACATGTATATTTGCCCATTAAAATCCAAACCCTAATTCTGAGATCAAAATTGTAAATATCAATATCTCTCTAATACAGTCTCTTATGAACAGCCACTAGAGAGCCCTTGCACCCCTCGGCCCTCTACCAACGAATCGCACCACCGATCGCCTTTGCCCCTTGGGCCGCTCAGCCCCACCGCAGCTCGACCACCGTGCTCAATCGTCCGCCTCCACCTCACCAATGCCCGCTCGCTGCCTCCACCTCATCATCGGTGGCTTCGAGCTCCACTGTCTCATGCCATCGGAGTGCGGCCTGGGTCACCGCCTTCACCGCCCTCGTCATTTCCCGTTGGATCAGACACCCAGCCTTGATCCAACCGCCACTCCTCCGCCACGTAGCCACCCGATTCTCGGCCCACGCCTCGAGGTTCAGGTGGCCTGAGCCTCTCCCAACAGTGGCTTGGAGGCTCAGGGCCCAATCCTCAGTTCCGCCACCCGAGTGCCTTCAGCACGTGAGAAGCATGCGAGGGGGGGGGAGGAATTGCGCCTCGACCGCCGTGCTTCCAGATAATTGCACCAAGATCCCTGCTGCCCAGAACACGTGCCCATTGGTGGTAAATTGCAGAGGTGCCCCGACGTGTTTCGATAATTACATATAAGTCCCATCAAGGGTCATTTTGATACAAAAAACTATATTTGTATTGCATTTTAGTTCATGGAAATTTATTTTAGCATATCTTTCTCATTTGAACTTCATTTTCAACATACTACATGTCATTTTGAAGCTAGTTCTGTGCTCTATCATTTTACATATTTTGTGAACAAATCAGAGTTGAATATTTATTTAAGGATTCCTTTTGATCTATGCGGGCTTATAGTTGACATGTTTATGCACTTTTATCTTGAAGAGAATCGATTTACTCTGTAGGGGATTCATTAAGGAGATTTTAATTGATTAACTTCCCTATTTTCTTTGAGCTTTAAACATCATTTTTTGATGACTAAATTACAGGGAAGATTGGGGGTCATCTCTTTTAAGGATTATCATTGCTCTCATTATTTGTGGGATTATTAATCTATTGATTGCTCTTCTAGCCTGCACCTTGGATTTGCTGTGATACATACTTCTTGAATATATCTTTGAAGACATGTGAATTATTTGTAATTAAATAATCATTTTATTGAGGATTACAGATACACAGATCATGTTCTTCATGTCGTTCTCTGTTTAATTTCATTTATTTTTTTCTTTCCTTTTTGACACAGAGATTATGTTGATAATTATTTAATCACTTAAATTAATTTGGAGCCTCGCAACTAAAATCATTGTTCCCTGAGATCGACGTGGTACACTTACCAAGTTAAATTTTTCACATATTTCAAAGTATGGTTTTTGTTGAATTGTATTCCACCTCCTATACTACGATAATATATTATATGTTCTTAAGAAGTAGATCTTGGTTCATCAAAGGAGTATAACTGTAACTGCATAATTTCAGAGGGACACAAGTGTTAAAAAAACTCTTTTAGGTTTGAAGTCTTGATTTATCAAAATTCAATTCGAGAAATCAAACATATTAATTGCTTGATAACTTAATAAACACCCAAGCTTTGGGGAGGGCTCAGTTTAAATCAGAAAAGCACTCTTAACATCAGTTTAGCAATAGTAAAAATAGACCTACGGTTATGGATCCGAATCCGTTAGTATGCAACTTTTTTTCCAAATGAAAGTTCCATAGTATATGAAAGAATAAAAAGTGCTTCTTGGAAATAGAATTGGGGGTTCCAAAATTAAAGGGACCTTTTCCTTTTTCACAAGTAGATTCAGAATTGAAAAGAAAATATAAGGAACGATAAGTATACCATTCCAACCAAAATAGGAAGTTAGTAACAATTGGGACCTTTTCGGAAATTGGATGCATATACTAATTCCTAATCTAGTATGTATAGAATGGAAACTTTCTTTTCATTTCCTTGAGAATTTGGTGAAATGACTTAAGGCTCTAAATGGTTGTGGTCAGGTCCATATTGAGAGTTTTTCGCCTATGTTGTCTATCGAGTTGAACGAGTCGAGTTAGCCCTCTTGGACTCAAACACGATAAAGGAAACTTGGACTCGAACTTGACTCGATAAGTTTCAAGCCTAGGAATGTTGGCTCAAACTCGAACTCGTTGAGTTCAAGTTAACTCACAAGCCTCTTAACAAACGTGTTGTAGTAGGTTAATTTTGTATTCATTGTCTATGATCTTTTTTAAAGAACCAATAGAACTCATTAGTGATTTCATAAATAATATAATGTTTGAGTTTTTGATAGTATATATAAATATATTTATTCATGTGCTTTTGGCATATAGGTTTGTTACTTTTTTAGTCTTATACATACATGTGAAATTCGAATTTAGAGAGAGGTTAGGGATTAAGGGAGAGAAAGGGTAAACATCACACAACTCCAAATAAGTTGTTGGCGTTGCATCATTTCCTTTTTCATATTCATCATGTATGCCCATATGGAATAGAAGATGTAGAAAAAACTAATTAAATCAAATCGAGGTATAAATATAAGTTAGCGGGTAGAGCACTCCTTAACTTGGACGTGACTAGATAACCCCAACAAGTCATTTAACCGACTCGGATGCGGAATCAATAGCTTTTCGAGTTTGATTCATGAGATCTTATCAAGTTCATTGAGCCCAAACTTTCCTGACACCCCTATTTCAACTCTCGGGTGTCTACGTTACATTAGTTATTGTATGTTCCTCGCACACACACAAGCATCATAATAAACTAACAACACATGATCAACTATTTGTATTTGCCATATACCATGTAAATTGATGCTATTTATTTGAAAAACCGGTATGCACCCAAAAACTTATGTACAGTTCTTTAAGGATACAATTTTACCTTAATCAACTGTCTTTATCGAGAAAGATTTCTTTTCTTAAGAAAGATTTCTTTTCTTAGGACAAGAGGTTGATAGTGAGATCTCGAACCACTTGTTGGTCTTATGTGAGGATTTAAGATATTGGAATAGAGAATGTATATTAAATATAATTATAGTGGTGTTCAAGTATCATAAATGGAAGTTCCCGAAATTTGATTAATATATAGCGTTTAAACTTCTGATTATTTCATGAGTAAAAGAAAGCATCTTTATCCTATATTCATATACCATGGAAAATAATACGAGGCATTATCTTTTACAAAATGGAAATTAAAGCATATACCATGGAAAATTTTTGTTTCTTAGTTTCTAACATAACCCACGAGTGCTTATTCCTTTTAATTATTATTTCAATCGCATTTTAACCAAACCAAAATTGAACACGCATTCTATTTTATATTTACTCAAAAATCGATACTAGTAGGAGTTAAATGACCTATATATACCTATATCAAATTCTTAACCAACTACTTCACCACAACTTCTTGTACAGAATGTGTTTTGAATATTATTAAATTATTAATATTATGTTTAAATTACACACACGTGTGTGTATAGCATTTAACTAAATGAGGATAGAGATAATGATTATGGACTTATTGAAGGATATGGAGAGATCCTTAAGCGCATCACGGAAGCGTGAGCGTCGTATCGGATACGACGAAGAACGACTAGTCGTACTAGTTGTTCGGTGCAGCGGAATTTAAAAAATTTATTTGATGAAACCACATGATCCAAGAACCATTCTCGGATCGTTTCATCTATAACCACAATAAGTATAATGCAATACCTCTTGAAGCGTGGTTGATCGAGTCTCTAAGAGAAGAGACCTCCTGTCTCAAGTCCGATCGTCGGAGAGATCGCTTGCGAGCACGGGGATGAACCGCGTAGTCCTCGCAATCCAAGAAGTTGATCCAAGCGTGGTTGCTCCTGTTCTCGTCGCACGAGATCGAACGTATCCTTCGTGGGCGAAGCACTCGAAGTAGACGAAGAACAGCAGAGCGTCGAAGCGGTAGCACGAGGGCGCGGGCGACGACGATTCTCTTCATCAAGGTGGACGATCACTAAGAAGAAGGGGGAGAGAGGGCTGTCGAGTATGAGAGAAAGAGAGAGAGAGTTTTGCTTCAATAGCATGTGTAAAGAGAGAGCCAAGAATGCCTCTCTATTTATAGGGGTTTTGGGATCCATGGATCTCAATCCATGTGTCATATAAAATCAATGGATGAGATTGATTTATGACAATCCAATGGTCAAGATTGTTGTTGGTAAAAGCCAACAACTTGTGATTTAATTTTGATTAAATATATTTGATAAATCAAATAAATATAATACAAATTAAACCACACAAATAGAGAGAAAGAAAATAAGGGAGATACACCTTCCTCTTTGGAAGGGGGGACGGCCACCAATTCCCTCAAGGAATTGGTGCCGCCCCCTCCTTTCCAAAAGGGAGGGGCAATCTCCTTGATTTTCTCTCTACTCAATTTCCAACAACAATTTGTTGGTATTTTAATTCACCAAAATAATTCTCAATTAATTTTAGGAATATTGCAATCTTGACATTGAATTATTGTGAATCAAATTCACAACCCAAAATAAAATGTAATCTACATTTTCAATTAATTAAACAATGTGTATCCAATACACATTAATAATTAATCTACTAATATAAATTATATTTACCTCTCTCTAATACATTATAAATCACATTTACAATATATTAGGAATAATTGGATATTACTATCCACATTATTCTTATCCATAATAATTAAATCACATTTAATTATATTGGATAATATCTCATACATCATGATAATTAAATCACATTTAATTATCAACTTCTCGTTGCTTAGATCTCATGGAATTGTTCTTAAACCATTTAAGAACAATGCTATTTCTCCTCAGATACTTGGAGATAAGGACAGGGCGATTGTATTGTTCCACGTATAGTGACTTGGATATTGAGATCACATCTCAAATCCAGATCCCATGGACCTCTCATAGATGCTTGATTAAATCAAGACCTGAATCTCATTCAGATCAATGTCCTGTAAATGGACTAAGATTAGGTCACTTCTCTGATGAGAGGAGTCACTAAAATCCAGACCTGTTTCATCACTCCCTTGGAATGGAAGCGTCATGGTTATACAATCGTTTATGATCAAATCACCCTTCAGGTATTCCCAATACCTGCACATCCTGCATACTGGAAGACTCATGATCATCATGAAGATAAAGATCACTTTTACACTGTCATCTTCATAGTCTGATCATTAAGTTTCTCAATCTTGGTCCTTGGGATATGGTACAGATCATATGCTTTCACAAAGCATATATCTTACCTTCAAATTCATATCATGCTTCTAAAGCATGATGACCATGCATGGAATTTGGTCAATCCCAATACCTCATGAGTGAGCTCATGTCTCCCGGTTCATAAGTGAACCTGTATGATCCCTTTGAGAGATCATATTACTCATATGCCCTTACATGCACACCAGCTCACCGGGGTATAGACCTTGATTAGGTCATCAACCTATTGGTCTGCCAAATGTACATGCTCAAACATATAGTAATATATCTGTCTCTGGTCAGAGGATGTTTGCCTATGATGTGACAGTATTCATCATAGGTCTTTGGTTATCTCGATCTCGTTAAGTCAACTCATTGACTCAACTAATCTGATACCTCCGAATCAATATTCCTATGCAGAGGACCTGCATCAAGAGGTCGATCAGATATCGGTCTAATGGTATGGGATTGTCATCTCCCACTCAGACTGGAGATCACTACTTGTTAATCATTGATGATGCTTAATGAGTCTTCTATCTAACTCCTTAGATATTCATCCAAGCATCAGCCTCTATGATTCAATCATTAAATCAACAGTTGTATGATTATCAAGTTGGCCATGGTACATAACCCTTTTTGTACAGAGGGACCTTATAGTGCATTCATTCATTCAATATCAGAAAGGGAGTGAAACAAAATCAATAACTTTTATTGATAAATCATTTATTACAATATCATTTATTGTAGGAATGGTTCGCCTCGGGCTCACATTGCTAACAATCTCCCACTAGCCCTCAGAACCATTCAGGAACAAGCCTTAAACCCATACTCATTACATGCTGGTCAAAAACCTTCTGTGTCAGAGGTTTGGTAAGAGGATCAGCAACGTTGTCGGCAGAGGCCACCTTGGTGATGATGATGTCACCACGCTTTTGAATCTCCCGAATGATGTGGTATTTCCTTTCTACGTGCTTGCTCTTTTGATGCCATCTGGGTTCCTTCGCCTGGGCAATGGCTCCCGTGTTATCACAGAGTAGCGGGATGGGAGTATCAGAGGAAACTACGCCAAGCTCCTGGACGAACTTGCGCAACCACACCGCCTCCTTTGCAGCATCCGATGCGGCACTGTATTCGGCTTCTGTTGTTGAATCCGCTGTAGTGTCCTGCTTCTTGCTTCTCCAGCTCACAGCATCATCGTTCAACAGGAACACAAACCCTGATGTCGACTTTCGATCATCAATATCCGATTGGAAGTCAGAATCTATATATCCCAAGACTTGGAGATCACCATCTCCATAGACCAAGATGTAATCTTGCGTCCGTCTTAGATATTTGAATATGTTCTTTACTGCATTCCAGTGTTGTTCTCCATAGCAGGATTGGTAACGACTTACCACTCCCACTGCATGGCAGATGTCTGGCCTAGTACACATTATGGCATACATTAAGCTTCCTACGGCTGATGCATAAGGATATCCAGCCATGGCCTTCTTTTCCTCAACAGTTTGAGGAGCCATTCCTTTAGACAGGTGAATACCATGTCTCAAGGGTAGGAATCCTTTCTTAGAACTATCCATACGGAATCGTTCAAGAATCTTCTTAATGTATCCTTGTTGTGACAATCCCAATATCCTCTTCTCTCGGTTTCTGAACAGCTTCAGACCCAAGATGTAAGAGGCTTCTCCAAGATCTTTCATCTCAAAGGTATGGGACAGCCAAATCTTTACACTGGTCATCATCCCTGCATCATTCCCAATGATGAGGATGTCATCTACATAAAGCACGATGAACACAATGGCGCTCCCACTAAGCTTTTTGTACACACAAGGTTCAACAGAATTCTGCACAAAATCATAACTCTTTATGGTTTCGTCAAATCTGATGTTCCAGCTACGAGAAGCTTGCTTGAGCCCATAGATGGATTTCTTCAGCTTGCATACTTTGCCATCCTCAGTCATGAAGCCCTGGGGCTGCTCCATGTAGATATCCTCCTCGAGGTATCCATTGAGGAAAGCCGTCTTGACGTCCATCTGCCAGATGTCGTAGTCAAGATATGCAGCTATAGCTAGCAATGCCCTGATGGATTTAAGCATAGCCACAGGAGAGAACGTCTCATCGTAGTCGATGCCTTCTCTCTGTGTGTAGCCCTTGGCTACGAGCCATGCCTTGAAGGTCTCTACTTTCCCATCAGGTCCCCTCTTTCTCTTGAAGATCCATTTGCACCCAATGGATTTTACCCCTTTAGGTGGATCCTCTAGGGTCCATACACCATTCTTATGCATGGAGTCAATTTCTGACTTCATTGCTAGCATCCATCTATCCATGTCATGATCCGCGAGTGCTTCATCAAATGAAGTAGGATCATTGTCAGTTTCACTTGACACATGGAATCCATACCTTTCAGGTGGTGCAACCACCCTCAAACTCTTTCGAAGAGGTATGGGTGTTTCATCTTTATTTACTTCTTCAGTTTCTGGTTCAGGAAGCTCAGAGTCCTCAGGGGACTCAATGAGTTCCTCTACTTCACTTTTGTCTTGACCTTTAAGGAAATCATCCTCCAGAAATTTCACATCTCTAGAGACAAAAACCTTTTGGGTCTCAGGGTCATAAAGTTGGTATCCAATACCATCTTTAACATACCCAATGAAGTAGCACTCACGAGAGCGAGATTCTAGCTTACTTGCATCCACATTCTTTGCATGGACCAAGCAACCCCAAACCCTCAAGTGATTAACACTAGGTTTAGTTCCATACCATAGCTCATGAGGAGTCTTAGGTACAGATTTGCTAGGAATCTTATTTAAGATATATATTGCAGCCTCTACTGCATATCCCCAGAAACTAAGTGGCAAATGTGCTTTACTCATCATTGAACGAACCATATCCATGATGGTTCTGTTGCGTCTTTCAGCAACACCATTAAGTTGGGGAGTTCCAGGAGGAGTGAGATTGGAAATAATTCCATTCTCTTTAAGGTATTCCTTAAATTCATCTGATAGGTACTCGCCACCTCGATCAGATCGAATTCGTTTAATCTTCCTATTGGTTTGGTTCTCAACCAAAACCTTGAACTCTTTGAACTTTTAAAAGGTTTCAGACTTATGACGTAATAGGAAGATAAACCCGTATCGCGAATGGTCATCAATAAATGTCAAATAATATCGATATCCATTTCGAGTCGTGGTACTGAAGGGACCGCATACATCAGTATGTATTAAGTCAATAATACCTTCACATCTTGTAACCTTGTTACGGAAAGGCATCCTAGTCATTTTACCTCGAATACAATGTTCACAGGTAGGTAAAGGCTGAACCTGTAGAAAATCCAAAGGTCCATCTTTTATCAATCTATTGATCCTATCAATAGATAAATGACCAAGCCTTTGATGCCAAATCATGTTTAAATGACTTATATTACTCCTGGATCTTTTAGGGTTTTTATTAGTGGTTGTAACATTCATGACATGCTCATTAATGCACAATTCATAGAGTCCTCCAAAAGTCAAAATACCATCTGCAATATATTTATCATAATGATTTATGACTAATTTATTACAAAATAGGAATGAATGTCCATTTCTAACTAGCTTAGATACAGATATCAAATTCCTTCTGACTTCAGGTACATAAAGACACTCTTTAAGTACTAGGACTCTTCCACTAGATAATGATAGTCGGCAGGTCCCGACGGCGACTGCTGCAACACTTGCATCAGATCCCATCTGGATGACTATCTCCCCTTCTTCAAGCTTTCTAGTTTCCTGAAACAAATGCAATAAATTGCATACATGAACAGAAGCACCAGAATCAACTACCCAACTTCCTTCTCGTCCAACGAGAAAGTTGGTTTCAATGATAAAAGTAGATTTCATACCTGCTGGGGCTTTACCTTTGTCGATCGACTTCAGGTAATCCGGGCAATTACGCTTCCAGTGCCCCCGCTTCTTGCAGTGGTGACAGACGTCGGTTTTCTTTGACGCCATTAAAGTGGATGCATTGGAAGATGAGGCAACACTTTGTCCCTTCTTCTTTCTCTTCTGGGTTGGGCCATTCCGAGAACCTTGCTTCCGACCACGCTTCCCTTTGACCTGTGCAACCATTGCAGTGCCAGTGGGACCATCTTTCTTCATTACGTCTTCTGTAGACTTTAATGCAGCAAGAAGCCCAACATTTGTCAGTTCCAGCTTATTCATGTGGAATGACACCGCAAAGTTATTGAAAGATTTGGGCAATGACAGCAGAATGAAATCGGATTGCATGTCTGCATCCATCGTCGCCCCCAGAGTCTCAAGCTCCGACAAGTACCCAAACATTTTGAGTACATGTTCACGGACCGAAGTCCCTTCCTGCATCTTGCAGCGAACCAGTTCTTTCATAACATTGTACCGCTGGGTGCGGTTAATATCACCAAACATATCCTTTAGTTCTGCATTATTTCCTGGCAAGTACTCATCTCCACATGTTGTTTCTGAAGAACATTGGAGAGAGAACCCAAGATGTAGCATCTAGACAAGACATGATCTTCATCATACTTGTCAGTGTATGCTTTGTCTTCCTTAGATTTAGGGTTTTCAAGTTTGTTTTCAGAGAGCACATAGCTGATGCGCTCTGCCGAAAGCACAAGCTCCAAATTACGAATCCAATCCGAGTAATTTGGTCTGGTCAATTGGTTGACCTCCAGAAGCCTGCTCAGTGGGTTCATGGACTTCATTTTCTGAAATTGAGAATGCACTATATTAGAACATATAATCATATATTCAATTTTATGATATGATTAAGGCATTTTTAAATCAAATTAGTCTTGCTATGTCAACTATGAAAGTTTATTCCCTTATTCACTTTCAAAGTAGGAGATATACTTACCTTTATATCTCAAGCAAGAACCGGGATCTCCTCTTTATCTTTGTCATATCCCAATAATATGAGAACCTATGACTTCAATAAAGAGAAGCGGGAACACATTCCGCCTTGCAAGTCCAACTTGCATTTCCCAATTCGGTCTTTAATACCCGAGCCCACCACCCCTAAGGTGATGTTGACTCGTCATTAATTGAACCAACCGTCAACAGGAATACAACTCGCTATGCGCAATCCAATATCGCCCCAATAATATGAGGACCCGATATTGGGGTCACTACGCATACGTCCTTACTCTTTCGAGAAGCGACGAGCCCGATCCAAACGGATCATATGTGGGAGCTGTCACTTCGGACAGGCGTCTCCCACATAATATTTGGCGACGAAACCCTTCGCCTTGACGGGAGACCATGGATGTCACTTATGTGATCCTCCATCTCTTATTCAAATTCAATTAATTACTATGAATCACATTCATATAATTAATTCTTCCAAGGGAATTATTAACTCTAATCATATTAGAGTATTCTCAATTGGATATAATTAACTTAATCATATTAAATTAATTATCAATCCAATTTAATCAATCAAACTTAATTTTATGCTTGAATATATATATATGGTATTATTCTCAAAGTACGTATTAATTCGTATTTTAATAATTAGAAAAATACATCATAATCTCTCGGACATTATCCCGACCCTACCCGCTGTCATGGCCAGTACCGGCGGGAGTGGGACGGACCGCATACGTTGCAACCCGCTATCCCAGCGATCCCCGACTAGACACCATATCCGCCTCCGGAAAGGATAATGTCAAATTGATTATTTTGTACTTGAGATGATCATCGGTTCTTCAATCAAAATTATACCATATAGTAATCAAAACAATTTTGATTTTAAGGAAATTTGCTGGGCAAATTCCCAAGTCCTATTCAAGCAAGAAGTATGATGATTGTAATTCCAATTATGGTTTAAATCAAATCTAATCAACTAATTGGTTGGGGCCAAGTCAATTAAAGAAATAATCATTCTTTAATATTTCACAAATATTTTTCATAATTATTTCTCGAAACTAACAATTAATTTCATTAATTGACAATCACATGGTTCTTGATTAGGAAAGCAATTTCAGCAGTGACCCCTACTTACTAAAATTAGCATATCTCAATCATATGAAATCCAAATTAAGCAAAGTCAATTTCTAAAGTTTGCTAATTTGATTTAGGACAGAACCTAAGTGATGTTTCACGCATTTCGAAGCAAGTCTAAACAGTAATTAATATTTTAATCACGTTCAGATTCACAGTTCCCGCAACAGTGCATACATGTTTATTAAAACGACCATATCTCGAGCATACGAAATCCGATTTACGCAAACTCAGATCCTATGGTTTCCTTATTTAATGGAGAACATAATCCAAGTATTAAATTCGTGTTAACAATTTAAACAGTGCCGAATTTATTTATCAAACAGATCTGCGAAATCAAATGCGATGAAAACTTTCGCGACCTAAACGAACCCAAGTCGTCCTCGGTTAGCGAATCACTATTCGAAACCGTCAATCTAGCTCTGATACCACTTGAAGGATATGGAGAGATCCTTAAGCGCATCATGGAAGCGTGAGCGTCGTATCGGATACGACGTAGAACGACTAGTCGTACTAGTTGTTCGGTGCAGCGGAATTTAAAAAATTTATTTGATGAAACCACATGATCCAAGAACCATTCTCGGATCGTTTTATCTATAACCACAATAAGTATAATGCAATACCTCTTGAAGCGTGGTTGATCGAGTCTCTAAGAGAAGAGACCTCCTGTCTCAAGTCTGATCGTCGGAGAGATCGCTTGCGAGCGCGGGGATGAACCGCGTAGTCCTCGCAATCCAAGAAGTTGATCCAAGCGCGGTTGCTCCTGATCTCGTCGCACGAGATCAAACGTCTCCTTCGTGGGCGACGCACTCGAAGTAGACGAAGAACAGCAGAGCGTCGAAGCGGTAGCACGAGGGCGCGGGCGACGACGATTCTCTCCATCAAGGTGGACGACCACCAAGAAGAAGGGGGAGAGAGGGCTGTCGAGTATGAGAGAAAGAGAGAGAGAGTTTTGCTTCAATAGCATGTGTAAAGAGAGAGCCAATAATGCCTCTCTATTTATAGGGTTTTGGGATCCATGGATCTCAATCCATGTGTCATATAAAATCAATGGATGAGATTGATTTATGACAATCCAATGGTCAAGATTGTTGTTGGTAAAAGCCAACAACTTGTGATTTAATTTTGATTAAATATATTTGATAAATCAAATAAATATAATACCAAATTAAACCACACAAATAGAGAGAGAGAAAATAAGGGAGATACACCTTCCTCTTTGGAAGGGGGGGACGGCCACCAATTCCCTCAAGGAATTGGTGCCGCCCCCTCCTTTCCAAAAGGGAGGGGCAATCTTCTTGATTTTCTCTCTACTCAATTTCCAACAACAATTTGTTGGTATTTTAATTCACCAAAATAATTCTCAATTAATTTTGGGAATATTGCAATCTTGACATTGAATTATTGTGAATCAAATTCACAACCCAAAACAAAATGTAATCTACATTTTCAATTAATTAAACAATGTGTATCCAATACACATTAATAATTAATCTACTAATATAAATTATATTTACCTCTCTCTAATACATTATAAATCACATTTACAATATATTAGAATAATTGGATATTACTATCCACATTATTCTTATCCATAATAATTAAATCACATTTAATTATATTGGATAATATCTCATACATCATGATAATTAAATCACATTTAATTATCAACTTCTCTTTGCTTAGATCTCATGGAATCGTTCTTAAACCATTTAAGAAAATTGCTATTTCCCCTCAGATACTTGGAGATAAGGACAGGGCGATTGTATTGTTCCACGTATAGTGACTTGGATATTGAGATCACATCTCAAATCCAGATCCCATGGACCTCTCATAGATGCTTGATTAAATCAAGACCGTATACCTAATCTTCTCATTGCATCTGAATCTCATTCAGATCAATGTCCAGTAAATGGACTAAGATTAGGTCACTTCTCTGATGAGAGGAGTCACTAAAATCCAGACCTGTTTCATCACTCCCTCGGAATGGAAGCGTCATGGTTATACAATCGTTTATGATCAAATCACCCTTCAGGTATTCCCAATACCTGCACATCCTGCATACTGGAAGACTCATGATCATTATGAAGATAAAGATCACTTTTACACTGTCATCTTCATAGTATGATCATTAAGTTTCTCAATCTTGGTCCTTGGGATATGGTACATATCATATGCTTTCACAAAGCATATATCTTACCTTCAAATTCATATCATGCTTCTAAAGCATGATGACCATGCATGGAATTTGGTCAATCCCAATACCTCATGAGTGAGCTCATGTCTCCCGGTTCACAAGTGAACCTGTATGATCCCTTTGAGAGATCATATTACTCATATGCCCTTACATGCACACCAGCTCGCCGGTGTATACACCTTGATTAGGTCATCAACCTATTGGTCTGCCAAATGTACATGCTCAGACATATAGTAATATATCTGTCTCTGGTCAGAGGATGTTTGCCTGTGATGTGACACTATTCATCATAGGTCTTTGGTTATCTCGATCTCGTTAAGTCAACTCATTGACTCAACTAATCTGATACCTCCGAATCAATATTTCTATGCAGAGGACCTGCATCAAGAGGTCGATCAGATATCAGTCTAATGAGATGGGGTTTCCATCTCCCACTCAGACTGGAGATCACTACTTGTTAATCATTGATGATGCTTGATGAGTCCTCTATCTAACTCCTTAGATATTCATCCAAGCATCAGCCTCTATGATTCAATCATTAAATCAACAGCTGTATGATTATCAAGTTGGCCATGGTACATAACCCTTTTTGTACAGAGGGACCTTATAGTGCATTCATTCATTCAATATCAGAAAGGGAGTGAAACAAAATCAATAACTTTTATTGATAAATCATTTATTACAATAACATTTATTGTAGGAATGGTTCGCCTCGGGCTCACATTGCTAACACTTATAATTTCACATAAAAAATAAGAATTCACTTCTAATGCCATCTATTACTCCTTCGTTTCGAGCCAGCTATTAAAACACGATAAACCTTTAATTCATCACTTATACTATAAAATCTAGCCCTCTTATTAAATCGATCGGTTACCCCTCGGTAAGCTAGCTATCCTGAATATACCCCTTGTTTGGTTATGGGTAATCACCAGCTCGGGTTGGAGTTAGTTGTATGGATTCTGCGTTTTATTTATTATGATATGTTTTTTAACAAGTTCGAATATAAAGAGGATAGTGCCATAAAATAATATGATCATAAAAATAATTAATATAATATGTAAGCAATGTGACATCACATCACATTCATCATTCCAACCCCTCCTAATCATCCAATATCTACTATTTACAGAAGGATTATCCATCTAGCTAACCCTCTAACATGAGGTTACTACAGTTGGGAATGTCTGAAAATTCTCGGGTTCGATATTTGTTCAGAATCGGCTCGTTAAAAGTTCGATTCAAATTCAGTTCGAAAATAAACGAACCGAACATGGACATAAATTTAGGCTCGATTAAATAATCGAAATGAACATCGAAATCGTAGGTTTATTCAGGTTTGGTTCATTAAAAGTTTGAATGTGTGTGTGTGTGCATATATAACTATATAGAGTGTTGATCCTATGAGAGCCAAAATCTGTGAGTACATGAGAACAGTAATTCTGGACCGTTAAATCATATTATCTCTCTCCTCATTGATTGCAGGAGAAGAGAGAAGAGCAGAATCTAGTGGTGCAGATCCACTACTCTCATGCTCTCACATATTTTGGCTCTCACAAGATCATCCCTCTAACTATATATTTATATTTATAGAGCTTGCACCATTGTGTATTCAAGTTATATGCGTCCAGAGCCCTTGGGTTGAAAGGAACATCAATGGTCCCTATTCATTCTCCTTACCCAGAAAAAAAAAGATGCTCCCATTCCATGCTAGCCCTAACATACCATGCACCTACCACTCTGTGCCTCCCACTATCCCTGAGCAAGCCTCCCTCCAACTTTCACGATCAACACACTCTCAACCCTCACCAACCCACACTGGCGGCAACGAGCCCACTCGGCCTTCCTCCTCCCGCATCATCGTGCACCCCCCCCCCCCCAACCTGTAGAGAGGAGCACCTTTCCCCTCAGTCGCATGATGATCCTCTCCCTCACTCAGTCACTCTCCACCTCGCCTCAAGCAACACATCCTCTCCCTCTTCCAATGCATTTGTCGCCCCTACTGCAAGTTTCTTGGTTTTTCTTACACGAATTTAGAAGAATCAATTTTTGAACATGTTTATTTGTCATTCTTTTTTTCTAGAATTGCTTTGTTCGCAACAACTCCGGATCTAGTTGAGATGATTCTTATGTTGTAGTTTTTTCACATGTTTATTGGATAATATTCAATGATTATTCTAAAACGAACCGGATCGAACCTTTACGAACCTGAACCGAGTCAAACCGAACACAAACAAGATTTTCTTTTTATCGAGTCAAATCGAACATGAACCCTAAAATATGCTAAAGGAACTGAACCGAACCTGAGTAGGTTCGCTCAAGTTTGATTCGATGACACCCTTAACTACATACCAACCCAATCCTAGCTTTTTCCACCAAATTTCAATGTAAAATTTATTTAAGGTTTTTTACACTTCTACACCGCAACTCGAAAAATAACTTGTAAGGGTACAAAGGTAAAAATCTCATTTATTCAAAGACACATAAAACACTTGGCAATCTTATCACTTTCAAAATAAGATATTATAAAATAATCCCTCAGCTATAGATGATTCCAATATGGTATGCAACCTATAAAAAATGATTCGAACTAGGAAGACATCAGGCTAACCAAATTTGAATAGCCTTGAACCACAGGGTTGGGCTACAGTAACCTCCTGTCACTAATGATCCAAATCTCAATACAAATAGGATTCAAATCTTACATCAAACATGATCTGAATACCGAATCAATAAGACTATAAATCTCAAAGAAAACATGACTTCAAAACAGAAAGCGATTTTTTATACCTTAAAGCAGACAATTTGGATCATCTGCTGTGCAGCAGATTCTGCTGCAAGTGGTCCAGCCGTCCGATCCGCATCCGACGTCTCTCCCCAGCCTCGAGATGCGCATCCTCAACCTCGACATCCTCACCCACTATCCCTAGCCCCCTCTGAGCGTCGTTGGATCCGCATCCGACGGCTCTCATTCATTGAAGAAGGGGCTGTAAAAGCCCATTACAGCAGAGGATCGGAGCCCTAAAGCGGAGGTCCTTCGCTTGTTGGCAAATGCAAAGCGTCTTAAGCCAATTTTGGCGGAAAGAGATAGTGTGAAAGGCCTGAGCCAAGCTAGCGTGCTTCTTGTTAGGCAATGGCCAGATCGATGGAAAATGATCTGTCATAGTCATTTCCTCATTTATATAATCGGTCCAAAGGAGGATGCCCATACTAGAGCCACTGGCTTTGTATGTGTTGGATGGGTTCCCCTCCTTGTGGAAACATATTCCATATTTATAGGACATTGATAGTCCTATTTGGAAAAGAAAAATCAATTATTGATTGGAGAAGGAGATCAATTACCTTTTAGGATTAGGAGTTATCTTTTCCTAATTCTATTGAAAGTAGGAGTACATGTTTCCTTATTTGCTTATCTCCATGGAGTATAAATAGGGGGTATCGGGTGCATACCAGGATCATCCCAACACAAGCTCTCCTAGCACAAGAAAGGAACAAGAGAGGGAGGAAGAAGAAAGAGGGTTTGTGGTTGCCGCAGAGTTTAAAGGGAGTAACCTTTGGAGCAGTTCTTCTCCAGCATTCTTCCCTACGGTTTGGCGACAGATTTATCATTGGGTGATATTTCTCCTCTCTATTATTCTCCATTGTTTGGTGATTTCTAGCATCGTATTGAGGGTCAGCCTTTTGTAAGCCCCTCACGGGAAATTAATTCGATTATAGTGCTTGATTTTGGGTTGCGATCAACCCCTTGGTTTCCCTCACATTGAGGGTTTTCCACGTAAAAATTCTCCGTGCATTTATGGTTGATTTTTGTGTGGTTGAGATACTTTCTCGTAGTTGATATATCGTGCAGGATCCGCCTATCGACTTTGGTTATTTTTCCGCAATTCAATTTATACGGAGAATCTGTTCCCAACAGTATGATGCCGCCTAATGTTGGCGGAGTCGAGTTTAGTGGAATATTGGTAATTTGAATAACCCGCTTTAGGAGAGACTTCTACCTGTATAGGGTACGATTTGTAATTACAAGCCTTAATCGTTTTGGACCATATAGAGTCAGGGTTTTCCTGAAGTTTCATCCATGATTTAGAAAGCATCGAGTTATTCAAAGTTTCTAAATAGATAATATCTCAATCATTGTTATGTTTCAGGAGATAATATTCTCCCACCCAGATCTCTGTATGCTTAAGAACTTTTATATGTTGTGGACAGAACTTCTTGATTGTACTAAATACTGAGCATTTGATGGTTTATTGTTTTGAGACTCTTTGGAAATATATGCGTCTATTTTGATTTCATGAATCCCAATCTTTTTCAAAAAAAAAAGAGATTTTTACTCAGCAGACTCTATAAACTTTGCTAATTACCTCCACGATCTTTGAAACAACCTAATTCCCCTCTCGACTCTGTAAACTTGCCAACTCTTACCCCATGGACCCTGTGGTTAATCTGTTTGAAGCTCATGAAGGTTCTTGGAGTAATTTACATGATCGATAAGGTAATTACGTTGTGCAAAAGATCGTAGAGATAATTTAAAAAGATTATAGGGTCTGTCAGATAAAAATCCCTAAAAACTTCGCCCGTCAACATTGGAACATTGGAGATGTCACATCATGGACTTTGCAAGATATAAATTGACCAAACAGATTAGGATATTATCAGAATCTAAATGAAATTCATTAACTAAAATGTGGTTGAATCCTAATAAATTAGCAATGATAACATATCTTGAGTTAAATTTATGTGTCAAAATAAATGATGCTGCTGATGATCAGAATGGACTCGGATACCATATCGAAATAAATACCATATAAAAATTGATGCTTTATTTTTAATGATATGAATACGAATAGAGATATTGTTCTCATTTTTTGAAGATGTGGATATGAATATGATTACATATCTTCTCGACAGATACTAATATGGATTTGTATTATTGAACCTGCGTGTATATTATATATACAATATATCTGTATGTGTATAAATAGATATCAAGATGTCATAATATATTGCATTTTGAAGCTATTTTGATGCCCAAGAACAAAAATATAGATATTTGTACTATGTAATTATTTGTTGTGCACATTATTTAATTTTACATTTTACCTTACTTTTATTATTTGTAGTTTATATAATTTTAATTTAATCAGCTATTAATTCCAATTTACAGTGCTGCAAATTTAGCTGCATCCGAAGGACCATCTGAACTTACACGTTTTCATCAAACTTTTGTTCTCTTAAAAGAATCGAGCTTAACTAACGTATATGGTCATCAAACTTTAATTCCTTAAAAGAATCGAAGTTAGGACCTTAACTAAAGTAACTTGGACCGATGACTAACGGACCCATTCTCGAATTTCCTCAAACGGTATTCTCTCGTGAAGATTGATTGTTGATATAAATGAATGAATCATCTCTGCTGACTAAACTCACGTCATATGTATGCGATTTTTTGAAAGTACATGAGATACATCGATAATTTTCCATAGACCAACATGTAATCTTAATCGAGACTTGATCAATTACCAGATTCCCACTGGGTAAGATATATGCCTTATTTGGTTCTGAGATACCCCCAGCTCTATCTCTATTGTAACACCTGGATGTGGTTTATAACTGATGGGGATTACTAATTAACAACTTTGGCTTAAGCATTTTGGGTGGTTGTCAATGGATTCATTTGGGTCCGAACCCTACGAGTTGTCAGGGTCACTTTTCTCGATAACGGATCGGGGACCTAAGCCCGAGACGTTACATCTGTACTCCCAGAAATGAGTTAGTTGTGTGGATCTCACATTTTCTTTGTTTTATTTTTTTTAGCCATGTCCAAATAAAAAGGAAAAAGATGTGGCTGCCTTTTAGGAGGAGCTAACTTATCTCCCCTCCCCCTATTTTCCCCCTTTTTTATTTTTTTTTTAAATTCTTCGTGATTTTTCATAACTATATCCATATATTACGTCATTCAAGTTTCGTGCAAAATAGAGACTTCTACGGTCTCCATCCGAACAGGATCGATTTCAACAATTCTGCGACCATTAATAAATGATTGTCTGGATGGAGATCGTAGGAGTTGAATGACATAATATAGAGATATATAGTGATGAATTTCCATTGATTTATTTTCAAAAAAATGGGAAAAATGGAGTCATGGAGCCAAGTTAGTTCCCTCCATGGGGCAACCCCATTTTACCCAAATTAAAAATTAATATCGAAAACGTATTGTGATAATAACAATAATCAGTATTACATATAATAAATATGACATCGCATCACATTTATCATTCCAACCCACCTACCCATCGAAACAACTACTATTCACATAATGATTACCTATCTCTTTTTTTTAAAGGTAAGTATACTGCTTTTCATATATAAAGAAAAATAAGATGTACAAAAATTGCCCAGCACTTGGCATGTGAGGTTTACAGAAATTTCAGACTAGTGCCCAACAAAAGGCAACATGCAGACTAACGGGTTACACAGATTACACCAAAACATGGAGCCGCAAGTCAGTTCACAAGGATACGAATATCCTCAAGTATGCAGAGAGTTAGTTGATGCCCCTTCGTCGGTGAAGCAGCAGTCCAATGCGTATTACGCTCCCTCCAGATGCGCCAAACCGTAACCGCCAAAGTAGCTCTAAGCAGTTCGCCCCTAACTCGATCCATGCTAAAAAGTCTCTTGGCACAAGACATGGATTGCATGATGTTCTCACCAAGAGCAAGGACAGGAAGCGAGAGCATTGTACAGACACTAATCCAGATATCAAGGCAGAAGCGGCAGTCCCAAAAAAGATGGTCTCTTGACTCCAAGGTGTGGTCACAAAAAAGGCAACCCAAATCCTGAGCAAAGCCAAAGCGAGATAGCCTTTCTCTGGTGGGAATTCTATTTTTGATCACTCTGAAAAGGCAGCCTTTGTGCTTAGGCGCTACCTTGGAGATCCAAACATCTTTCTACCAATCAACAACAGGGGCTCTACGACGGGCAAGATCATAGGCAGCACGGAAGGAGAAGACCGAGGTAGAGGTAGCCCGGCGGGGTGGGTAATTAAACTGCCCAAAGAAGGGGCGAGGAAGGGGCGCGTCTTTAACATAGCCTTCCAAATCACAGAAGAACCGAGGACGCAGATGCATCCCAAAAATTTTGACCTCTAAGATATCTGGAATGTAGGAAGGCAGCCTAAAGAGATCCATCCACCTTGAGGAACCTCCAGACCCAAGAGATTTCGGAGGCACTAACCAAATCTATCAGGGACCTAAGGCCCAAACCACCCTCCTCCTTAGGTAGGCAAACACCCTTCCAAGCAATCTCGTGACGTTTATAATCCCAAAGGAAGTCCGAGTACATAGAGCAGATCTGTCTGATAGATGAGGCAGCGAGGAGCGAGCAATCCGTCCAAAATAGTAAGATGCCACATATTACCAAATTTAAGAGCTGGATACGCCCATTAATAGAGAGAGTCTTAACTTTCCAACCACAGAGATGGGCACGGATTTTATCCTCCAGGGCTCTAGAGGCGGCGATGCCGTCCATTTTGTTCCCGAGCGGGATACCCAGATAATTCGTAGGGAGAGAATAGATGCGTAGGCTAGAGACAAGATTCCATGTAAACGTACCTCTGGCGTTTCTAGAGCAGAAGATACGGCTTTTAGCTGCATTCATTCTAAAGCCAGACATGTCCCCAATAGACCCGAAAATCCTACCAATCGCTTGCAGATTTTTAGTGCTACACTTGATAAAAAATAGTAGATCATCAGCATAAATGAGGTGCGCAGGGGCCAAGGATCTATCGCGTCCCACGCGGTTGATGGAGCCATCCATCACCGCAATGTCCATCAAGCAAGAAAGGGACTTCATGACAATAGTAAATAAAAGACGGCTAAGGGGATCACCCTGGCAAAGACCTCTAGTGCTCTTGAAGAAGCCATAAGGGGAGCCATTAACTAGCACAGAGAAGGAAGAAGTCCCAATGCAGTTCCAGATCCAAGAGCACCAAGTTAGTCCAAATCCCATAGCACTAATAAGGCGATCAAGCAGGAACCCTGATCAATCCTTTGATACTCCAACCCAACCCTATTACCAAACAGGAAGATCACTCGAGGTTGGTAAATATAAAATATACTCAGATTCGATATTAGCTTATTAGCTTAGATTCGATTCTTTAGAAATTAGATTAAGATTCGTATAGAAAATATATGAACCAAATCTGACAAGTTTAGTATCGTTTACATGAAGTAATCGAAAACTTAAAATTTAGACTCACTCACATTGGATTTATTTAAAGTTTGATCAAATTTAACATAGTCAGATATGCACATATGGATGTATGAATCTACGTACGTATGTATGAATGTGGGCATGCATTTACGGATAGAACTCTAAGGGATCATTTGGTTGTTGGTGTACAATGGTGTACATCAGTATACCTTTCGTTCCAACCCTCCCAACTTGGATTGGGATTATTTCTATTGACCCTATAATTTCTATGGTATAATGTTTTTAGCTATATTCAAATAAAATTATTAACATAAAAAATATATTATAATCATTAAAAAAAGTTAATATAACACATAATCATGTCACATCACATCACAATTTTCATTCCAACCCTACCAACCCTCCAAACAGTTATTATTCACAGGAGTATACCCCAACCCAATCAAATGTTTTTTAGTCAAGGTTAAATGATCCAAATTATATATATACAAATCTTATAGGGTAAATTACAATTTGGGTCCTCAAATATGGGTCTGATCTCAGAATGGGTCCTCATCTTTAAATTGTAACGATTCGGATCCCAAGGTTGTTAACGCAATGAACTTTTTGGGGTTGATGACGAATAAGCCCTTATTTGAAAATTGGAACCCAGCCCCCATTCCCTACCCAACAAGGATATATTCGTCATGAACTCCAAATTTCCCGTTTCCTAAATGGCTCTGGGACTCGGAGCGTTACAATTTAAAGATGGGGACCTATTCTGAGATCAGACCCATAGATGGTGTTGCAGTGGATTCTGATAATTTCCCAGGCAATATCATGATTACTATTTGCAAGGAGGCAATTAATTCGTTTTTTAAGATCGGCTCGTTTTGGGTTCAACCGATCGGTTAAATGCAAACTAGGTTTTTTTATTTGCATTATTCCATAGAATCGGCCGAACTGACCGGGTTGCGACCACCGGTTGCCGGTCTGACCGGCTAGTCTAGGCCGATTTGTAAAATAACGATAAATATTGTACATATGAATATAATGGATTCGTTCGGTTTGTTTGGAATATCTAAGGTTTCAGGTTTGGATTGGTTTAATTCGATAAGATGAAAATGGTGTTGAGATTTGATTTGGCTCAATTTTAATTATAAAGGTTTAATTCAGTCCATCAAAAGTACGATTAGAAAAATCATTGCATAATACTCCATTCTATACCCATTTTCTCATAAGGTTTCTTTGTATGGTATAAACTATTCTTTCACTTCAATCTAGCATACCAATATAAGATTGGATAAATTACAATTTGAGTCCCCATTCTTATATAATTTTTTAATATAAAGGTTAAATAATATGCATGCATATCTATATCTATCTGTCTATATATGTATGATTTTCTCGATTATCAAAACTGATGTTACATGCCTGAGCAATAAACTAAATCCAATGTGATTTTTTTCCGACTTGAGACGGATAACGATATCATCACCGTCCGATCGGTTGGAACTAACGTGAGATCAAGGTTTTAAAAATCCGACCGGACATTGAATCGGTCAGTCTTCGGTTTGGTCCAACCGATTCGGATCCTCAGTTCAGACCGGCGATGATGTCAGTATGATGTCACCATTCCTATTGACTCGGAAAAAAACGGATCGGGGTTAATTTACCGGTTCGACCGATCGAACCGGATTTTTGAACCGATAAAATCGGATACATATATGTAAATATGTATTTATATATCAATGAAATAATCGTAAAATGTCAAATCTTTCAACAGATAATATGATTGTCTATTTCGATTAAAACTCTACAAAAAATAGTCACATTTTCTAATATTATATATATAATATTGTAATAATTTATTTATAGTTGCTTCTAAAAAATTACTCTAAGAAAGTAGTTGCACAAGTAATATTCCAAAACAGAGAGGGACATAACTGAAATTACAAAAGTTAAGAAGGATACAAATGATAAAAACCATATTATTTCATTATCTAAATCTTTATTTTTTGAAAATACATTAAACCACCAAACTGGGTCAATCCGGATCAATCCGGTCCAATCATCCGGATCAATCCATCTGACCACCGATTGGATCCGATTTTTAAAAAAATAATTACATAAATCGGCTGAACCGACGGGCAGTTCCCGGTCCAACCAATCCGACCAGCCGTCCCCTATTTTTTAAATCCTACGTGAGACCCGTAGACCAAACCGATCGCTGACACGCTTCAAAGTCCAGTCAGATTGATTTTTTTCCTCTCTTTCTTATATTCTCTTTGAACGGGCCAAACATGACCCAAAATCGGTAAGATTTGAAGGGTAACTATTTCAAAGGATCCATATAAATTCGAGACGAAGTCCAGTGATCCGAAGAACGGTTACTTTTCAAAGGCTGTTCCAATACTTAACAGTCCTCAGATGAAAAAGCTGCCGAAAGGGTCATCGAGATTGGCATCGTCTTCTTCGGGATTCATAAGTTCTCTGGTCTATAAATAGCAAATGGATTTTTAACGTAAATGGATAAATTATATAGTATTAGTGATGCAAATGGATTTTTAATGTAAATTTTCCTATAAATACCATCAATTTTCAACTAAAATATCGTCTTAGAGTGTAATGTCAAAAAAATCAATATATTTATGACGTATGCATGTGCTTGGAATAAATGGACTAATACCCATGTTCTTAACTCTTTTTGTAATTTAACGCGTGCGTCCATATTCCTACAGACTTCACATGAGCCCTTGTATTAAAATGACAGAAGGGCAATACTTCAAATTTTGTAAGTGCAATTGCAAACTCGGAAGAGTATAAGTGTAAAAGTTCCTAAAATAATTTGGGTGTTTGTGCTATAAAAAATATTTGCAGGGTATCCATGTAAAAGATTCTATTACAAATTAGATTTTTTGCCATTAGAGTAGAGGAATAATGGAAAATGATAATAGGGATAATATATTGTTTCTATTGGGTTTGAGGGAGAGGATAAGTGTTATCACGTTTTCTCGGATTTTTAATTACAAGAATTAATTACAATATCATTGCAACACAATCAAGCGTCACATAAAAAAATATTTTTCTTTCTCAAGTTGAATTAATTACAAAAGAAATGTAGCAAGAGATATTTTTGCTATTTATTTTACATGTATAGCAACAGGATCGAACTCGGGATGCTACAATTCCCGAGGGTTATTATGTCAATGAAGAAAATCAATGAAATAATGAAGGAATTCTATCAACACTTGCTTAGTTTTTATGAGATTTTTACCTTTTTTATTTTTATGGGTTTTATTATTATTATTTTCTGATTTTTATTATTTTTTTAGTTTTGCAAATTTTTAGTTTAAAAATAATTAAATTTTCAAAGCAACTTTATACTCCCTAGGGATCCGTGAGGATCACAGATCTACTGGGGAGATGCGGGCGCCAAAATCGGAGCAAGTGGGTGTAGGATCCAGTCGTGAAAATTGGGAGAAACGGGTGAAGGAACCTGATCCGCACGCGAGGAGGTCCGGGAGGGGTAGTTGATCGGGGTCATCATTCCTCCTGGACCAATCAGAAAATAGCTAGTCAAAAATAATTGTAAAATTAATTAAAAATAGAAAATGATTTTAAATTACAAAGTGTACAACATGAAAAATGTTTGTTATTTTATAAACTATTTTTCTGTGATTTTTAATTATTTTTATGAAAAAAATTTATGATATATACAATATATTATATTAGGAGAAACTTCAAATGAGGTGGGGTCTTACCATTATCATAGTGAGCCCACAATCACGTCCGTTGATATTCAATCCAATGGTTTAAATTAATTGCATATTTATTACTAAATTTTAATTGATTAAAAGGTCATTTTGGTCATTATCATATTCTAAAAATAGAATGTACAACCCTAACCTAAATTGTCTCCATTAATGTATTCCATATATATCAAAATCCTAAATCTCTAAGTCTCTCTCTGGCGGCAGCAACCAACAACGACGAGTGGAGGAGGAAAGATATGTGTTGAGGAGGGAGGACGGAGAAGACCCCGGTGGCGCTGGGTGCGACGTGCGTTGACGTCAGAGGCGGCGCTCGGGGGCTCCGACCGCAGCGGAGGGGAGGCGGTGAAGGAGGGGCAGCAACGGGCTGCCTCTGGGCGGTTCTGGATCGGCCGCGCGGCGGCGCAGTGGGCCTGGAGGAGGGCGTCGAGGCTGCGTTAGGCGAGGAGGATGCCTCGCGGGCTCAGGCATCGGATGGGAGGAGCGCGCACGACGTGCGCAGTGGCGCACACGCGGGGGCGCGACTGGCCTGGAGGACGGTGTCGGGGCTGCGCTGGGCGAGGAGGACACGCGGGCGGCCGCTCTGCCTTGAGGTGTTGCGGGCTCGGGGCGGCTGGAGCGGATTCGGCGGCTGGATGGCGCACACGGATGATGGTGGCTCCCCTCGGCCCCGCTCTCCATCAGGCCGCGCTCCGCCTGCGCTTCCTCCAACGCGGCACCTCGCCGTCGACTCCGAAGCGTCGAGATGTGCGCGGAGGAGGGTCCTTAGCTTTTTTTACAAATCATGGTTTTTTTACAAAGTTGGGAAAGATTTATGCAAAAATTGAATTTTTTTTATAATATCATGTTAATTTTTTACATATTTTCAATATCTAACAGTGTACTTATTTGTCGCAGAACTCTACAGAAATATTACAAAGTGATCAGATCATCTTACAAAAGAGCGCCTAAAATTTATAAAGTGATCAGATACTCTTACAAAGGAGGGAGATTCGGTTACATTATCGTATAACAATTTTACTTAACTGATATTCAGATTTACATATTGATGTACATTTTTTACAAATCTCAATGTTTTTCTCTATTTTGCAGGACTCGAAAACATGTATGGCAATTGAACTTTAACGCAAATGTAAAACATGCGTGAATTTTACAAAGGAGGGAGATTCAGTTACAAAGATTCGTGGATTTTTTACAAAACAAACATACACAATTACAAAAAAGTTGAAGTATACAAAGAGGAAAAATACTATTAAAAAAACTCGCTGGAATTACAAAATGAATGTACACATTTACAAAACTGATACAACCATTTACAAAATGAAAATACAGTAATAAAATGCAATCATTAATGAAATTTTACAAAGAGTAAAATATAATTTACAAAAACTCGTTGTAATTTACAAAGCTGTGGTTGATTTCAGATCGTTTGAAACAAAATTGGAAATTAACCAATAAAGGCATTTGTGAAAATACCAAATCGAGAGAAGTTTAGAATGACAATTTAAAACCAATAAATGAAAGTCGAAATTAATGAAATCACTTTGACGAAAGTGTCCTTTTGGATGAGGTTTTTGATGCAACCGTTAGATTGAGATCTGACGAATCTGCTCGATGGCTCACCACAATATTGGTGAGACCCCACTTCATTTGAAGTGCCCCCTATTATATTATATACAGGTATAAAATACCTATGTATTTTGTATAATTATTTTTATTTTCTTATTTTTGTACAAATACCCCCATTTTATATTTTATTTATTTACACATAATTTTTGGAGTATCAAATAGTTGTTATTTTATTTTTATTGGTTATTCACATGTATAAATTAAATAGGTAGTAATACATATTCACATGTATTATGTACAAGGTGAGAGAGAGTTTTATTTTATTTCTATATTATTTTTCTATTTTTTGTTTTATTTTTAGAAATATTTATATAAGGGGACAAAAACACCTTTTTATTTTTATTTTTGTAAAAATAAAATATATACATAGGTGAAAAATATGTACAAGGTAGAGTGGCCCTATCTCTCTCTACTTATTTTATTTGGCGATTGATGAATCTCGTATTCATCACTCTAAATCTCATTTATTAAGCTCAAATCCCTAAAAATCAACAGCATTCTTGCATCTATTTTGCATAATTAGCATTCATGCATGTTTTCATAAGAATTACATTTTAGCACAAAAATCTGCACAAAATAAGAAGCCAAAAATCCAAGCCAAATTGACCTGTAAATAAGCCTGACTTCCCAGATTTTTAACTCATTCATGCTAACTCCGAATAACTCAAAACCACTTCCACTGTGTACATATTACTAACAAGAATAAAGGAAAAATACAAAAAAATAACTAACTCAAATAAGTGGACCAAAACTCAAACCCTAATTCCAGGATTTTCGGACTAAAAGCCACATATCTCCCACATTCAGTGTCCGATTGAATCCTACTCACTTTTGAACTAATGTACATTCAATTACCTTCAAAACAAGACCAAGTTCAAGTGAATCAGAGCTCATATGTGAAAGTTGGGTTTTGGACCTCTTTTGTACATTGTATATTTTCACGGTTTTTACCTTGTATTTTACGTATATATTTTCTTAATCAATAAAAATCCAAAAAAATTAGATTAATGTGTCTTTATTTATCTTTGATTTTACCTTAATTTTTCCGGATTTTTATCATGTTTAAAAATGACATAAAAATTATAAAACCCAAAAATCAAGGTGTTCTATGTACATAGAATACCCCAAAAATTCACTTTGTGCAAATGACCGATTTTGGCTTTTATGTCTTCATGAAAGTTGTAGATCTCATCGAGACGAGCAACTTTCGTGAAGAAATTTTTTCGATCCGAGGTCGTTTACTATTTTTTATCGATTTTACAAAAGGATTTATTCTCGAATTTTGTGGTGCTGACACGTGGCAGCACCTGGTACCGCCACGTGTCAGCCGTTTTTGGGCTTATTATATTTTCGTTTTGTAAAAAAAAAAAATTAATAATTAAAAACCACGCACGTGCGTCGCACGTGCCTCCCCAGGCACGTGCTCCGCACGTGCCCCCAACGGGGCCCCTCACTCGCCACGTGGCTCACATCTGGCCGCCCGATCTTGGCCGATCGGACGGCCAGAGGTCATCGTCCCCAATCAGCCCCCCTTCCCAAATTGGGAACGCCGCCGCGCCGCCCCCGATGATTCCGCCGCGTATCCCGCACCTCCGCCGCCCCGCGTATCTCAATCACATCCCCATCTCCGATCAAATCCCAGATCTCCCCGATCTCCAATCGAATCCCGCGTATCATCCCCCGATTCTCCTGCCATCTCCGGCGAACGCCCCCTAACCCTATTTAAACCATCGCCGCCCTCGTCGACAACCATCCGCCGATCTTCATCGCTTCCCGTCGCCTTCAGCCATGACAGCAGCAAGGCTTCGTCGCCGGCGTGATCCGAGGAGTCCCTCTCCCCGCCGCAGCTCCGCCTCGCCGCGCTGCTGCTCGCTCCGGCCACTCCCAACGCCGTTGAGCTCTCCTGCAGGTATACTCTCTCTCTCTCTCTCTCTCTCTCTCTCTCTTTCTCCCTCTTTCTTCCGCTCTCCGCCCCACGCCGTCGACACCACCGCCTCCCTCCGCTCCGCCACCACGCCGACTCCACCGCGCATCCTTGCCGGCCAACGACACCTGGAGCTTCATCGCCAGCGCCCCACGCCACCGGAGCTCGCCTCTACTCCGTGATCCCACCTCGACAGCACCAGAGCCCTTCACCGGCCTCGCCTCCACCGACAACGCCTTCTCTTGGCCGTGTGTCGGCCAGAGGAAGGCCGACGCTCCTCTGCCTCCGCGTTCGCTCCACCGCCACGCCGCAACCTCCGCCTGGAGCGGCCCTCGCCCACGCCACCGGGCCAGCTCCTCCTTCTCCGACCTGCCTCCGCCGACGTCGTCAGCCGCCACGCCACTGGTGGCGCCTCCTCCGCCATCCGTGAGTCACCGGCCCTCCGCCTTGGCCGGTGCCCTCCGCTGACTTCGCTGCCGGCTGGAGAGCCGAGGCCCCCCGCACGCCCCTCGCACGTGCGTGGGGGAACGTCCCCAGCAAGCCTCATCCAGGGTCACGTGCGTGGCACGTGATCCCTGGGTAAATTTCAAGTACCCCCTCGGAGGTCTTCCATATTGCAGCTGAGTCCGAGAGCCACAGGACACGTGCGCCGCACGTGTATTGTGTGAATTTTGCAGAAGAACCCTCCAGACTTTTGGTAATTACACTTCAGTCCCCCACGGCAGTTTACTTTATTTATTTATTTTATTTATATTGCACTCATACCCCTGTGTTCCCCCTTAGTTTCGAACCTTCTCTCTACATTATTTTATTAATCTAAAAATAGCATGATGTTTGTTAATTAATTCTCTACGCTTTGACATGTTGTGGGTAATTTTGTGATTGACGGTTAATTAATAAATAATCAATTTGTGGAAAATTGCGTATTTTACCCATTTCTTTCTCTGAAATTGATAATTGATTAATCGTTGCTCTAAAAATTCCCGAAAAATCACACATTGTAGAGTTAATTATTCTTAACATTGTGCCCAAAAGGATTTGCATTTGCATGCATATTTTATCCTGTAAAAATCATTTAGCATATTTTAGTATTTAATTTTTAATAGACATTAAACCCCACATTTTTAAGGTTTAGGATTTTTCTGAGATCCCTCACCTAGTGATAGATCTCAGATAATTTTGATCCTTGAAAATACGTAGGTTTGATATTTATTAAAATTAAATATTGAAATTCATTTTGTTTGCATTTAAAAATCCCTAAAAAATTCATATTGCATCCAAAAATTCCAAAAAAATTGCAGTGCATCCATTTCATTATAATTTACATTGTGGCCAAGTTTCGTATTTTTCGGACATCATTTGAACGTAATTTACATTTTAGTCCCTAAAATAAGGCCAAAGTTGCATTGTGCATCCTTTATCGTATTAAAAATTCCAAAAAAAAAAGACCGCCTCGAAAACCGAACTCGAACTTTGATAGACTTAATTCTAGGTTGTTCCTTTGCCTCCTTGTGATCGACCTTGGGACTTGCCCAAGTAAAATAAACATAAAACCACGAGATTAAAAATTGAATAATTTATTTGTGGTATTTTCTTGACCGTTTCCGATTGCCGCCTACAACGCACAACTCGATTAAAACAACTCCTTAAAAGCCGCATTTTCGGATTCGTCAGATGGCGCCGTTGCCGGGGATGCAAACGGCTTAGATTTTTGTCTAAAAATTTTTTTTTATTCGGTTTTCCGCATTCGGGTAGTCTGACCCCCGAATTTTTCATTGTAAATTCCATTTTTTTTCTGCAATTTATTTTCAGCATTTATTTTTCATATTATTTTTTGAGTCGCTCTCTTACATTTTCTCTCTCATTTTTTTTGCGAGGTACCTTGTACGTGGAGCGGTTTTCAATAACCGACGCAACTTCACCAAAAACCGCAAATAATTTAAGATCGAGTCGAGTCGTGAGAGAGAGGAGAGTCTAGGTTTTAAATTTCTGCAATTTTAATTTCTGCAATTTTACAGCGGTGTCCGTTTGGACTCTCGCGTGTGTAGAAAGACCTCTAAACTTTATTCTGTGGTGTGTCGTGGCCTGTTTCACTCTCCGGCGAGGGTGGGGCCCGACTTGAGTGGCGAATAGGATAGACCTGCACATACGGCTCTCAGAGCATTTATATTTTTGCTTGTGCTCGTAGGATCTTAAGCCACACTTCACTTTAATCGAGACGCACATAGATCGTTCAAACTTAGCCAAATTTAAATCAATTCTTCCCGCTAATAGAACTTTCTGCTTAGGTGCGGTTTTCCATCGACTTGCATTTCATTTAGAATAATTTTTAAATTCTGTCTAGCATCCCACATGAAGATTGCGAGGATTCACTGTAAGTCTTCTCACTGAGCATTCATCATAGTTTTTCGCGTGCATCGGCTTTTCTCGAATTCCTCCCTCTTGTTTTATAACATAACTTTAAAGGAAATTGGGACTGGACGGTAGACGTGTATTTGTGCTCATCTAATTTCTCAGTGATCACCTCATTAAAATCGGGACTGCTAAATATATCTGATCTCAAATAAACCATAAAATCAAGATTTTTTGCGGGAGAGCAACCCCGACATTGTTTGATTTATCTTGCAGCGAGGAGAGTAACGCACACTAGGATAGAGCCCAGCTCCAAACCTAAACAGCTCGTCTAAACGGTTTGCAAGATTGAACTTATCACCAACTAAAATTGAAAAGATAATAGCCGAACTCTTGCGGCTTCATTGTGTGAGTTGGTGAAACAACCTTTGTATTGTGTTTGACTTGATCAACATCTCTCAGTTTCAAGAATGGAAAATTGTGGAAATTTCCGTTCGAACTCAGCGAACCCCTTTCTGACTACCACAAATTTTTCAAATGATCTGAACCTCTCTTACTCAGAACCACCTTGGGTTCAGGGACACCTTCCCCTGGACTTTTCATCAAATAATTCTCTTCAAACTATTGACGCTTATTTTTCACAATCTGAAGGTGAAAAGAAGAACATTCAAATGGCTCCAAGGAGGAACAATCCCGAAGATGACCAAAATGAAGATCCGATGCAACTGATCCTTGCAAGGTTGGCTGCATCTGAGCAGCAGCAAAATCTGATGAGGGAACAATTGGAAAGAATGAATGCAGAAGGAGAACCACCAATGGAAGCTGCATATAATCCCGGGCAGTATAGGGTCATTAATTACTTGCAGCCACCTCAACCTGAGGTTCACCATGAACTGAAGCCACACTTCATAAATCAATTACCACAATTTCATGGAAATTCGGATGAAGAACCTTATGAATTCTTGCGTGATTTGGAGCTAATCTGTTCTAATCAGAGGCACCCACAAGTCAGCCAAGATTATATCTGTCTCACTGCATTACCCTTCGCCTTGAAGGGTAAGGCGGATTACTGGGTGAAAAATTTGGGAGTGACAGTGACCACCTATGATAGGTTCAAGAATCTCTTCTTGAAGAAATTTTACCCTCTGAGTCGAACCAATCAAATGAGGACTCGCATCACTAGCTTCTCTCAAATGCCTAATGAACCACTTTGTGAGGCATGGGATAGATTCAAAGATCTGCTGCAAAAATGTCCCTGTCATGACCTAGATAATAACATCCTGGTCCAGTCCCTCTATTCTGGCCTTAACCACGGGACTCAGGGTCTTGTCAGCGCTGCCTGTGGAGGAAACTACACATCCCGAGGAGTTGATACCGTCTGGAAAATACTGGAGCAAATGGCGGAGACTAGCCGTTCACAAATTGCTAGTAGATCTTACACTGATTCACTGAACAACTATCAAGCCAAAGGAGGAAAACAAACGGTCTCAGAAATAGCAGAGGACTTGCTGCCCAACATGAACATCATCACAGACAAATTAACAATTGTGGATAAAAGAGTGAACGACATCGACAACCGACTCTCTCAATTTCCAAAACAAATGGAGGAGCTCACTGAGAAGGTGTCCAAGCTTGGGATGCCTACTGCTCCTACGGTACCAATTTATCATGTACATCATGTCCAAGAGCAGCCAGGCTCTGGGCAACCGCTACCATGGACTCAGGACCAATCCTACGTCCAACCTTCCCAGCAGTCACCCCCTCCAGCTGAGACAGTCGTAGAAGCCCCGCCTCTGACTTTCGAGATAAACGGCATTTGGTACACACAGGATAATACCCGACAGGGTAATCTGGGGGACCGTCAGCAATATCAGCGTCCACCCAACTCATACAATGCCGCTCCACAACACAATCAGTTCTCAAGGCAGCAGCAGCCACAAGACCGTCAGACCCGGCCTCAACAACATCGTCAGCAATATCAAGCTCCAAATCAAGCATCTCGATCATCCAAACCTCCAGAAGACTCGATTGATATCCAAAGACAAATGCTGGAGGAAATTCGCAGCTTCCGGAGTGAACTGTACGACCTACGGGTAGATGTTAATCGTCTATCCCGTTGGAAGGAAGAACAGACTGCACCTATCACAGCCATTCCAGCTCAAGTTCAAGCTAACCCCAATAGCTTGAACAAACCTCAATCATCTCAACACAACAATCAGGTATACTACTCAGACTTTTCCACATCTGAACACGAGACCCTTTCGTTTAACAATATCAATGCCATGTCCCTCAGGAGCGGAAGGACCGTGGTCGTACCTGACCGGGCGAAGGAAGCTGACTCAGAAGATCAACCGGAGGATACTTCTGAGGATGGAGACGAAGGACACCCGAGGATTTCTGCCCGAAGGAAAGGAAAAGCATCTATGGAGAATAAAGAGGACCTTGAACCTCTAGTTGCTGCGAAAACACCTTTGTCATTATTTCAGCAACATGATGATGATCCAGAACATTTTGATTGTAATAAGAACTCCAAATTCAATAAAGATGCTCTTATTTATAATTCTGGATATCTCTCTCCTGTCTCAAATGCTTCCATTCCTTTTCCCCATGCGCTTAAAAAGGGAAGACAAAAGAAAACTATCCAAAGCGACCCAGTGATGGAAAAATTTTGTCAACAAAACATCACCGTAAAAGTGCCCTTTGATCAATATGTGGCCAGTAACCCTGCATTCCAGAAATACCTGAAAATGAAATGTACTCCTACCCGGACCCGCACAAAGAAAACAAACCAATTTGTGGAGACTCATGTTCTGACAGTAGCCACCACCAAATGCGTGAGAAACCAGCATTTACCAAGGAAGAAAAGAGATCTGGGTGCTCATTATGTGGAAAGCCGCATTGGCGGTATCACATTCGCACGGACACTTCTTGACAATGGCTCTTCCATCAATCTTCTCCCCTTGGCCTTATATTATCGATTGGAGTTAGGACCTCTTCAGAAATCACTATCTATACTCCAATTTGCAGACAAATCTACTAAAAGACCTAAGGGAGAAGTGAAAAATGTTATCATTATGGTCGAGGGTACGGAATACAAAGTGGACTTCACCGTCCTTGACATGGAGACCCCGAACCATTGGAAAGAGTCGCAAATCATTTTGGGAAGACCATTCTTACGAACCGCCAAGGCTGTATTCGATTACGGCACTGGAATGATGAAATTCCGCTCCCTAGATGGAGAAGTGGATTTGGAAATGAGACAAACAAAATGGCAAAGACCCGATTCCGAATCTACCACTGAAGAGGCTGAAATATCTGAGTGTAATCTGATTAGAACTACCGGACCTTGGGACCAACTGCCAGATCTTCACATGAATACCCTCGCATCAGAAGAAGCAACAATGCGCCATACAGTGTGTGATCTTTTACCTGACAAATCTGAACACCTGTACAATCTTGATGACACAGAACGCCTTTCGGATTGGTCCATCCCCCCCTCTTCTGAAAAATTCAATGACGAGTCGGACGCAGCTTTGGCTGAATTACCGCACTACATTTGCGATCCGACTCACCTTCCTTCAAGACCAGTGGCTAGCATCTCACAGAATGATCAACCACCAACAATCACCGAGCCAGACTTAAAAGACCTTCAGCCAGATTTAATTGATGATGCAGATTTGCCAGAGCTGAAATCTCTCCCTCCCACCCTGAAGTATGCATTTCTCAATGGACCCAAAGATAAATTCCCTGTGATCATCAGCTCATCTTTAACCATGGATCAAGAATCTAAACTTTTAGAAGTCCTTGAGCGAAATCGAAAAGCCATCGGTTGGACTGTGTCAGATCTCGTCGGAATCAACCCTGCTCTCTGCTCGCACCAAATTTATGTTGAGGATAATGCAAGGCCTTCCCGCGAATTTCAAAGAAGACTAAACCCCAATCTTCGGGAAGTGGTTAAGAAAGAGATAGAGAAATGGTGCAAAGCAGGTTTCATATACCCCATCTCTGACTCCAAGTGGGTGGCCCCCCTTCATGTCGTCCCGAAGAAGTCGGGAATCCAGATGGTCACCAACGAGGAAGGGGTTGAGATCGCGACACGAGTACCCACGTCGTGGCGTGTCTGTGTCGATTACAGGCGCCTGAATGCTGCGACCAAGAAAGATTACTTTCCACTGCCATTTATTGATCAAATCTTGGAGAGACTTGCAGGGAAAGCATTCTTCTGTTTTCTTGATGGGTACTCTGGCTACAATCAGGTAGCTATTGCTCCCGAGGATCAGGAAAAAACCACATTTACATGTCCCTTCGGTACCTACGCTTTCAAGCGCATGCCATTTGGGCTTTGTAATGCCCCAGGCACATTTCAGCGGTGCATGATTGCCGTATTTGCCGAAATGGTGGGTGATTTCCTGGAAGTCTTCATGGATGACTTCTCGGTCCATGGTGATTCATTTGATACATGTTTAGCGCACTTGGACCGAGTCCTCAAAAGATGCAGGGAGGTTAATTTGGTACTCTCTTGGGAGAAAAGTCACGTTATGGTGACTGAGGGTATCGTGTTGGGGCATGTCATCTCCAGAAAGGGAATGGAGGTCGACCCTGCCAAGGTGGATGTGATCAAGAAACTTGAGCCCCCAACCAACGTCAAGTCAATGCGGTCTTTTCTAGGGCATGTTGGATTTTATCGAAGGTTTATCCCTGATTTTTCAAAGATCGCCCGCCCACTGACTGAGCTCTTAGGAAAAGACACCGAGTTTGTTGTAAATCACAAGTGTCTTGAGGCCTTCGAACTCCTGAAAAAGAAAATCTGTGAATCGCCGATATTACAAGCTCCTGACTGGTCTCTTCCCTTTGAGATCATGACTGATGCATCGGATTTTGTGGTCGGAGCTGTGCTTGGACAAAGACGGGATGGAATCCCTTATGCGATTCACTACGCGAGCAAAGTATTGGATCCTGCACAGAAAAATTATACAGTGACTGAAAAGGAAATGCTCGCGGTTGTTTGGGCCCTTGAAAAATTCAGATCATATATATTGGGCTCCAAGGTGACGATTTTCACAGATCATACTGCAATTAGATACCTCATGGATAAGAAAGATGCCAAGGCACGACTTTTGAGGTGGATTTTGTTAATTCAGGAATTTAATTTGGAGATCATAGATAAACCTGGAATAAAGAATGTTGTTGCTGATCACCTTTCCCGAATTGAGAAAAATGATTATCCTGATACTGGACCTATTAAGGAGACTTTTCCAGACGAATCTGTTTGCACTATTGATTCAACCCCATGGTATTCCAACATCGTAAACTATCTTGTCTCCAAGAAGGTTCCCTTTGGTTGGACAAAGAAAATGATTGAAAAACTAAAGTCGGATTCAAGAAAATACCATTGGGACGATCCTTTCCTTTTCTATGAAGGAGCGGATTGTGTCTGGAGAAGATGTATCCCTCAGGAAGAATACCAGAGTGTCCTCACACATTGTCACACTCTCGAGGCTGGAGGGCACCATTCGGGAAAGAGAACCGCACACAAGGTACTCCAATGTGGATTTTACTGGCAGACCTTATTTCGTGATGCTAATGATTTTGTACGGTCTTGCCCGATTTGTCAAAGGATGGGAGGGACCGTTGGATATAGAGACGAAATGCCCATGCAACCAATGATTTTCTGTGATGTTTTTGATGCATGGGGGATTGATTTTATGGGTCCCTTTCCCAATAGCAATGGATTTGATTACATCTTGTTAGCGGTCGATTATTTGTCTAGATGGGTAGAGGCTATTCCGACCCGAACCGCAGACAGCAAAACCGTCTGTAAGTTTATCGAGGATAATATCATAGCAAGGTTCGGGATACCAAAAGTTTTGATCTCTGATGGAGGTAGCCACTTTGTGAACAGGGAAATGAGATCTTTGGCTAAGGAGTACAAATTTGAACATCGAATAGCCAACCCTTATCATCCACAATCTAATGGCATGGCAGAAGTTTCTAATCGAGAAGTGAAGAGCATACTTCAAAAGTTGGTTCGTCCTGATAGGAAGGATTGGTCAAAACTGTTGGATCAAGTTCTTTGGGCCTATAGGACAGCTTATAAAACACCACTCGGCACTTCACCCTTTAGGATGATCTATGGCAAACCTTGCCATCTTCCTGCTGAACTGATTCACAAATCTGAATGGGCAATCAAAAAGTTGAACTGGAGTTGTCACCTTGGGAAATTATGTCGAGACCTAAATTTGAATGAGCTAATTGAAATCCGAAACCGGGCATATGACAACAGTGTGATTTATAAGGACAAGGTCAAGAAATGGCATGATAGACATATTCGAGATAAAACCTTTGTCCCTGGGCAGAAAGTCTGGTTGTTTAATGCTCGATTAAAGATCTTTCATGGGAAACTGAAATCGAAATGGACGGGTCCCTATGTTGTCATCGATGTGCATACCAATGGAAGTGTGGACATTGCAGAACTCAAAAATGATGCACAACCTTTCTCAGTGAATGGACAATTACTGAAGCCATACATAGAATCATCCAAAGAACATACAGTGCAAGTTGAGGTCATCTATTTCACACAGAGCAAGGACATTGACGAAATATCAGATCAGACCCAACCTCCCTCCCAACCACATCGGTCTCCTTGTACAGCTTCTTCCTCTACTTAGGCCAAGGCCTAAGTATAGGGGGGGACCGATGCCATCTGTATATACCATTTTCCTCATCACATTCCGATATCTCGCTCACTCCATATCCATCCTTCTTTTATACTTAGGCTGACCAAAGCCTAAGTATAGGGGGAACTGCCACCCACCTATATATGCCCTCCTCATTCACATACCCTGACCACTTCTTTTCCTTTTCTTTTCCGCTCTTCTTCTATACTTAGACTATTCACGGTCTAAGTATAGGGGGGCGATTTTTTTAAATCCCTTTCTTTTCCTTTTTCACTCTCTTACGCTTAGCCCGGGCCATGTCTTCTTTACGCTTCTTGTGCTCTGGGGACACAGCACTCGCTAAGTATAGGGGGGTCTGTATATATACTGTATATATATTTTAGTCATACCTCGTACTTTCGCGTAAGTCTATATGTATTTACAGGGTGGGTTTTTCTTAAAAAAAAATGTTTTCTTCTCCACCAACACTGACCTTGCCCAAAAATTTTGAAAAATGGCTTCTTATTCATTTTTGCATTAAAAAAAAAGAAGAAGAAAAAGAAAAAAATGTGCCTGCATTTCACACACTCGCATTTCATCAAGCATCGCATTTGCATATGTGAAAAGTCTTTGGGTTCTGAACCGAGTTATGAGCCGAAATCGAGAGTAGTCTGGACTTGACCTTAATCCACCTAATTTTCAGAGGAACTTCACCGAGAAATAGGATTTTAGAGTCTTCAGGTCGTTGACTTAATTCTTTGAGTTCCACATGACAATGTACAACGTTTGACTCTTAGTGTCTAACCTGGTCTCTTCATTCTGGGTACAACTCTGGAATAGGGAATTAATTTGTACTCTCGCACTATGCACTTAGCTCAACTCAAATATATGTTGGAAGACTGTGTGAGTTTCTTTTCTGTTAGCGTGGAAATCTAAAGACCGGAGTACGGGTTGAAATAAAGCTTCGGAAAAGGGATGGACGGCTGGGCACAATTTTTTCTAAGACCCCAAAAAATGTACGGAAACAAAAGATTCTATATCCGTAGGGGCACAACAAGATCCAAGCAGAACCACCAAAAATTCCAAATACAAAGAAGCAACTACCAAATAAAATCTGACCAAAAAGGTCCAAGCTTCCAGAAACCTGCAGATCTTGGTGGAGACTCGGCTACACTGGCCATCTTCACAAGGAGTGGTGACTACACTGACCACCCTCCAGTTCTTTTCTCATTCTTCTATCTTCTCCCCCCAATTCGATTGTGAACACAGCGCGACAGACCTTAGAAGGAAATACCTGACTCCCCGAGGACGAGTTATTGGAGAGGAGGCTTGCGCGGTAGTCTGGCATTCTGGGTGGGAAGAGCTAAAACATTTCACACACAAGAGTCGGTTATTCAATGTTCAAAGAGTATACTTTGGGAAGATGATTGATCTAAGATGACTTCTGAGCCGAAACTGTAGCAATGATGTGTAGAACTTGAGGGCTGTTGATTTTAAAATTCTAAGTCTCACAGAAGTTCCGACACACAAATAATCCAAAGGTTGAGTTTAGGCTTACTTTCACCTTCAGCTCATGGTCTTGGTTTGGAACCCAATCTCATTTCACCTCATGGCATTTCTTTTTATGCTCAGGGACGAGCATGGTTTAAGTATAGGGGGATGATGAATCTCGTATTCATCACTCTAAATCTCATTTATTAAGCTCAAATCCCTAAAAATCAACAGCATTCTTGCATCTATTTTGCATAATTAGCATTCATGCATGTTTTCATAAGAATTACATTTTAGCACAAAAATCTGCACAAAATAAGAAGCCAAAAATCCAAGCCAAATTGACCTGTAAATAAGCCTGACTTCCCAGATTTTTAACTCATTCATGCTAACTCCGAATAACTCAAAACCACTTCCACTGTGTACATATTACTAACAAGAATAAAGGAAAAATACAAAAAAATAACTAACTTAAATAAGTGGACCAAAAACTCAAACCCTAATTCCAGGATTTTCGGACTAAAAGCCACATATCTCCCACATTCAGTGTCCGATTGAATCCTACTCACTTTTGAACTAATGTACATTCAATTACCTTCAAAACAAGACCAAGTTCAAGTGAATCGGAGCTCATATGTGAAAGTTGGGTTTTGGACCTCTTTTGTACATTGTATATTTTCACGGTTTTTACCTTGTATTTTACGTATATATTTTCTTAATCAATAAAAATCCAAAAAAATTAGATTAATGTGTCTTTATTTATCTTTGATTTTACCTTAATTTTTCCGGATTTTTATCATGTTTAAAAATGACATAAAAATTATAAAACCCAAAAATCAAGGTGTTCTATGTACATAGAATACCCCAAAAATTCACTTTGTGCAAATGACCGATTTTGGCTTTGATGTCTTCATAAAAGTTGTAGATCTCATCGAGACGAGCAACTTTCGTGAAGAAACTTTTTCGATCCGAGGTCGTTTACTATTTTTTATCGATTTTACAAAAGGATTTATTCTCGAATTTTGTGGTGCTGACACGTGGCAGCACCTGGTACCGCCACGTGTCAGCCGTTTTTGGGCTTATTATATTTTCGTTTTGTAAAAAAAAAAATTAATAATTAAAAACCACGCACGTGCGTCGCACGTGCCTCCCCAGTCACGTGCTCCGCACGTGCCCCCAACGGGGCCCCTCACTCGCCACGTGGCTCACATCTGGCCGCCCGATCTCGGCCGATCGGACGGCCAGAGGTCATCGTCCCCAATCAGCCCCCCTTCCCAAATTGGGAACGCCGCCGCGCCGCCCCCGATGATTCCGCCGCGTATCCCGCACCTCCGCCGCCCCGCGTATCTCAATCACATCCCCATCTCCGATCAAATCCCAGATCTCCCCGATCTCCAATCGAATCCCGCGTATCATCCCCCGATTCTCCTGCCATCTCCGGCGAACGCCCCCTAACCCTATTTAAACCATCGCCGCCCTCGTCGACAACCATCCGCCGATCTTCATCGCTTCCCGTCGCCTTCAGCCGTGACAGCAGCAAGGCTTCGTCGCCGGCGTGATCCGAGGAGTCCCTCTCCTCGCCGCAGCTCCGCCTCGCCGCGCTGCTGCTCGCTCCAGCCACTCCCAGCGCCGTTGAGCTCTCCTGCAGGTATACTCTCTCTCTCTCTCTCTCTCTCTCTTTCTCCCTCTTTCTTCCGCTCTCCGCCCCACGCCGTCGACACCACCGCCTCCCTCCGCTCCGCCACCACGCCGACTCCACCGCGCATCCTCGCCGGCCAACGACACCTGGAGCTTCATCGCCAGCGCCCCACGCCACCGGAGCTCGCCTCTACTCCGTGATCCCACCTCGACAGCACCAGAGCCCTTCACCGGCCTCGCCTCCACCGACAACGCCTTCTCTTGGCCGTGTGTCGGCCAGAGGAAGGCTGACGCTCCTCTGCCTCCGCGTTCGCTCCACCACCACGCCGCAACCTCCGCCTGGAGCGGCCCTTGCCCACGCCACCGGGCCAGCTCCTCCTTCTCCGACCCGCCTCCGCCGACGTCGTCAGCCGCCACGCCACTGGTGGCGCCTCCTCCGCCATCCGTGAGTCACCGGCCCTCCGCCTTGGCCGGTGCCCTCCGCTGACTTCGCTGCCGGCTGGAGAGCCGAGGCCCCCCGCACGCCCCTCGCACGTGCGTGGGGGAACGTCCCCAGCAAGCCTCATCCAGGGTCACGTGCGTGGCACGTGATCCCTGGGTAAATTTCAAGTACCCCCCCGGAGGTCTTCCATATTGCAGCTGAGTCCGAGAGCCACAGGACACGTGCGCCGCACGTGTATTGTGTGAATTTTGCAGAAGAACCCTCCAGACTTTTGGTAATTACACTTCAGTCCCCCACGGCAGTTTACTTTATTTATTTATTTTATTTATATTGCACTCATACCCCTGTGTTCCCCCTTAGTTTCGAACCTTCTCTCTACATTATTTTATTAATCTAAAAATAGCATGATGTTTGTTAATTAATTCTCTACGCTTTGACATGTTGTGGGTAATTTTGTGATTGACGGTTAATTAATAAATAATCAATTTGTGGAAAATTGCGTATTTTACCCATTTCTTTTCTCTGAAATTGATAATTGATTAATCGTTGCTCTAAAAATTCCCGAAAAATCACACATTGTAGAGTTAATTATTCTTAACATTGTGCCCAAAAGGATTTGCATTTGCATGCATATTTTATCCTGTAAAAATCATTTAGCATATTTTAGTATTTAATTTTTAATAGACATTAAACCCCACATTTTTAAGGTTTAGGATTTTTCTGAGATCCTCACCTAGTGATAGATCTCAGATAATTTTGATCCTTGAAAATACGTAAGTTTGATATTTATTAAAATTAAATATTGAAATTCATTTTGTTTGCATTTAAAAATCCCTAAAAAATTCATATTGCATCCAAAAATTCCAAAAAAATTGCAGTGCATCCATTTCATTATAATTTACATTGTGGCCAAGTTTCGTATTTTTCGGACATCATTGAACGTAATTTACATTTTAGTCCCTAAAATAAGGCCAAAGTTGCATTGTGCATCCTTTATCGTATTAAAAATTCCAAAAAAAAAAGACCGCCTCGAAAACCGAACTCGAACTTTGATAGACTTAATTCTAGGTTGTTCCTTTGCCTCCTTGTGATCGACCTTGGGACTTGCCCAAGTAAAATAAACATAAAACCACGAGATTAAAAATTGAATAATTTATTTGTGGTATTTTCTTGACTGTTTCCGATTGCCGCCTACAACGCACAACTCGATAAAAACAACTCCTTAAAAGCCGCATTTTCGGATTCGTCAGCGATCAGGCTCATACTGAGCCCTCTCTTGGGTTCAGGTCACTCAATATTTATTCTAAATATTTCCTTCTTTTTCTTTCATTCTTTATTCTTTCATTTTTACATAAATACGTGCTAATTGTTAAATATTAAAAAAATACATGCTTATTGCTAATTTATTGTATTTATAACTATATATATGATGCTTTGCCAAGATATTTAGCTAAAATAAAAGAATAAATAGTGATGAATGAGGATTCATCACCCCCCTATACTTTACTTTTGCTAGTCCCTTAGCAAACGCTTATTTGAAAAAAGAAGTGAAAAGAAAAAAGAACAAGAAAAAGAAGAGAAATAAAGGTTGATTATTAAACTTGCCTTCATCAAATTGAAGTATGGAGCTTAATCAGACCTTTAGATTATTAGTTTGTTGGGAAGCTTATCTGGACTTAGGTTTAAAACGTAACAACCTCTAAGTTCCACCAATCTATGGTCAAGACTCCTCAATAATCCAGATCAGAACAAGTCTACCTACACAAACTCTAATGACCATGAATCTTTTCTTGTACTATGTAAGTGATATGTAGCTCCCCACCTCAGAAATGGCAAAGTAACAACCCCCCTCAACAAGGTAACTCTAATGCGCTAGTCTGGCAACTCTTTTCTCGGGGAGTGGGTGATGAATCTCGTATTCATCATGGTAAAAACTCCTTATTAAAATCCCTGCTCAAACAAGCCAATAAAAATATCCTCTAATTCTCTATTTTTATCATGTACCATATTGTGGATAATTAGCCTTTAATTATTTGTATTTAATTGCCCTTATTTTTCTGTAATTATTTTATCACTCAAAAACCCCTAAAAATTAGGTAGATAAGTTATCTATAATTCACTGACCCTTAAAGAGACAAAAAAATACAAAAAGATCTCAAAACCACAAACTTGGTGTTTTTATCCCCTTAAAAATACCCCCAAAAATAGCTTTTGTACAGATGACCTCTTTTGGCTTTTTGCCCAACATGAAAGTTGTAGATCTCGTCGAGACGAGCAACTTTCATGTTTTGACTTTTTCCAATTCGGCTTCTAACTATTTCTTTCCTAATTTTCTTTATATTTTTCTCTCTGAATTTTCTCATTGGGCCACGTGGCGCCCTCTGGGCCGCCCACGTGACCCGCTTCATCTCCTGCCACCCGGCCCTCTCCTGGGCCGTTAGATCATTTCATCATCGCCCTCATCCTCACCGTCCGCCACCGCTCCATTGAGAACCATCAGATCTAACTCCAGATCTAATCCCAGCCACCCACTGGCGCCTATTCCTTAGCCATCTGATCTCTCCATCATCCAACGCTCCACAACCCTCCACGTCGCCCCTCTTTCTCAACCCTCCGATCTAGCACTCATCCTACGCTTCTTGTTCAGCCACGTAACCCAATCACCCCTCACCGTTAGATCACCCCTCATCCTTCAATCCCAACCGATCGCCTTCGCCTAACTCCTAGCCACACGATCAGATCCTAAGGATCCGATCGTGGCCCTCCGCTCACGAGCTCATCCCAACCGTTGGATCAAGATCCAACGGATCAACCACCGTCGTCAACCTCGAGTAGCCCCGCTCCCAGGCGTTACAACCATCGCGTATCCTCCGCCCCCTTCCTTTTTTGGCCGCCATCTCCGGCTACCTCTCCCTCTCATAACGCCTCTCCCTCGAAGCCCTTCCCTCCGTCTCGCTCGCGTAACCTCCATCTCCACCCTCCATCACTCCATCATTTAATTCTCTGCCATTGAAAACCCCCTCCACCTCACGTAACCTCCAACCTCCACCTGCTATAAAACACCTCCCCCGCCACCGGAGCCACTCGTCCACCATTCTTGGCCTTTACCCTAGCCTCCTCCGCCCCTCCGGTAACAGCGGAGGGGCGGAACGTCGAGGTGCCGATGGGTACTCGCCGGTGTTGACCCTCGGCGCTCCGCCGCCGAGTAGAGGTGGCTCCGGCCACCTCCGAGCTCCCTGCCAAGGCCGTGCAGGTTGGGCGACGACCCTGAGCTCCGATGAGCTCATCCCCAGGTCATTCCCTTCCGCCAACACCTCGCTCCAGCGAGGTAAGTTTCCTTTAATTTTCCCTTAATTTTCACGACTTCGCAGCTCCACTCCACTGTCACCTGACCATCTCACAACCTTCGCCACACCACCCGCATCTCCGCCCGCTACTCCACTCACCCTCCTCGTTCTCCGTAACCTCGTTCACATCCGCCCCACCTTCTCTGAAGCTCGCCGGAGAAAAGACCTCTCGGCCTCCATTCCAGTCGCCCCAAGGCCCCCAGCCCATTCACCGTTCACTCCCACGCACTTCACCAGCACACGCTTCGGCTATCTAACTTGCAGGAACTTCAATGATCGGACTCGGCCACCCCTCGCCGGTCTCGAGTCCCCACTCCAATAGCCAAGCCTCGACGAGCTGTTCCAGACCTCCACAGAGCTCCGCAATGGCTCCAACATCTCCGCTTGGCCTCCAACAGTCTTCCCCGACCTTCAGTGCACCTTGCGAGGCGAGGCGGAGCTATCAGCAGCCCACCGGATCCCCGCCTCCTTCGGTAGGCCACGGCGGAGGAAGACGAAGCAGATACCGTCCGATCGATTCGATCGGACGGCCTAGATGATGCCACGCAGACGACCCGAGCCTCCTTCCCGAACCATAGGCTCGGGTCCCCCAAGCCTAATGCCGCACGTCCAGACAGATCCACGTGGCCCGAGCCACAAGCGTTCTCCCGAGCCTAGCCCCTCACGTGCCTTGCACGTGAGGTGCTGGGTAAATTGCAGTGAAGACCCCAGAAGTTTATATATTTGCATTTTGGTCCCCAGGCACGTGCCTCACGTGCGTGCCTGGGTAAATTTCAGGGAGGCCCTTCAGGTTTTGAAGATTTGCAAAAAGGCCCCTGCGCGCATATGGAGAATTTACAAAATGGCCCAGGCGGTTTTTGGTATTTGCCTTTAGGTCCCTCCAGGGACCTAAATGCAATATTTATCCCTTTATTTTATTGCATTTTATTACCATTATTCCCTTGCACTGTTTTTAGCATAACTTGAGCATCGTAGGTCCAAATTGCATGATTTTAGTGTCGTTTTGATCCCTGTTTTGTCCTCTACAATCTAGCATACCTATTTGTCTCATTTGACAATGTTTTAAATTAAGTGATTTTTTATGTTAAAAATGGGACCATGCTCTATTTGTCTTGCTTGATTTGATGACCGATTTTTAATGATGTGTTCAAATGGGCCCTAATTTCATTCTATATCATGTTGCTCTCATTTTAGGGTATAATTGTAGCATTTGATTCATCATGCATGTTCCTTTGCATTATTTTCCCATACATCACTTTAATTTGCATAAAAACCGATAAAAATGCATGCATCACTTTGCATTGCCTTGTACATTGCATATGAACCTGAAATTGGAATTAATTCATATTGAACTTCATGAATCAAAATTCAAAAGCTATAATTAAGCAGCTGTGTCCCTGTGTTCGACCTTGGTAGACTTGCCAAGCATAAATATTCCACAGCATTCAAAGTCTGTGGTTTTTGCTGAACAAAATTCGCCTCCTGTACTACAACATTATTCATCATTATTATTGAGGTGAATTTTATGCTCATCAAATGGCGCCGTTGCCGGGGACACGGCTTTGCTTAATTTTTGATTTTGATTTTTTTAATTAATTCAATAATATCTAGGTCCTCATTCCATGCATCATTTAGTTGCATATTATTTTGCGGATTTAATTTCTCTGGTTTTCTAACGTTTATCTTTTGTGGCAGGGCCCATGGTGATCGAGGACGCTTGATCCTCATGGAGGCGTGAAGTCAAATACTTCCGCTGAAGAGGCCGCGAAAGAACCTGTGAAGGATTTGGGAGATTTCAGCAGTCAAAAATTGCATTGCATTTTGTAAAAAAAAAAAGAAAAAAAAAAGAAAACTTGCATCTGCATATTTCTTTTTCAGTCTTGCATATTGTATTCAAAAAAAATCCCCCCCCCCCCCCCCCGCACACACATACACACACCTACATTGCACATATTCACCCCCACCCTTCCCCTGTATATTTCACTCTATATCTCTATCTCTCTCTCTCTGTGTGTATATCTACTCTTCACGAACCCCCTCCCCCTCTCCCTTGTATCATAGAACCCCCCCCCCCCCAACGCAGACCTTACTTAGGCTATTTGTAGCCTAAGTATAGGGGGGACCTGTCTGCTCTTCCTTCCCTCGTCCCGTCTTCTTGTACTTAGGGCAATTTTGGCCTAAGTATAGGGGGACTCTCCTCCTCAGTTCCGTTATATCTCCCTGTACTTGAACCGAGCCTTGGCTTCATGGCACTTGTGCTATGAGGACATAGCAAATTTTAAGTATAGGGGGGTATACCGTATATTATTGTATTTTACTTTAGCCTTAGCTCACGTTTTAAAACTTTTAAAATTTTATTTTTCGGGCTGGGTTTTGGTAAACTAGTGAACTGAGTAAAAACTTGTAAAAATTAAAAATTGAGGGATTAATTTTTGTAAATATCCCTGTATTAAAAAAATTTGGAGGTTGACTCTGACTACTAGGTTTAGTAGAATTTTCAGTGAGGGAACCTCGGTCTCCCTTAGCAGAGTGGGTGGTTTAGAGGACATCGCATACGGCCCCGTCCTCAAGTAATACGGGCCTCGGCCCGTACTTACACCCATACTGGCTGAAAGTGTATACTTTTATTTGAGCCTGGGCTAGTCATTGTCTCTCCGAGGAATTAAAAAAAATGAAAATGAAAATTAAAACCCATAAAAATTTGCAAAAGCTAAAAATCACACAAAAATTCACTAACCCTTGGAGTTGGTGTATTCCTGACACATTCACACTCTCGCAGGGCTTGAGGATTTTTGAGGACACTGGATCTCTGGGATCTTGAGAGTCTGAGTTAACATGCCTTAGTCATTAGGGTTTTCTTGACTTAAATATCCACACTCCTCTGGTTTGAAAGATTTGAGTGCTATATTGCACCCTTCATCTCTACTTTCAAGAAAATATGATCAGCACAGTCACTTCCACAACTGCATGATCGATGAGCTGAGATGAGATATCGCTTGAGGAACTAGGATCAGAGATTTAAATTTAAGACCCGATCTTATGATATTCGAGGATGGGATAAAGTTAATGAAGGCTTCAGAAAACCTGAGTGTCAGCAAAAACCCTAGCCAGTATGTGAACAAGATTCATATGCTATCTCTTGATATTTACCTAAAAGTGCCAGGGTGTGATGAAATTTAAAGGAACTTGTTGATCAGTGTGCGCCAATCTCTTGGTAAAAGCAGTGGAGCTAGCCAACAAAAGAAATAAAATATCAAAGAAAAGCTCTAAATCCAAAGTCAAATTCCAAATGAGCTTCCACCAATGGCGAGCGCTCCCAAACATTTCAAAGTGTCCACTTGGACCAAGCGCTAATTAGGACCAAGGAGTCGGGCTGACACCATAAAAGGGCTCTGCATCGTAAGCGATACAAGTCTGGGTGTCGAAGGTATCTTAGATACTCAAAAGAGACACACCCCGGTGTACTCCCAGAAAAACAAGTGCAGACGACTCCAACTCTCTTGACGGACACATTGATCAACAAAATAATAATATACATGTGTTGAGTAAAAGGCACTCGAGAGGCCCCTTGTTCCAATGTGAGGGTGAGAAAATTAGACACAATCCCAGTACCTCCATCATCTGGCCGTCCATCAACATTTAGTCTGACAAACTAATGAGATGGTGGACTGAAGCAAGAACATACTTATTCCCTAGTATTGAGGATTAGGTCTAGAGGAGAATCTTTGGGACTGGAACTTTGGGTGATGCATCGACTCGGCTCTCATGAAGTGCAGTACACTAAATGTCATATCCTTATATTATATGTACAAAAAGAGAGTCTGATAATCTGAGAAGTTGGATTCCTTCTGACTAAGGCTTGGATAAGTCCAGAATTTTAGGATCACTTAGGTCGAGGGTCTTTGAAATATCAAGCAGTGTAAATTTTCACGCACACTGTCAGGAATTAATCCGACTCCTTCATTCTTTAGATGCTCGAGGACGAGCATGGTTTAAGTATAGGGGTATGATGAATCTCGTATTCATCATGCTAAAAACTCCTTATTAAAATCCCTGCTTAAACAAGCCAATAAAAATATCCTCTAATTCTCTATTTTTATCATGTACCATATTGTGGATAATTAGCCTTTAATTATTTGTATTTAATTGCCCTTATTTTTCTGTAATTATTTTATCACTCAAAAACTCCTAAAAATTAGGTAGATAAGTTGTCTATAATTCACTGACCCTTAAAGAGACAAAAAATACAAAAAGATCTCAAAACCGCAAACTTGGTGTTTTTATCCCCTTAAAAATACCCCCAAAAATAGCTTTTGTACAGATGACCTCTTTTGGCTTTTTGCCCAACATGAAAGTTGTAGATCTCGTCGAGACGAGCAACTTTCATGTTTTGACTTTTTCCAAATTCGGCCTCTAACTATTTCTTTCCTAATTTTCTTTATATTTTTCTCTCTGAATTTTCTCATTGGGCCACGTGGCGCCCTCTGGGCCGCCCACGTGGCCCGCTTCATCAACTGCCACCCGGCCCTCTCCTGGGTCGTTAGATCATTCCATCATCGCCCTCATCCTCACCGTCCGCCACCGCTCCATTGAGAACCATCAGATCTAACTCCAGATCTAATCCCAGCCACCCACTGGCGCCTATTCCTTAGCCGTCTGATCTCTCCATCATCCAACGCTCCACAACCCTCCACGTCGCCCCTCTTTCTCAACCCTCCGATCTAGCACTCATCCTACGCTTCATGTTCAGCCACGTCACCCAATCACCCCTCACCGTTAGATCACCCCTCATCCTTCAATCCCAACCGATCGCCTTCGCCTAACTCCTAGTCACACGATCAGATCCTAAGGATCTGATCGTGGCCCTCCGCTCACAAGCTCATCCCAACCATTGGATCAAGATCCTATGGTTCAACCACCGTCGTCAACCTCGAGTAGCCCCGCTCCCAGGCGTTACAACCATCGCGTATCCTCCGCCCCCTTCCTTTTTTGGCCGCCATCTCCGGCTACCTCTCCCTCTCATAACGCCTCTCCCTCGAAGCCCTTCCCTCCGTCTCGCTCGCGTAACCTCCATCTCCACCCTCCATCACTCCATCATTTAATTCTCGGCCATTGAAAACCCCCTCCACCTCACGTAACATCCGACCTCGACCTGCTATAAAACACCTCCCCCGCCACCGGAGCCACTCGTCCACCATTCTTGGCCTTTACCCTAGCCTCCTCCGCCCCTCCGGTAACAGCGGAGGGGCGGAACGTCGAGGTGTCGATGGGTACTCACCGGTGTTGACCCTCGGCGCTCCGCCGCCGAGTAGCGGTGGCTCCGGCCACCTCCGAGCTCTCTGCCAAGGCCGTGCAGGCTGGGCGACGACCCTGAGCTCCGATGAGCTCATCCCCAGGTCATTCCCTTCCGCCAACATCTCGCTCCGGCGAGGTAAGTTTCCTTTAATTTTCCTTTAATTTTCACGACTTCGCAGCTCCACTCCACTGTCACCTGACCATCTCACAACCTTCGGCCACACCACCTGCATCTCCGCCCGCTACTCCGCTCACCCTCCTCGTTCTCCGTAACCTCGTTCACATCCGCCCCACCTTCTCTGAAGCTCGCCGGAGAAAAGACCTCTGGGCCTCCATTCCAGTCGCCCCAAGGCCCCCAGCCCATTCACCGTTCACTCCCACGCACTTCACCAGCACACGCTTCGGCTATCTAACTTGCAGGAACTTCAATGATCAGACTCGGCCACCCCTCGCCGGTCTCGAGTCCCCACTCCAATAGCCAAGCCTCGTCGAGCTGTTCCAGACCTCCACAGAGCTCCGCAATGGCTCCAACATCTCCGCTTGGCCTCCAACAGTCTTCCCCGACCTTCAGTGCACCTTGCGAGGCGAGGCGGAGCTATCAGCAGCCCACCGGATCCCCGCCTCCTCCGGTAGGCCACGGCGGAGGAAGACGAAGCAGATACCGTCCGATCGATTCGATCGGACGGCCTAGATAACGCCACGCAGATGACCCGAGCCTCCTTCCCGAACCATAGGCTCGGGTCTCCCGAGCCTAATGCCGCACGTCCAGACAGATCCACGTGGCCCGAGCCACAAGCGTTCTCCCGAGCTTAGCCCCTCACGTGCCTTGCACGTGAGGTGCTGGGTAAATTGCAGTGAAGACCCTGGAAGTTTATATATTTGCATTTTGGTCCCCAGGCGCGTGCCTCACGTGCGTGCCTGGGTAAATTTCAGGGAGGCCCTTCAGGTTTTGAATATTTGCAAAAAGGCCCCTGCGCGCAAATGGAGAATTTACAAAATGGCCCAGGCGGTTTTTGGTATTTGCATTTAGGTCCCTCCAGGGACCTAAATGCAATATTTATCCCTTTATTTTATTGCATTTTTATTACCATTATGCCCTTGCACTGTTTTTAGCATAACTTGAGCATCGTAGGTCCAAATTGCATGATTTTAGTGTCGTTTTGATCCTTGTTTTGTCCTCTACAATCTAGCATACCTATTTGTCTCATTTGACAATGTTTTAAATTAAGTGATTTTTTATGTTAAAAATGGGACCATGCTCTATTTGTCTTGCTTGATTTGATGACCGATTTTTAATGATGTGTTCAAATGGGCCCTAATTTCATTCTATGTCATGTTGCTCTCATTTTAGGGTATAATTGTAGCATTTGATAAATCATGCATGTTCCTTTGCATTATTTGCCCATACATCACTTTAATTTGCATAAAAACCGATAAAAATGCATGCATCACTTTGCATTGCCTTGTACATTGCATATGAACATGAAATTGGAATTAATTCATATTGAACTTCATGAATCAAAATTCAAAAGCTATAATTAAGCAGCTGTGTCCCTGTGTTCGACCTTGGTAGACTTGTCAGGCATAAATATTCCACAGCATTCAAAGTCTGTGGTTTTTGCTGAACAAAATTCGCCTCCTGTACTACAGCATTATTCATCATTATTATTGAGGCAAATTTTACGCTCATCAGTGGGTTATTCCCTTTTAAGATCAAGTGCAACCATCTCGAGAAGAGGAGGAAGAAGAGAATGGACCATGGCTAGTGCAGTCATATGTATCCTAGGGAGCCCAACCAATGTAGCTAAGTCTCCCTGCTGCAAGCTTCATGAGATGGCATGGGTAATATAAGCTTTGCTTTATTTGACTATATACACTCCAGTGGGTATTTTATTTTCTATCAGAACCACTACTTTTTTGGAGTTTTTCTTTCTTTTGCACTTTTTTTTTGATGTGCATATGTACAACATATCTACATGGTGCAGCATACATACATAAGGAGTTTTTCCTCTTGAGCCGGTAGACTATCCCTCTTTTGAAGCATTATTGCAACCCACAACTCCTATCTTTAGACCTCAATGCCACCAGTCTAAGTTGAAACGCACTTCCTTCACTAAAAGAAGACGAGATGTTCCACCTAGAAGTACTACCCTCGTATGCTACCCCAAGTCAAAGAAAACTGCCTCCTCACCACCTCGTCCGCAGAGCTCTATATGTAAGGTGCTGGTGCAAGTAAAGACATTGTCTGTGATAGTCATGTATGTGTTGTTTTTTGTAGAATTTTCATAGCAATAAAAATATTTATTTCAATGAAAAGAGCAAGCAAAATTAATATCTGGAGTACATGGACTGAATAGTAATTTTTTATTGTTTTTGCATGAAAATATAATAAGACAGAAATGTGGGAAAATAAATACAAATTACCCAATGAATACGTGCATCGCATGTGTTGTTCCTGGTGGGGCTTCCTTGCAATTGTAATAAACGTCGAGGGGCATAGTGAAATTTTTCCAATTTTTTTTTCTAGAGTTTGTTCTTGCTTCTTTGTTCATTCAAAAGGGGGTACATAGGGGCACCGCCGCCCCTATTCTTCCTCCAAGCAAGTCAGTGGATGGCTTTAGAATCGTGACAGGCTTTTGGGGATGGCGCGAGTCGGCGCCGATCGGTGGCGACCCTCCTCTCCAGACAGAGCAGGATGGCAGTGGTCGCGATGCGCTGCGGCTTGGCCATGAGGTGGCGGAGATGGTGTGTGGGCTTCGCGTGGTGGAGGTCACGCGACTCGCGCAGGGGCCGGGCGCTCACGATGGATTGCGCTTGAGGCGCTCACGGGGAAGGAGCGGAGCGGTTGAGCTCCTCTTAGTGGAGGAGAGCGATCGTCGGGAGTCGGTGATGGAGTGACAGAGGGGTGGCAGGCCCCGCCTGCAGGTGGAAGGGCGGTGCCAGACCTGCAGAAGATGTCAAAAGAAATTGTATATAATTTTTTAATTTTTTAGTTATTTTTTATTTTATCCTGCAAAATAAAAGTTAGAAAAGAACTATTTATTTTTTATTTTTTCTAAATACCACATAAACAAATGAGGACGTGAGCATGATGGATCGATTCTGATTATTTGAAATGCGAAAAAATAGGTGTGAGAACGAGTTGTGGATCTGGTGAATGGTGATGGGTAGATCCGGATCTCGGGCCACTGTGCGTGGTCGGAGGTGGGAGGTCGTGAGAGATAGAAATGAACGTGATGAGATCGGAAAATGTGAGATGAAAAATTCGGATCAGAAATGGATAGAATCGTGATGAGTAATTAGCTAAAATTAAACACTACGACCTAACATAAAAAGTGACAATGAATTTAAACTACAAATTACATCTAAAATTAATCTAAATGAAAGAGGGAAATGGATGTGGATCTCACCAATTGGGAGCGGATGAACGCCGTGATGGCCTCGACGAAGGCCGAGTCGCTGTCACCGGATGGTTCGAAGGATAGGCACCTTTCTGCGACAAGATGATTCTCGGAGAATAGGCTCCTCGCACCAAAGATTGATCAAGTGAGAATGAGAGAAGTGGAGCCAATTAAATAGAAAATAAAATGAATTTGAAATTCAAAATCTGAATGAAGAGCAAAATAAGGTAGGGAATTAGTGGTGGAAATAATTAAATAAATTTAAAAAAAGAAATTCAGAGTTAAATAAATTAATAAAATAATTAATTGTTATAAATTAATTAGCCATCTTAATGGTGGTTATTTAAGGTATACAATAAAATCTTATATACATTGTAAGTTTTCAATCAAATCAAATAAATAAATCAATCTAATTTTCGTAATTATATTAATTTAATTAATTAATGTTAGATAATAATTTTTTTTGGTGATTTTATATAAGGAGGTTAATTTTATACATATCGTATATACATAATGTATATTATACACATGTGCAAATAAGGAAATAATTTTAAAAAAACTATTTTTATTTTTATTAATTTTTTTGGTTACTTTAAATTACATTGAATAATATTCAATTATTAAAAATATAATATGTGCAAAAATAATATAATAAATAATAGTCAAATTACAAAAACCACCCCAGAAAATTGATTTTATCAACCGTAAATTCAAAAATTATGAAATCACAACCATTTTAAAGATAATTTAATTTAGAATACAATGGAAGTGGGTTTGATTTAATTCGAATTCATATGGAGCCAGAATGGGTCTTTCAATTATCGCTTTACGGCTTTTTCCGGATGTGGTTACTTTTATTATGTACATGATTTATTTTGCAATTATTTTATCATTTAGAAAATATTTTTTATTTACAACTTTTATTTTTTGAAAATTATTTAAATGGAGGTCAATTTATACATATAAAATAATATAAGTTTTTTACAAATATACATAGAATAGTATTTACAAAATATTTTTTTTTAGATTTTCTGATAAAAGATACTATCTCTCTCTACTTTATTCCTGGTCGATCAGGTCAAGTCTTAACCTTCTCTCGGGGTTCGGGTCAGCCTGATTCTACTACATATATACAGTCATTTTTTCTTTTTCTTTTTTCTTTATTTTTCCTTTCTTTCTTTCTTTATTCATTTTAGATTAAAATAGTAATAAATGTACAATATTTACACACTGATGGAAGTTAGTAAGAACATGGAGTTAATATTATATGCAGGTGTTTTATAAGAGATTTTAAGCTAAAATAAATGAATAAAGATGCTGAAATGCAGATTCATCAATAAGGAAAAAAAAGAACGGATGAGTGGTGGTTATTTTCTATTCTCTATTCGGTAGGAGTGAGGATAAAAATGGATAAGATGGGTTACGCTAAATAAGTCAAAGTTTTTCTTAAGAAAGCTTACATAAAGCTGCATTTGAAATAATACAAAATACCGGTTCCTTTTTTTACATTCAAGAATAAGGAACTAAGGGGAAATAGGTGCGAGCATAGGGATTTTTCTTGTAATTTACTCTTTTAATTTCCAAGCATTTTAATTAAGTATACTTAAGCTTCCTTTTAAAAAAAATTATATTTTGACATGCGATTTTAAGCGGACGAGATTTCCTGTTGCTCCGTTCATCCAAGGATCGAGATTCACCCGGCAAACAACTCGATTATACAGGACCACCTACGGCCAAAAAACTGGCGGTTTTGTGTGGTGAATCTCGACCATCAGATGAACATTGAAGGGCCGAGATGCTACGAGTCTACGACGGATCCATGGGGATCGCACCTTCTTCTTTAGCTCGACCATGAGAAGGAATCATGATGCCCTCGATTCTTTAATTTAAATAGAATTCTATAGCCGTTATTTTTAAGTTTGCTTTGCCTCCCTTTGTGGCCGAAGCACCGCTGTCTTCGCTATATGTTACACAAAAGGCAAAGGCACCTGTGAGGTAAGGGAAAAAATAGGGTCGTTGGAATAAATGTGCACATGCTCTACTTTGCTTCCGTCATTATGAATTTGGCATATTTACGTAGATGCCCCTGTAAACTTGTTAAACGAATATCGATAACAAATAACAGTCCTTAATTAGACACAGTGATGTCGGATGTTACATTCTTGTCCTCGCTCTTCTTCTCCTCCCCTCCGCATCTCCTCCATCACTTTCATTTCCCTCTAATGCCTTTCAAAAATCGTCAAAACTTACACTGTTTCTCAACAGAGAATGTAAATAGCTATCGGAGTTATTTGTTAGAGGGGTATTCGTGCAATATTGCAAGCTTGTAGGGGCATCTATGGAAAATCCCACTTCTTTTCTATAAAATTTGATATAGATTTATTATAAATACGGATCATACCATCAACATTGGTTATATTCATGACTGTCAAGAGTACAAAAATAGAATAAATTTAAAAAAACCCTCGGAACTATACACTAGGGGCATGTTTGGTTGCAGGGTTGGGCAGGGTTGGCCCAACCTTGGTTACTATTCACAAGGGTACTTCCTGCTTACAGATTACTATTCACCCATCCCAACCCAGCCCAACCCAACCCTGCCCAACCCTGCAACCAAACAGGCACTAGAGTTCAGCATCGTTCATGAACTTTGAGAAGTAATAATTTGGTATCCGATCATTAAGATATTTCTTAATGTGGTCCTTCAATATTAAAATTTAGTTGATTATTTTGTCTTTCTGATATTAAATCACGTAAGCTTGAAATCACATTGAGATAAATATTAAAGATTGAGTATCATGTTGTAATCTTTTAAAGTTTGAGTATAACATTGAAGTCGGGTGTATAGTTTAGGGACTCTCATCTAATTTACGCATTAAAAAAACATTTCATAATGGGCAAAAATGAATGCCATACCTGGTAGATAGGGATGCAAACGGTCGGATACGGATACAGATATAGGTATTACCGTATCGTTATCCATTTTTGAATATGAATAAGGATGCGGATACGGATATTGACGGATATTAAAACTATCTTACCATATCCTTGAAAAACGGATACGGATGTAAAACGGATATTGATCGCATATGGGTAATGTTAGAAATACTCTATGGAAACAACTTAGATATATACGCATTGGATGGAAAACACATGGTATAAATTTATTAAATGTGTTTGTATCACAAAATTATACAAATATGGTAAAAGAAGGTATAGAATTATGCTATATATGGTTATAAATAAATCTGTGACTATATTTATATATGAAAACAGATATACGGGTACGGATACGGATGTTTACGGATATCAAAATGATATCCATATCCATATCCATTTTAAAACGGATACGGATGTCAAAATCTGTATAAAACGGATACGATGACGGATCGGATACAGATATATCTGTAACCATTTGTATCCCTACTGGCAGATCATACCGCGGTGGTTGTTTGGATGCAGGATACAATCGCTTTATCCCATGATAAATGGACTTTATATGAAGATAAATTATCGCAGATATGTGATTACATCATGATAATATTAACCGTTATATTTTTTCCTCTATGATTTTTATCCTACAAATGTTATCATCTTTGTCAATTACCTTCAGAACATTTGAAACAATCTAATTCCCTCTTCGATCTCGTAAACTTGTTAATTCTTACCTCACGAACCCTGTGGTTAACTCTCATCAATTCACCCGTTAAATTTAACCGATGTGGAAAAGAGGTGCGAGTTGTCCTCTTTGTTTGATAAATTTACAAAAATACCATCTTGTTCCACCTCTTCTTTCCCCTCCTCTTCCTCCTCCCTCCCCTTGTTCTGTTGCCTCCGCCCCCCAGTCCCTTCCTCCGCCTCCACCCCCAGCCTCCTCCTCCCTTGCTCCACCCCCAGCGACCTCCTCCCCTTACTCCTCTGCTTCCGCCCCCTCCACCACCTCCTTCTCTCATCTTGGTTCATCCCCAACGACCTCCTCCTCCCCTTGCTCCTCTGCTTCCACCCCCTCCACCACCTCCTCCCCTCACCTTGCTCTACCCCGACCTCCTCCTCCTACACTTGCTCCCCCCCCCCCCCCCCCCCCCTCTACCTCCTCCTTCCCTTACGAAGCAATGGTGTGAGTGGTATCATACTCAAGAATTACATTGTCCAATTTACCTGCAGAAACAAAAATCAACCCGACGCTTAATCTCCTCTTTTCAATAAAATCTAGAAATTAAGGACAAGCTCTCTGCCATATAAAATCACAGATCATATTTTTTTGTCGATTCCCACACATTACATTTGATTCCATCTCGAATCTATAACTAAACACCAGCAGACGAATACACACAATCGGATCCGAACAAATCCATACCTTTGGTGTCAGGAAGAATGACAGTGGAGAGAGGAGGGCAGATGCGAAGAGCAGGAGAGGGAGAGAGGAGGAGAGTGCTGCCATTGGGGGAGAATGGAAGGATTGACACCCTCATGGACTCGATGAACCAGAGAATGAAGCACATGCTCCTCCGCTCCCAACGTACTCAAGTATGTATTTGTTTAGGAATGTCAAATATTTCATAAATCGACTCAAGAAAGCATCTCAAAAATTCTGAGAAAAATCATTTTTCAAAATCGAAAGGCATGGTTTATCCGTGAAAATTAAAAAAAATTGTAATTTGGTGGATGGGTGGAGATGAGGTGAAGAGAGAGAAAATAAAGAGGAGGATGAAGAAGGTGAATGGAAGAAGAAGAAGAAAAAGAGGAAGGAGGTGATGAGGTGAGAGATCCACTCAACCCAAGATATTGATTCAAGTAAAGCTAAATTTAACGGCAGGATTCGTAGGGTAAGACGGAGCAAGTTTACAGGGTCGAGGGGGAATTAGATTGTTTCAAATGTCGTGGAGGTAATTGACGAAGAATATAAGGTCTGACGAATAAAAAACCCATTTAAAATCCATCTTAATTATTTTGGAAATTTTGTATGTGTACCCTCGACAATCATATTTTGCATGCACATCCCCCATTTCGTGATTTGTTATTCCGCAAGGTTAAATTGACAAAGTTTCAACAAATCAGCCATTTTCCCTAATTATGTTCATCCATTATCACATCAATCAAGGTTCCCGACTACGATTAAGGAAGAGTGTGCACGAGGGTAAATTATAAATAAGAGCTCCATCTATGCATCGCTTCCCCACTACTACGATCCCCATTTTTCAAAGCGGACAAATAAATTTTAAAATTTAATCCTTATGGTTTAAAAAATTTGTTGCGGGTGCTTACGCGCGAAGGCTGCATTTGAGACCCAAAAAAAAGTAAGATTGGAAAAAATAGGAATCCTACCTGAAAATCGACGTAAAAATACAAATTTTATTTCGTAATTTATCCAAATAAATAAATAAATAAAATAATGAGGGCGTTCATGCAAACCCCCACACATTCAAAAAGCATCTCCGCCCTCCCAAAGCAAAAGCCTTCCTTCCCCCACAAACCAACGAGAGCACTCTGAAGAAAGCAAGAAAAAGAACATTAGATTGTGCATCGCGCTCTCGAAATTCCATGCACCCCCACCACCGCTCCCCACCACCACCCCAATGACCACCACCACCTCCTCCTCCTCCTCCTCTAACTCCAACTCCTCCAATGCTCCTCCACTCCCTCTTCATGCAAGATCACAAGACCCCGACTCCAAGGTAAATCCAAATCCCACTCTCCCCCTCCCCTTCTTTGCGCAGCATTCATAAGGTGTTCGATGAAATGCCTGACCCAGGAAGCCCTGGTACAAACGAGCCATGGAAGCCGTAAACCTATGGCGACCCGCGAAGCGCCCCACCCCGATCCCGCCCAATTCCGGAAAGCGCAAGATGAAGAAGTGCTCTTCGTTGCGCATAGCGTCCTCGTTCACGCACGTGTGCCTATGCGCACCGATCGCCTCGTACAACGAGGCGCTCCTCGGGGCGGCGGCTGATGCCGCGGCCCCGAGGAGGAGCTATAGCTACCCGCGCACGAAGTCCTTCGGGACCCCCGCACCGCGGGCGTCGGTCGAGGGTAGGAGGGTGGTTTTCCGAGGGAAGTCACTGACCGACGACGTGCTCATGAGGAGGTTCGTCGTGGAGGAGGAGGCCATGATGCAGGTGAGGAGGCGGAACGAGATGGAGGCTGTAAGGAGGCGCGCCGCCGCGAGGAGGAGGCGGATCGGCCCCAGCCGGCTCAGTAGGATGTCCATGGCGGGAGATGACCACGAGGTTTGAATTTACATTTTTTTCGAAATTGGTGTGGTTTTGGCTTTTCAGCTTAATTATGTTATTTCAGATCCTTAATTTGTGTAATTAGACTGTTAATTTGATTTTGTGGAATATCGATTTGTTGGTAAATGTTGTTTGAGTTGCTTAGACTATAGGTTAGCCATTACAGCACTCTGATCCGGTTCCTCCTATTACCTTTCCCTTTTTATTAAAAAAATGGGGAGAGCTAAATTATCAATGTCGATATCTAGTAGTTATTAATGTATTATTGAAAAGATTATATTACTCCAAAGCAGAGGAAGGTTAGTTATCAAAATGTGGTTCACTTGTAATATACTAGATATCTAATGATATCCAAGCTATCATTATCTTTGGGATCATGTACCAGAATATCATTATCCACTGGAGTTCCCTGGAGTATTAGTTGTTGTTAGATTGTAATGCATGTGGGAAAATGTCAATTTTTAAAAGTTGAGCATATTGAAAACTATTGACCTAAAAGTGGAGAAGATTCCATGGATGATTTTTTTAGTTAATAATACAAGGAAAAAATAGGGCTGTCCCCACATCATTTTTCCGTATTTTTGAAAAATATCACCATGTATATTCATCTATATATCCCTCATATATGTCATTCGAATTTCGTCAGAAACAGAGACTATTATGCCATCCATCTAGAACAGGTATTTTTAACGAACTAAACATTGTTGTAATCGATCTGTTTTAGATGGAGGGCATAGGAGTCACTGTTTCTGACGAAATTCGAATGACATATAGGAGTGATACATAGATGAATATACATGGTAATATTTTTCAAAAAAATAAAAAAACATCCGAACTGCCCCATTTAACCCATAATATAAACATAACAATAAATATAAATAAAATTATAAATACAGGTCTGGACTTTTGGGGCCCTCTGTGTTTTAGGGGCCTTGCGTTGGGTCAGGATACATTATAGCCCTTATAATTTATAATTATTGTAATTACCCCATGACCTTTTTAAAATACATTACAACCCATGTAATCTTATTTACTCTTACACCACATCCCTTGGACAGGAGCATATGGTTTCTAATATGATTATAAAGATTACTGGGGTTGTGGTGTAATTGGGCAAGATTTCAGGGTCAGTGTAATAATCTCAAAAGCTATTGCGACTGTGTCACTATGCTACTGTTATTGTTACAAAGATGTGTTATATAACATTAATGTGATGTGAATATCTGAGTTATAGTACAGATTTTTTTGGTTTTAGATCCTTTAGGGTGCGTTTGGTTGGTGGGTTAAGGCGGGTTAAACTGGTAGAGGGTAACCCGTTTTTGTGTTTTGGTGTTTGGATAGAGGGTTAAACTGGGGGTGGGTTAAAAGTGGGTTTGGGTGATATGATTGTATTAGAGTTTGAAAAAGTGAGTAGTTATTGTGATGTGATTGTATTGAAGTTTGGAAAAGGGAGTAGAAGTGGAGTAGTTTATAATTTTTATATGATATGATGGTATAATATATTATTTTTTGATAGGATTGATGATGTAAAATTGATTTATTTATTTTTTTTAAAAAGAATAAAGTGGGACCCACGGGGAGAGAGGGGGATGTGGGTTAAGGGGGGTAAACTCCCCTAACCCGCGGGTAACCCGCGAACCAAACGCTACCTTATGGGTTGCTGAAATGAGCTAGGGGATAAACTTTGATAATATTTTTGATATGAAATTATTGGATCATTACAAAGTAGGTGTTCGATGGAATCTCCACCAATCTTTGTGTTAAAAAGTAGTATAAATTTCGCGTTAAGGTTTAGAAGTAAAGTTGTTGATTACATCATTTCATTATATTTTTTGTTTAAAATATCGAAGATCATTTCATATCTGTCTATAGTATTGTAATAGTTTTCTTATCCCTCAAACTAAGGGAAGATGAACGAGGAATAAAGATTCACTGTTGAATCTGTGTGAAGAGTTGGGAGAATAGGATTTTTGGATTTATACATATAGAGAGAGGGGGGGAGGGATCCTACGTCATGATGTAGGTAACTTACCTACATCATGTTTATTTTTTTTTTCATTTTTTTCATTTTTTTGATAATGCTTCCGTGGATTTTCATAACTATATCCATCTAATATGTCATTCAAATTTCGTCAGAAACAGAGACTCTTATACCCTCCATCCAGAACAGATAATTTACGGCAAATCTAAGACCGTTAAAATTATATGTTCTGGATGGAGGGCATATGAGTCTATGTTTCTGACGAAATTTGAATGACATATTAGAGAGATATAGCTATGAAAATCCACGAAAGTATTTTTCAAAAAATGAAAAAAAAAATAAGCATAATATAGGTAAGTTACCTAGGTCATGAAGTAGGATCCCTTTTCTCATACATATATTTATGGGTAAAATGAGGCTGCCCCCATGGGAGGAGCTAACTTGGCTCCCCCACGCCATTTCACCCTTTTTTTATTTTTTCCAAAATTTCTTCCGTGAATTTTCATTAATATATTACTTTATTATGTCATTCAAATTTCACGCGAAACAGAGACTCCTACGGCCTCCATCCAGAAGGGTCGTTTTTAGCAATTCTGTTATCGTTAAAAAATGCATGTTTGGATGGAGGCCATAGGAGCCTCTGTTTCGCACGAAATTTTAATAACATAATATAGGGATATAGTGATGGATATTCACGGAAGAAATTTTCAAAAAAAATAAAAAAATCGGGCGAAATAACGCGGGAGAGCCAAGTTAGCTCCCCTCAGGGGGCAGCCCCATTTATATATATATACATATATATATAGGATTTTTATCCAGAGGGCACTGTGCCCATTTGAGATAAGATGGGCCTCTAATTCCAGCCGTAAGATTTGTATCTCTCAATCCCTAAAAATAGGAACCGTAACCAAAATGGAATTTCCTCTAATTGGAAATATTAAGCAATTGTATAATTAGTATACGTTTATGGAAACGTGTATTGAGAGTTCAACGAGAGGAGATTGATCTGACATTTTTGGATCTAGCGTTTTGCAAAGTGAGGCGATCAATCGTTTAAACAGAGGCGAACATTTTTATCTATTGCAAGGTATTATATTTCGATTAGATTTTTATTTTCGTATTTTGATTTGAATCTGATAGTATGTAGAAAGAATTAATTTTTTTGGACATTTTGATTTGAATCTGACTGTTTATAGACCAGATTTTGATTTTTTGTTATGTTTCTGGATCATGAAAAAGTGGGATTTGCAAAGATGAATTGCGATGTATGATTTCTCTTTCGATTTCAATTTCAAATGATTTTGACTTGCGATTGGGTTTGTATCATGAAATCTCAGAAGGAATGATAATCAATGATTTGTGTTTGGATATTGAGTTTTAATTTGAGAACGTTTAAAAAAATCATAAGGGTACTGATATTGTATCAAAAGTTACTGGAGTAACTCATCAAATTACTTATGCTTTGCACCGAATTTCTTTTATTAATATAATTCTTACTTTTCATGGACATAATTTTATCTTTTATGATTAATGGTTCATATTAGGGATATTACTGACAATTCATTAGATGTTACTTGTGTATGAATTTATTCTTACTGAAATAGATAAAGATATTACTTAAATAAATGTATCGTCTTCCAACATAATATGTTACTGATGTAATTCTTAATTTTCATGTATATATATTTCTCTTACATAGTTATTGATTCATCTTACAAATGCTACTGACAATTTATTATTTCAGGTTTGCCAGATGTTTGGACACTTATGTTTCGTGGAAGAAAAAAACAAGAAGTGTTGATGATCGTTGCATACATATTGACTAAAGAAGCGAGAAGAACATATTTGACAATAATATTGAGAACAAATCATTCTGTAACTAATAAAAGAGGTCATTAACAAATACATTTACTGAGTACATAATTGATGTGTAACTATAATTTCAGTAACTAATAACAATGAGTAAGTAACATGGACATGAATCTTCAGTAATTGTGCGTATAGCTTTAGTAATATTACAACTCAATTATCTAACAATTATTCAGAAGTACTAAGTAACTATTTCTTCGGTAACAATCAGAACGAGTTCAGTAATATGAACATTTGTAATTAGTAATTGTTGTATAGACATTAGTAACTTATCTATTCATTAATTATTGTATGGACAATAGTTACTACAACTTCAGTTATAATTTCATTGAGTTCAGTAATATGGTCAATTGTAATCAGTAATTGATGTATTGACATTAGTAACTTTGTACTAGTGTTATTAGTAAGAATGATTGAAAGACAAGTAACACCCAACAAATAGCAAGTAACTTATACACAAGTTATCAGTAATTTTTTACGAATAAAAAACATACATGAAAAGTAGCATTGTACTAAGTAACTATATCATCAGTAACAATCAGAATGAGTTCTGTAATATGAACATTTGTAATTAGTAATTGTTGTATGGACATTAGTAATTTATCTATTCAGTAATTATTGTATACAAAATAGTTAATACACTTCAGTAATAATTTCGTTGAGTTCAGTAATATGGACAATTGTAATCAGTAATTGATGTATTGACATTAGTAACTTTGTACAAGTGTTATTAATAAGAATGAATGAAAGGCAAGTAACACCCAACAAACAGCAAGTAACTTATACAAACATTATCAGTATTTTTTTACGAATAAAAAACATACATGATAAGTAACATTGTACTAAGTAACTATATCATCAGTAAGAATCAGAATGAGTTCAGTAATATCAACATTTGTAATTAGTAATTGTTGTATGGACATTAGTAATTTATCTATTTAGTAATTATTGTATGGACAATAGTTACTACGAATAGCAAGTAACTTATACAACGTAACAGTAATTTTTTAAGAATAAAAAACAACATAAAAAGTAACATTGTATTTATTTCAGTAATGTTTGCAATGGCATCAGTAACTTTGTATTACGAAAAATAACTTTGTATTAATTTCAGCAACTCAACGTGAGTCGTGTTTTGATTGTCATCGGAGGAAGGAGGAGATTCCCATGGTTATTTTTAGAAAAAAACAATGCGGTAATTAATGAGTACTCAATTATAACTCAAAAAAGGGAATTAAATTGCGAGTTATATGCGGTGGGTGGTTATGGCAATTCATTCTTAGCGCTAAATTTAGAAATTAATCAATTTTACGCAGAACCACAGGATCATCATCACACGGATGATTACGCGTGCCTAAAAATTCTCAAATTGGCACAGTGCTCTCTGGATAAGCCCTATATATATATATATATATATATATATATATATATATATATATGTTTACGTGGTTAAATTGACTTAAGAAAGTTAATTCAATAAAAGTTAAATTGTTGATAGGGTTCTGTTATGGCAGATGTTTACTGTGATCGTGGTGTACTAATTCCTATTTTTAAATCGGAAAAGGATATGATAATCCTTTGTCAATTTCTGATCATGTTCATCCGTACCATCCTCCTCTCCTAATCCGTCCTTTTAAACACAGCTTGAAGCAGAAGTGTCACCTCCTATTCAACGGGTAAAACCGTCCTATCCCATAGCTGTCGGGATATTTAGTTTTTTTTCCCAAGTAAAGAGAAGTTGATCTCAGCACGTCTTGAAGCAATTAATCCCCAGAAAAGCATTTGCTTTTAATATCAAAGAACTTCTCCTTCTTCTTCCTCCCCTTACATCAACAGCCGTTTCTGAGATCCATGAGTTGTTGTTCCTCGCAATTCACATGAATCTGAAGATGAAGAAGATCTCCGCCCTTCTTCTCATAGCATCTCTCCTCGTCTTCAATCTCACAGCAACAGGTTTGTCCTCGTATCTTCATGCACACGAACTGGTATTTAGATAGGTTGTTTTCGCATCGAATGAGCTTTCTAGTCGCACCATTGTGCAGGCAAGTCGTTTATGCCCGTCCTTGTTGATCGAGGCAGCTCTAATTAGGATTGATTTTTTAATAGCGTGAGAAAGCCTCTGAAATGATTTCAATATTGGACCGTGGACGTTGAAAAAATCTGAATTGAATCCCTTTATAGAGAAGATCTTTTGTCTCAGCTCGAGTCGGTCAAGATGCAATAGTAGCTCCAATAGTGATCGCTATGAAGATCTGATTTTCAAGAAATCTGACCTTGTTAGTCATGGTGGTTGTAATTTGGATGAATTTACAGAGAAGAAATCCGAACTTATCTTCGAACTGTGACTGTCTCTATAACTTCCAAGAACTGATCTTTTTTTCCGTTCATTACAAACGCGAAGCAGTTTCTGGATTGATTTTCTTATAGGAATATCCCAAATTATGGTTCCCTTTTTCAAACTTAAGGAAGGCCCAGATACAAATTCCAATACATGTTAGAAGTAGAATTACTATGCTTCTGGTCCCTTATTTATCCATTTTATCAAACACTAGTTTCATAATTCAGCATTTTCGACTGCTCTACTTAACCACAACAGGAAAAAGTGATGATAATACTGCGACATTGCGATTCATATCACTGAAGATACGCTCTGAGGAAGGCGACTAGTATTGTTGGTGGTTCAGGATTCTAGTCCAGGAATTAGCAGTTCTTCTTTTATAACTAACTCTCGGCAAACCCGCATTTATAACAAATGTTACAGGATTTGTTTGGGAAGTAATAAGCCTCTTTAATATCTCTTCGTTTGCAAAGATTCTCGATGTAAAAAAAACTATTGGTCTTTGATTTCTACTGTAAATTAATATCGCGATTAGTAAACGACTAATACAGTATCACTCCCACGACTGATGGCAATTAATACTGCGATTTTTGGATGCAGATGGCTCTGATATGATCTGCATAAACAAGATGTGCTTGGAGATTCCATGTGACCCCAAGCACTGCAGTGGACTGTGCTCCAGTGTGTACCCCAGAGGGTGGGGCGAGTGCCTCGCCAAAAATCCCAAGTGCTGCCAGTGCAACTGGGCATGCGGTTGACAGTCGCGAGCCGTGCTGTCTTCCAGCTTCGTTTGAGTTCGAATGCAGGGATCAGTGTAACTATCGGATTTTCTTCTTTTTTTGCAGTGAAAAGTTTGCATTTTTTTGTGGAGTTATGTCCAGTATGTTGAGGATGCATTGATGTACTGTGTGGTGAATTTATTGATGTTTGTGTGATGTTTGATCTTTTTTTCCTTTCTCTTCATCATTGGCTTTGGGATTACAAATTGTTCTCATGTTAAGTTTGGGCAGATGTTTGTGTTAAGATTGGAATTGGATTTGTAGGTTTTTGTTGAGAGGTGCACAGGCGGCAGTAATATATGTAAAATGAAGTCTTGGGAAGATTTACTTAGAATAACTGGAATATATGTAAAACAGACGTTCTTAGCGTGTCAATCTAGAAAAGATTAATTTCAGCAATTCTAAGACCGTTAAGATTTGCTAGCTTTGATTTATTGATGAGATAGAAGTTTCTAATTAACTTGAATTTGGAATGACAATATAATTATATGCGGTGATATAAATCTCTGTAAATTTCATTTCAAAAAAATAAAAAAATATGGTGAAATCAATGAGAGCATGTAAGTTGTATAACAGAAACCTTATAATCTTTATAATTAGGGATTTTTACCCGGCAGATCCTATAATCTTTGCAAATTACCTCTACGACCTTTGAAACATCCTAATTCCTCCCTCAACCCTGTAAAGTTGCTAACCCTTACTCTACAGACCCCGCGGTTAACCCCCGTTCGTTTACCCGTTAAACTTAACCAGATTCCGTTATGTTCTTTTACATTATACCCATTTTGTTTATTAAATTTACGTTGAGTGCCACTCGATGATCCTTGCAACCGGCGATGCTGCTCCCTGCAACACCCCACGACCCAAGTGCCACTCGATGATCCCTGCAACCGGCGATGGTGCTCCCTGCAACCCCCGCGACCCAAGCTCGCTGCCCCCCTCCCGGCTGCCCAAGCTCCCTGCCCCCCTGCCGTCGATGGAGTGCACCCTCGCCGACCAAGCTCCCTGCTACCCCTCGGTCGCCCAAGGTCCCCACCCCCCTGCCGCCGATGGAGTGCCCTTCCCCTTCTGTCGATGGAGTGCCCCCCCCCCCCCCCCCCCCCGGGAACCGCGGCACCCTATTCTTCCCCTGCCGCCGACGGAGTGCTCCCCCCCCAACCTTGGCTCCCTGCTCTTCCCCTACCGCACGATGGAGTGCCCTTCCCCTTCCGTCGATGGAGTGCCCCCTGCAACCGCATCTCCCTGTTCTTCCCCTGCCGCACGATGGAGTGCCCCCCCCCCCCCCCCCGCAACTGCAGCTCCATGCTCTTCCCCTGCCGCACGATGGAGTGCCCCCCCTCCCCCCGCAACCGCGGCTCCCTGCTCTCCCCTACCTGCTGATGGAGTGCCCCCCCTTCCCCCGACCGCTGCCCAAGCTCCCTGCACCCTCCCCCCCCCCCCCCCCCCCGCCCAAGCTCACTGCAAATCCCCTCCCCCCCCCCACCCCGCCACCCAAGCTCCCTGCTCCCCCACCTCCCCCCCACACACACACACACGCCGTTGCTCCCTACTCTCCCCCACCTGCCAATGGAGTCCCCCCTTCCCCCTTGGATGCAGCCTGCAGCCGATGGAGTGCCCCTCCCCTCTCGCCCCTGGCGATGCTGCTCCTGCACCCCTGTGACCGTTGCCGCTGCTACGACAAGAACGACTGCCTCTAATTCACTGGATTTTTTCCTTATTCTTTTTTTTTGGCTAATCCTAACCGTTTGATGGTAAATTGGTTAGATTAACTCAAGACTAACCCAAGTGTTTGACTCAAATATAGTTAAAATTGACGGCAGGGTTTGTTGGGTAAGACGGAGCAAGTTTATAAGATCGAGGGAGGAATTAGGACGTTTCAAAGGTCGTAGAGGTAATTTCCAAAGATTATAGGGTCTGTTGGGTAAAAATCCCTTATAATTATACCATGATCCTTTGTGTTGTATAGAGTAAATTTATAGGGGTCATGATGTTTTTACAAAGATTATAAGAGTTGTGTCGGGAACTGATAACATCACACAAGTGAGAAAACTGATCAATAAGAAAAATAAAAACACAAAAAGCGGGATTTATAATGGTTCGGTGATGTGCCTATGTAGGGATGAAAATGAATGTGAATATATTCGTATCCGATCCGCTATCATATTCGTTTTATACATATTTTGACATTCGTATTAGTATTCGTTTTAAAATGCATGCGGATATGGATTCACTTTGACATTCGCTAATATTCGCATTCGTATTTGTATATTCATTTTCGTACGTACGTATAGTGGTAGATTTATTTATAATTGTGCATATTAATATTTTATGATTTCATTCACCATTGTTGGTATAATTATTATGAAATTAATATATCTGATATATCTATCTTATATGTAAATCATCCTAAACATGTATATTTTAGTTAATCTATTAAATATTTATACTAATATTTAGGGGTGCACATGGATCGGATAAAATCCGTAATCCGATCCAATCCGTTATCATTGGATTTGATCGGTTTGGATTTATAAGTTTAATGGATTGGATCGGATTGAAATTTTACAAATCCGTTCATTTATGGATTGGATTGGATTATTGTCAAAATTCAATCCGATCCAATCCGTTAATCCGTTAATAAATAATAATATATATTACTTCATTTATTCTCAATAAAGCATACTATATAGTACATTTTATTTGAAAGCTATGTGTAAATATCCAAGCTAGTCTCTTTATAACTTAAACATATTCCAATTCAAGTTTTACTACACACAACTTGATGGAAAACCCCTTATCTCACTCTATTAGTTGGTTTAGAAAAAAATAATACCTACCCGCAATGTCCTTCACGCCCTTCCCATTTTTCAAACGAAACAGACTTCTAAAAATAATAATACATAAACCTAAACCCACTCAGGACCCATTACAGACAAAACACTCACCTGCGCCACACACATCTCTACCCTCAGGTGCACACATATCTCCGACGGATGTCGTTCTTGTCCTATCTATGCGCATACGCAACCAGATCTTCTTTGCGCATGCGCAGTTAACTTGTTGTAGTTCATATTTGATATATACAAACTTGCAATTTTATTCAAAGTCAATATGATTCTTCTGCGATTTCTACGGATCACAAGTATGTTATTTTTATTTAGTTATACAATGATCGGTTGTAATAAATTCATAACAAGCATATATGTTTTTGCTTTTCAAAAAAATTAAGTCAAACTGCTTTCTAAAAATTAAGTATTCTTTTCTTTACATTTTATCCATAATCTCAATTTTAGAACCATGATTCGAACGTCGAGTTCGACTATGCTACAAACTTAATCATAGATTAGGTGAGCATTAAAAATCCAAACCAATCCGATCCAATCCGTAATACAGTGGATTGGATTGGATTGGATTTGCATGTTTAATGGATTGGATTGGAATGGAAAAATAAAAAATCCGTTATGTGTGGATTGGACATGGATTAAGCCAAAATCCGATCCAATCCGATCCATGTGCACCCCTACTAATATTCACATCCGATTCGTATTCGTTTACATTCGTATTCGTTCTTAAGGATATGGTAACACATTTTTCACATTCGTCAATATTTGTATCCGCATTTATATTCGTATTTTAAAATAGATAATGATATGATTATACCTATATACATATCCATATCTGATCGTTTTCATCCCTAGCATGTGTTCATTGATCACACTAACTCTTTTCTTTCTCTTTCTTGAAATTATTCTTATAATATAATGAACGTTTACCACAAAGAGCAATCTTTACTGCGATCCTAAGATTAGGGTTTATATCTTTTTAGTATTCTAATTATCAATATACCTCGGTTACATTTGAAAGTCATTGGCCCCGAACCATCAAGTTGGATATGCACAATTGCTTCAACATATATTTAACCAATCAGTCTTCACGTTAGAAAATCTAACAATCTATCTCTTGAAAACTCATTTGCGGTAGAGTCTACAAATTAAATTCATTTTTTGATTATCATCGATAGAGATGGTGTGAGCCAAACACACTTACTAAGAAATTCGATACTATAATTCCAATTATTCCTCTCATTAGGTCATTGTCTAAAGTGAAATTGTGTAATGTATATGGGCATCTCATTAGTAAGTTGATTTGGACTGATTTATCTGATTCTGATATTATTGATCGATTTTGTCGGATATGTAGAAATCTTTCTCATTCCTTTTTGTCTACACTTGAATACTGACGAAGTTGAACGTGCCTTCAACTTATTCACGGTAACAAACTTGGTGAAAATATCTGCATCTTCTAACTATATTCGAATGAAATGATACTTTGCATCAATATGTTCAATCCATGAATAAAGTACGAAATTCTGTGCAAGATAAATTGCGATCTGAATAGATTGTAACAGTCAATCTCTTTATTCATTTCTTTCATCCGTCCCCTCATTCGTTGTCATTTCCTTGCATGCGTCGATGGTTGCCACACATTATGCTTGTGTGGGTAGTTGAAATGGTCACATCTTTTCTAATCTGAAGCATGTTTTTAAATCGAATCAGATACGGAATCGGAAACCTTAATGGGATGGTCGGATCAGGTGGAACCATGTAATCAGATCGGTTCAATCGGATGATAATGTCATCATTATTTAAAATCGGATTAAACCGGATCGGCGAGAAAAAAGTGGTTGAACTGGCGAATCAAACTGAAATGAAACAAAATATGTAAAAAATACACTTGAAATAGAAATAAAATACATAGACAATGTATATATTTCACGCTATACATAAAATATTTTTCCGCATGCACCATCAAATGGTATGCATATCATATACATATTGTCTGGACTACATGATCTATAACATAATAGTACTTTAATTATATTTAAAATCCAGTACATGCGAAAAAAGTTGTGTTATGGTAGTTGATTAAGAGTATGAAATAGATAAGCAAAGGTCATAGGTTTAATTCCCACTACTAGCAATATTTTTAAATAAATTAAAATTTAAAAGCGGTCAGTTAAACCTGATTAAACCGCATTAAAAATAATAGGTTGAACAGAAAAGTTAATTAAAATTTGAACCATCGAAGCGAACCAATAAGACAGGTTAAGCAGACCAGTCCAAGTCGATTCACCGATCGAACCGGCCGGTCCGATCCGATTTTCAAGACATTGATATGGAGATCCAACTATTGGACCCACTTCCCGAGATAAATGTATAGTTTATTATGCTTTTCCTGTTGTCCATACCTCTTGCGCCATTTGAATCCAAAGAACCTTATATAAGTCAGTATTTTCATAACACAATGCCATGTACGAGGTACCTATTCGATATCGTATTTCTGTACACATATGTTCTATACCACAAAGTGATGGTGTCTCTCTCTTCTGTCATTTCTCCCCCATATTTGATCTTTCTCTTTTCTTCCTTCTGATATAGTTTAGGATTTTTCTGATGATTTTTTATTCTTAAAATAAAGAATGAGGCTAAGTGATCAGGTTTAAAGTAGAGCTGTTTATTTGTCTTATTTTAGCATTGATTTAGATGTTTTGTATCTTGAACATAGACTGTGCATTAAGACTGACTGCAGATAAAATTTTAAATACCGAATTTCATTCTACATTGTCTGTGAATGTAATGAATAAGATATTCATCAGTCACGGATTTACATCTACTTTTTTAACTATATCCCTATACTTGTTCATTTTTTATTCGCATAGCCACGCAAATATAATGTTATGATTAGTGTTCAAATTTCAAGAAAGAGCAATTTAATATCTTAAAATTTTGACAAAAAAATTTAGCAAGACATAATTTAACCAGAAAAACAACTATGTAGCATTATATAATAGTTTAAACACCTCCAAAGTTTTGATGTGACCTCATTATGTTAGGAATGACACACGGGAGAGTATCCCCTAATTCTGTCATGCAGCAAAGATTGCACAATAATATTTGTTCCCTACACGGGGACGGAATGACAACGATGACAAGCAACCACACGAGATAAAGATTTTTACGTGGAAGCCCTTACTCGATGTGAACAAGGGAAAAAACATGGGGCAAGATCAGCAACGATTCCACTAGGTCAATGAGCCAATGTTCTTTCAGTTTTGTTGCCCAACAAAATCGAGATACAAGCCACAAGCACAATGATAGTTCTTCTACAAGTAGCTAACTATCCCTAGGTATCTAGCAATACCAAATGTGCTCTAAACCAAGAAGAATAGGTGGCTTCCCTGAAGGGCTCCCAGATGGAGACCTAAGACGACGGCTTCGGCTTCCTTGAGGTCGTCCGCAACAACCTTCAACTGCTCCCAAACTTGCCCAAACTGCAGCTACTCACGAACCCACAGCCCTAGCAGCTCCTTTGAGCTACAAGCATATGCCCTCAAGCACTCCTGCTCAGCCTCTCTCTCACTCTCTCGTGGAGGAAGAAGGGGGTTCCAAAAACCCTCACTACAGCTCACTGGAAAAAATGGGGAGAAGAGGCACGAGCTCTCCTGCTGTGTGTTCTGGAATTGGGTTTCCCGATTGGGGATTGGTCCTTGGAAATGGGGCAGCCGAAGGGGGCTCCCATTTGCGAGAAACATTGCAGTGATGCCCCTGCAAAAGGGGTAAAATGTTGCAGCCCCCACTTGGGTATGGAATAAAAAATACCCAACAACCTCCCCTTCCATACCTAACGGGGAGGTGTGGTCCAATGATGGAGATCAAAAAGAAGTGACGCCGCTCAGCTCTCTACATAACTGGTGCTTGTCACGAGTGACTGCCTTGGTCAACATGTCTGAGGGGTTCTCATCAGTGTGAATCTTCTTCAACTTGAGCTGCTTCTGGTCAATTACATCCCTCAGCCAATGGTATCTCACATTAATGTGTTTTGTGCGACCATGGTGCATGGTACTCTTGCTCAAGTTTATAGCGCTCTGTCTATCACAAAACACAATGGCTTAGTGTCATTCAATCCAAACTCACCAAAAAAGCATTGTAGACACACCACTGCTTTCTCAACCTATGTTGCTATTATGTATTCTACCTCGGTAGTCGAGAGAGCAATAAATTTCTGTAGATTGGATTGCCATGATATGGATCCTCCTGAAAATGTGAAAATGTACCCTGAGGTAGACTTTCTCTGGTCCATGTCACCTGCCATATCTGCATCAGTGTAGCCACAAAGTTTGGGATCTAACCTCCCAAACACAAGACACATACTTGAGGTCCCTCTCAAGTATCTCAAGATCCATTTCATGGCCTCTCAACGGTCCTTCCTCAGATTGGACATGAATCTGCTCACCACGCCCACTACATGGGCTATGTCGGGTCTAGTACAAACCATGGCATACATGATGCTCTCAACTACGGACTACTATGGGATCTTGGCCATCTCTGTTTTCTCCTCTGAAGTAGATGGACATGATTCTTTGGTCAGCTTGAAATGAGAGGCTAAAGACGTACTGACAGGCTTGGCATTCTTCATGTTGAACCGCTCCAATACGCGTTCAACATAGCTTTCTTGTGACAACCACAACATGTGCTTCTTCCTGTCCCTTGTAATCTACATCCCAAGAATGTGGCTTGCCTTGCCCAAATCTTTCATCTCAAACTCCTTAGAGAGTTCTCTCTTGAGTTTCGCAATCAAGTTGGAATCGTGACCTATAATCAACATATCATCCACATAGATCAAAAGAATGACGAGCCTATCATTGGAAAGATGACGAACATATACGCATGGATCGGTTGTAGTCCTCTTGAAGCCCTACTTTGACATGAAAGCATCAAACTTCAAGTACCACTGTCTCGGGGCTTGCTTCAAGCCATAGAGACTCTTCCTTGACCTGCAAACCATGTGTTATTTCTCTTTCTCTTGAAATCCATGTGCTTGCTCCATGTAGATCTCTTCATTTAAATCGTCATCAAGAAACGTCGACTTCACATCCATTTGCTCCAGCTCAAAGCCCTAGCACAATTCTCACTGAATTCATCTTCACCACAGGGGAGAAGATCTCATCATAGTCCACTCCTTCTTTCTGGATGAACCCTTTAACCACAAATCTGGCCTTGTACTTGACTTGCTTGCCACCATCATCAGACTTCAGCTTGTATACCCATTTATTCTTCAAGACTCTCTTGCCTTTGGGGAGCTTAACCAAATCATAAGTGCACTTTTTCTTGAAAGATAACATATCTTCATTCATTGCATTGCGCCAATGACCCTTGTCCTTACACTCTTGTGCCTCCTCAAAGGTGTATGGCTCATATGCATTTGTAAGCATCACATACCTGGAAGTGGAGTAATGGGATGATGGCTGGCGTGTCCTCTCAGATCTCCTGACCTTAGGCTCTGTTGCGTCTGCATGTAGATGAGGTTGCTCCCCCTGCCCTAGGTCCCTTGGACCTACATCAATGAGGTCTGCATCTGGCTCGTGCTGCTCTAGCAGCCCATCCTCTCCACATGTGCCATGTACTGGAGAGGGATCCATGTCCTCATCACTGTCATCATCCATGGAAATCTCATCTGCATCACCACTCTCAGTGTTGTCCTCAACCAATGTCTGATTCTCATAAAAGATCACATCCATGTGCCTGGTGACAATCTTCTTCCTTGGATCCCAAAGACGGTATCCAAACTCCTGGTCTCCATAAACAAGAAAGATACAAGGCACTGCATTGTCATCCAACTTCTTCCTTTGCTCCTTTGATACCAATGCATAATCCTTGCATCCAAACATCCTCAAATGAGCATATGAGGGGTCCCTCCCTGTCCAAACACACTCTGGAATCTGAAAACCCAAAGGAACCGATGGAGATCGGTTGATCAAGTAACATGTGGTGCAAACCGCCTCAACCCAAAAGGTCTTGGGCAACTTCATTGTCTTCAGCATATAGTGAACTCTCTCAATAATGGTCTTGTTCATTCGCTCAGCAAGACTATTATGCTGGGGTGTGCCTGGCTCTGTCCTCTCATGCCTGATGTCGTGCTTTGCAAAGTAGTCCTGAAAGCTAAGTGAGGTGTACTTTCCCCATCATCCGTATGTAGACACTAAAATTATTTCCATGTCTCACGCTCAATCATGGCATGAAATTTCTTGAAACAATCAAAAATTTGATCTTTCGTCCTCAACACATACACCCACACCTTCCTAGATGCATCATCAATGAAGGTGACAAAATACATGTTGCCTCCTAAAGAGGTTGTGTCCATGAGACCACAAACATCTGAGTGAATCAGTTGTAGAAGGTCTCCCTTCACCTTAGATATGACTCTGTATGGTGCACTCCTGCTCTTCCCGACCTTACATGCATCATATGGAGACAGAGTGATATCATTGTGGTAGGGGATCAACTCTCTTGCTCAGAAGCTGCAAGTCCTTATGGCTCATGTGGCCAAGTCGACGGTGCCACAAATATGAAGTGTTCGCCTCACTGGAATGCAAACTGCCATCCATGATCTTCACTCTAGTAATGTAGAGTGTGCAACACAAACTGCCTCTAGCCATGATGAGAGAACCCTTGCTAATCTTGCACCGCACGATCTTAGAGTAACTTTCGTTACCCATCAAGACTCGTCCATAATCACCCCTAATGTAGGTGGTGAAGAACACCCTATGTGGAGTTATATGATAAGAGGAGACCGTGTCAATGACCCACTCCAAATCACTCTCTGCACGCAAGCACTGATCCTGGATGGTGAGAATCACCTCTTCTGCATTGTCTTCTACCACAACTGCAGCTACGTTTTCCATCTTCATTTTTCTGATTCTTCTTGGCTTTTGCTTGCTCTCTCTTCCTAATCCTGCAATCTCTCTTTCAGTGACCGAGCTTCTGGTAATGGTGACACTTTCCTCTGCCCTTGGACTTGTCTCTGGATTGTTGCCTCTCATGTGACTTTTCTCTACTACTGGATCTTTCACTCCTCTCAACTTCATACACATGTGAAGAGGAGGATGTCTCTCCCGAAAAGTGATGCATGATCTCCTCATTTAGGAGACTACCCTTGACTATGGTCATGGTCAACTTGCTATCCTTCCCAGAGTTGTTCATAATGACTACTAGAGTCTCCCAACTGTCTAACAATGATCCCAACAAGACAAGTGTCTGCAACTCGTCATCAAGTACCAATCCCTTGAAAGTTGATTGGTTAACAATGCTTTGGAAATCATTCAAATGATCTTCGTCTTTGATCATATCCTTATATTTCAAGTTCACAAGCTTTCTAATCAAGAAAGTCTTGTTAGTTGCGGTCTTCTGATCATAGAGTTCAAACAACTTGTCCCACAAGTCCTTTGCATTCGTCTCTTCAGCAACATGGTGGAAAACCGACATGTCAAGCCACTTCTGAATGGTTCCAATGACCTTTTTGTCTATTCACTTGCGGACATGTTCTCAACTTGGCACTCTCTCCTTCCACAGGATCGTGGAGGTGTATGCAGTACAATATATCTTCCGTCTTGGCTTTCCAATTATGCCAGTTGCTACTTGTGAGTTTAATCATCGTGCACTCATCATCTTTGCCCATTTTGCTCAACCTAATCTCTGATACCACTTGTTGGGGATGGCACACGGAGGAGTATCCCCTAATTCTGTCCTATAGCAAAGATGGGCATAACAATATGTGTTCTCCACACGGGAACGAAATGGCAACAATGACAAGCAATCACACAAGCAATCAAACAAGCAACTACACGAGACAAAGATTTTTACATGGAAACCCTCAATCGATGTGAGCAAGAAAAAAAACCACGAGGCAAGACCGGCAACGATTCCAGTAGGTCAAATGAGCCAATGTTCTTTCGATTTTATTGCCCAACAAAATTGAGATACAAACCACAAGCACAATGATAGTTCTTCTACAAGTAGCTAACTATCCATAGGTATCTAGCAATACTAAATATGCTCTAAACTAAGAAGAATAGGTGGCTTCTCCGAAGGGCTCTCGGATGGAGACCCAAGACGACGGCTTCGGCTTCCTTGAGGTCATCCGTAACAACTTCAACTGCTCCCAAACTCGCCCAAACTGCAGCTACTCACGAACCCGCAACCCTAGCCGCTCCTTTGAGCTACAAGTGTCTGCCCTCAAGCACACTCCCGCTCAGTCTCTCTCCCGCTCTCTCGCGGAGGAAGAAGGGGGTTCCAAAAACCCTCACTACGGCTCGCTGGAAAAAAAATGGGGAGAAGAGGCACGAGCTCTCCTGCTGTGCATTCTGGAATTGGGTTTGCTGATTGGGGATTGGTCCCTGGAAATGGGGCAACCGAAGGGGGCTCCCATTTGCTGGTTACATTACAGTGATGCCCCTACGAAAGGGGTAAAATGTTGCAGCCCCCACTTAGGTCTGGAATAAAAAATACCCAACACATTTAACATCAGTTAGTCCATACATCTCTCTAAATCAAGATATTTCAAACATGTCATTGTGCTCAAAGGCAATTGAGAACACAAGGTATAAATGAAGTTCCATCTTGTACAACAATTTAGGGGTGTCCGTGGGGCGGGTATCCATCATATTTGATTGTGACCCGTCCCGTCCCGTTGGTATTGGGTCACGGGTCGACCCGTCCCATTCCAACGGGTACCCGATTAATGCCAATGGATGTTGACTACCCGCGGGCACTCGTGGAATAAAGAAAGATACTTCTAGTGAAAGGTGACATATATAAAAATGCAAATCATATCTCCAACTATGTATATCTGTATTAATATCATATTCATAATGATAATATCGAATATGAAAATTTAAATGGTATGGAATGCATTCAGATAGAGATATATAAACATAGATAAATAATTAATGACGATATATAAAACTGCGTGGATAATGTAAATCATATGAATATATGCAATTGAAAGGAATGCTATCGAATACGGATCCAATAATGACACATTCATGTAGGTTCATCCTCATAATTAATCAAATATGGATAAACGAGATGTAAATGTATATAATCGGAGGACAATATGACAAACAATATATAAGTATATATTCCTATTCGTAAATGATTGTATTAATAATCATCACAAATGATTATCCCAATGTGTGTGTGCGCGCTTATGCGAGTGGGTGTGGGCATGGGCGCATGCACGCGCATGTGGGCATGGGTGTTTGTATGGGCGCGGGTGCATGTGTGGGTGGGTGGTGCGTGCACGTGCGTGTGAGTGCGATACAATTTGTATTCAATTGCATACATTATCATCATGTTTGGATGTATGTATATCGATTTGGATCGTATCTGATTCATTATCATATATGTTAATTCAAATTTTGACATCCATATATATTTCGGTTTCAAAATAGATACATATATGAGCCCTCCCATACATATAAATTTAATCTTATATATACAGTTTTGATTCTATTATTTTTCCTATCTAATTTGCATCCAGTTCATATCGGTATTCATTTTTAATGATTTGGAAATATATTTTCCATATTCACCGATATTTTTATCCGCATCCATGTCTATATTTTTAAATTAGATAAGAATAATATAACATCTATATTGGTATTTGTATCTAATCATTTGTATTTTTGTGAATCAATTGATTGTGGAAGCTTCTAACTGGGTACCCGCAAGTACCTGCCGGATTTTTTATATGGAACACATGTCATGACATTATGGGTACCCGGTTCATCATTTTCAAATGGGTACTCGAGAGTTTAGGGTCAAAATAAACGGGTCAAGTCGGGTACCCATTGACCCGGATATTTTTGAACACCCCTACCCTACAACAATTTACTACGAATATTTTTCATGATCACATGAATTTTTTTATGTAGCCGCAAACTATCGAAGTAAATATTTTTTTTATATTTATTCCACTTAAACGTTTGTGCTTTTTTTTTTGCTAATAACTGAACTCGTGGAGTGTTCACATTAAAATATTAATGCCTTTTTTTGCATATTACATGAGTCATCAATTAAATGGGTAGTAATGCACATATATATAGAGAGAGTAAAATGTGTATGTCAAGTTAGTTCCCCCTGCCTCATTTTTCACGTGTTTTTTTTATTTTTTTGAAAATATAACTATGTAAATTCATTATTATATCCCTATATTATGTCATTCAAATTCCATGCAAAACAGAGACTCCTACGCCCTTCATCCAGACGGGGTCGATTTAAAAAATCCTGAGACCGTTAAAAAATGACTGTTCGGATGGAGGCCGTAGGAGTCTCTGTTTTATACGAAATTTGAATGACATAATATAGGGATATAGTGATGAATATTCACCGAAAAAATTCAAAAAAATAAAAAAATTGATGAAAATTGGACGGAAGGAGCTAAGTTAGCTCCCCCTAGGGGCAGCCCCATTTTCCTCACACACACACACGGGTAAAATGGTGCTGCCCCTATGGAGGGAGCTAACTTAACACCCCCGCACCATTTCGCCTGTTTTTTTGTTTTTTTTTTTGAAAATTTCTACCGTGGGATTTTCATCAATATATACATATATTATGTCATTCAAATTTCACGTGAAACAGAGATTCCTACGACCTCCATCCAGAAGGATCGTTTTTAACAATTTTGTTATCATTAAAAAATGACTCTCTGGATGGAGAACGTAGGACTCTCTATTTCGCACGAAATTTGAATATCATAATATAGGGATATAGTGAACATATTCACGGAAGAAATTTAAAAAAAAATAAAAAAACAGACGAAATGACGCGAGGGAGCCAAGTTAGCTCCCCTGGGGGCAGCCCGATTTATCCCTATATATATGATTTGTTTTGTGTAGATGCAATTCATTTATCCATTATAAATTAAATTGTAAAGACGGATTACTAAAATAATAGAACCTTTTCTTTTCGTCATTAAATGCAATCTTGTACATCATCATAATAATTATGCAAAGATGGGTTTTTGTGTTGGAGGCAAAGTGAGAGCATATGCTTGAAAAACAAAACGAGAAATCGTGCCAAAGTCATGTTCATACACAATGATCGTTTTAGCAAATAGCATCTGACTCTTCTTATCGTCACGTAATACTTGAAAATTAAAGAAATGCCATTGATCCCACTCTACCTAATAGGCTAATACCGATTTTGCACAAAATTGTGTAATTACTTAGTTGAGTCATCCACATTATGAATCCTTGATGCAATTCTTTAAGACACCACTTCCACATAACATGCCATATATTGTAAAACTCTACAAAAATCAAACCAAAATTTGAAGTTTATTTGTTTGCTTAGGTTTGAGATTTAGGATGTATGTCTTCTTCCTCCATAGAAAATTCAATTGATGGATCAATATAATTTATATTAAAAAACTGATCGAAGATTAAAAAAATAAAATCTCATTTCAATAGAGATGAAAGATATATTTATTAGAGCATATAAAACTATACACACACTACACACACGCACGAAGAAAAGGTCAGGGGAGTTTGCACCAAGATGCATGTAACTTTACATGCACCGGTAGCACAAATGTCCATTTTTTTTATTTTTAAAAATAAAAACTTAGAGAATTTACTTAGAATGATAAGTGGAATGTGTATTTTTAATTTCGTGTAAAACAAACATTTCTAACATGTCCATCCGGAAGGGTCAATTTCAGCAATTCTAAGACCGTTAAAATTTGACAGTGTTGATGGATGGGTTAAAAGTTTCAAATTAAGTTGCATTTTGAATGACATCATGGTCATATATGCTGATCTAAATCCCACATACTTTTATTATGTCATTTCAATTTCGACAGAAACAGAGACTCTTATGCCCTCCATCCAGAACAGGTCGATTACAGCAAATCTAAGATCGTTAAAATTACATGTTCTCGATGAAGGGCATAGGAGTCCATGTTTCCGACGAAATTGGAATGACAAATTAGAGGGATACGGTGATGAAAAACACAGTGATATTTTCTTTAAAAAATTAAAAGAAAAAACGGGACGAAAAATATACATGCAGGTAGCAAATATACATTAAAGCTAGAAAAAGCACTCGTAGCAATAGTAGATTAGTTCTGGTAAAACATCTTGGTGTCCATTATTAATTCATGGATATTATTTCGCCGCACTAAATATCAAGCACAATTTTATGGCTATAATAAATATAAGGTGAGTAAAATACACATTTGATGGCGAGACCGCAAAAACATGTAAGGAGTAAGTGGCATGTGTATATTTACATGATAGTAAATCGAATCGGTGAAAAAATGTTATTGAACAAGCTAATTAAATCAGAACAAATCAAAACATATATAAAATAAACTCGAAAGTACTTAAAAATAGATATAAAATACACGATAACTTACATTAAGACAATATTTTTTTATCAAATGTTATACATATGTAAACTAAAAAACTCTATAGAATAACAATAATTTATATATTGAAATCTATTTTATATAATAAGTTGTGGAGAAGTTGATTAGGAGCTTGTAATATTCGGTTCAACTCCCACCACCATCATTATTTTTTAATAAATTCAAAACTGAATTGCAGTTGAATTCTGGTTGAATATGGTTAAATCAGGCTTGAAATAGTCAATTAGACCGGTGCTTTAACCAAAATCCTAGCTTTCAAATCAGATCGGTCCAAGCCTGATAAACCAGTCGAACCGCCCGGTGCAGTTCTTTTTTTCAAAGATTTTTCCCAGTTTTTTTTATTTTTGTAAAAAAAATGAATTTGATAGAATTCATCACTACATCCAATATCATGTCATTCAAGTTTCGTGAGAAACAGAGGCTCCTACGGCCTCTATCTAGACAGCCATTTTTCAACGGTAGCAGAATTGTTGAAAACGACCATGTCTAAATGGAGGCCGTAGGAGTCTTTGTTTCGCATAAAATTTGAATGGCATAATATAGAGATATAATGATGAAAATCCACTCAAGCATTTTTTAAAAAAGGTTAAAAAATGGAGAAAATGTGGTGGGGGAGCCAAGTTAGCTCCCCCAAGAGAGCAGCCCCATTTTACCCTTTTTCAAAACACTGCTAAAATATAAATTTCTCTCAACGATCAAGATAAAAAAGATGGAGAAAAAGGAAAGAAGGAAAGAAGAAGAAACAAAACCAGGAGTTGCCATCAGATGATTCACTTAATTAGTACTGCAATCAATCCAGCAAAAGCAGCATCCAGCATTTGCCTCCTTGAAGCAACCTTCATCTTTAGAATCCTATGATATCAAAACGATCCCAGAACAGAAGCTTGTAACAGGCCAAATACTGCAACAAGCTCGATGTAAACCTGATTAAAGTTGTTCTTTCACGATCCTTCATATACTTACACCGCGCGCATGTATCAAAAGATACGCACACTTTCTAATAACAACACCGAGGCTTTAAGCCCGGGTTCACGAGTCCATCATCCATGAGAGTTTCTCAAAATGGAAGCGAGTTCAAGTCACATGCAGCAAGATCGCTCAGCTTTACCAGATAAACCTTCTTCAAAAGATAAGAATACTCAACTTTTGTTCAACAGATGTACAGTTTTTATTAACCAAAGTAAACTTGTTCAGTCAATGGAGTCAAATTCAAAAGCCGTATGTATGTATTTGTGAAGAAGCATAGCAGAATGATCTGATAAATGATAATATGTTGGGCTCACATAAATAAGCCAAAGAGATACTATTCTTTCCAGATGAATTGATCAAACAATGGTTAAGTCTCAAATACCAAAATGGTTCTACACCATGAGAGAATATTATCAGCAGCCCTCTCATCATATATCCACAGTGAGAACTTTCTCCTCTATGCTTTAGTATCTGCCGAAAATCGCCACCGACCAATAAAGATATCGCATAAGAAAAATCACCCATGCTCTCATTGACATGCAGATACCTTGGGGTAGAGGTTTTTACAACAGACTGCCGAAGCATCTAGGCTCTTAAAATTTAATCCAATGATCATGATTTATTAGGGAAACAACACGATTTTATAAACCATTCCGCCTCCTGAAAACTAAACAGTTTTGGATGATGGATCGTGACCGTTGCATACTCTTTTAAGGACTGATGTGCTACAACAAAACATGCCCTTAGGACCTGTCTGGGTACCGGTTTACCTGATGGTAAACCTGCTACCCCTTATGCAACTTAAGTTTGAATCCAGGTTACCCACCCTTCTTTTCCCCTACCTGGATTACAAGTAATTGTTGGTCCCAAGTTTTCTATACTATACTAGTTTTAAATTTCAAACAAATATTAATAATAAATACAATCAAATATAACATATAAACAGATATCACATCATATCATATCTTAACATTCTTGCCCTCCTAATCATCTTACTAACCTTTTGAAGGAGCTTATCCTTGTTCCCCAAATATATTTTTTTCACAAGGTGGTTATGCATCACCAACTTGAATAACGAACGAAATGTTTGCCTCGAGAATGGGGCTCGAATAAGGCCTAGTCCTAATGAGGCAAGCTCCCATTCGTTTTGTGGACCCAGCTGATTTGGAACTCCAGGTCAAGTTCGTTCCAACTTGGTTCCTTAGACTCGATACACACTCCTACTTGCATCTAGTACATAAAGGCATTGAAGAAATACCTTAACTCCATTTTTCCGAAACTGCAATGTACATTGGACTCCATGATAAATTGATATATGGTGTTGATTCTGTAAAAGTCCCCAACTGGGATGTGAAAAGGAAAGATGGTGTCAATCTTGAAAACCAATTTCTTCAAGGCCTTTGATTCACTGACTGTGACTCTCTGGATACATTGATGGAGGTAATTGGTCTACCAGATCTTCTCATTAACTGAATCTTAATTCTTAGAAACAACTACAATAATTTCGATCAACATCAAAGGACAGTCTTGTGGCTTCTTTTCCCCTCCCCAAGGTGTCGCAGATGATCAAAACTACTCTAGAAGTAGCTCCCTCTACTCAACAAATGTATCTCAGAAAAATACATCTTCCTTTTTAATGAATCATCCTTTACTCATCTATCTCCTCTGTTCCTTTGTATCAAGAACCGTCCTCTGCTTTAATCTTCAAATATTTCTTTGCACGAAATGTTTACAAATCTGTCGGCTCCTCCGTTCCTTCAAACTTTACATATCTATCCCACAATAACTACCACTTGCTCCTCAATAACCACCATTTACCGCACATTCCAAAGAACAACTAAACGATGAATAGGAATAATTCACCTATATCACACCTCTGTCCCATCATAACAAATTTCACCAAAGAAATAGGAATCAGGAATTGAATTTCCTTTTCCTTTATCTAACCTTAATTACAAAATGTGGGTAACAAATTTATAGAAATGCCAAATTTAAATCTTGAAAATTGCATGTCAACAGCTGAAAGTAATATGGCTACTCAAAAATAAATAAAGAGATAGGCGTGATGGGAAAATAGAAAGTTAATTAGGGAAAGAAGACATTTTGAAGAACCAAACACTGAGCCAAACACTCTGGAAATTCGTACTAAAATTCAATTGAAATCCAAAACCTAACAAGAGACATTTCTCAATCAAATTCAGATTTAGATAATTTAAATTACAGATTATGCATGTCAGAAAACAGCAATGAAACATGGCAAGCACCTAAACCAAAAAAATTTTGTTATCATCCATGAATAATTAGAAGAAACGGTGCGGCAGCACCCATTACTCGTGCAAACTAACATCTACAATGTCAGCCTTAGGATAAAAAGAGCAGATTTGGCAATAGAGACTCTTTCCTAACCTAAGGGAGGCATTTCGCTAATAAAGGCTAGAGACACTAATAAAATGAGCCCTTAATCAGAAAGACTTGATCAAAACATCTGTGATATTTCTTCGAGAAACATCACCAATGAATTCCAGGCACAATCAACCTCTAATACCCCGAAACTGACCACTTGCAGAAGATGCGCTTTCGGCCACATTAGACCATAACACACAACCACAAAACACCGGGTCTATTTCTTGGGGGTATATAATTCCTTTTTTGGATTCTGCATGTATCGAACACTAGTTATGGTATCCAATAAATAAAAAAGAAGAGTGTCCAGGCAATGGGTTGATAATATAATTCAAAAAAAAAGAAAATAAAAATGAAATGAATGCGAGAATCTGAACCCAATTCTCAGCATATGATATGGAAGAACTTATCGAGGCATGGCCCGATGCAGACATGTTCCTCCCGCCTCACCTCCACATCTTGTCTAAGCAACTTGAAGGTCTCCATGCCATGAGTTGTCACCTTCCCGCAACTATGCATATAGATCACCTTAAGTTGGTTGCATCCATCTCGCAATGATTGCAAGCCTTGGTCGCACAGATTCCGACATCGATTTACATGTAAGATCTTTAAAGCTTTGCAATTTAACCCAATAGCCTCCCATCCAGCAGCATGAACCCCATGGCAGACCGCAAGGCTCCACTCCTCAAGAACCGGGCATCCTGTTGCTATGGCCTCAACAGACTCGTCACCAACAAACCGGCACATCCGTAGGTTGAGAAACCGCAGCCTCGCAGCGAAACCAGAACCAATGGCATCCAAACTTTCGCTGCTTAACCAACTCTTTAGGCTGGAGAGATTCAGATACTCGAGGCTGCCCCCACTGACAACTCCATGCAGTCCCTCTACAGTGAGGGAGCATGAATCTGCTTCCAAATAAGTTAAGGTCGGTGAGCATCCATTGAAACCCATGCCCTTTATGCCTTTGCAGTTTGATATGATCAGCACATAAATACTGTGGCAGTACCTTGAGAGAGCAGCAACACCGTCATCTGTTATCGACATGCAGTATGAGATATTTACGCTTTCCAATGCGGGGCACGATTCGGCCAAGTATCCCAACCCGACATCTGTGATGTTGCACCGATAGAGTGTGATGGATACCAAATTCGGGCACCCAGCAGCCACTGTAGACAGTGCATCATCTGAAATGCCTAAGCAGCAATAAAGAGATAAGGATCTAAGCAATGAACCTGAATCTCGAAACTGGCTCAATGCTGAATCACAAAGCTCGGTGCAATTAGCTAGAGAGATCGAAATGAGGTTTGGAAATCTGGCCAGGAGCCGTGGTAGATTGTCAGCATAGAGTTCCTTGACATTGGATTTGCGAGTAAGATGGAAGTTCAACGAGCTGCAGGCATGATTCTGAATGTGAAGCCAGCGGCGACAGGTCAACCCAAAAGCATTGCGGTCTGCATAATTCGTAAGATTTCGGAAAATGTTAAACAGGCAGTCATCTGGGAGATTAGCCAAAGAGGCCGCAGGATTGAAGCAGGTGTCCGAATCTGATTCACCCATGAGTAAGTCTACAAGTCATCCAAAGGCTGCAGTGTGCCGATCTTTATGGTGTACTCTAGGCGGACGGAGGAAGACGAGCCAGAGCCGCAAAAGGTACCGTTTTCACTGTTCTTGTAGCCAATTAGAACTCCACATTGTCGACAAAGAAGCTTAGTTTTTGGACCGTAACGACCGAATGGAATGGGAAAGCAGTTCACCTCGTCGACCTGCGTGAATCTGCTGAGATCGACGGCACGGAAAGAAATCAAGCCCTTCTTGATGGACTTCTGATACTTGGAGCCTATAGCAGATGTGACACGATTAGAGGACGTCAGGTTCAAAGCGTACCCACAGGAACCGCAGCTGCATCAAGAATAAATCAACCTTCAGCAGCAAGGATATTAGTTATTACAAAAAAGGAAATCAGATAGACAACAAGAATTTGAGATGGAAAAAAAAACGTCACAATAACTGCTGCATAATTGTGTATAAATACAAAGGATGTATACCTTCTTTAAGCCAAAGAATGATATACCTTAATGAGCGATAGAATCTATACCGCAATGAGCCAATTGTTAAACACAAGAAAAAGAACACTTTTCAGATAACTTGAAACCAAGTGGATGGAGACAATATAGTTTGCTTCATATAGAAAGTTCTGCACTTTAATCCGCAAAAAAGTTTTAGCACGTGCAATTCGAAAGCTACCAAATTTCACCTGCCTGCCTTAAGCCATATATGAACTCGAAACTTACAACTTCGCGAGAATTTTAGCTTGAACTCATACTCCTAATGATGTAAGTCAATTAAATATCGTTATTTTCTCAAGCTGGTAAATTGCGAATAAAAATATCCACAGGAGAATTTATAAAAATAAAAAATAATAATGATAACTACTAAAAAGAAACTGATATTTTTCTGTATCAAGTAGGTCAGATACAAGGTTTCTATGAGTCCATAAATAGATTACCTTATGTACTCGTACTTTGATCCAAATAAAAACTTGACTTCTCCAATCTTTTGCAATCCTCCATAAAAAGCTCGTTATTGAAGTTTTAACACCTTGCGCAGCATCCTCCGCAAATGGCGAAACCACATGATTTTATGCTGCTCCATTTATGATTTATCTTCTATTGGTGCCCACTAATATCAGTTCTAATAATTTCATTAAAGATTTATTAATCTCTGTGGGGCCATACATCCACATTCATATTTCCAAAACTTCTAAAGAGATTCTCCATACAAATATACAATTGACAAGTTTATCTACAACTTTATAGCATTTTCCTTTTACTTGCAATGTAATCTTTTTGTCACAACCAACTCCTCAAAGTCTCTCTATTTCAACTTGTTAAAGTTGTTGCGTGCATTTCATCTCAACTAAATTATACATCTTTGCGGAAAATATCGATTCCATGTATGTATTATTACATATTTTGACATGAGATGCAAATTGCACTCCAATTAGACGCATGCAAAAAATGCTTCTCTTCCTACATGGAAATCATGTTTTAAATGACGTCTTAGTCATGCATATAACTTAGAATCCTTGCTACATAGGCTCCCTTCAATGCTCAGATTTTCTACTTAACTCCAAGTCTTTTATCATCTGCTAGCAAATATTTTTTGCGACGAGCATACAATAAGATAGACTTATTTGCACATTGTTGGCAATGCATCAAAAACCGATCCTTGGTGCGTAATGATCTCAATATCAAGGAGCTCATTATCCCCACGCATCCTCATGTAAGATATCAACTATCCATATATATTGTATATGGTGGCATAAAAAACCAATTATCTTACCTATAACACCCCTAATACTTTGTAAAGATATTATGAGCCTTCTTTAAACCGATTAGCACCATGCATGACTAGCTAAAAACTTCCAATCAACACTTTAAATGGTATAGACTTGCCTTTAAATGGTATAGACTTGCCTAAATCTCCTCAAGTGGTAGAGCAATCATTCATGAAATCAAGTTTAGTCACATGCTAAAGACTTGCCTAAATCTTCTTTAATTGTTATCTCCCAATTTCATAGTGTGAATGGATAATTTAAACTTAATAATGATTAATAAGAAATGTTCCTGCATTCAGCTACAAATATGCACTGGGTTAAGCTGCTAAAGAAACCCACGTGTGAACGATTTAATGCATCGTTTAACTTTTGCCGTGCAATGTTTAATCCCCTAACCTAATTTAATAATGCATAAGAAGAGTGACTGGAATAATGGATTCAGCAGAGGTGATCAGAATCCACCAAGTTACATTGTCACTCCACACTTTGTATACTGGCTTACAACAACAATAAAATAAAGCCTTTTCCCACATTAAGTAGGGTCGGCTACATGGATTCTTTGCCTCCATTCAGATATATCTTGGGCAAGGTTTTAAATCTCGATTTCGATTTCGTTTCGAGATGGCGAAAAAACAAAACAATTTGAAATTTCGACGAAATTTCGCCAATTCAGTCAAAATCAGCTAGATTTGTGGAGGGTCCATATCAAGATTTCGATTATAGTTTCGGTGGAGTGTCGAAACCGAATTTTTGATGAAATTTCGCGAAATTTGAAACACTGATCTTATGACAATCTCGGACTTAGATCCAAAAAAATAAGATCCCTTCATATAGTCTCATTCCTACACTTCTTGGGCTTTCATCACTCTCTCTTAGCCGGCTCAACATCCCAAAACTCGCATCTCCTAAATGGTGCATCAGCCGACCTCCTTTGCAAATGGTCAAACCACTTTAAGTGATTTTCTCGCATCTTATCCGCAATAAGAGCAACACTGATTTTCCTTCGGATTGCATCATTCTAAATTCGATCTTTACGTGTGTATGTGTGTGTGTCCACACATCTATCTTAGCATTTTCATTTTTGTTACTGCTATTCTCTCACATGTCTAAGGTTCACATGCCAACATTCATATCCATAGAGCATAGCAGGTCTCACAGTTGCTTTGTAAAACTTTCCTTTTATTTTCAAAGGAATTTTCTTACCACAGAGTACAGTAGAGGCTCCTCTCCACTTTAGCCAACTTACATTTATTCTATTAGTAACATCTCCATTAATTTTCCCATCATGCTGCAACACAAATCCCAAGTATTTAAAAGAATCTCTTTTGAATGTTATCATCACCAATCTTCACCTTGATTCCTTCATCATTGCTTCCATCAAAAGTACACTCCATATATTCAGTCTTAGCCCTACTTATAAGAAATCCTTTACTCTCCAATGCATGTCTCCAGACCTCAAGCTTTTCATTTACTCCATCTCTAGTCTCATCAGTCAACACAATATCATCAATGAATAACATACACCAAGGTTTCTCATCATGAATGTGATTTGTCAACTCGTCCATAATCAAAGTAAAAAGGATGGACTCAAAGCATAACCTTGATGCAAACCAATGTTGATGTAAAAATAATCAGTCTTCCTAGACTGGATCCTTACACAAGATGTGCCCTATCATACATATATGTTATGAGGTTAATGTATAGGACATGTACTTGTCTCTTCTCCAAAATTCTTCACAATACCTCCCGTGGGACATAATCATAATCCTTCTCCAAATCAATAAAAATCATATAGAGATTTTTCCTTTTTAACTCTATAAATCTCCATCGTTTTCCTCAATAAGTGGATAGCTTCAATAATTGAGCGACCTGGCATAAATCTGAAGTGGTTTTCTTTTAATTTGGAAACTTGCCTCAAGCTTCTTTCGATCACACGTTCCCAAATCTTCGTAATGTGGCTCATCAGCTTGATGCCTATGTAATTTGAACAATTTTGAATGTCTCTTTTGTTCTTATAAAAAGACACCACGATGCTTATCCTCCCATCTTCGAGCATTTTCTTGCTTCGTCAGATAACATTGAATAAATTTGTAAGCCAAGGCAAACCACACTCACCTAAAACTCTCCATACGTCTATAGGAATGTCATCAGGTCCTACACCTTTCACAGTTTCACAAGTCTCATAATCTTCAAAGCATCATCTACTTCATTTGTATTCGTTTATAGCTACTTTCACTACGAGCTAGATCTTCCAAAGTAACCTCTTTATTTCCTTCCCCAATGAAAAGCTTATGGAAATACGGCTTCCATCTAGTCTTTGTATGATTCTGAATTTCTGAGTAACAAGCATGTGACCTTCCTCATCCTTAATGCATCTCACTTGAGAAAGGTCTTTGATCTAATTTCTCTTGCTTTGGTCAACCTGAATATATCCTTATGGCCCTCCTTAGAATCAGGATTTTTGTACAAAACTTCATAAGATTTTGACTTAGCTTTGCTTACAGCCTTCTTTGCTTCCTTCTTCGCTATTATGTAGTTTGTGGCAATTTCCTCTGTTTTGTCCTTAGACATAGCTTTAAAGTATGTTCTTTTAATTTTGAGCTTCTCTTGCACTCCTCCACTCCACCACCAAGCCTCCTTTTAGCCTGGAGCTCTTCCCATTGTCTCGCCTAGCATCTCTTTGACTACCCTTCGGATACAAGATGCCACCACCTCCGACATCTCGTTTGCACTTCCGTTACAACTTACAATCCTAAGATAAGTCTTCTAAAACCTTCTCCCTGAAGCTTGATTGATTCAATTGAAGATTCCACCATCTAGTTATAGTGATCTTGGAAATCCTCCTTTTCTTTACCAGCTCTTTTTATTTGTACATCCATGACTAACAAGCGATGTTGGGTTGTCAAACTCTCCCATGAGATTACTTTGCAGCCTTTGCAATACAACCGATCTCTTCTCCTAAGCGTAAAGTAATCTACATGTGTTCTAGTCGGACCATTCTTATAAGTAGTTAAATGCCCCCCCCCCTCTTTTTAAAGAGAGTTTTTGCTAAGAAAAGATCATAAGACGTTACAAAATCTAGAATGACTTTTCTCTCCTCATTTCTATCCTCAAAACCATAGCCTCCATGAACGCTAGCATACCCTGAAGCATCCGTTCTCACATGTCTATTAAGATCTCCACCTAAACAAATCATCTCTCTTTGTGAGATTCCTTGCATAATCTTATCCAAATCCTCCCAAAAAGCTTGTTTAATCCTTTCATCTAAACCAATTTGCGGTGCATAAACTGAGATGATATTTAGAATTTCTTCTTCGAGCACCAATTTTAGCAAAATAATATGATCCTCAAATCTTTCACCTCAACCACACAATCCTTCAAATCCTTATAAACAACCACTCCAACACCATTTATGCCCTTATGTTTATCTAAATAACAAAGTTTAAAGCATGTCTTCTCGATCTCCCTAACTCTCTCCAACAATCCAACTCATTTTGTCTCTTGGAGACATAGAATCTGAATCTTCCTTCGTTCCATCATATCTACAATCTCCATCGATTTGTCAGTCACAGTGTCAATATTCCAAATACCTATCCGCAACTTCCTTCTTTAAATTTCACACACATATATTGTTGTTAACCAACCATGCTTCTTAACAATGAAAACAAATCTAACATTATTTTTCAATAGTTGGATAGAATTTTTATAATCGCCTATTGAGATATAAATAGAAATATATGCCAATGGAGCAGACTCTACCATGTATATGAATGCCAGTTGTTCATATTTCTTTTCTTTATGCATGTTGGACTACTTTCAAATTTGTAATGTATTCTGAAACATATTGATTTTTCCAATACATGCACAAGATTACATTTGATTCAAGTTTTAACAAGAGTCATTCACTACTTCGTGTCTTTCCCAGCACCACCACAACCACCGAACGAAAAAAAAGGAAGAATGATCAGTCCAAATATCTCCAAGATTTCCCCCCATTAGTTTTACCGGTACCACTATCTGGTGGGGACCTGGTATTTCTAACTACATTCAGTCTGTCGATGCATGATCAACTAATCAACTAATCACTCTTGCTGTTGCCTATTTGTACTCTTTGATGTGCTAAGTAGCATTGTAATGGAACTTCGAAATTTTAGTAGTACTTAAGATGATGGTTTTCAAAATTACGGAACTCACACCGCATCCTTGTTTAACATTTCATTATCATATCTATGCAAACCACGGCATGTGGTACACCGTGACAATTAAGGCTTAAGCTCAGTGAAGATTACAAAATAACCACTCAAGTTGCACAAATAACATTCCATACTTCAAATAATCACAAATAACCACTTTCTACTTGCTAGTCATACACGTATAAATTATAGCTAGATACAAGTCGCCAGTATCTTTTCATTTTGCATGTATATAAACACACCCTTCTAGGAAACAAAATTGCTTCAATAAACCTTGCTATTGTTAAGTATGCCTTCCTACAACAAAATACATATATGAGCCTATTCCATGTTAAATATCACATGGTCCATTCCCTCCTGCTAATATGGGAGAACAGTGCATGCTGCATCAGTGTCAGTTACCATCACTGCCGTTAAGACATAAAACCAGTCATTGCTCCAGTGTTATTCCCACTCTAGTTCAGCTCTCTCCCCATGTTTCTCGTAAAAAAGAAAAAAATTAAAGTACAAAAGGACATGCGTGAGTTTGATTGTTATGAATTGATTTAGATCATAGCCAAGATGCCAAATATTTCTCCCTTTAAAAAGAGTTAAAAGTCACAAATATCAGCAGAATGATCTTCAAATTATCATGAATTATCGCATCAAGTACTAATAGTGATTTACTACAAGAAAAAAGGGTTTGTAATTCGAAAATTAAGCATGAATTATTTCTGGGCAACTTCAAGCTGCTATTCATAATATCTAATATCTACATGATGGAAATTGGTGTTATTAGATTCTCACCCAGTTTACAGGCTACAGTTATAGTAAAGTAAGCAGTCCATTTTTAATTTTGCCATAAAGGGGTTATTTTTTAAAGAAGGGAAAAAACCAGTTTTCTGTAATTATAGAAAATATGAACTACGGAATGTAATTGTGTGCAAATCTGTAAGAGGCTATTTTGAAGTTGTCCAAATTTTATCAAGCGTGTTGATGAGTTTTATCATGTTAGCAAAATAGAATACTAATTGTCGCAATCTGTTTAGCAGGAAAGTTCACCAACTGGCTAGTTCGAGGGTTCCAGGAGAAAAAAATCAATAGAAGATATAGCTTTAAAGTTGCAGACAAAATCAATCTAGTAATAATCAGAGACGGGGAATCAGCAACCCACTGCCAAATGCAGAAGAGTCCATTTTAGATGCTGATACAAATGATAATGCAAAAGCAAGTTTGGATCAGATCCATGCTTATGTACTGTTATTAAAAGAAATGTAAGGACAACAAAAATAGGGATTTAATGATGATGTTCCTTGGTCCAGACTTGCAAAATCAAGAAAGTGAGCTTTGGTTGTTTATATAGAAATTAAGTAGCGTGCATCTTTAATATGATATCAATATATAGAAATAGATATAATATTTACGCGTGTACACCTTATGAAAATGTAACTACACTTCCTCCAAATTTTAAAATCTGTGCACCATAACACCTGTGGGTTAAGTTTTATACATTTCACCTTTAAAGTTGATGAAAACCACTAAAGAATCTCATGTTTGCCTTAGATATGCATCAAATTTACATATGATGCTCCTCTTTCTTCTCCAAGCACCACTGCCACTAGCTCTTCACCTGGCAGGTTCTGTCTCCTCCCAGTCCTCAGAGACCCTAAATCTCCTTTGGAAGGGAGGCTGAGAGGAGGCGCATGAGCTCCATGTGATCTCGGTCCATCCCCTGTGGCCCCAAACTACAAGGGCTAACTCCCTAACACATAAACAGCAGTTACAGCACCATCCCCCAATGCCCTCCTCATCATCTCCTCATAACCAATGGACCCACCCCCTCTCTGCTGACATGCATTTGTTCAAACAAGTGTCCATCACCTCCCACCAGCCCGTGTCCACCCAACTCGCAAGATAGTCAACACAACCTCCACAAGCTCAAGCCCCAGACTCACGAGCAACCATTGTATATGTTCAAACTCCTCTTTGCTTCCACTCCGATGAGAAAGGAGTGAAGAGAGAAGAACAATATCCACCATTAGATTGTTGTTAAGATGTGTGAATGTTAAGTATGCTTAGGTTAATTCAAAGATGGTTTAAATAGTAAAAATGAACTAACATCAACAGCATACATGTAGTATGGCATAACTTTATGGCAACAGTGTACATATGATGCCCATATAAGCTATAGAATATTACTTTGTTTTACAGGGGTGTACATGTAAATATTTCTAGAAAATAAGGTTTGTTATAAAGATGTATTTTGATAATGCAATAACATATATTTGGATATCAATTCTATGCATGACAAGGAGATTAACAAGATTTCATACTTTCAAATGTAAACAGAACAACAAATGCCATACATATTTTAAATATAATAGAATATCAGGATCTTAATGTTAACATCTTTCTAGCACGAGGTGAGAGTAGGGTAAGCAGAGGTGTGGCCACCAGTCCCACTATAGGAAGAGCATGGTAGGGGCGAATCGTACACCAAGCACAATCAAGATTGCTTGAGACCAGGATCATTTTAGCATTTTTTTCCAGTTCAACCACCTTTTGTGGCTGTCATCCCTGCATGGCTCACCTTAGTAGCAAGGAGGATTTTTTTGAGTCATAAAAGGGGGATACACACAGAGATGGCCACCTCATATGAATTAATTAGGTAACTTCAAAAAGGCATTACATAAACCAGGACTCGAAAAAAAGCCATCGCATGGTGAGTTACATTTTCTATATAAAAGCGCTCAGCTTGGAAAATAGCTCCGTTACAAACTAGTCAGAGTGCTCACATCACAGCAAACAGTAGCAATATAATCATGTTAGAATTGAAAAGTGACTCACAGAAATTGGTTTGATTTCTAGAGTCCAACCAATCTATGTCCATTTCTAGACATGTATCCATTGCCCTCCCTCAGGCAAAGAAAAAGTGGTCAGTTGATTCCACCTCCCCATCGCGAGCATGTAGTTAGTGATGTTGCCTGCACAAAGTTTCAATCATCTATCACCGGTGAGTATTCTTCCTCGTCACAAAAGCCAATAGAAAATTTGGATATGAGAAGGAATTTTCATGTCCCAAATAAATCTGCAATCTCTAATCAAGCCTTCTGGAGTTGGATCAGACTGCCTATCCAGCGCCTTACAAGCTCGTCTCACCATGAAATCGCCTTCTCTCTAGACCCAATGATCTCTCCCTTCTGAAGGGCCTTGAAAGAGGCCGATGGCTTCCAGAGGTTCAATAAATTCCAAGAGTCGTTCTAAGAACTTCAAAAAATATTGGGCAGCCACACGTCATATGTCCAAACCTTGGAAACTAGTGCATCTCTCTCTGTTGATATTGCAAATAAGCATGGGAATCATGTTGCCAATCTACCAGCACCAACTCAACCATCTGTCCAGAAAGCAGAAAAGCATCCATCTCCCAAAACAGGGTGAAAGAACGATTATTCGGACAGAATGGAACAAACTCCCTTCCAAAATGTAGAGGTATAGAATTGTGGACGATGGGGAAAAAATCTGCGTGCGGGGATGCCATAAATTCCGTCCTCATTGTCTCCCCATATCCTTGCAATCCACTTCAGGATCAATTCTCCGTTTTTAGTTTCCAGGCAGGGAATGCCGATCCCTCCTCCTTAAGGAGTGTGATAGTATTCTAATTAATCAAATGTATTCCCGATGCGTTCTGCCTCAACTTAACCAGAAGAAATGCTTTATAATCATCTCCAATCTAAGACGTGTCCCAACTAGCAACAATCTCGACAACGTGAAGAAAAATAGGATAGCAGCAACGATAACCTTCACTAAAACAAGAAGTCCACTGTTACAGCAAAGATCCTCTCCAACATGCAAGTTTCGGCTCCAACTTCTCAACTAATGGTAACCAGTCAGATAGGTGAGACGAACACTATTCGAAGGTAGTCCAAGATAACGGATTGGCAGCGACATTGATGTTTTCACCTCGTCGTAATCAAATGGCCTCGTCAAGTTGGTATACCGTTAGCTAGAGATCTCAAATCCACCACTTAACTTATCTCTAAAAAACATTGTTCGTTAGCTAGAGATCTCAAGTTGGTATACCGTTAGGTGCACTCGTACATGTCCATCCCCACCGCCTTGCTCCAATGCTCCTCTCTTCGAGATATTCTGTAAAAGTAGTCCGTCAGTGCTCTCCCCATCTCCTGATCTCCTTCCACTCGAGTGACGTCTACTATCGGCGCATGGATCAAGATACATCTATGCATTCTACTGGCAACCACGTGAAACTAATTTGTATTTGTGTCCACTTCATTAATCCATTTCTGCTTGGATCTATTTTCCAGTTTGCCATATCTCTTCCAAGAAAATCATCTAAAGATGTGCACTATCCTGCAGTTCTGCCAAAGATAGTTCTCTAATATTTTCCATCTTATTTAATCTGCAGACTTCGGAATCCGCATTGTTACATTGTCCTCTGCGTGCTTCATGCAAATCTTTTTTGTATGTACAAAGCCAAGCAAGTAGCCGCCAAACCCGTACACTCGAAAGATATCCACCAATACACCACGAGGTCTTTGAAACCCCCTCCAACATCCATGACCTCTCAAATTTAAAGAACGAGTGGAGTATGGTCCCGTCATCATAGTCTCATACTAATGGTGTGTAATCAAATCTTGAATGCAAGCGGGACGAAGTACATCCCAAGGGGGAAACTTCCAACAGTTAAACTGGATACCAACAAACACTATAACCTATAGCAAGCCCTCGAAATTCTTCAAGTATAACGGAATTCCAGTTGTAAGTCCTCCACTAACTCTCAAACTCATCGGAATTAGGATCCTGACCTCCACGCAAACCAGGTCGATCCGAGGATAGCATAATAAGTCCCCGCCAACAATCCAGGCCACGACCAGGTAGTAGCATAATAAGTCCCCGCCAACAATCCAGGCCACGACCAGGTAGTTTTCTCTCACTACACGAAGTTTGGCCCACAATTGTGATCGCAATGACGACTTTGTTGGTCCATACACACATGAAACAACAAACAAGGACCCTGACTGCCTTTCCTGGAGGGCACGGGTTCGTACAAATCTACATGTGCGGCCAATAACAAGGGAGTATCATTGTTTCAGGCAATAATAGTTCCCCATGCACTGCCTACCAAGTTTATGGCTCTAAAATATGGGAAATTTAGTATCACATAGGACTTCTAAAGTACATTTGTCCAACCATGCATTTTTGTCTCTTGTGACAAGATTAAATCCATGTACCAACCTCCAAAAGGGAGCCAATGGATTTTTATTTATCCGAGACTCTCAATCCCATGACATTCCATGTGATAATTGTAGAGATATTTCGTAGTTTTATTATCTCTTTATGTAGCGTGCCGTTATTTCTTTATTTTATATAGACCTCTCTGTAATTTACCCTTAAGGTCTCTCCCTATATAAGAGAGCCTAGGGTTTTCTGAATAATTATTGAAGTCACGTTTCCCAACATGGTATCAGAGCCGCCCTAGGGCTCTCCACCCACCGCCTCCCTCTCCCCACTCGCCGCCCCTCTCTCTCTCCTCTCCTCGGCGCGTTCTCCGCCGCCGCCTCTCTCTCTCTCCATCGCCTAGCGCCCCCGCGCCTAGGGCCAGCCCTCCGCAAGTGCTCCCAGCGGTATCCAGACCTCCGCCAGCACCGCCAGCGGCATCCAGCCCACCGCCAGCGGCATCCAGCGGCCACTGCTAGCGCCGCCAGTCACCGCCAGCGGCATCCAGCCCACCGCCAGCGGCCTCCCGGTCATCCCAAGCATCGCCTGCAGCCCCATACCGCTGCTGTAGGCATCCAGCCAGCCGCCTACAGCCGCCGTCAGTCACCGCTAGCCGCCGCCAGTCCCAGCCAGTCGTGCAGACATATACGCGACCCCAGGCAGCACCCAACAGGCCGGTTCAAGAGCTGTAAGCCTTCTCTAAGGCGTGCCCTAGTTCTCTCTTCGATCGGTATATGGGTTTGAGTGTGTAACGTCTACATACGCACTCAAATCCGATGCCGTTGGTGTAGACATTTATCACAGTGTCTATATATCCTTGTTCTTCTCCAAGCAGCAGCATGCCAGAATCCAAAGCCGATATGACCTCCACAAGCGCATTCAAAGGTCCTGCGCCAATAGTGAAGATGGACGGGTCTAACTATGAGCTCTGGGCGATGCAGTTCATGAGCCTCATGAAGTCTAATGTAAGAAACACATTCTTACCGAGGATGAGCCTGCAGAGAAGATAGGGATCTATGCCTCATGGGAGGCCGACGACGCCTATGCAAAGGTCTGGTTGTCCGGTACATTGACGATGGAGATTGCTAACGACGTCCTCCATCAGCCCACTGCCAAGGCAATGTGGGACATTCTTGTCGCTACTTATTCGCAAGTGCGAAATGAGACCAAGATGTTGCAGCTTCAGCATGACATTTTCACAATGAAGCAGAGCGGCAGACCTCTCCATTCCATGTACACATCCCTAAGAGGGATGTTTGAGAAGTTATACAGTACCATTCCTCTCACTGCTACTCCTGAACAGCAGAAGACGTTTCGGAATGCCACCATGGTGGGTGTTCTTCTTGCGGCTCTTGATCCTGAGTACGATGTCGCCCGATCCTAGATCCTAGCGGATGCAGTTATTCCTCCAGTGGAGAATGTTTACAGAAGGCTCAGTCGCATTCCAGTTTCCTCCAGCTCTTCTACTCCACCCCCATCAGCGATGGCAGTCTCGCGTGGGAGAGGTGGACCGCCTTCTGATCGTGGTCGTGGACGTGGACGTGGACCCCAGGGAAGGGCTGGTCGGTTCAGTCAGACATGCTCCTATTGTCATCGCACAGGACACTCAGAGGACACATGCTATTCTAAGCATGGATTTCCAGCATCGGCACGTGTTGCAGAGCACTCTCAGTCTCCATTAGCTTCTACTGCAGATAATCGATTTGACGAACTTGTGGCCCGCCTCTGAGATATTATGCCACATGCGTCCGGTGATTCGTCTGGTGGTTCTTCAGATATTGTTGCCGCTGCCACTGCCTCTGCCAGTTCATCCACTGATGCGAGTACCTCAGGTAGATCTATTACATTCACATCAACTCATGATATATCTGACTGGGTTATCGATTCCGGAGCCACACATCATCTCTGCCGTGATAGAGGTAGATTACAGGCCTACAGGAACATTCCTCCCGACCGTTCAGTGCAGATAGCGGATGGTACCCATTCGCCCCTTTGTTGGACAAGGGGAGGTCTTCCTATCTTCCACTATGCAACTACATAACGTCCTGCATGCTCCTCAGTTCTCGATGAATTTTCTATCTATTAGTCAGATTACGAAGGATTTGAATTGTCGTGCTATATTTGACCCGTCTTCTCTCATTTTTCAGGACATACTCACGGACAAGGTGATTGGCTGTGGCTATGAGCAGAATGGTTTATATCGACTGGTTCGAGATTCCTATGCGGGTGTTTCCTCTCACTCTGCTGGGCCAATCTCTCCGTACATTTGGCATCTCCGGTTTGGTCACCTTCCACTTCAGAAAATGCGCCATCTTCTGTCCCAGATTTCTCCTAGTTCGTCATTTCGATGTGAAGCGTGTCAGTTGAGGAAGCATCACAGGTCGAGCTTCCCAAGTCGCCCGAGTCGGAGCAGTAGCTCCCCTTTTGAGTTGTTACATATAGATATATGGGGTCCGAGTCGTGTTCCCGATCATCAGGGGCACAGGTTTTATCTTGTGGTAGTGGATGATTTCTCTCGTGTGTCATGGGTCTTTCTTTTGAAAAATAAATCTGAAGCAAGAAATGTGATCAAGAACTTGATTAATGAAGTGCATAATGTTTTTCTTCCTCTGTCAAATATGTTCGGACGGATAATGCCCTTGAATTTTGTACATGCTCACTTTCACAATTCCTTTCATCAAAGGGTATTATTCATCAAACCACTTGTGCATATACCTCACAACAAAATGGTGTGGCGGAAAGAAAGCATCGCCATCTCTTGGACATTACTCACACACTGTTGATTCAGAGTTGTGCTCCTATCTCATTCTGGGGTGATGTTGTTCTTATTGCTTGTTATCTGGTCAACCGAATGCCATCCTCTGTTCTTGGTGAGAAGATACCTATCTCCCTTATTTTTCCAGACAAGGAGTTATTTTCTCTGACTCCACGTGTTTTTGGTACTGTGTGTTTCGTGCATTGTCTATCTCCTGGACTTGACAAACTCTCCCCTAGAGCAGTCAAGTGCGTCGTTGTAGGTTATTCCAGGACTCAGAAGGGTTACCGGTGTTATGATCCTGCAACTAAGAGATACTTCGTGAGCGCTGATGTCACTTTCTTTGAGTCTGTCATGTATTTTTCTCCTGCAGGTGACAGAATGATACCATCCACTACCACTGATGATATCTATGTTCCTCCACCACCTTCATTGAGTACACTTGAGTCGTCCTCTGTGCCCGTCTCCACGCCAGCACCACCTCCACCACCTCTACCTCCACCCATTCCACGACCTATCATATCATCGTTCGGTCAGGTCCTACTCAGACTACACAGCAGCCGATCATCACGCATCAGGTATGTTCAGATGGCATTACTACTGACGGGTCAGGTTTAGTACATGTGCAGGATCCTTCAGTACAGGCAGACACTAGCCCATCCAGTACAGCGGATGATGATCTTGATGTTCCGATTGCTTTTCGGAAGAAGAGGAGGCAATGTGCCTCTTATCCATTTGCTTCACAGGTTTCTTTTCACCGTCTCACTGGTGATTTTCAGAGATTTGCCATAGCCTTGTCTTCCGTGGATATACCACGGACATACCAGGAAGCTTTGCAGAATGAATGTTGGAGATTAGCAATGGAAGAAGAAATGAGGGCCTTACAGTCTCGTGGCACATGGTCTTTGGTCCCTGCACCTTCTGATGCATCCGTTGTGAGCTGTAAATGGGTCTTCACAGTCAAATACCATGCAGATGGCACTTTGGATAGGTACAAAGCACGCTTGGTCGCCCGTGGGTTTACACAAACCTACGGGGTGGATTACATGGATACATTCTCTCCAATGGCGAGACACTCCACCCTTCGTATTCTCTTATCTGTTGCTGTGGTACGTGATTGGAGTATATCTCAACTAGATGTCAAGAATGCCTTTCTGTACGGAGACTTGCAGGAGGAAGTCTACATGCAGCAGCCGCCTGGGTTTGCTGCTGAGGGGGAGAAGTAGATGGTCTGTAGACTTCACAAGGCGATATATGGCCTCAAACAGAGTCCGAGAGCATGGTTCCAGAAGTTGTCCAACCTGATTGAGCAACAGGGATTCAAGAGGTCAAATGCCAATCACTCATTGTTTGTCCAGAAGTCATCGGCAGGTACGGTTGTCATTATGGTCTATGTGGATGATATTCTTGTTACAGGAGACGATGTTCAGGGCATAGAGAGGCCGAAGGCATTCCTAGGCCGTCAGTTCGTCACAAAGGATCTTGGAACCCTAAGATATTTTCTGGGGTTGGAATTTGCAAGGAATGCACAAGGCTTGGTGATGACACAACGGAAGTATATTACAGACTTCCTGACTGAGACTGGCATGGATGGGTGCAAACCATCAAGTATTCCCATGGACCCTAGCATGAAGCTGTATGATGGTGATACGGATGAAGTAGATAAGAGGAGATATAGAGAAATGGTGGGAAAACTCCTCTACATTACCATTACTCGTCCAGACATTGCATTTGCAGTTAGCAGGGTGAGTCAGTTTATGGAGCAGCCAAGACAGGTTCACATGGATGCTATACACATGATACTGAGGTATCTGAAGTCTTCTCCAGGGTCAGGGCTGCTATTCAGAAAGGACACAGATTTATCCGTCTCAGCGTGTGCAGATGCAGATTATGCAGGATGTCCTAAGGATCGGAAATCAACCTCAGGGTTTGCAGTGTTTGTTGGAGGCTCTTTGGTTTCTTGGAAAAGCAAGAAACAAACTGTTGTGGCAAGGTCCAGTGCCGAATCCGAATATAGGGCCATGGCTCAAGCCAGCACGGAAATGATGTGGGTTCGTTCAGTACTAGAAGATCTACATGTAGTTGTGCCCCTACCTATGGAGCTTCAGTGTGACAATCAGGCAGCATTGTTCATTGCCAACAATCCAGCTTTCCATGAAAGGACCAAGCATATTGAAGTTGACTGCCATTATACTAGGGACCTGATCCAGAGAGGATTGATATCTACTACACATGTGAGCTCAAAAGATCAGACTGCAGATGTATTCACCAAGCCACTGCTTAGAGGACCGTTTCAGAGATGTTCATCCAAGCTGAGCATGATCGATATCTATGCTCCACCTTGAGGGGGAGTGTAGAGATATTTTGTAGTTTTATTATCTCTTTATGTAGCTTGTCGTTATTTCTTTATCTTATATAGACCTCTCTGTAATTTACCCTTAAGGTCTCTCCCTATATAAGAGAGCCTAGGGTTTTCTGAATGATTATTGAAGTCACGTTTCCCAACAATAATCTTCATAACAAAACATCATTGTGCCATGTTGTCGGTATGGCTCTTGCCATCCTAGCCACATATCGTACGAGGACCTCCTACCCATCCTCCAACTCTGGTACCCTAGACTGGTGTTGACTGCCCTCCAAGGCCCTCGAGAATTGGGCAAAGGTTGATGGGGAATCCACGGCCACGATCAGTGAGCTTTTTCTTCCTCAGCTTATATCGATTCGGCCTCTTTTTCAATCTATCTCCTGCTTCTGAGATCGCGGAAGAGAGCCATGTGATGGTTCCACCATGGGCTGAGTAAGAAAGTGTGGTGATCAAGCAACCACCAAGGTGTCATGAAACATCCTCGAGAGGTGTCGGGGACTTCCCTTGCCCAAGCAGGAGGAATTCCCAGATCCTCCAAGCATAGAACTTGTACATCTTTGGATCCAAATACATTACCCACAATGGAAGTAAATATGTTGGTTACAGAACCTCCTTCAAAAAGGTATAAAGGATAAGCAGCATATGTAAGATATTGATTTTGATATTGATCTTCCTTCCTAGCTAGTAGCAACAGCCTCGACGTAGTAACATCGTCCTTCGTAAGCGTCGAGGCTAGTAAGTCCATCAATCCACACAGTTGTCCATGTACTAGTTCGGCAATCCTTCCCCTAGATAATAACTCCTCTTTGATAGAGGGAGGTTTGTTTTGTGGCCTATAAATCTAATTTCAGGGATAGCTAATACTTGTTAGGTATTTTGGTTTGACATCGCTTCACACTCAACTCAAAAGGAAATTTGCAAGCTAGGTCTAATCTAAGATAAGGATGACATGGTTTCGAGGGAATTAGCAGGTTGGGAGCACACCCGCCTAGCTCGCTCATGGGTTGAACTTGGGCCAAGACATTTCATGAATGGGCCGGCCCGGCTTGGCTCGTTCTTTGGCCCTACCCGTCAACTGGGCGGGTCGTGGACATGTACCACAAAACTCGACCCGCCCCAACCCGCAAATATAAAAATATGTATTTAAAAATTACATTTTACATACATTTAATATAATATGTGTCAAGTTTTATTTTACGTTATCAATGTTACATTGTATTTTGTAGTTTACATGTCAAGTAACATATATTATGGTCACTTAGATTTAGAAAGTTTATATAGTAAAAAAATGTATTTATCTCTATAAATTAAATTTGAAAAACTAAGAGAAAAAACTTCCATCCGGCCCATGGGCCAGCTCGAGCCAACCCAGCCCAGACTTGGGTCGAGCTTGGACCTTGAAATATGTCCCATGAGTCAGGCCGGCTCGAGCCCTGGACGGGGGGTTGTAGAAACCCGGCCCGTACAGCCCAGCTCGCAATTTGGTCAGGCCTAGTTAAAACCGCTACAGGAATCATATAGTTCCCTCTTTCGATGGTTCAGGTATTTGATCTACATGGCCACCTTAAGCCAGCAAAAGCTCATTGTCACCCTCATCAATGCACGGCCCAAGAATTGCTTGCATCCCTTGGCGAGCTACATCCAATCCTTCTTGGAGCTTAGCAACTACATTATCGAGTTGATTGTGCATGCGCAGTGCACCATCGATGCTGAGAGGGAAACATTGGGTTTCTTCTCCCACCAAGGTATGTATACGGGGTTCACCATTGGAAAATGTGTGTTAGGGGGATGGTGCTTGGCAATGCTAGCCAAGCTGGATCTTTACATGTGGTATTTGTGTTGTGAATAGGAGGAAGACACGAACTTTTAGCGATCTAAAATGGCCACAATGGATATGAGGCATCTTGATTATTTGTTGACCATTATCCATTCGAATTTAGGTGGTTTTAGGCTAGGTTGGAATAAATTGGATGCTCTGAGTCATTTACTGAAAGATTAGCCATTTCCAATTTTAAGTGCAGACAACATATTTTTCATCTGGTTTAGTAAAAAACGAACTAATGATCATTTCCTTGTCAGAAGTGGATACATTTTCGCAATTTTTCATTACTAACCTAAACAATCATTCCTTTTCTGGGAAAAAAGAGAAAATATAGTGATTACTGAAGAGAAAAATATGCAAGACATTATTTTTCGAGCGGCTGTAATTGAATAATGTATGCTACATATTAATATGCATTTTACCCATAAAATAAATGATAGGTATCCAGTTGTGGGATCAATACATTTTGGGAAGGCTGCATTCAGAAAATTGCAGTTCAACTAATTTCTGAATATTGTACCATGTGAAATCTAACCAAATCTGCATTATCTAAGTTGCACATGTTTTACAACTAATCCATGACTTAATAAGTTACCACCTCATATGATCCCCTTCGTTGAACAAGCAATCTTCTGAGAATGTGCCAAGTACACTCAATCAGCAAATGCTTTTGGACAACATGAAAGACAATGGGAAAGAAACTGATATGGCCAAGATGTCGAGAACAACATTTTGGAGGATGTTGAAAGAATATATGTTATATATGTGGTCAGATGGGACGCACCAAGAAAATTTGTCCAAGAATTCAACCAGGAAGTTCTGGTAGATCAAGTGCAAATCGGATCGCATGGAGGGCCTTATAACCTTTCCATGAAGAATCAAACACAGCAGATTCTATGGTACGAGGGAAGATGTCTGGAGAGGTACATTGGGATTCTTATGGGTGAAAAGAACTCTCCCTTGATTACATCTGCAAACAACCAACCCACAACGATTCTGTTGATGCCTGATGTGACTGTCCTCTATGGCAAAGGCACGTAAACATCCCGAGTCGTCATTAGTTCATTCTGTCAAACCTTCATAAAACAAGATTCACGGCAATGACCCCAGCATATGCATCAGAACCAACAGACCGGCATCGAGCAAGTGGCTGCAAGATGACCGTGCACCTTGCAGTAGAAACATTGGGGCCCAAACTTTGACATTTCTGATGGCTCAACAAATGCCAACCCTCTTCAGATGTGCCATCCCTCAAATCAGTGGCACTCATCACCCCCCCCCCCCCCTCCCTCCAATACTCCAGGAACTGGGAAGAACCCCCCGGCACTTTAACTAACCAACGCTCCCTCTCTCTCTCTCTTGCGTGCGCCCCCCGATCATTGATCTTCTTTATCCTTTAGTACTTAAAAGGCTCTCCCAGAAAATCAATATATTTCGCAATGTAATGGTGGAGGTATGATTGACTAAAGCGTTTGTGGTGAACATCCTCCTCCAGGTCACGTACCTGTGCTATCTTTTTTACTAATAAATCATATTTGGTGGCATGAACCACCCATTTTATTGATGTATATGATGTATACAAGTACAAGACAATAAGGGGGCATATAACCCCACAATATGAAAAGCTAAGAAAAAAATATGGCCAACATGGCCTTGAAGAAAGCAAATGCTTGATTATACTGCAAGCAGAAGACTTATAGCAATGGCTAACGTTATAACTTGCCTTTTTCAGCAAGTGCCGTCCTCTCTTTAGTTTGTCCTTATACAATAGGTGCTACACGTCATAGCTGCAATATAATGGAGCAACGCTTGCTCCTCGCAAGTCGAATGTGCAGGCATGTTGCATGTCATAGTAAACTGGTAATAGGATTAATAAAATAATTTTTATAACAATTGGATATCTGTGAGTAGTCACCCTCATTCCATTTATTCTTTTTTCAGTGATTCTTCCGGCTAAATATCGAATATTGACTTTTGCGCGACACTGGCTATAGTGTATTTTCTTCGCATAGCCTCTAACCTTAATGTGACGAGATTAGCTTGCCTCAAGTTTCCGCTTGCACTTGGCTTGAAGAGCCTCCTCATCGTTTATGGCCATAATGGCTCGCATCCGAACCTCGATCATGGTTTTGGGCTTAAGCCCGCTGAAACAATCAAAGAACCTAACCCCCCAAGGAGAATGTGCAGGCTTGTTGCATGTCGTGGTAATAGGATCAGATAAAATGGTTTGTATATTTAAAATAATAAGGAAAATACACAATTGAATATTTATGATTAGCCACCCTCATTCCATTTATTCTTTTCTCAGTGATCCTTCCCGCTAAATATTGAATACTGGCTTTTGTGACACTGGCTATAGTATGTATTTTCTTCACATAGCCTCTAACCTTGATGTGACCAGATTAGCTTGCCTCAAGTTTTTGATTGTGCTTAGCTTGAAGAGCCTCCTCATCCTTAATGGCCATAATGGCTCGCATCCGAACCTCGAGCATGGCTTTGGGCTAAAGCCCACTGAAACAATCTCAGAACCTCATACACTCAAGCCCACAAGAAGAGTGGTGATAACGAAGTCATTGGCAAGCTGATGGCACTTTATGTACAAATCCCCAAAGCACTTGATGAATGCCTTCGAAGGTTCGGCATATTAATTCATGATGAAGTAATACCCATCCTTAGTTTGACCATTAAGGGCAAACAATTTCAAAAACTAAGGCTATAAACGCCCATCTCAAGTGCAGAAGCCTTAGGAGGGCAATCTCATCCAACTTGTTGGTGCAATATATAAACCATGCAATATGCCTCCGCCGCTAGTTCTGAGGGGTTGGAAAATCTTCCATACACACGTCCTCCTCTGGCTGATGTTGAACCATGGTAGATTTTTCTTTATTGGAGAGTTCCTCTTACCTCTCGCTTTCATCGGGACCACATTGTTAAAGAGTGGCGTCTGGATCGTCTGCTGTGGTGTTGTAGCGCACCACAGCCGCTCGATCATGCTCGAGCATGATCAAGCGGATGTGGTGCGCTACAGCACCACAGCAGAGAACCCACTCCCTAAAGAGTGTATAAGGAGGTTGAGGAGCCTTAGTTATTGAGAGCTTGAACAGCAATAACTAAGGTCGTCACCCTAGGACTCTTTTCAAAAAGGTCGCAACACGAGTTCTTACCCTAGCATGCTCTTTATTAGGGCAGGGGCAAGGCAACATCATAAGGTGGTAATATAGAGCAGGCAGTGATGCAGAAGTCGGTATTCGATATTCAGTCATAAGGGTCACTGAATAAAGAATATTCGGTATTTGGGAGAATATTCAGAATTATTTGATTATACATTTCTTAATTATTTTAAATATAACAATTACGTCTAATATATATTCGTGTATATTTATACATACAATAAATAGTCATTTGTGGTGACACCGGGACAAATCAGAACCTTTAAAAAAATAAAAAAATGGCAAAGCATTCTCCAACTATAAGTAGGGTCGGCTACATGAATTCTTGCTCAAATCCATGATGAAAGATTCGACTATTTTTTTACGTTGGTTGTCAACTACCTAATGCAACCCCACAAGGGGGGATTTGAACCCTAGTCTTTTAGGTAGTACGCACACTGCACTCCACCAAACCATTTAAGTGGTACCTTTAAAAAATAATAATAATATAATAAAATAATCAGCAGTCTGTTGCAATAGTTGGTCAAATATTCAATCGAATATCCGAATATTCGGGCCACGTATTAGTGAAGATTCGGGCCGAATATTCGTGAATATTCAGGTTGGACTAAATATTGACCGAATAGCAATTTTCTATTCGGTCACCCCACCGAATAAGAATATTCGACCGTATATTCGATCTATTCCGCCGAATATTTAGTCTATTCGGACGAATATTGCAACAGTGAGAGCAGGAATTAGGAGTGAAGCCTCGTTACTTGCAATGCTCCCACGGATAATGTAAAATGATTGAGGGGTAAGCTGGAGGTGTGGCCACCACTCCCATTATCTCCAGAAGAAGAGAGGGATAGGGAGAGCGATGCGGGAGCTTGAGAGGGTGCGAGAGGGGTGCGCGAGAGCGATGCTGGTGCAAAGGTAGGATCCGGGGCGAGACTGCGTGCGGGTGCTGGAGCGGTTCTGCGAGTGGAGTGTGGTGATGGTGTTGGTGGCTGGAGATTGGTGCAGGCGCGATCACGTGGGCACTGCGGGGGTACTGTGGCTGGGAAAAGGGATAAACTCTGGCAACGGCCCTCGCCTTTCGAGCGTAGATGTTTCAGATGTGGAGCAATGGACCACTGGGCCTCGCAATGTCGTGAGCCAATTAGGTGCTTCCGATGCGGGGGTTTCGCTCATCGGAGCAAGGTTTGTAGAACAGTGTTGCAAAGCCGTTTGTCGAAAAAGCCAGCGTTCAGACATCCCGACTTCACCGGCATCCTCGTCGAGGAGGGCTGCAGCGGGGATGCCTTGTTCAGGGGTTCTTCCGACGTCGGTGCAGCTGTTGGAGGTCGCTTTAAGGGCGATTTGGCAGAGCTTTCAGCATGGAGGGTGGTGGCGTGGGGGCTCCATCATGAGGAAAAGGAGGTTCATGTGTCCTTGTCGAGAGAAGGGTGATTACTCCTTCGCTAGCGGTCGTTGGGGGACACTGATGGATTTTTTTGACTCTGGAGATCTCCAAGGTTCGGGTCAGACGGGTTCCTTTCGTCTGGCGCGATTTGGAGTTGGTTCATCATCTAATGCGGGATGTTGTGATACTTGGTATTGCTTCGAGCAGCCTCAGCATGGGTCAGGAGCCGGACTTGATCCTGATTGTTCGTGGCTTTTGCCCTCAACAGTTGGGCTGGATGGAGGTGCGGGTTGGGAATCGGCACGTTCAGCTTGAGCCTTCTTCGATATGCTTGACGCCAAGGTCCTGTTCGTACGAGGAAGGGCGAAGCAACGGTGCACCGGTGAGACTAGTGGTTGGGCGGCCGCTTGGGCAGCGAAGGAGGAGAGACCGCCGCAGCTGACGCGCACTGTAACGGCTCCTTGTTTCCTGTGTCGCATTCAATTCGGCGCAATTTATGCAGAGGTGAATCTTTCCTCCGCGACAGTTCGTTTCCCACCGTTATCTGCGGGCGAGAATGGTGGGGTCACCTAGGGTCTTTCTGAGGATCGGATCACGGATCGGGCGGTTCATTCTTCAGGCACGATTGCAAACCGTGGGTCGGAGGAGGATCCGGCTCCGGAGGTTCACTAGTTTCAGTTGGTGGCTCCAAAAGAATAACCGCTTCATTGGGTGAACCCGATTATAAAGGCGCAACTGTTGGCGAACCTCAGACCAATAGAGGATCCGAATCCTGAATCGTGATCTGCACCCTTGGAAGACCAGTACCGGGGGGCTAGCGACAGAATGTCGGAGGGCCCAATGAGTTTGTTTCTCCGCCAGCAACGACTACGGCTCTACCCGCGGGCACGATGAGGGCTTTGTTGCGAGTCTGTTCGGTGAGGGTGATGACACGGGTCATGAGGATGCCGCCTGTGATGGTCTGTTGTTGGAGGCAACGGTGCTGCCTCGGCCTGGTGCGCCACGATTCGATCCGAAGGGGGCCTTCGCAGTGGGAGATGAGAGCTCTGCTGAGGGCGGTGGACTACCTGTGTCAGCAAGGGATGGGAATGGGGGAAGGGGGCCCAGCAGCGAAAGGTTGGGGGAGAGGTTTGAGGCTTGCTACGAGCGGAAGAAGGGAGCGTCGAAGAAAAAGCTTAAGAAGAGAAGGTTGCTAGTTGGCCCGGTGTTCGCTTGTCAGGAGGAAGAATGCTTGCAGGTGGAAGCAGATGTCATCAGAGGACGTCCAAGCTACTTTAGTGTCCTGGATAGGGACTTTGCCGCGAGCTTGGCGGTGGTCCCGCCGAGGAAGAAGTCTAATTCTGTTTCCTTATGGAAGTGCTCTCATGGAATGTGATAGGGTTGGGTCATCCTGATAAGAGGTTGGGGGCGAAGAACAATATTTTCGAAGCAAAAGCGGATATTTTCCTTCTACAAGAGACGAAGGTTCGATGAGATGGAAGGGCCCTGTGGCGAGGTTTGGGATGTGGAAGTTTGTTTGATTGTGTGGAGTTGGAGACGCAAGGGGTGGCGGGGGGCTTCTTACTTGCTGGAAAGGAGATATTTTTTAGAATATCAGGGAGTGGAAAACTAATTACTCCATTTCGGTCAGCCTTAGACGCAACTCCGATGGTCTCCTTCTTATAGTGACCACTGTTTATGGTCCCACTGGGGGGAGGGGCTTGCCTGACGTCTGATATTTTACAGGTGGATACGGTCAGAGAGGAGGGGACATGGTTGATTGGGGGGATCTTAACGTAACGTTGTACCCGGAGGACAGGCCATCGCAGTCTGGAGGGAGGGACCCCGGTTCGGAGGAGTTCAGGAATGTGATGCACTCGTTGGGCCTTTCTATTGTTCATGCTTATGGTTGCTCGTTCACCTGGCGCAATAAGAGATCGAGGTCGAGGTTGGATAGATTCTTCCTATCACCTGAGGGTTTCATGTATTTCCCGCTCGCGCGGGCGAGGTCTTTGTCGAGGTCGCGCTCTGATCACACTCCCATTCTGTGGGAATCTGGTGAGCGGGCATGTAATTCTTTCTTTTTCCGATTCGAGCATGCTTGACTGATGGAAGAGGGGTTTAGGGAGATGATTATTGAGAAGTGGCATGGTTGGCGGCCTGAGGGCTCGGTAGTGGGGAGATTCACGGCAAAGTTAGCTCTGCTCAAGGAATTTCTGATCACTTTCGGGAGAGAGCTCAAGGACAAGAGAAAGGCACGAAGAGGTATGACGCAAGAGGGGATGGCGCGCCTGGATGAGCTGGACGACCTGAGAAGTTTGGATCAGGATGAGTTGGGGGAGAGGGTTGGTTTCCTGGAGAGCTTGGTGCTTGAAGACAGAAAGGAGGAGGTCGAGTGGAGGCAAAGGTCAAGGCAGTGGTGGCTGAGGGAGGGAGACGCCAACACAAGAATCTTCCATGTGATGGCTTCTAGGAGGAGGCATAACTACATTAACGTGTTGGACGTAGGAGGGGAGCAGGTGTCCGGAGATGAACAGGTGGGAACGACTTTTAAAAGTCATTTTATTTCCTTCTCTAGAAAGCAGCAGAGTGAGGGTTGGGGCTGGTTGGGCAGAGGGGCCGAGGCCCTCTCGATCGAGCAATCTGACGGTCTTGAGGTCCCATTTGTGGAGGGGGAGGTGAAGCGTGCGATCTGGGACATGAATGCAGATGGTGCCTCAGGGCCGGATGGTTTCCCGGTGTTCTTTTATCGGGAATTTTGGGAGCTGGTGAAGGAGTTTATGGAGTTATTGAACGAGTTCAAGCTGAATAACTGCGGTTTTGAGAAGGTCAACATAGTGATATTGTTCCTCCTTCCTAAGAAGGAACACCCGAGGGAGATTGGCAATTTTCACCGGATAGCCTTATCAGTGCTAGCTATCTTATTGTTGCGAAGGTTCTAGCTAATAGACTCAAGGTGGTGCTCAACTCTATCGTCCTAAAGGGGCAGTCTGCGTTTATACTGGGCAGAATGATGGTGGATGGCTAGGTGATGGCCTCGAAGATTTGCCACCATTGGAGGCGGACTAAGGAAAAAGGGGTTCTATGGAAGATCGACTTTGCAAAGGCGTATGATTGGAAGATGGAGCATAGATGTCAATCATGCTCAGCTTGGAAGAGCATTTCTGAAACGGCCCTCTAAGAAACGGCTTAGTAAAGATATCTGCAGTCCGCTCTCCTGAACTAACATGGGAAGTAGAAATCAAACCCTTCTGAATCATATCCCTGGTATAGTGGCAGTCTACCTCAATATGCTTCGTCCTTTCATGAAATGCAGGATTATTAGCAATAAATAATGCTGCTTCGGTCAGCCGAAAGGTTTTACGAGGGGAGGGACTGCGTTCGAATCACGGCTGGAAGACTCTGTTGGGGGGGTGCTTGCTGAACCGGGGGCAAGGCTCGACCTGCTGAGGGGGGAGGTGGGGGCGTCTGTTGCTTCGGAAGTGATGCGAAGGAGCACGACAGGTGGTGGGGCCGTTCTATCTGGAACGGAGATCATTGTGGGGTCTTCTACTCCTGTGTTGGGAGCCCCTGCTTTGGGTGAGGGGGTGGGCTCTAGGATGCCGCCTCTGGAAGAGGTGGGGTCGTGGCAGCGGCGGTTTGGCTTGACCTATGAGAGGGGGGGAGGGGGCGGAGAAGGTCAGGGAAGGTGGCGAGGGCTTCGTTAAGGGCCTCTTTGGTGTCGGTGGCCGCTGCGGAGAATGTGCATCAGGGCGCGACCAGCCCTTTGTCGGTGCGGAACCGATTTGCTGCTCTGGATAGGGATATTGTGCGGCGCTTGGGGGTCATTCCCCCGAAGAAGATGGAAGTTCGGTTTCTTAAATGAAGATGATATCTCTGAACGTAAGGGGTCTGGGCCGACCCGATAAAAGGCTTGAGGTGCAGAATTTGGTGAGAGGGGCTGGGGCAGATATCTTCTTGCTTCAGGAGACGAAGTTGCAGTCCCTAGACGACCAATTGCAGCGTGAGCTGAATAGGGAGAGATTTTCGCGTTGGCAGAGAAAGGGGCCGCAGGTACTTCGGGGGGACTTCTATCCGGCTGGCGGTCCGATCCTTCGACCTGTTGGGGACTTTCGTCTCCTTGTTCTCTTTGTCGGTGAAGCTGCGGCGGAGAGCGGATGGAGTTTGCTTGTGCGTCACTAATGTCTATGGCACGTGTCGTCGAGTGGATGGTATCTTGGCTGCGGACTTGGTGAATGTTGAGCCTGAGGTTGGAGGTGGAGTTTAGATCATCGGTGGTGACTTGAATGTCACATTGTTTCCGGACGACAGGCCGGGGGGGGCGGTGGTAGTGATCCGGGGTCTGACGATTTCAGACAGGCGTATGGTTCTCTGGGCATGTATGTTGTGGACGTGGCTGGGTGCAAATTTACTTGGAGGAATGCGAGATCGAGGTCCAGACTAGACAGGTACCTGATGTCGGTTGAGGCGGGGGGGACTTTCCCGCTGGTGAGGGCTTGGGCCCTTCCGAGGGCGCTCTCTGATCACACCCCTATTCTTTGGTACTCTGGGGAGGAACGATTGGGTCAGTTTTCCTTTCGGTTTGAGAAGAAGTTGTTGTTGGAGGAGGGTTTCCGGGACCTGGTGATGGAACATTGGCGGGGGTTTGTTGTGATGGGTTCGGCAGTGTCGCGATTTGCGGCCAAACTGGATTCCCTAAGGAGGTTGATGTTGTCGTATGGGAAGGATGTCGCCAGGCGGCGGAGGGCCGTCAAGGCCGAGGCAGAGTGATGCAGACGTCCACAACCCTCCCGTCGCCCACCCCGTCTTTCCCCCTCCCGCCTCCACAACCCTCCTCTTCCCTCTCTCCAGCACCCCCCTTCCGATGCCGTCGCCACCTCAACCACACACCGCCGCCAGCATCTCTCCCTACCCACTTTCCCACCAGCCGCGCCAATACTACCCAAAAGTTGACTAAAAAACCCCGTCGATGCTATCCTAGCATCACTGTATGCCACCGCCATTGGGGTTACACGCGCGGCCGCCCTCGCGAGATGGTGCGCAGCCATGCTATCACGAGTCGCAACCATAGCCGAAGGGCTCGATGCCGCCCCTGGAGTCGAAGCCTCCACCGCCGCTACTGCCAAGGAAAGGAGCGGAGAACCCTAACGAGGGACTCCTTATCTATGGGATTCGAATCCCATGAAAATGGGAAATTATTTTGGAATATTTGCAGGGAGACCCCTCCTCCCAAATTTGTTATCCAAACGGCCAACTGGAGGATATATTATGTTACGGAATCCTCTTAAGTAAAGGGGTAGAACATTTGCCGTCATACTCCTCAACGTAACATTGAAAAGGATCTAATTGGGTAGTTTGAAGCTACAATTTCAAGATCGAGTTCTCCAACGGCGCATCGAAGATCAAGCAATTCGTCGGGAGACGAATTTTTCAAGCAGAGGAGAACTGATGCAGCATGAGTAAGATAAATAAGGCTTTATTTATTTATTGTCGTTAATTAGAGTCTAATTATTAATCGAGGCGTTGCAATTATTTAAATAAAAGAGATCGCGTGTGATCTCAAATTAGTTAGTCAGTTTTTTAAATTAGATTTTCAAATTTAAAATTAAAGTCAAATCCGGATAAGGTAGATTTGAATTTTGATTCAAATCAATTAGAGTCAATTTGAATTTGAATTTTATTCACTTGTTATTTTTGTAATTCCACCCCTCCTATATAAAGGGGTTGATAGTCTATTGTTTTAGACAGTTGAAGTTGAATATTAATTGAGATTTATCTCATTATCCCTCTCTTTCTCTTAATCCCCACGCGATCTCCGCGATTATCTTCTCCAAAATCTCTCGTTCTCCGACGAGTTTTCTCCTCTCAACCCCTCCAATTTCTTCTTCACCAAAAATCCACAATCAAATTATTTTCATCAACATTGCAAAATTTCGTTTTGCATCAAGCCGTAAAACCAGCGAGTCAGATGAACCCCAAATGTGCACCACCCATTTGGCTAACAAAGCTTTGTTCATCAATTCCACATCCCGAACATCTAGACCCCCCTCCGAAACAGGTACAGCAAGATCCTTCCAAGCACCCAAGTGCAACCCCCTCGTTGCTTGCCTCCCATCTGACCAGAAAAAAGATCTCATCATAGCCTCCACCTTCCTCCTAACCCCAACAGGCATCAGTCTCGTCGAGAGAAAAAACACCGGAATGGCTGAAAGAACGTGCTTCAGTAGGGTAAGCTTCCCACCCTTGGACAGGGTGGTAGCCTTCGAGCCCTCCAACCGCTCCTCCATTCTCCGCAGAACACAATCCCAATCGGACCTCCTCAGTCTGCCATCAACCAGAGGCAAACCCAGATAGATTATCAGTAAGCGCCCCAGAGGGCATCCCGACCACTCCGCGAGCATGTTGCCCTCCTCATCATCCATCCCCATTGGAACCAGAACCGACTTCTGCCTGTTAATCTGCAAACCAGAGAGGCGCCCGAACATGTCCACCAAAATATCCACATTGTGGTTCTGCTCCTCCATCCCCCCCAGGAAAATCAGCGTGTCGTCAGTATACTGCAACACCGGAACGGAGATGTCACCCAGCCTGAATCCCTCACACCACCTCTCTTCAACCGCCCGCTGAAACAGAACCGCAAGACAATCCGCCACCAACACAAAAAGCAGGGGGCAGCCCTGACGCACCCCCCTCTGCGGTTGGAACCATTCTCCCTCCGGCCTTCCATTGACCAACACAGAGCACGAGCTAGTAGTGACACATCTCTTGACCCAGCAAATCCACTCCTCCGGAAACCCCCTTCTCCGCAGCGATATCCACAGCGCAGCGATATCCACAGGAACTTCCAATTGACACAATCGTAGGCCTTGGCGTAGTCAATCTTCCAAATAACGCCTTTCTTTCTAGACCTCTTCCACTCAAGACATGCTTCCGAAGCGATGACGATCCCATCCGCCATACAACGTCCAGGAATAAACGTAGATTGTGCAGGTAGGACCACAGAGGTCAAAACGTCTTTAAGCCTACTCGCAAGCACCTCTGCGACAATAAGATAGATGCCATTAGATATAGAAATAGGCATGTAATCCCCAACTCCCACTGGTGTCTCTTTCTTCGGCAGCAGAAATATCAAGGCCATGTTAACTTTCTCAAAACCCCTGTTGTTGCCCATGAATTCATTCAGAACCTCCAAAATGTCACCCTTCAGCAGGTCCCAGAACTCACGGTAAAAGGACATAGAGAAGCCATCCGGGCCAGGAGCCACGTCCACATTCAGGTCCAAACTGCCATGCACACCTCTTCCTCCGAAAACGCGGCCACTAACGAATCTGCCTGGGGTCCACTTAAAGAGCCCGCATCCAGGCCCGTCCAACCCCAGCCCTTCTCCTCCCGCACTTTCCTCGAAGCCTTCACAAAGTGCTCCCGCAAGGCGACACCAATGTTCCTCTCGTCCGACACTCTCTGTCCCCCCACCTCCATCCCGTGCAAGGAACTCCTTCTTCCGGACGTCACGGAATGGAAGAAACGCGTGTTCGTATCGCCTTCCCTTAGCCACTTCTGCCTCGATCTCCGTCGCCAATGCACATCTTCTTCCCTGTCCTCCAGATACACCGCCTCCAACCACGCTGCCCTCTCCTCCACCTCCACCGGAGTCAGCCCCCGGTCATCATCAAGCCCATTTAACCTGCTTATCCCAGCCTCTGCGATGGAAAACGAAATTTTGCAACGTTGATGAAAATAATTTGATTGTGGATTTTTGGTGAAGAAGAAATTGGAGGGATTGAGAGGAGCAAACTCGTCGGAGAACGAGGGATTTTGGAGAAGAGAATCGCGGAGATCGTGTGGGGATTGAGAGAAAGAGAGGGATAATGAGATAAATCTCAATTAGTATTCAACTTCAATTGTCTAAAACAATAGACTACAACCCATTTATATAGGAGGGGTGGAATTACAAAAATAGCAAGTGGATAAAATTCAAATTCAAATTGACTCTAATTGATTTGAATCAAAATTCAAATCTACCTTATCCTGATTTGACTCTAATTTTAAATTCGAAATTCAAATTAAAAAACCGACTAAATAATTTGATATCACACGCGATCTCTTTTTTTAAATAATTGCAACGACTCGATTAATAATTAGACTCTAATTAATGAAGAAAAATAAATAAATAAAGCCTTATTTATCCGATTCATGCTGCATCACGGCTGTTGAGGGAGATCTATGGTGTCAGAGGGGAGTTGGTGGCTGCAAGGAAGCGTCATGAGTCTTCGTTATGGATGGGGATCCGAGCCGTACTTTCGGGACCCAGGTCTTTTCTTCGGCCGAGGTTGGGGAATGGTTTCCGTTTCTGATTTTGGCAGGATGACTGGACGGGGGAGGGGGCGTTGGCCCACCACTTTCCTAGGCTGATGGTTTCGGCAGTTACGTATGCTATCTGAGATTTCCTCTGTTGGGGAGATGTCTGGCGACTGGCGAGCCAGATCATTTTGATTGGGCAGATGAAAAGTTCTCGGTAAAGATTACCTATCGGAAGCTATGTGGTGGTGCAGGGGAGCGCGATGAAGACCTATGTGTGGACATGAAGGTGATTTGGGCGGCTAAGATCCCTACTCGGGTTAAGGTGTTCCTTTGGTGTCTAAGGAGAAACCGTCTATGTGACAAAGTAAGAAGGGGGAGACTGCTGGGAGTGACGGATTTGAAGTGTGACAGATGTGAAGAGGACGTGGAGGATGCGGACCACATTTTCTTCGGGTGCAGATCTTCGGCACATGTATGGGAATCTTTGGGCTGACTTGGGTCCAGGCATCCGGCTTGGAACACTTTTGGAGATCTATTCGATCGGTGGGGCTTGGGTTTTCTGGTGATGTCTCTAAGCCCTTTGCCGCTCTTTGGGCTATTTGGCTTGGCAGGAACGATTGCACTTTCGAGGGGCAGCGATTTTACTATGAAAATGTACTAGCGCACTGTAATGCTTTGTACAATTTCTGGATATTCAACTGATGTACTCCTTCGATAATTAAAGAATACTTTGGTGTGGTGACTCCCGCCTTGGGAGGGCTCCCCCTTTTTCTATTCAAAAAATAATAATGATGCTTGATTGTCACATTGTAATTGCATGGGTAGAGGTACATCTATATGCAGATGTTTTAATACGGCTCGAACCCACATCATCTCTGTACTTGCATGTGTCATGGCCCTGTACTCAGGTTCAGCACTAGATCTAGCCACCACTGTCTGTTTCTTGCTTTTCCAAGAAACTAAGGAACTGCCAACAAACACTGCAAAACCTGAGGTAGATTTCTGGTCTCTAGGACATCCAGCATAATCTGCATCAGCACATGCAAAGATAGAGAGATTTGTTTCTTTCATGAACAACAATCCTGCACCTGGAGACGACATTAGATATCTTAGTATCATATATACATCATCCATGTGCACCTGTGTGGGTTCTTCCATGAACTGACTCACCCGACTAACCGCAAAAGCAATGTCAGGTCCAATGATAGTAATATAGAGAAGCTTTCCCACCATTTCTCTATATCTTCTTTTGTCAACTTCCTCTGTATCATCTCCATATAACTTCATAGTAGGATCCATGGGAGTAGTGGAGGGTCGACACCCGATCATACCTGTCTCAACAAACATATATGTAATATATTTCCTTTGGGTCATCACAAGACCATGCGCATTCCTCGCAAATTCCAATCCCAGAAAGTATCGTAGAGTACCAAGATCCTTAGTCACAAACTGATGGCCTAAAAATGTTTTTGCCATCTTTATCCCATGCATGTCATCTCCCGTAACAAGTATATCATCAACATATACCATAATAACAACAGTACCTCTGGGAGTCTTCTGGACAAACAAAGAGTGGTCAGCATTTGATCTTTTGAACCATTGCTTCTGGATTAAATCTGAAAGCTTCTGAAACCATGCCTGCGGACTTTGTTTAAGACCATATATGGTCTTGTGAAGTCTATACACCATCTGACACTCCCCCGCAGTAGCAAGCCCCGGAGGCTGTTGCATGTAGACTTCTTCTTGCAGATCCCCATATAAAAAGGTATTTTTAACATCAAGCTGGAACAAAGGCCAATCACGTACCATAGCGACTGACAGAAGAACACGTAGAGTAGAATGACGTGCAACCGGAGAAAAGATGTATGTATAATCCACGCCATAGGTCTAAGTGAATCCACGTGCCACTAGCATTGCTTTGTAGCGATCAAGACTGCCATCCGCATTATATTTGACAGTAAAGACCCATTTACAACTGACAACAGAAGCTCCTGGGGGAGCAGCAACCAAGCTCCATGTACCACGAGACCGCAGGGCGACTATTTCCTCCTCCATGGCTAACCGCCAGCTGTTGTGTCAAGGCATCCTGATAATTCTGTGGTATCTCCACGGTAGATAAGGCAACAGCAAATCTCTGAAAATCACCAGCGAGACGATGGAATGAAACATGTGAAGCAAGTGGATAAGACGCACACATCCGCTTAGACTTCCTCAAGGCAATACGTACATCCAAATCATCAGCGGTGTCCACATGTATGTCATTCTCCTGCACTTGTGCATTGTCAGTCCCATCATTACTAATATCACTTGGACATACCTGAGGCGTGGTGGATGGATGACGGTCTCCATGAGCAGGATTCGGATAACGAGTATAAAATTTCGATAAAGGTGGGACTGGTGGTTGCGGAGGTGGTGGTGGTGGTGATGGTGGTGGCACAGCAGGAGTTGGTATGTTATCAGACTGACGCAGAGGAGGGGGTGGCATATAAATTTCATCATCAGTAGTGAAAGGAGTCATCATGTCACCTGTAGGAGAAATATACATCACTGTCTCAAAGAAGGTGGCATCGGTAACCCTTTTGAGTACGAGAGTACCCAAGAAACACACATTTGACAGCCTTAGGTGAGAGCTTGTCAATCCCAGGGGTAAGTTGATGGACAAAAGCAACTGAGCCAAAAACACGAGGAGTTAGGGAGAACAATTCCTTGTCAGGAACGACAACAGAAAGAGGAACTTTCTCACCATACAGAGGATGCCATACGATTGACCAGATAACATGCCATAAGAATAGCATCACCCCAAAAAGACAGAGGAGCACAACTATGAATAAGTAAAGTCCGAGTTATATCAAGAAGATGACGATGTTTTCTTTCTGCAACACCGTTTTGTTGAGACGTGTAGGCACAAGTTGTTTGATGAACAATGCCACGAGACAAGAAGAAATGTGAAAGAGCACGAGTGCAAAATTCTAAGGCATTATCATTGCGCACAATCTTCACATTAGAAGTAAAAACATTCCGAACTTCATTGATAAGATTTTTTATTACATCCCCGCTTCAGATTTATTTTTCAATAAAAAGATCCAAGACAATTTAGAGAAATCATCAACGACTACTAGGTAAAACATGTGTCCCTGGTGATCAGGAACACGACTCGGACCCCAAATGTCAATATGCAACAACTCAAAAGAGGAGCGACTGCTCCGAGACTCACGACTATGGAAAGTAGATCTGTGATGTTTTCCCAACTGACACGCTTCATACTGAAAAGAAGACTTCAGTGAAATCTGGGGCAAGATATATCGCAGCTTCTGAAGAGGGAGATGACCAAAACGTAGATGCCAAGTAAAGGGAGAAGCAGTTCCACTGGACTGAGATGAGACACCAGCATAGGGGGTACGGACCAACCGATAGAAACCATCCTGCTCACAGCCACAGCCAATCACCCTGCCCGTTAGAATGTCCTGAAAAATGAGAGATGACGGGTCAAAAATAGCCCGACAATGCAAATCCTTTGTAATCCGACTAATAGAAAATAAGTTCATTGAAAAATCTGGAGCATGCAAAACATTCTGTAGTCGTATGGAGGGTGTCAAACTGGTCTCTCCCTGTCCAATAATGGGTGAATGAGTCCCATCTGCTATTACTACCGATCTCCCTGGTGGAACCTCCCTGTATGATGTAAACTTATCTCTGTCTCGACAGAGATGATGTGTCGCGCCGGAATCCATAATCCATTCTGAAACATCAGAACTGTGAGAGGACGTAAAGGCATAAACGCTACCTGATGTGCTAGTTGTGGCTGACGTGCTGACAGAGGTTGAAGCTGCTATGTCTGAGTGACCTCCTGGCGAGTCAGTAGTGGCAGGAGGCATGATATCACGTAGTCTGGCGACAAGATCCTCAAACCGCTGATCTGAAGTAGATGTTGGTGTAGGCACACGTGCGTGGCTACACGGGCTGATGCTGGAAAATCATGCTTATCTCTGTCTCGACAGAGATGATGTGTCGCGCCGGAATCCATAATCCATTCTGAAACATCAGAACTGTGAGAGGACGTAAAGGCATAAACGCTACCTGATGTGCTAGTTGTGGCTGATGTGCTGACAGAGGTTGAAGCTGCTATGTCTGAGTGACCTCCTGGCGAGTCAGTAGTGGCAGGAGGCATGATATCACGTAGTCTGGCGACAAGATCCTCAAACCGTTGATCTGAAGTAGATGTTGGTGTAGGCACAACGTGCGTGGCTACACGGGCTGATGCTGGAAAATCATGCTTAGAATAGCATGTATCCTCCGCATAGCCCGGGCGATGACAGAAGGTGCATGGTTGACGGAATCGGCCACCTCGACACGAGGTCCACGGCCATGAAAAGAAGAAGATGCACCTCTGCCTCTGGAAGCTGCCATCGCTGAAGGAGGTGGAGTAGCGACAGTAGAAGGAACTGTGATTCTGCTGAGCCATCGATACACTTCCTCCGCTAGAGGAATAGTAGCATCCGCCAGGATCTGCGAGCGAGCCGCACCATACTCCGGGTCAAGCGCCGCTAGTAAGACCCCCACCATTGTAGCATTCTGGAACGTCTTCTGCTACTCAAGGGTCGCCATCAGGGGAATGATATTGTAAAGCTTCTCAAACATCCCTCGTAGGGATGTATACAATAAATGCAACGGCCGACCATTCTGCGTGACCGTAAGTATGTAATGTTGAAGTTAAAGGATCTTGGTCTCGTTTCTCATCTGTGAGTACGTCGCAGCAAGGATATCCCACACGGCCTTAGTCGTGGGCTGATGGAGGACATCATTAGCAATCTCCATAGTTAGAGTGCCTGAAAGCCAGACCTTAGCATACGAATCATCAGCCTCCCATGAGGTATAAACCCCAGTCTTCGCTGCCGGGTCATCTTCGGTAAGAATGTGCTTCTTACCGTTAGACTTCATGAGACTCATGAACTGCATCGCCCAGAGCTCATAGTTCGTCCCATCCATTTTAACTATTGGTGTTGGACCTTTGAAAGCGCCGATGGAGGGCATGTCGACTTTGTTTTCTGACATTGTTGCCGGAGATGAAGAACTAGGGTTTGTAGACTAATGAATAACTGTCTACATAAACATGTACGGAGTTGAGTGCATATGTAGACTTATGCACTCAAATCCATGAAGAATGAGAAAGATAAGGGGACGGCGCCGAGTTGAGAGGGAGGGGGGGTCGACGCCGAGAAGAGAAGGGAGGGGTGGCAGGGGCGGTGTGCCGGCTAGATGATGGGGGCAGCGCACCGACGGGATGATGAGAGTGTGGCGGAGGAAGGGTGGGCGGGGAAGGAGGGGCGGCGGGCTGGGAGGGGCAGCGGCGGGGTGGTGGGGAGGGAGGGCAGCGGCGGGATGAGAAGGGTAGAGGGGCGGCGGCTAGGATTAGGGTTAGGGTTTTAGGGTGGAGGCTCTGATACCATGTTGGTGGAAATGAGAATGAGAACTTGTTTATTCCAGGGAACCTTAGGCTCTCTTATATAGAGAAAGCCTATGGGTAAATTACAGAAGGTGGAACAAAGAAAATAAACATAACATACGAGTACATAAATACTAGAAATATATTTACAATGCTCTTTTTCATTTCTGATCTTCCAGGTAATGTAATCTGAACCCTTTATTAATGAATCGTGGTGAATCCCATCTCGGGACCTCATCCTATTTCTCGTCAAAAAAGAAGAAGAGAGAGATAGGGACACGCAGCACACCAAACATAATCGGGGGAAAATGCTCCCAGCTATGCACTATGATGGAACTAAAGATGTTAGCCACGTCCCATCCCTATGGATGGATGTACGTCGCAAGGGATCGATGCTCCTAACTATGCACCATGATGGATGGGGGGCTTCTTGCACCCACATCCCTCTCTAGAGAGAAATTGATCTCTCAAATGCTTAAAAGAACTCTTCTCCCTCTCAGTATATCAAGCTAGCTCCATGTTGTTCAACATCTCCACTCCTTAAAATGGAGGAATAGAGCACTTTTTATAGAATTTATGCAAGGTTGTGAGCTAATGAATACATGACATCCTAAAGGTGATCACTCCAGATTACTAAGATCATGTCCCCTTTTCCCTGACTTTGTTCTCAATGTGGTGCATACTAAAAGGGCATGGAAACGTGTCGAGCATGTGGTTGTGGAGATAAGATACTCCATACCATGTTTACAAGCTATTAGTAGATCAAATTGTGGATATAGGATATGAAAAAACAACTAGCACAACAACTTGCTTTTTTAGCAAACATTGTCCACCACTTTTTCTTCCACTTATCCTCATATAATGTGTATTTGAGCACCGTAGAAGCAATACGACAAGAACATCTCCCACTCCTAGCAGGCCGAAGGTATAAGCTCATCATCTGTTATAGCAATGGAAGCAGAGATGAAAGGGTGATTATCTTCACTTTTCGTGAGGGCTCATTAAGTGAAAGAAAGTTCTAGTGAGGTATATCGAGGTGCCAGTCTTGACTCCCTTGTCCAAGATACCTTGGTAGATATGTATTACTGGAGTTTAGGGATCATCTCAATTTATAGGTGCATGAGACCTTGGAGGTCCACATTCTAGGATAGGAGAAGCATTCTTCTCGTACATCATTCATTAAACGAATGTCCTTTCGTCATTTCGGTGGGCCCATCTTTTGCCCTTCAATCTAGTACCTCGTGGGGAGCGAGAAGTCCTATGTCTCGTTCAGGGCTTAAAAGTTGTGTCCTCAATCCTAAGCAAGGGCTTGATTCCCTTTGTATTGATATAAGCCTATAACTGTATGCCTTAATCGGGATGCGTATTTTGACCCTCATCATAAGGTATACTTAATGCCCACCCTATATAAGATTAGTAGACATACATATATTAGTCCTTTAAAGGGTACTTTAAATTATATACCTTATACAATAACTGTGTTGATGCTACCAAACCTATAGTAAAGATGGCATTTTGCCTAAAAAATTTACTAAGCCTTCTCCCACTATAAGTAGGGTCGGCTACATGGATTCTTGCTCAAATCCATGTTGAAAGATTCGATTGTTTTTTACGTTAGCCGTCGACTACCTAACGCAACCCCTGTAAGAGTGGGATTTGAACCCTGGTCTTTTGTGTGGTAGACACAATGTACTACCACTAGACCATTAAGTGGGTAAAGATGGCATTTTCCTTCCTTCAAAAAAAATCACTTTCGGACGAGTGGGAAAATGTAGATTTTAGAATTATGTTGATTACAGTATCATTTTTCGTCTAGGGTCGTAGTAATGCAAGTTTTTCAAGCTAATAGTGTTTATGTGTATTTTTCAATAACTCATAATCAACATAATTCTGAATATACATGTTCCAACTTGTCGAAAAGTGTCATCTTTTTTTAAGGAAGGAAAATGCCATCTTTACTATGGGTTTTGTAGCATCAACACAGTTATTGTGTAAGGTATATAATTGGACAAAGAATGTCATCAACAACTAAATGTATTTTGTTTATGCATTTATAGTGTGTTTTATTGTATGTATTTTTACTAAGGGATGCATTCGTTCATAAAGATGCATCACTTCAATATTGATCATGTAAACTCCATTAAAAGTGAGCTAACTTTGTTGTTTTTTTGACAAATGATGGGATGGACCTCCATTATACTTCCACTAAAAACTATATTGCTATAAAAAATTGTGTACATAAATTACAATCTCCAAGTTCCGCACAATGCTATGCCGTGAGTTTTCAAAAAAAAAAAACAATGCTATGTCGTGCTCATGTACATTCTCACAATGGAAATACCCCTCTATGAAGACAACCTCATTTCTAACCAGCCAGATGGCCCAAACGTATGTGCAGACCTTAAGCTCCCCCTCCATCGAACACGTGAATATCTGCAGACGCGACAACAACAACAAAGCCTTTTCTCACAATTAAGTAGGGTCGGCTACATGGATTCTAGGCCTCCATTCAGATCTATCTTGGGTCAATCTCGGGCTTATATCCAAAAAACTAAGATCCCTTCGTATAGTCTCATTCCACAACATTTCTTGGGTCTTCCTCGCCCTCTCTTAGTCGGCTCAACATCCCAACACTCGCATCTCCTAACTGGTGCATCAGTTGATCTTCTTTGCAAATGACCAAACCATCTTAAGCGGTTTTCTCGCATCTTATCCTTGATCGGAGCTACACCAGCTTTCTTTCGGATTGCATCATTCCGAATCCGATCTTTACGCGTGTGTCCACACATCCACCTTAGCATTTTCATTTCTGCTACAGCCATTCTCTGCACATGTCTATGGTTCGCAGGCTAACATTCAGATCCATAGAGCATAGCAGGTCTCACGGCTGCTTTGTAAAACTTTCTTTTTGATTTTTAAAGGAATTTTCTTATCACAGAGAACAGCAGAGGCTCCTCTCCACTTTAGCCAGTCTGCATTTATTCTATTAGTAACATCTCCATCAATTTCGCCAACATGTTGCAAAATAGATCCCAGATATCTAAAAGAATCTCTCTTCTGAATGTTATCGTCACCAATCTTCACCTCAATTCCTTCACCATTGCTTCCATCAAAGGTACACTCTATATATTCCGTCTTAGCCCTACTTATACGAAATCCTTTAGTCTCCAATGCATGTCTCCAGACCTCAAGCTTCTCATTTACTCCATTTCTAGTCTCGTCAATCAACACAATATCATCAACAGCAAATAACATACACCGAGGTAACTCATCCTGAATGTGACTTGTCAACTTGTCCATAATCAAAATAAAAAGAAATGGACTCAAAGCTGAACCTTGATGTAAACCAATGTTGATGTCAAAATAATCAGTCTTCCCAGACGGGGTCTTTACACAAGATAAAGCACTATCATACATATCCTTTACGAGGTTAATGTATAGGACATGTACTTGTCTCTTCTCCAAAACTCTCCACGATATCTCTCGTGGGACAGAATCATAAGCCTTCTCCAAATCAATAAAGATCATATGGAGGTTCTTCCTTTTAGCTATATAAATCTCCATTGTTCTCCTCTGCAAATGGATGGCTTCAATAGTTGAGCGACCTGGCATGAGTCCGAATTGGTTTTCTTTTACTTTGGAAACTGTCTCAACCTTCTTTCAATCACACGTTCCCAAATTTTCATAGTGAGACTCATCAGCTTGATATCTCTGTAATTTGAACAATTTTGAATGTCTCCTTTGTTCTTATAAAGAAGCATCATGATACTTCTCCAATCTTCAAGCATTTTCTTGCTTCGCCAATAACATTGAATAAATTCATAAGCCAAGTCAAACCACTTTCACCAAAAACTCTCCATACTTCTACAGGGATGTCATCCGGTCCTACACCTTTCCCAGGTCTCATAACCTTCAAAGCCTCCTCTACTTCTTTTCTTTGTATTCATCTATAGCTTGCACGATTCAAGTAACTTTTACTAGAAGCTAGATCACCCAAAGTGATCTCTCTATTTCCTTCCCCAATGAAAAGTTTATGGAAATGCTGCTTCCATCTAGTCTCTATATCCTTCTGAGGAACAAGCACGTGATCTTCCTCATCCTTAATGCATCTCACTTAAGAAAGAACTTTGGTCTTTCTTTCTCTTGCTTTGGCCAACCTGAATATATCCTTCTAGCCCTCCTTAGAGTCGAGATTTTTGTACAAAATGTCATAAGCTTTTGACTTAGCTTCGCTTACAGTCTTCTTTGCTTCCTTCTTCGCTATTTTGTAGTTTATGACAATTTCCTCTGTTCAATGATTGATATGAATCATATGATTTAAATCCTAACTATATGTTTATGCCGAACCCAGTGGAAGAATGGTGTGATGTCCCTCTGTGCCACCATACCCTACCAATACGGGGACTCACTGCCCGAACAGTGAGCCTGGGGGGCTAGGAGAGACCCGGGTGGGTCCCCCTTACGGGGTTGCGGGGGGCAGCACTCCCGTCCCAAAAAAAAATCTTATATGGGTATTCGAATTCACATGCATATGAGATTTGCATATTCATATTTTTAAGAATGCAATATTAAGAGTTCACTGAAATAATTGAACATGTTAATGGTAGATATGAATACTGAAGAGGTCAAATTTAAGCATTCATCTTGCATAAATATATCCTCAACAACTAGGCCTTTATAAACATCTGAAACTGCCAATAGAACCAATTATTTTCTAAAAAATGCTCAGTAAATCCCTAATGCCTCAGGTAACGCCTTACCCTGCCTCATTGCCTCACCTCGACCGACTGGGGCATCCGAGGCGATCGCCTCAGCCAGGGGGTCTAAGGCAGTTGCCTCGAGGCTCTTTGGGACCGCATCATTTCGATTCGAGTGCCTTTGCACCTCGAGGAGTGTTTTTTCGAACAATGGACACTGTCCACACTGGTGCAACCATCGTTGGGTGCAAGTGGGTATTTATAGTAAAACATTGAGCATATGATAGCATGGATTGTTACAAGGCCAATCGATGGCAAAAGGTTTCATGCAAACATATGGCGTAGACTACCAAGATGCTTTCTCTCTTGTGGCATGCCGTTCTACCCTTTCGATCCTTATCTAGGTTGTGGTTATCCAAGATTGGCATTTGTTTCAGCTTGATATAAAGGATACATTCCTATATGGAGACCAGCATGAAGAAGTTTACATGCACCAACCACCTAGGTTTGCCATTGAGGGTGAGTATCAGAAGATATGTATGCTCCATTAAGCTATTTATGGCCTTAAGCAGAGCTTGAGAGCATGGTTCCAAAATCTCTCGCCTGATAGAGAAGCAGGGCTTCATGAGAGCTATTGTTGGTTGTTCATTGTTTGTGCACAAGACATCGAGAGGTACGGTTGTCATTCTAGTGTATGTGAGTGACATCATTGTTAGGGGAGATGACAGACATGACATTGATGAAGCAAAAGAATTCATTAGGAAGCAATCCATCATTAAGAATCTCAGAGAACTTCACTATTTCCTTATCCTATAGTTTGCCAGAAATCACAGAGAGACCATGATAAGTCAAAAAAATGAGATTGATCTTCTTTCAGAAACTAGGATGGTAGATTGCAAGCTCTCTAATTTTCTATGGATCCATATATGAAACTTTATGGTGATAACATAACGAGGGCTAGTTGGGAAGCTCCTTTATGTGATTATAGCAAAGTCAATTAATTCATGGAGCAGTCATGATAAGCCCATATGGATGCAGTCACAGACTCACAATGATCCTTAATACCTGAATTTATCGCCAAATATAAGACTATTTTTCAGCAAAGGGGCGTCCCTTGAAAAGTAAGAAACACACTGTAGTTATTGTATCTAGTGCAGAATTTGAGTAAAGATCATTGCTAAGTTCAGCAATGAGATGGTGAAGGTCAAATTAGTCTTGTTGACCTAAATAGGAGATACCTCTCTCCATGCAACTTACGTATGACAACCAGGTAACCTTATTCGATACCAACAATCCATGTTATCCAGCATTCCATGAACATATGAATTACATTGATGTCAATTGTCATTACACCATAGGCATGATCCAGAAAAGCTTCATATATTCTTCTTCTGCCAATTCAACAGAACAAACAGGTGGCATCTCCATTAAAGCACTCACCCAGAGACCATTCCAACAGTATACACCCCCTCCCCCCTAAGCCTGACTTAAGGGGGAGTATTATAGTATTATTGCATAACATCTATTATTTATTTGTTGTGCAAACCCAATAGCGCGCCTTTGTAGCTCAACAAGGCGACTTAATTTCATTGTTAGGTTTTCCCCTCTATATATAGAGGAACCTACGGTAGTAATAACATCCAGACGCTTATGTCCTTTTAACAATATCAAATCCAGTTTCATTAATGTGTAAGAAAACACAAATATGGATAAGATTTGCAATGAAATTGACAAATAAAAAGTGGAATCACTAACATGTATAAAGTGAAGAAAATACATTTAAAAAGACATGTGGTAATAACATCCAGACGCTTATGTCCTTTTAACAATATCAAATCCAGTTTCATTAATGTGTAAGAAAACACAAATATGGATAAGATTTGCAATGAAATTGACAAATAAAAAGTGGAATCACTAACATGTATAAAGTGAAGAAAATACATTTAAAAAGACATGTGCATGGAATGCCACTCAATTTCGTGATTCCAAGGTGCCACGATTTGGAAGGAGAGGCTAACTAAAGGAGGCGACAAAGAGCGGAGAATCAATTGAAGAAAACTATCAATAATGGTTTGACATATCTATACTGAATCCCGGGAGGACGCAATTAAATATGTTTTTCAAAAGCCCAATTAAATATAAGCAATCTATCCATTTAGCATATTTATACTCGACATGATGTCCAAAAAAAGTAGTGATTTTTTTATTGATTTTCTCGAATCAAAAATGATTTTCATGTTAGGATCATGATCACTCTCTTTTTTAAGAACGGCAACTTTACTCAAGGGCAAAATCAGAAATTTTATCGAGGGGCCAAGTATACAACCATTATGTATGCTCGAAAATGAAAAAATCGGTGTATTTTCATACGATATGTAGATAGAGTTCATATTTTTAAATGAGCCTCTTTATATTTTGATGAACTTACAATGTAAATATACTATTAAGGTTAGATTTTCTCAATGGTGATTTTTAAAATTTGATAAATCAAACAATTCAAGCCTCTTTAAATCTGTCCCAAAAAGGCTAAATTATCAAGTGAAATTTTGAAACAAAAAAGTTCATAGTTAAAAGGAAACAATATTTTTTATTTAGGAGTGCTAGGACAATGGGAGAGATAAATGAACTCGAATATAACTTATATCAAATTATAATTAAGATTTTAAACATTTGGAAGTGATTGGATAAACTATACAAAAGAAATTAAAATTGAAGGAGGTAAGATCCGAATCCTGCTCTCCAAAATAATAACCGTGTTACCAAGGATTCAAATATCGGGATACATTACCAATATATCGACGACATATCGGGGTATCAAATATCAAACGATATTGATACTATTATGTATGTTGTTTTCCCGAATATCGATGGATATATCGAGGTATCGATCTAAACTTGATGTTTTTTAATGATGATTTCTCTTATAACAACCGACATCGTCGATATCAATTTCTATCTCACCATATCAAGTTGTTATTGCACACAGCTTCTTCTTGACTTTAGATAAGACTTTCTTAAGGTGATTTTCATCATTTTAAATGTACTTAGAGGTGAATTTCTTAGGGTTTTTTATATTTCGTGCTCGATTACTTGAACTTGAGTTTTTCTAGTGTCAGGCTACGATTTCTAGCATTTATTAATATCTTAGGGAGATGGTTTTTAGAGTTTTCAATTTGTTCATAGTTATTCTAGATTTTTTATTTCTCTTAAACATTTCAGGATATCGCCTGGATTCTGATATTCGGGTGTATATCGAATTCCAGGATATCGCCCGATATCTCACGAGATATTGGTGAGATATCGGTAATCCGTCTCATATAGGTCAAGAATTGAAGATTTCAATACATAATTTCCTAGATATCTCGATCGATATCGACCGATACCATCGATATGGGGGGTTGATATCACTTGATGTCACCTACTTTTTAATTTTTGATCCATTTGTTTTGGATTTTGCTTTTGCATCTACTCCTGACATTAAAAACATATTATGAACCACGTTTTGAATGGGAGCTCCGTCCCCTTTCGCCGATGGAGATGAAACAATTATAGAGATGATTAAGGAATATCTGCATACATATATATTATTATGCTCATTAACTTGTTCATTTGATAGCAAATATAGATCGACATTTTGTTTATATATAATATGCGATGCGATGTAAAGTTAATGTGCTAAATAAACCTCCTTGATGTCACTAAGCTGTTATTGTTTTAATTTCATCGTTCATTTCTAATATCTCTCAGCAGTCAACAGTCAGCATTGACAACGACGATATGTACGATATAATGTGTGTCGGTGTACTAAATACAAATCATTCTTGCATGTAAGTGTGCATTTGTATGTTATTTTGGTTTTAAGAATTAGGATGGTCTTAATTTGCAAAAAAAGATACGATTTTGTGCCATTTCTAAGATTTCCACCGATACCATCGACATATCCTGATATATCCCAATATATCTCTTTTCGGACCCCGACCGATATGATATCGATATTTCAAACCTTGCATGCTACTCTACCACTTGACCATTAAATGACTTTACAACCTTTCTCTAGCAACACTATTTATTATACAATTAAGGAGGGGCCATATTAAAAAAAATTGCACAAGTGACATATAATAATCAAGGAGGGATCATGGCCCCTATATGATGTATACTAGTTCTGTCCCTGGCTTTACTACTAGGCAAGTGTGCTACTAGATAGAAAAGATATTGTTGATATTTCATCCAATAGTCTTGCACCATTAAATGAATATTCTCTATACAAACGATCTAAGCCAACAAAAGCAAAATCAGGATGAAACCAATCAATAAATGTCCATAACTGCAGTAAGATAAAAAAGGCCAAACGACAGTACACCTACCACAAAATTCTTACATCTGGAATGATGATATCCTATACGCATTGTGAAAAAAATCAATGACAACTAATAATGAATGTCTTTCAAAAGGAATAGAGTAATGGGAAAGGATAATGAAATAACATGCATTGGGCCCGTGTTTGTTTTGTTTGCATGAATTCACTTTCGGGTAGGTGGGATTTTTGATAAGACATACCTTAGGTCAAATCCATTTTCAATCACTTCTTCCAGAGTTGATTGCCATATAATGAATGCAGGAAGATAAAAAGGTACCGTGCATAGATTGTACAGCATTTGGACGGATGAAGAGATCAAAACAAGCCATCAGATACCGAAAACAACATGTATAATTTGTCAAAAAAATTTGAAAAAGAAAAGAGCGGAAATGGAGCCTTAAATGTAACTAAATGATTGATATAAGCACCAAGTTACTGACAACATATAAAGCAATGTATTTAATGCAGATCCACCCATCTATCTATATATAATAGCCCGATAGGCTATTACTTTTACTGGCACTATAGCATAACGCCACAGTGTCATTGAGACATCTGATTGCCCACTGGGTATTGCCTGTGCAACTGCTACTTGGCCTGCCTGGATGTGTTTGTGTCTTCCTCACAACATGCTTACTTTAAGTATGATACTAATAATGCATATAACCTAAATTTCCAGTCAAACAAAGTAGCGGAAATATATGAATGCAATACTCTCAAAATATATAAATGTAATTTCCGAATGTAGCAATAATTTCAGAAGCTGATTTTACAAGATTTCATCTTGTTATATCAGTTGAAATATTCCTACGCTAGCTTCCATGCGGAAAAAACTTCCGTTCAGAAAATGCTCTGGACCTGACCCATCAGGAAATAATGCCCTCGGTCATCTTGAATTACTTACCATAGAATATTAAATTAGAACTTCCTAAAGTGATTAATATGTATAATTTTGGCATTCACTAAGGAGTCGTAATAAAAAGCTACTAACATCTCGATGAAAATTTCAGAATCTCCAATATGAGTCCTTTAATCTAAAATCTTAGAAGAATGCATTATGCATATAACATCAAATTGCGCTACTGTGGATAGCATTTAATCAGCAGTTGCAATTGCTCTAGGTAAAAACCTTTTTAGCTTTCATAATCTATTTCAGTCCAATATCACTCAGATATTATTATGGCTATAGCTGCTGGTATTCAGACATTAACGTGATCTGATTGTTCATTTCAAAAAGTATGGTAAATTTACTAGTGATTTTAAATATTAGAACTGTGGTTAGAAAATTGTGTTCCTTTGAAAAGTTTTTCCGACTTTGGATTCGGAAGACTCCAAAGTCCAGATTGTTGCAAAACAATTCCAGTATATAATGATATCCCGTATAAAGAGAGCGGAAATTATAGATGAGAAAGGAAGAAAAGAGAGAATTAGAGAGAGGATACACATGAAGCCGTGTTAAGTAAAATCGAAAAAGAGTTTTGTGAACATAAACATGGGGTCGGCGAAGAGAGCGAAAAAAGAGGTAGATGGTAAGCCAAAGAATACAAATGTAATATTTCATTTACCATCTTATACGACAAGACTTGATTTTTTTGCAAAGAAAATCTTTCTGAGGAAATAGCAGCTTGTAGGCTTTGAAGCCTGCTCTATTTGAGTGATAAGCATGCTGCTCAACCACGGACCATTTAGATGAATTCAATATAAAGACGTTTTGGGTGCTTCTCACTGGTGTGAAACAATAAATATGAAAAATACTGATGGTTTAAATATTTCGAAGGCCCTAATGAAAGTATAAATGTTGTTACTCCGCAATCATGTTTTAAATTAACTAGAAAAAGGAAATTAGGCTCTAATAAATTGAACAGCATTTGTCAAGTCAGAACTTCTCGGCTGCAGCATGCCATGGTATCACTATCGAATTATTATATCGCATTCAAAAAGTTTCCGATATGGCATCAATTAAGGGTTACTTATTTTTCTTCGAAGAACGAAATTCAAAAATCACTTCCATACCCACTCGTTAATGATGAACGGATACGCGAAATCAACTCAGATCATTCAAAGTCAATCCACAAAACATAAAAACTTAAAAAAAAACCTGCCGAAACCAAGAAAATGCAAGCACAAACAGGGACCCCGCAACACATAAGCAGTGAAAACTCTACCAAGCACACATTGTTCCGCGCCCCGCTTCCGACCAACAAACCAAAACGATCTCCCAACCACAATGGGCGCAAAATCCGAAGCTAATAAAACCCTAGAAGCTACGAAATTGGGGGATACTTCGGTGCTCTACACGTCACGATGCGGGAAAAGATGGACCTGAATTCGGGGGAAACGGGATCACCTGTAGATGACATCAGGCTGGGACATGGTCGGAGATCGGGATCGGGCGACGGCGTGGAGCTCTCATCGATCGGAGAGGGGGGAGGGGAGACGAGACGAGGGGTGTGTGGTGTGGACTTTGAAGGGGAGGTGGGGAGGGCGAGTGGGGTCGCAGATGGCGTGGGGTGTTCCTTTTTTGCTGAGGTTTTCCACGAAGTCGGATTTTGACCAAAGGGGGGATCGCATGAAAGGAGAAAGCGGACGGGTTGCCTTTTTGTTGGCTTCCACATAATGTGCGCGTCCGTTACATTTTGGGATTTTTATTTTCTTTTCCCTTCTTTTCAATGGGGTATGTACCCCTATGGATGTGGCTTCCCTGTGCAAAAGGGTGTGTAGACGTTGAGATGTAGCAATTCAGATCTTCTCAAAACACTCTACTTTTCAACCTCCCTCCTTCCTTCCTTCTAAGTAATACTTTGCCCACCTACCCACTTTACTACTACTCCCAAGGGCAGAACCAGTACTTCCTATGGAGGGGGTCATGGCGCCACCTCAATTTTTAAAATGCTTAATATAATGATTTGGAAAAAAATTGATGGCCCTCCAACGTGATGTGTCGCTTCATATCTCTATTTGGGACAAGATAAATAGGTTGTCATAAGACCAACTCTTTGCCTTTCATGCAGCCATTTAGGAATCGTATTCGCCTTATACGATGAAGTTTATATTTTTTGTTAAGTACAGTAAGGGAGCCGCCTCTTGAGAAGGCGGCTTTTACCTTAAGAAAGCAGCCTCTTCAAGAGGGGGCTTAGGCCAAAGCCGCATTCCGCAAAGGCGGCTTCCGTGCCAGTAGCCAGAAAACAGCAAGCCACAGTTTTCCTATGCGACATATAGATCCAAAAAAATTGCATGCCTTTAAGAACTCATAAGTGAAAAATTCAACAGAAACACTTAATAGTTAATGAAGTTTAAAAGTTACATTGTTTACATAAACAAGATACAACAACCATACTACAGTACAACTCATATAACATCACATGTGTCGCCTCCTTCGTATATATTGACGATATGCAGGGGCTTGTTGAGGAAGTGTTGTAGTTGGCTCAACTGAGAACGAAGACAATAGATTAGCACGATCAATGTGCTCAATTTGTGAGATTTCTTCATCAACCATTACATCATAGTCCAAAGGAGGTAATGGGGAATGGCGATGCGATGGTCCAGCCTCGCTATGTGGCCTATCTCTCATCGGTGCAGGTGGAGGTTGTTGTATTCTCTTAGACTCGCGTTCAACATTAGGAGTTTGATATTCCACCCCCGAAGCTTGTAGGTCCTCGACATGGGGATGTGCTCATCCTCCTCGAGTTCTGCGTACACGTCCATGTCGTCTACCACGTCCATGTTGTTGTGAAGATGTACCATCGGCAGAGGAGGCGACTGGGGCGGAGGAGGCGGTGTGGGCCTTTTGCAAGGAAGAAGGGCGCCGCTGGAGGGCAGGGGGAGAGAGAGCGGGTGGGGGTCGGGAGACGTTGCGGGTTCTGGTTATTATTTAGCGGAAGCCGCCTTTGCGGAATGCAACTTTGGCCTAAAGAGGCGGCTTTCTTAAGGTTAAAGTCGCATTCTCAAGAGGCGGCTTCCTTACTGTACTTAGCAAAAAAATAAAACTTCGTCGTATAGGGCGAATACGATTCCTAATTGGCTGCCTATGTGAATTTTTCTCGTAGAAATCGTTTGGTTTTCTAGTGGCAGGAGCAGGTTGCAGCATGCAAGAGGACATCGGGGAATGGAAAAAGATCAGAGGTATTCCTTTGCTTTTTCATATTTTACATTTTTTAGCATATAATAGCATAGCTCTGAGTACATAGTACTTGCTTTCCTAGATTATAAATTTTTTGGGTCCATTGGGACATACATGTATGTTGTGATGTGGTGTGGTAGTGGGAGATACAAGTCCAATAACTATTATTTTATTGGAAATTTATCTTTGGTATAAAAATGAAAATAAAAAGAAGGGACGTGAATGGTAATCTCATGGAGGATGAGGATTGAGGCCATGATGATTTTCCTATGGCTATGGATATAGTTGGATAGGATGATGATATGTTGAGGCTTTTTGTTGGTACCTTTTGGTATAAAAAGGAAGGAGTATGCTAGTGGCCTAAGTCTAAATCGTGATGGGTCTTGTCATGCATGGGTAAGCATCAAAGTATGGTTTAGATAATGAAATTGAATGGGATGTGTAATGGTGATGGGATGCTTGGATGCATGTAGCTTTGCATTCACATATACCACATAATGTATGGAAAGATAATAAGATGATGTATATTGAATATATATATAAACATGATGGATTACATGATACCAAAAAAATGAGTTTACAATTTTTATATGATAATATGCATATCTACTAACTGAATATATTTTTATGTAGGAACTATAATATTTACATTTGAAAGAATACCTCCAAAAAGAACTATTATAGATACATTTTTTAAGAAGCAAGATCCTATATTGGAGAGTGTATCTACTTCTGTCATTGATTTGGATACGACTACAAGAGAATTTTTCCTCCCCGTAAATATTTGAATTTGATGACAACAAAGTGGACATCAATCGACTCGAACATAATCCCGATTTACCACCGCAGATTTGGGAGTATCATGTTAATCAACTTGATGAAGTTCGATGTGCTTATATAAATTTTGATCCTTCACAACATATTCTTCGTGAGTATCCATTTTCTGACTCAGAGAAACATCGACGTCGTTTTCAATCATCTTGGTATAAAATATTCCCATCTCGGTTAGAATATTTCCCTACAAAAGATGCGGTCTTTTACCTGCCTTGTTATCTTTTCAATAACAAAATAAGTGCTCATTTTGGATCAACGGCATTTATTGAAGGATTTTCTAATAGGAAGAAGGTGAATAACGGAAAAAAATCGTGCTTTGTTGGCCCATATTGGTATAGATCCAAATTCACCACATAATTGTTATGAGCAATCTTGTCGAGACTTGATGATTCGTTCTCAACATATTGATTTAGCATTTCAAAAGCATGACAATCAACAGATTACAAATAACATACCACGGCTGAAGGCTACAATTCACTCTATTAAGTGGCTTGCTTTCCAAGCATGTCCATTTCAAGGTCATGATGAGCATATGGATTCAAAAAATCGGGGTAATTTTATTAAATTAGTCAAAATGTTGGCTTCTTATAACGATGATGCTGCTTCAATGGTTTTAGACAATGCGTTCAGCAATGCTAAATATACTTCACCGAAAATTCAAAAGGATATCTTTAATATTTTGTCAAATAGAGTACGGAACGCATTAAGGGAAGAAATTGGTGATGGAAAGTTTCGCTTGATTGTTGATGAAGCTTGAGACAAATCCAAAAAGGAACAGGTGGCAATTATTTTACGCTTCGTTGATAATAGTGGCTTTATTCAGGAACAATTTTTTAATATCATTCATGTTCATGATACTTCTGCTTCTACCTTAAAGGAAGAAATATCATGTCTTCCTGCATGTTAGAATCTCAATGTAAAAATATTCGAGATCAAGGATATGTTGGTGCTAGTAATATGCGAGGAGAATAGAACTGCCTTCAATCTCATTGTAAAAATATCGTATCTTTTAGAAATATATAAAAATATTTCTAAAAGAGTGCATATTTTCATATTATGTCCATTGCTTAGCACATCGATTACAATTGACATTAGTTACTTCATGCAAAGAAGTGATCCCAATTTACCATTTCTTTTCTAAATTATCTTCTATTGTAAATATTATCACTACTTCCTCTAAGCGCAATGATGAATTGCATGCTGTCTATGCTTCTCAATTGGAGCAACTACTTGCATCGAATGAAATTCAAACTGGTAGAGGGCTCAATCAAGTGCAAATTTTGCAAAGAACTGGTGATATAAGATGGGGTTCATATTTATCATCCATCACTAGCTTGATCAATATGTTTAGTCCTACTTGTGAGGTTCTAAAAAGTATCGTTGATGATTGATCCACATACGCTCAAAGAGACAATGGTGATGCAGCTTTTGATGCAATGACACCATTCAAATTTGTTCTAATCTCGCATATTATGAAAGAAATTCTATCACTTGCTCATGATCTTTGTCAAGCTTCACAACGACAGACTCAAGATATTGTAAATGCAATGAATTCGGTTCGCTTGACAAAAGAACATATTCAAAAGCTTAGGTATAAGGGTGGAGTTCCCTAATGGGACAAGTGACTTCTTTTTTGTGAAAAGTACAATGTAATTATACCTGATATGAATTCAATATATATTGCAGGAAGAGGTCGGGCTCGACATGAAGAAGATCATGTTACAATGGAGCATCACTACAGAGTTGGCATTTTTATTGTTGGACTTGACTCACAACTTTATGAGCTAAATAATCGATTCGATACAAATGTTATGGAGCTTCTGATTCTTACTTCTGCATCGGATCTAAAAGATAATTATAAGGCCTTTGATATTGAAAAATTTATACACTGAAAGAAAGATTTTATCATGAGGATTTTTCTGAGCAAGAGAAATTGCATATGATATATGAAGCAGAAAGATTTCACCTCGATGTTGCTCAACATATTCAGTTACAAAGCGCATCATCAATTTCTGAGCTTTGTCACTTGCTAGCTGAGAGTGGATTTTCAAGAATGTATCCTCTCATTGACCGGTTGATTCGACTTACATTAACTATACTTGTATCAACTGCAACTACAGAGCGAGCATTTTCGGCGATGAAAATTGTGAAAGCCAGACTTTGAACTAAAATGGATGATGAATTTCTTGTTGATTGTATGATCATATACATTGAGAAGGAGATTGCGCAGATATGTAGCACCGATCTATTGATAAGCAATTTTGATGCTTTGAAGGAACTAAGATCTCCTCTTATGCGAACTTTTGAGGTACTTTGTGTCTTTTATGATGAGCTTTCATTTCATTTTATTTTCATAACTCCAAAATATATTCTTTTGAAGTTTGTATTTCTCAAAAGATCAAAATCATATAATATGAGTTGATTTTTTTATTATTTTTATTACGGCCCCTCCTTAGTGGAATTTCTGGTTCCGCCCCTGCTCCCAATAAGAGTCTTGATAAATGTATAATCGTGCCAGTTCTACTCTAATAATAATCCCTTAACCCTCTTCCTCACGAGAGCATATAGATATGGGCCCCTTAGATTCCCTCCCTTAATCGGATGATGATGTGTGAACATCCTTAGTATTTTCGAAAATTTTCTTAAAGGGTAGTAACTTTTCAAAGAAAAAAATTTGAGAATAATTCATTTTCTGATGCATGGGAAGAGACATGAGAAGGGAATTTGGAAGAGAAAATTATAAGATCCTCGTAGCAAAATTATAAGTTATGATCATTGGAATTGGCTTCATAATCAATCCAATATTAAAGACGAGTTATAAGTTCCAAAGTTCAATGGTATTATTCATTGCATACCAACTGCTATAAATTCACATAAAATTTGATAAATTTTCACAAAAACACTAATTATCATTTAGATCTCCCCACTCATCGGAGCTCTTAAGCCACCGCAGTTGAAGGGTTGTCATATGTATTCATAGGGGCATAAGCCGTAGATTCACATTGTATTTCAATCTTTTGGGTGGGTAGTTCGCTTTAGTTCCTCATATACTCTGACTTTTTGTTGGATGTGTTCATGTAATGATTTTGGATGTAGAAGCATTGGTATTAAATTTTTAGCAGTCGGCTTAGGTGATTTGGGGAAGTGTGCTCGAAGAATGAAGGCTATGCAATAAATCCCTTCTTTTAATGCTTAGATTTTCGTCAAATATTTGGATTTTATGGGTGTTGGCCAATTTATTTGCAGTACAAGTTAGGGGAATTTAGAATTTTCTATGTTTTAAAGTGAACTACTATACTTTAAAATAATACATCAGTGAGAATTTAATCACAAAACAAACAATTGAGGTCGAGTATGAAAGTTTTCAAATGATGATAAACAACCAGGGATCAACAATTGATGTTTAAGGAAAGATGCTTTCTCAAACGTCTTCTTTGTCGTCATGTGATGTGACTTCTTAAGAGGATTTTTCTCTCAGTCCATCTTTCTGGGGACGATCTTAGGTCAACCTTCGCCTCAACAAGGAAGAAAAGCGGCAAGATGCATCCTCGATCTCATAGGAGCACCCACTCTCACCTGTAGTAGTCTTTCTGTCTGGAAAGAGGAGCCAATGCTTAAAAAGGACTATGCAATGCACTTGAGTCTTGGGGTTGAGCATTTTCCCAAAGCCTTCAATGACGCCTTAGTTGCCTTCACTTACTTCATATATAAGTAGCGCTAGCCATGTAACAGCCAATCTTATACAGCTAACTCTGGGTGATTACATAGTAAATGTAACTAACCACGAAAGCTATAGTCTCGTGTTATCCACTCAGGTATTATATGTTACTTTATTGTGCCATCCACTCCATAAGACAGGTTGCTAACTTTTGACCTTTGACCTCACTCATTGCACCCCTAAGTGAATCACATATGCACTTAGTCGCTTGTTACCAGGTTCGGGACAATTGACCAAATGTGGCTATAGACTTATTGTTTGTGTGCATTATATCTTTCTTCTCACTGAAACAGTGCTTTGTGGACTGGTGCCCACCTGAGTTCGTTACTTTAGTACATTATAACTCAACTCATATATATAGCTCAGCCTTTTTAGGTAAAACATTGGTTCTCAATTTCGATTCTTTGACATTAGTTGTTCTCACATCGTGATGCTTACATTAGAAGGAAAGCTGGTTTATGTTGCGATCCCCAGACCCCATCCAAATTATTCCTGCAGAGACCGAGCTCATTTGGGAAGCGAGTACATGTCCTTTGGCTCAGTGCTTGGTGGAGAAGGCTTTATATCTATTTCACAACCTATTCAAAGTAGAAGGCACTCCGGAAGTTCTTATTATGATGAGGGATTAACAGATAAAGTTGACTGTATTTATAGCAAGAGTGTATCTGTCGTGGGATCGCCCTTCAGCTTTTCAGATCAAATAACTAGCTTAGCTAGTTATTTTCTTATCCTTTGTGTCTAGTTCATGGTAGAATGAATCCCTGTGACACATGAGATTAGACTTCATGGTTGGAGGATCTAGTTAACGGAGAAGACTCACCTTCCTAATAGTTCATCCTCAGAGGTTGCGATTCTCAAGCCTAGATAGGACTCGAGCATATTCAAAAAAATTGTACTTTTTGTTACTCCTTTGATTTTTCTCGAGCCAGCAATAGCGAGGCATGGGCGACTACCCATGACCTCTTAGAGACTAATATATAAACTATTGCATAAACCAGAAAGCCACTGATGACTAGGCACACGATAGAAACCCTTAGATGTTATGAGGATTCTGAAAGTCTAAGAAGAAAGATTTTTTAGAATTTGATGATTATTTTTTAGAATTTGATGATTAATTTCTTGATACTAGGATGGGGCGGGACATGGAAAATGTTTTCTTGATTTACGGGAGAGGGACTGAGGGAGAGGGGGCTCGGATGGTTCTTTTGAAGACCCAACTGACTCAACCAAGGCGGACTTACACGGAAAATCCTTTTTGTTAAAGATGACTTACCACTCTGTGGGAAGGATCGGGTCAATTTGGCGCAGGCACATTGGCAATGCCACTATTAGTATAGAACATAAAATAGGAACTTATTATACTTTACCTATTTCTATATTCTTATATTATTAATCATAGTTTACATAGAGGCATTGTATGACTATGTCCTTTGAGGTACAACAAATCCAACGACATCCTTTTCCTACTCATATAATGTGACTGAGTGGCTACTATGAACTTAACTCCCTACTCAAGCTACACTAGTATGGTTCCAAAGTGTTGCATGTCATTTTGAGGCTACACATCATGACTAAGCAAGCAACCAGTGTCACACAAAGAAAATACATGTGAGATATACACGCATGAAAATAGGCCCACGTATTGCAAGTTAATTTCTTTTTCTTCACCATTACATGTTCAAACTGAGCCACACCTCAATTTACGTAAATCCCTTGGGGTTCACAACTCCCTTTGTTTAATATATTTACATTAGTTCAAATGCATAAGTGAATTATCTACATCGATTCGTTCCTTCAAATTTATAGTGGAATATTAAGTCATAACTTTAAAACCCTAAGTTCTAAGTGGCTCTGTTCTGAATTACCTGAATAACTTGGAGGTAATGGTCATTCGTATATTGATATCCCAATATATATAAATTCTTGTTTCTACTTCTCACACTTCATTGGAGTGACTACATTTAAATTGAAGATGATTAACTAGGAAAACAATATCCGAGAAACTATAATGATTTTGGTATTTTGGATGATCACAAAGTATCTCCAACATTTTAAAAAGTATCACAAATCATCTTATCATGTTGGAAATCTATGTGTACCACAAGAGTTCGTTAACACATTGTCGAGAAGCTCTAAGTCACTGTAAACTATGTGTTTGAAGAGTTATTCCAAGCATTCATAGTGAATGCGTAATTATATATACAATATTCCACAACCCAATATATAAGTGTTGCAATGATATCCCATTTTATCATTAAGTATATGTAACTTGTTCCTTTTGAAATCCATTTAACATTTAAATGCAATCTTGTAAGTGTAATAACCCGGGCCATGTCAATTCGGATCCATCCAAAAGTTATTGTGTTAGGAGAAAATCGTTATAGTTTGTTTCACTTAGCCTACATCAATCATCCAACACAGAGTACAATTAATATCACGTGTCCAATCATAACCAATCAAAAACGAAGTGAAAGAGAAACTTAGAAAGTTTATATTCTGAATTGACGGTCGAAAATATGTGTCCAACACCATTAAACATATTTGTTAGTATTTTGGTTCTCCGTGCTTTTAAAGATGACATACACAAGATTATATCGCAGTCTTTCGCATATTCTTATATGATTGTAGGGCTGCCTTGAGAATCTCAACTCGACCTGAATCCACTAAGAAGCAAGTTGCAGTTGCTCAATTTGTCGTTCCTTTGTTCAAAATATCTGTAATAAGTTTTTATGTATTTAATTTGAAAGTTATAACTCCAGCAAGCTTCAATCGTACGTTTCCTTTTCAGAAATGTCAGTTTTCGATGAACTGATCGATCACATCTTTCACACTAATCGATTACTCCTTTTTGATCATTTGATTCTACTGATCGATCACTCCTTGTCAATCATGTCAATCGAACTTATCGATCATAATCTGAATACCATTCAAACGGTCATCAATTAATCAATCATAACTTTGTAGTTGATCGATCATTTACAGTTGATCGATCATACATGCTAATCTCATTGATCATATCAGGAAATCATCATTTGATTTCATAACAATTTTTGTTTTCAATGGCCACTTTGAGCTTCTACATAAAGGATCCCATACCCATTGTTGGAACACACACTACTCGAGTATTCGCTCATATTCTCATTAGAAAAGCTAGAAGCTATTTCTGAGTAATTCTCTTGATATTCTCTCTCATGTTCTTTGACTCGTTCGATATTCAGAGAAAAATATCCGTGGTTGAAAGAGTTGTAAAATAAATTTGTTCTATTCAACAATGCTCGATCCACTAGCCTTCTCTCATGTTATTATTCATCAGTCGGTGTACTTTTGACAACCTCTTGTCAACACGATGATATTTACTATTGTTTGCCATTGCTTATCCACATGTGATATTTGCGATATAATTGCTTGTGCTATTCTCGGTGAATTATCTATATAATTGTAATGATGTTATTTATATCTGGATATCATCTATTATTGATTGAGAATTATTCTTTGATATCTGTTGAGATAATCTTCTAAATAATTATTCAGTTCCTCCAGGGCTGCCAACTCTTCTTTTCTCTGTTCTCCTATACTCTCGGGATCCAATAATAACTCTGTAACCGCCCATAGTGACTTGTGCTTGATTTCAACTGGTAGGTGGCATGGCTTGCCATAGACGAGACGAAAGGGAGATGTCCCCAATGGTGTCTTGAAGGAAGTCCGATAGGCCTATAAGACCTAGTCCAAAAGCTGTGACCAATCCTTTCGGTCTGGGCGGACTACCTTCTGTAAAATAATCTTGATCTCCCTGTTCGAAACTTCAGCAAGACCATTAGTCCGAGGGTGATGTGGAGTGGCAAGAGATGGTCAATGCTGAACTCGTCTGCAAGGGCCCTTACCTTGTCATTGATAAAGTGAGACCCCTCGTCTGAAATCAGAACTCTAGGTACTCCGAACCGAGAAATGATATTATTCCTTAAAAATCGACACACAGTCTTAGCATCTACGGTTCGGGCGGGGATGCCCTTGACCCAACGACTCACATAATACACAGCAAGAAGAATGTACTTAAACCCCTGACTCTTAAGAAATGGGCCCATGAAATCAATGCCCAATGCGTCAAAAACCTCACAAAAGTGAATGGGTCGCATGGGCATCATATCTCTATGTCCGCAAGTACCCATCTTCTGACAGTCAGTACACCTCTTCACGAATTCATCGAAATCTTTGAAGAGAGTAGGCCACCAAAGGTCGGATTGGAGCACCTTATGTGTTGCCCATCTCCCAGAATGTTGTCCTCCTGCCTCAAGCTTATGGCAATAGATGAGGACGCTATGCTGCTCTTCTTAAGGAATACACCTCCTCCAGATACTATCCCCTCCTTCATGATAAAGGACGGGATCGTCCCAATGGTATGACTTGGCCTTCTCTAGGAAGGTCTCAAGTCGCTGCCTGGGCCAACCTTGTGGAACCATCTTGGCGATAAGATAGTTTACAATGTCGGCGTACCATGAGAGCGAGGCAATAGCAAGGATCGCCTCATCTGGAAATGTCTTAGTGATAGGTGCAATGGGCTCAGATTCCTCAAGGTTCTCTAATCGGGAGAGGTGATCTGCCAGCACATTCTTAACTCCAGGTTTATCCTTAATCTCAATGTCAAACTCCTGGAGCAGAAGGATCCATCTGGTAAGTCGAGCTTTGGCATCCTTCTTGACCATGAGGTACCGGATGGCGGTGTGATCTGTAAAGATAGTCACCATCGATCCCAAAATATATGATCTGTACTTATCCAAAGTAAAGCCTACAGCTAGCATCTCCTTCTCAGTCACAGTGTAATTTTGTTGAGTGGCATCTAAAGTCCGGCTAGCGTAGTGAATGGCATAGGACAATCCATCTCTCCTCTGTCCAAGCACAACCCCATACAGCAAAATTAGAAGCATCCGTCATGATCTCGAATGGGAGAGACTAATCGGGTGGCTGAAGGACAGGAGCCTTAACTACTAGATTCTTGAGAGTCTCGAATGATGCAAGACACCTATCATCTACAATGAACTCGGTGTCTTTTGTCAACAAATCAGTGAACGGTCGGGCAATACGGCTGAAGTCCTGAATGAACCATCGGTAGAAACTGACATGCCCCAGAAAAGATCGCAATTGTCGCAGATTGGGCGGTGGATTGAGTTTTCTGATGATATCCACCTTGGTCGGATCAAGCTCCATGCCCCTATTGGAGATGACATGACCAAGGACCGTCCCTTGAGTCACAATGAAGTGACTCTTCTCCAAAATATAAGACAAGATTGACCTCAATGCAGAGCTGGAGTACACTGTCTAGGCAGTCAAGACAAGCATCAAACCCATCGCCATAGACCGAGAAATCATCCATGAAGACCTCTAAACAGTCACCCACCATGTCCGAGAAGATGGACAACATGCACCTTTGGAATGTCGTCGGGGCGTTACAAACCAAAAGGAATCCGTATGAACGCATATGTCCCAAAGGGACAGGTGAATGTCATTTTGTCCTGGTCTTCGAGCGCAATGGCCACTTGGTTATATCTGGCGTACCCATCAAGAAAACAATAGTGATTCTTCTCAGCTAGCCTCTCGATAATCTGATCAATGAATGGCAGTGGGAAATGATCCTTCTTGGTGGCCTGATTCAGTCGTCTGTAGTCCACACAGACCCTCCAAGAAGTGGGTACCCGGGTAGCTATCTCCTCTCCAGACTCATCATAACTGTAGTGACACCGGTCTTCTTGGGTACCACATGTAATGGACTAACCCACGTGGAGTTGGAGATGGGGTAGATAAAATCGGAGCTCCACCACTTTGATATTTCCTTCATGACCACATCTCGAAGGTTCAGGTTCAGCCGTCGCTGGAACTCATGCGAGAGCTTAGTGTCCTCTTCGAGGTAGATATGGTGGGAGCACAGAGCCGGACTAATCCCCTGGAGATCAGCTATACTCCATCCTATCGCTTTGCGGTTTCTTTCAAGAACCTTCATCAAACGAGATTCTTACTCTCCAGTCAAATATGCTGAGATAATGACTGGGTGCATATCTGGCTCACCCGCAAGAAATCTATACTTCAGCGACTGCGGCACGGGCTTCAATTCCGGGCATCTGGGAGCTGGCAAATCTGGCTTCTGATATGTCTGAGTGAAGGTCACCAGATCTGCATGAGAGAACTCTTGATGTACGTGAAAATCTGATGAAGGGAACCCTGCTGGAATATATGTAAACTGTGCTGGCTCGCACTTTGTCCTAGCTGTCGGCTCAGAAGGAATCAAACATGGTAAGTAATCATCAAAGTCACCCCAATCAATATCTGAATCCGAGGGATCTGAATCAGAAGAACATGCATGAAACTCTGCTTCATCACTCAGCCCGCAACTGACGGCCTCTAATGTGTCTTCTGCTAGGGGTGTGCTATCCAAACTCTCTACTGCCATAAGCTGTAAGTACGTTGAATCTGTGGGTAAGGCGAGGGCTTGTGCTACTGGATCTGCCCAAATTGCTTCATCATTGATCATCACAAAGTCACACTCCTGGTGGACGTCTCGCTTAGCCTCTGTCATCTGCTCTGTGTCACTGAACTGCTCGGAGCAGGCTGAATCTCGCGCTCTGGTCTCGTCGATCATCTCTATTTGTATACTTTTGCCCTTTACGCGAGAGTACACCTTCCCACTATCATGGCCGAATATCGCCTTGGTAGTGGTCAAGAATGGACATCCAAGTATGATGGGGGTATCTGTTACCGACTCAGAAATCTCCGTGTCCAATACAACAAAGTCCACGGGGAATTTCAGACCCTGAATGGTGACGACCACGTCTCTCAACAACCCCTTCGGCCTCTTAATAGACCTATCAGCAAACTGAAAGTCTGTCCTACTCCGATGGAGAGGGTCAAACTCGAATCGGTCAAGTAAGGCTGTCGGAAGGAGGTTGATTGAAGAGTCATTGTCTAATAGAGTACGATCAAACTGCTGCTCTTGAATCTTGCATCTGATATAGGGAGCTCCTACATCAGGTCTCTTAGATGGCAGTTGGTTCTGAATGGCAAATCATGTGGCACGGGTGAGCACATGGATCTCTCCTTTGTGGTTCCTCCTCTTCCTGCGTACGATAGTCTTCTCTCTCAAGTTCTTTTGAAAGAGGGGGATGTGCTCTAGTGCCTCTTGTAGAGTCAGCTGAATCTGAAATCTATCAATCATCTGCTGGCTGAACTCTAACTGATGTGTCTTTTTTGGATTTTCTTTTTTATTCCCGTCATAGATATATTTTCTCACTTATTTCATAGAGAACAGGGGGGAGCCGGACCAAGACTGATAAAGATAAAGATATAATGCCAGAAGCAAGTCCAGATCCAGATATCAGAATACGGAGTGCCACTATTGCAAGAAGAAAATGCACATCAAGAAGTATTGCTTCCAGTTCAAGAGAGATAACAAGAATGGTGGTGACAAGCAAGAGAAAAAGAATGAACAAGTTGCTGCAGCTGGATAGCCTGAGCTCCTCATTGTCTGTGATGAGGAGATGGTAAATGTCGCACAGGATGGTACTTCTTGGCTTGTTGATAGAGGATATGCTCTACTTGTCACATCTCAAAGAGAGTTTTTCTCTTCATATACAACTGGTGATTTTGGTATATTAAAGATGGGGAATGGTTCTTTGTCACATGTTGTTGACATTGGCAATATTACATTGAAGAATGCCAATGGAGTTGTGTTGACGCTCAAAGATGTGAGGCATGCACAAAACATGCACTTAAATCTTATTTCTGCAGGCAAGCTTGATGATGAAGGATATCTTAACACTTTTGGTGGTGGACAATGGAAGCTTACCCGTTGATCTTTAATTGTTGCTCGTGGCAAGAAGTATAGCAACAATCTTTACATCATGAATACGCCCATCTCCCATGATGTTGTACATGTGACTGGAGATGCAAAATTCATTGAGTTGTACAATTGACGATTGGGGAACATGAGCGAGAAGAGGCTGCAGTGTTTGGTGAGGAAGAATATGTTGACAGATGTCAAGAAAGAAAAGCTAAAGATATGCATACACTGCTTTGCTGGGATGCAGACGAGAGTCTCCTTCAAGAGTCATCCACCTTCTAGGAAGATGCGACCATTAGAGCTTATTCATACATATGTTTGTGGTTCGTTGAAAGTAGATTCTCTTGGCGGTGCACTTTATTTTGTTACATTCATTGATGATTTCTCCAAGAAAGTTTGGGTCTACGCCTTAAAGAGGAAGGACCAAGTCCTTGGTGTTTTCAAAGACTTCCATGCATTAGTGAAGCAACAATCGGGAAAGAAGCTGAATTGTATCCGCAGTGATAATGGTGGTGAGTATACTGGGTTGTTTGATGAGTATTGCAGGTCTCATGGTATCAGGCACCATAAGACTCCACCCAAGACGCTGCAGTTGAATGGTGTTGCAGAGAGAATGAACAGAACTCTGATGGAGAGAGTCAGATGTCTCCTTTCAAACTAAGTTGTCTAACTCTTTTTGGTGTGAAGCACTTTAAACTGTTGTTCATGTTATTAATCTATCTCCACATGTACCCTTGGATGGTGATGTTCCTGACAGGATTTTTCATGGAAAGAATGTCCGATACAACCATTTGAGGGTCTTTGGATGTCGCGCATTTGTGCATATTCCCAAGGATGAAAGGTCCAAGTTGGACGCAAAGACAAAGCAGTGCATCTTCTTGGGATATGGACAAGATGAGCTTGGTTACATGTTGTACGATCTAGCTGATAAGAAACTGGTGAGAAGTAGGGATGTGATCTTCTCTGAAGATCAAACCATTGAAGACATCAAGAAGGCTGTTAAAGAGTCTCCTTCGAGCAGCTATCAGCCAGATGATATGTAGTCAATCCCTTTGCAGAGGGCTCCACATGTGATGCCAGATGATGCATATGAGCAGGTATTAGATGCAGGACATGAGGAGGATGTACCTCAGATCACTACTCCTGATGATAATGATGCAGATGACGGTAGTGATCATGGTGGGCAGGTTGGTAAGAGCTTTTCTTCTTCCGAGGCTCTTCCACCACAGACCTGTGAGGGAGAGACGACCCTCCACCGGGTATTATGCACATGAGTACATTTTGTTGACATATAGTGGCGAGCCTGAATACTATGAAGAAGCCTTATAAGATGCATATAAGGAGAAATGGGTAGAAGCTATGAAAGAGGAAATGGAGTCCCTTCATGACAATCATACCTTTGAGCTTGTCAAGTTGCCCAAAGGCAAGCAGGCATTGAGAAATAAGTGGGTCTATAGAGCGAAACATGATGAATACTCTACGAATATAAGGTACAAAGCTAGGTTGGTCGTGAAAGGTTTTAATCAAAGGAAGGGAGTTGACTTTAAGGCGATATTTTCTGGTGAAGATGTCTTCTATCAGGGTGGTTCTCTCTTGGCGGTTAGTCTTTATCTGGAGGTTGAACAGATGGATGCGAAGACAGCTTTTATTCATGATAACCTTGAGGAGGAAATTTACATGCTGCAACTAGAGGACTTTACGGTCAAAGACAAGGAAGACAATGTTTGCAGACTGAAGAAGAGTCTATAAGGCTTGAAGCAAGCACCCAGACTGTGGTACAAAAAGTTTGACTCGTTCATGGGGGAACATGATTAGTCTAAGACTACTTCAGATCATTGTATGTTCGTGAAGAAATTGTCAGGTGATGATTTCATCATATTGTTGCTTTATGTTGACAACATGCTGATTGTAGGCAACAATGGAGAAATAATTTCTAATTTGAAGAAACATTTGAGCAAGTCCTTTGCTATGAAGGACTTGGGGCATGCAAGTCGAATATTGGGCATGAAGATCACTCGAGACAGGGGAATAAGGAAACTTCAACTTTCACAAGAGAAGTACATTGAGAAGGTACTTGAATGATTTTGTATGAAGAAAGCAAAGCCAACTAGCACTCCTCTTGGAGCGCATTTTAAGTTAAGTTCCAAAGATAACCTACAGAGCAATGCGGAGAAGAAAGATATGGAAAGAGTTCCCTATGCATCAGCCACAGGTAGTCTCATGTATGCCATGGTTTGTAGGAGGCCAGATATTGCTCATGCAGTTGGAGTTGTTAGTTGGTTCATCTCAAATCCATGAAAACAACATTGGGAAGCAATTAAATGGATCTTGAGATATCTCCGAGGTACTATCAGTTACTCTCTTTGCTTTGGAGCAGAGAAGCCTATTCTTCTTGGATACATAGATTCAGATATGACGTGTGACATTGATGGGAGAAGATCCAAATCTGGCTACATGATGTCCTTTGCAGGTGGCGCAGTTTCTTGGCAGTCTCATCTCCAGAAATGTGTTTCTTTATCCACTATAGAGGCAGAGTTCATTGCAGCTACAGAGACGTGCAAGGAGCTTCTGTGGATGAAGAAGTTCATGCAGGAACTGATTTTCATCAAGACACGTATGTGCTTTACTGTGACAATCAGACTGTTATTTACTTGACAAGAACTCTACATTCCACGCAAGATCGAAGCACATCGATGTCAGATATCATTGGGTACGTGATGTTTTAGAATCAAAGCAGCTTGTACTTGATAAGATCCACACAGATGACAATGGTGCCGATATGATGACAACGACTTTGTCGCTTGGATAGTTCGAGAGATGCTGCTCCCTCGCAGGTTTGGAGCAGTTCCCACATCGTCGGTGAGGAGGAGATTTGTTGGACGGGTTTCCCTCCTTGTGGGAACTTATTCCATATTTATATTGGTAGTCCTATTTGGAAAAGGAAAATTAATTATTGATTGGAAAAGGAGATCAATTACCTTTTAGGATTAGGAGTTATCTTTTCCTAATCCTATTGGAAGTAGGAGTGTAGGTTTCCTTATTTTCTCATCTCCATGGAGTATAAATAAGGGGTATGGGGTGCATACTAGGATCATCCCAACACAACCTCTTCTAGCACAAGAAAGAAATAAGAGAGAGTGAGAAAAAGAAGGTACGTGATTGCCGCGAAGTTTGGAGGGAGTAACCTTTGGAGCAGTTCTTCTCCAGCATTCTTTCCTACAGTTTGGCGACGGATTTATCCGTTTGGTGATATTTCTCCTCTCTACTATTCTCCATTATTTGGTGATTTGTAGCACCATATTAAGGATCGGCCTTTTGTAAGCCTCTCAAGGGAGCTTTCTTCGATTATAGTGCTTGGTTTTGGGTTGCGATCAACCCTGTGGTTTTTCCCCTCACATTGAAGGTTTTCCACGTTAAAAATTTTCTGTGCATTTGTGGTTGATTCTTTGTGTGGTTGAGATACTTTCTCGTACTTGATATATCGTGCAGGATCCGCCTATCGACTTTGGTTATTTTTTCGCAATTCAATTTATACGGAAAATTTGTTCCCAACACGTGCAACAAGGAGAAGCGAGTGCGATTCGCTTTACCTAGAAAATGTTGGTACAATATCTAATCACGAGAGATTTGTGGTGCCGCATCATGAGGCACAATGCTAAGTTGTGCGGGTGTCCGAGATGGGGCACATCGAGGGCACCCAGTGACGGGTGCGCCACTCAGAGTTGGTAAGATCATGGTAACAAGAGTTGCAGATGACGAGGATGACCTAGTGCAGACTCAAGACGATGAACAGATCGTGATGAAAGTCAACTCAAAGGGGAGGTTGTTAGGATTAGAGTCAAATTAGAATTAGGAATCCTAATAGGATTGAACTCCTAATCCTAATAGTAGTTGAGTTGTATTCTATTTATAGTCTTATTGGGAATGCGATTGTATTTGGGCTATATAAAGAGGAGGATGGAGGCATTGCCTCAACACCACAACAAGAGGAAATACCACAATAGAAAAGAGAGAAAGAGAGAGAGAGAGAGAGAATAGAGAGAGGTGAGAGAGCAAGGTAATAGAGAGGGTTGTACTCGTTTTCTTAGTGATTTTTCTTCCCGGTGGTCGCGAGAGGTGATTGACCACCATTATATATGTATGCTCTTTCTTTCACGTGCTTCCGTGGTGGTGGTGGTCGATTCCGTATCTGCATCCGTATAAGGTGGTCCGTATCTCCAACAACCGCTATTTGAGAAGAGACGATACCATCGGATCGTGTCCCAACAGTTAATTGCATTCATATGGTGGGAGATGTTGATGACGGATGAGATAACATGTCAGTCCTTATCCCTCATGTTGACTCCAGTGTCCAAACATTGATCATTTTCAGAGGGATAGAAACTTTGAGGGTGTGTTCGTTTGGGGGGTTACCCTCCAAAACCCATATTCCTAACCCACTAGTGGGGTCCACCATCTTTTCATCAAAAAAAATATATATTATATCATCATATCATCTAGAAATCATAAAATCCTCAACTTATACTCACTATTTCAAACTTCAATACAATCACATCACAACAACTACCCACTTTTTCAAAATTCAATACAATCATATCGTAATAACTACTTACTTTTCAAATTTCAATACAATCACATCACACAAACCCTCTCAACCTTTAACCCACCAACCAAACACAGAAACACAAAAACGGGTTATCCTTCTTCAGATAACTCACGAACCAAACGCACCCTGAGGAATAAAGAGGAACACAAGCATTCTATCCGTCAAACGAAAACCATCTGAATGTGTCGATGTCAATTCTTTGCGCAGCAAACATTAACAGAGTCCGTGCAAAGTAAAGCATGCAAATCAAGTTGCACTAATAATTAGTATTTTTTGTAACAATTAGTGTAACCATTACTAAAAATGGGTCCATTGCGACGGAGCTTCGCAATTTGTTAGTATATCGTGGATTGTTAAATATATAATAAATAATTGCGGTAGATAATATATGAACCATCGCCTTCGTAACGGATTTCAAAATACGAATCGCTTTAAATCTATTTTGTTCTACTGATACTTCATTAACGATGTAATAACAGATATGATTAGTTAAGTATAATAAAAAAATTTTGCAACAGATAATATTAATTAGTATATATTTTACAATAAATAATATAACGATTATTCGTCTTAACTCTTTACTCATTGGAAAAATTGGAGGTAAATATATCCTTCAACACATTATAAATAGGTGCAGTAGAATATAAAGGGAAATAAAATAATAGGCACAGTCGTAGGTACAGCACATGGTTCCGGAACCTTAACAATTCGCATGATGGACGCATCCCTTCTTTCCTCTATATCTTTGCACTAATACGATCACTTCAAGTTATTTATGATATATTAACACTACAGGACATGGTTATATATTTTTACACGATCTACCGGAACGCAACACAAGTAGCATCTAGGGATGAAAACGGATCCATCTAGGGATGAAAACGGATCGGATACGGATCGAATATGTCTATTTCATATCTATATTCGCTTCATGTTTATCGAATATGAATATCGATACAGATATGATTTGGATATGCATTAAGGAAACCATATCCTTAAAAATACGGATACGAATATGAAACGGATATTTATCGAATCCGAACATGGATCGAATAAAGCGCAGACCTGAATATGTGATCTAATAAAGAGCTAATATAAATATGAATTTAATAAAGAATGAAGTCAAAATATGTATCCAAAAAACATGGATCTGAATACGGATCGAATAATGATACGAATACGAATTGAATTTTTATCAAAGTTCATTACGATTTTAAAAAATGACAATGAAATATAAATAAGTTACATCATGACAAAAAAGAGCGTTAAGGTGACCTGCATTCTTAATCGGAAGCAAAAAGGGGGATTGGGTTTCATAACAATTGTTCATGTCCATCTTCAAACAAATAGAAGTTTATTAATATCATTAATATGTTGTATTATATAATGTATAATACTAATATAATAACATGAGGTTGTAGCTTCTATTATATTAACTAATATATAAAATAATATTAAATGTTGTATTCGGATATCCGGATCGGAATCCGGATATTCAAGCCATTAACATATGCGTATTCGTATTCAGAAATATTTTACAATCCATATCTATATTCAATTAATATTCAGATACGAATATCCGTATTCGGTAATTTTTCAAATACGGTAAATGAATATTTGGATATATCTGTATTCGTTTTCATCACTAGTAGCATCATTAAAACAAATTGACCTACGTATGCAACAGATCTTTCCAATGGTAATTTCGTCAACGAATTTTATCAATTACAAATTTATCTGGTATTCTTGTAAATTGTAAGAAATTTAATAATTGTTGCCAAATGTGTATATGACAGAATTATTCGATTGTTTTTGAGATTTTTACCTCGCGAACTCTGGAATTTTTGTAAATTATCTTTTCGACTTTCTTAAACATCGATACTATTTCCTCGACCCCATAAACTTATTAACTTTTATCCCACATATCTTACGGTTGTTTCCATTCATTTACACGTTAAATTTAACTAGATTCTATTAAAAAGAGGTGTATATTGTCCTCTTTGTTTAGCAGATTTACAAAAGATAGCATCCTTCCCTCTTCCCCCTCACCGTCCTCCTCCCATCCCATTCCCCAACGCCTTCGTCAGCGCCACCACACCCGATCGCGTCCATCCCTGCTGGTGGACCTAGACAACACCCTCACCTTCTCCTTTCTCTCGCTGAAGAAGGAGCGAGGGAGAGAGGAAGAAATCCAATCGTTGGATTTCATGTAGTTCGATTAACTCGTTTTAACCCAAGCAAGTTAACTCAAGATGTATCAAATTAATTAACAACACAATTTGTGGGGCAAGATGGAGCAAGTTTACGGAGTCGAGAAGATAATAACGATGCTTACAAGATCGAGAAGATAATTTACAAAGATTTTAGGGTCGTGGGGTAAAAATCTCATGATTTTTTTAATAAACTTTATACTAATCTCTACTGATTTGACAAAGATTTAAACTTTTTTCATGGATAATCATTGTCATATGATTTGATGCTATTAATATAGCAACAAATATGATATTCCTTGCGAGTTTGAAAAAAAGTAATGACCAATTTAATTTAATTAGGGAAAAATGCCAACAAATATTAAATCAATCGCTGCTGCAGACAGTTTCTCGTATTTCACGTACATTACCTAATGAATATTTTACACTATGGGCTGGTTTGGTTGCAGGGTTGGGTAGGGTTGGCCCAATCCTGGTTACTATTCACAAGGGTACTTCCTCCTCACAGATTACTATTCACCCATCCCAACCCAGCCCAATCCAACCCTGCCCAACCCTGCAACCAAACATGCCCTATATAAACAATTTCAACATCTGGGATTATTTGTAACAGTAGTTGACATATATAAATGTTTTATATTATATAAGGGTAAACTGGGGTTGCCCCCTTGAGGGGGAGCTAATTTGGCCCCCCGCCCTATTTTCCCCGTTTTTTTTTAATTTTTTTGAAAATTTTTTCGTGGATTTTCATCAATATATCCCTATATTATGCTATTAAAATTTCGTGCGAAACAAAGACTAATACGACCTCCATCCACACGTGGTCATTTTCAGCAATTTTGTTACCGTTAAAAAAATGATTGTCTGGATGGAGACTGTATGAGTCTCTGTTTCGCACGAAATTTTAATAGCATAATATAGGGATATAGTGATGAATATTCACGGAAGAAATTTAAAAAAAATAAAAATAGACGAAATAGCACGGGGGAGAGACAACTCCCCCTTAGGGGCAGCCACATTAAACCCATTATATAAACTAAGGTTAATTATAAGTCGACGTCCCTATTAAATGTCAACTTGCAAACAATACTGTTAATACTCATTATATCTTTTCATTATATATGTATATTCTGATATTGCTATCCGCGTCCATTACATATGTGCAGCGGAAGAGGTTCCTCTGCTGTAAGGAGGAATACATAAGACGTGTTGTAATCCTCTTTAATTTTTTTATGATTTCGAGTCCAAAATCTAATCTTATAGATTGAATCTTAGATTAATGTTTAACATATCCTCCAAGTTTCGCTCAAATCCGAGCTTATTTACTATTTTATCTTAATAGTTTAAGATTTAGATCTTTTTTAAATGGAATTTAAGTTGCTTAGATCTTGACCGAATGTTTGACTATAAGATAAAATAATAAATAAGCTCGTATTTGAGCGAAATTTGGAGGATATATAGAGCATTAATCTAAGATTCAATCTATAAGATTAGATTTTGGAAAAAAAATAGAAAGTTATGAACCTACAACAGATAACATTAAAGGACACACGAATCAACGACATAGGAAGTGCATAGCAATTAGAAATTTTAAATGTGCAGACACATGTAGTAACATTTGATGGATTATTTAATAATAAAGAGATAAATATAGGCAAACGTTTCAACTTCATATAGCTTTGTTCAGCAAAGAGCAGAGGCTACCTTCTCGAGGGTGTTATAACAAGTCTGGCAGATGATCGAGTAGTCAAAACTGTCGCCGACAGTTGCGTGAGGATTATGTCTTGCAGAGACCCTAACTGACCGGGCGTGGGAATGAGGTGGACGATGCGATAGTTTACGCCCTATATATGCCTCCCTCAGGAGGAGGAATGGATCATCGCATCTCGATCTATCCTCACTCACCGAGAGCCCCTTCCCTACCACCCTAATCCCATCTCTCTCACATCCTCTCTCACATAGGAATAACACCGGCAAATGAATAAGAATGTCCATACCATAAGAAAGTTTGTACCTAAATATGACTTATTCTGTCTTCCTGTAAACATCTATCCAGAAAGCATATCTTATGTATATATTCGGCATCATCGAATTAAGCAGAGAAAACAAATATCTCTTATATATATTCGGCATCATCATATTAAGTAGCAAAAAATAGTCCGATAATGGACAATGACATAAATTGATTAAGGAAAACAAAACATGCTAGCAGTCTCAAGGACAATCATATATATAGAAACAAATATTATAGGTAACAATTTGGAAATATCTCAATCTAATAAGAGGACATGTATATAATTTACATAATATATTTGTTCCGTACCGACATTACTTGCGAGTTATTTCAGGTAAATAATTTCACTGCTATTATTGAAATCCACATTCATTTTTTTCTTTTCCTACGCAAACAAAAATATTTTATTTTTAAAAATTGACATTGAATTGATTGTTTATAGTACAAAACTGGCAGATTTGCCCACATGGATTGATGTCATTTATGGCATTTTTTCAGGAACTGTTGGTATTTACAGCCGGTTAAAGTTTTGTGAGAAAATAAGATATGTTGAATAAATATAGTAGTGAGAAAAAAATTATTTATAGATATATATCGGATATTGACAAAAATATTTATTAACCCAAAATGAAGAAAAATCCGGCATTGCTATAATGATACATTAAGGGTGCGTTTGGTTTGTGGGTTATATAGGGGAGGGTAACTTTTTTTTGTGTTTTGGTGTTTGGTTGGTGGGTTTAGAGTTGACTTGAGAGGGTTTGTGTGATGTTATTTTATTGAAATATGAAAAAGTGGGTAGTTATTGTGATATGATTGTATTGAAATTTGAAAAAGTGGGTAGTTGTTGTGATGTGATTATATCAAAGTTTGAATAGTGAGTAGAAATTGAGTATTTTATAATTTTTATATGATATGATGGTATAATATATATATATATATATATTGATAGAGAGAGAGAGAGAGTGGATCCCACAAGAGGGATAGAGAAATGGGTTTTAAGGGGTAATACCCTCTCAGAGTGGGGGGTAACCCCCAAACGAACGGGCCCTTACATGATCACACAAGATATGAAATGTATAATAAAAAGGATTTTTATTAGTTATGTCGCTATGAGATATTGCAATATCAGTTATGCCCCTCTCTTTTTTTGAATATCAATTGTGCCTCTAACTCTCTAACTTCTTGCAGTTCTATCACTTGTTGCTCTTTAGTTTACTTGTCGTATCCCAATGCAAACAGTCGTTAACTTTGAGGATACGAGCGGGATTAAATTTAAGAAAAAGGGTTTAAAGGTCTTTTCTCACCATCTCCCTCCTCCTCCTTTGCATACATTGAGGGCATGGATCCGCAATTACCCTTGGAGCAACCCGCATGGCGGCCCATGAGCTCGACCAAAGACTCGATGAGGGAGCCGTCAATGTCGAGGAAGATGCAATGATCGTAGTAGGTGGTGATGGTAGGTGGTGATGATGCAATCCTTCTTGGTGATGGCAGCCGCCATAACGGTGGTGACGAACTCTTGGGCGTCATAGAGGTGGCAGAGGTCACGGGTGAGCTTAGCCTTATAAAGTGAGCCGACAATGAGCTCCATGCGATGCATGAAGGAGGGAACGGAGGTCGGTGGGGGATGAATCGACGGAGCGGGGCATGGGGTCGAGGTGGTGCCCCACGAAGGGCACAAAGGTCTCAATGGTGAGGGAGGTGGAGGTGGAGAGGGGGAGCCTCCCCATCCCCCAGCTCCTCCTCTCCCTCTCCTCCGCCCCCAGTCTCCTCCTTCCCCTCCTTTGCCCACAACCTCCTACAACCATTCCTCCCGTTCTAGCCCCTTCCTATATTCGAGCCCTTTGCCCCTAAAATATCATTCTGTTCAGAGTTGTTCGGATCTGCAGGCCGAGATCCGCTTGACTCAGGTATCGTTCTCGATCAAGCAATGGCTCGATCTCCTGGTATTGTATGATACTTCTTCCGACTTCAGATGATCAGATCTGATCACGCATTGATGTCGATCGGAGGAAGCTCAAATCGGTGCTGATAAGATATGAAGTCTCGTGCTTGACTCCTAATGTCGCAGTACCGAAGATCTTCCTTGTGAGGACAATGATGCCCCTCTTAACGGCACCATGGTTTGAAAAAAATCATGGGTAAGTTCAACTCATTGACGCCTAAAGTAACGAAAGGACATAAGTGATAGAACGACAAGAAGTCAGGGCACAACTGATATTTCAAAAAAGGGAGGTGCATAACTGGTATTGCAATATCTCAGAGGAGCACATTTGATAAGAAACCCTAATAAAAATATTGAAGTTCATAGTAGTTTGAAGAGTAATGAAATTTTCAAAACAAATTAGCCCAATAAAGCGGTTCAGGTATGCATTTTACCTATACATTGTCTAAGATATGGTGTACATCCGAGGTATATTGATCGTTTTCAAAATAATAATGTTGGGTGAGGTAACAATAGTGTTGCGGATCACGAAAACAAGCACGCATAAATATGATCAAACAAACAAGATGCAAACACACAGATTTATAAGGTTCACCAATAACTGGGCTACATTCTTGGACGGCGGCGATTAGTTTTACTTATGTGGAAAAATAAAGAAATATAAAAGATACGCAGAACTCTAACCTTAGGGAGTTTATATAGTACTCCCGTACAACCGGATCCCTAAAAAACAAACGATTCCATACATGGTTCTTCAATATGGGTCATATGGTTAGGATTCAAGGCACATCAACGAGTAGGAAGAAGCAAGAAAACAATCTTGCGTGCTGAGGGGTATAACTCACAAGGGATTGCTATACATTGAAGAATTTTTGGTAGGAATTATTTTAAATCATGGTTATGTTTAAATGTTTTACTGCAATTCCTTTTCTACTTTCAATAGTTTTGGATCTCTCAAAGGACATTTTGAGCTAGTATTCTGATTTTGACCATGCTCACTTTTTTAAGCTGGAATGGCTATTAAGAGATCTTTCAGAAGCTTACAGAATTACGCACACATGTTTTCTCTGAATAAATTACACATCTCTGAATAAATTGCACATCTAACTACAATTCTATTTTTCATAAGATGATCTCTCTTTGATAAACATGTTTTTACCTGTGTTTTTTCTTTACATGATGGGAGGTATGTGGATTAATAAATTCTTTGATAATTTGAGATGATTATCTTACATTCAAGCACTACAAGAAAAATGAGTTGTGGCCACAGAATGTGGCTACGAAAATTTGTGACCACGATAATTCTGTGGCCACTAGTTTCTCGTAGCTACAATCCGTGGCCAAAGTCTTCATACAAGAGTTGTGGCCACGACAAGTTTTTTGGTCACTTGTAGTGGCCACGACATATTCGTGTTTAGAGAACTCTCGCGACGAGACTTGTAGCTATGGCTACTGACCACGACGTGTTGTGGCCAAAGCCCAATTCCGTGGCTACAAACCCCACATATATGAGCATAGTTCTGTAGCCACAACTTGTTTTCCTTGTAGTGAAGGTATTGTTGCCCTATTGTATAATCATATTTATATTAATGCTTCTAAGTTTACGTAATCTAAATTTTTTACTGATTGTATTCTGATCCAGCCGAAGCGCCACTGAGCAGTACCTGAGTCAATTAGCAGCCATACTCATATGCACCTGATTAGCAACTGAAACCAATATGAAGACCACCAGCAGCTGAAGTTTTGATTGAGAACAGTACCACAACATGCAGATCCATCCGAGACCATTTCACCACCGGAGATTCGAGTTGGCCAGGAGATAACCACCACATGTACTTGGAACTCGAAAGAGTGAAGAACACAAACCCCATTCTAGATCGCAATGCCACCATTTAACCGTGGGTGTCCATTTGATGAGATCCAAGTTAGTCTCCCAACCGTTCGATCGTGAATTGAATTTTAAAAGCAGAGAAAAGTGTCACGTGTGCGCATCGTTGCTGAATTTTGAAAGCAGCAAAGAGTAACGATTTATGATAAGTTTCTCACAGAAAAAGAACAAATATTCATTTCTAACTAACTTAGATACATATAATAAGTTCCTTTTGATACCCATAATATAGAGACATTCTCTAAGTAATAAGACATACCCGCAAGATAATGATGGTCTGCATGTCCCGATGACGACTGTTACAACAATTGCATCAGATCTCACCTGGATGACTATCTCCCCTTCCTCAAGCTTTACAGTTTTCTAAAACAAATGCAACAAATTGCATACATGAATAAATGTATCAGAATCTATGACCCAACTATCTTCTCGATATAGGACAAAATTAATTTTAATGATGAAAGTGGATTTTATACCTGCAAGAGCTTGACCTTTTTAATGGTTTTTAGGTAATCTGGACAGTTATGCTTCCAGTTCCCTAACTTCTTGGAGTGATGACAGACAATATGCCATGAGTGTGGAAGCATGAGAGGTTGAGCCAATTGCTTGACTCTTCTTCTTCTTCTTCTTCTAAGATAGACCCTTCCGAGACCCATGCTTCCAATTGCGCCCATGGAAGACCGTATCAATATCGATATCGTTTCGATATCATGTCGATACGATATTTCGACGATATATCGGTGATATATTACCGAAATATCGTCCATATCGACACAGTTTTGTGAAGGAAATGTCTGAAAAGGAGGATATATTGCTATATCAATACCGATATCGCTCTCATCTCGATATTGATATATCAGCGATATATCGCTGATATATCACTGATATATTGCGATATTGCCTTCCATTATCGCGTCTTCCCTTGACCTATGCAACCATTGCACTGCAGTAAGATTCTCCTTCTTAGTGACATCCTCAGCAAACTTCAATGAAGATATGAGCTCAACATTTGTCAACCTCATTTTATTCATATGTTATGATACCACAAAATTGTTGAAAGCTTTGGGTAGAGACAACAGAATGAAGTCGGACTGCATATCTGCATCCATTTGTGCCCCAAGGGTATCCAACTCAGAGATGTAACCAAATATTTTGATTACAAGCTCTCTAACTGGGGTCTCTTCCTGCATCTTGCAGTGAATTAATTCTTTCAGAAGGTTGTGACGATGTGTGTGGTTCACATCACCAAGCATCTTTTTCAGATTCAACATTATATCATGGGCACCTTATATGTCCATATGTTGCTTTTGAAGCACATTGGATAGAGAGCACATCATATAACATTGAGCCAATGAGTGGTCTTCATAATATTTTTCTTTAAATTTTATTGCTTCCAATGATTAGGGTTCACACACTTGTTCTTTGTGAACACATAGCCGATGTGCTCTACGGAGAGAACGAGCTCTGAATTTCGGAGCCACTTCGAATAGTTTGGTCCGCTAGACTGGTTGACCTCAAGAATCTTGCTGATTGGATTCGTAGATTTCATATATGAGATTAAGAAATACATTTATTAGAACATATAAATAATTATACATTCACATTTTATTTCTTTGACCAAGTAATTTTAAATCAAAGTTATGCTTTTTAATACTTTGAAAGTCCATTCCCTTATCACAAATTTTAAGCAAGAGACATACTTTTTTACTAGTAGGATTCGAACCCTGATCCTTTAAAGTGGGAGCCACTGCTTCTACCACCAGACCATTAGAGGGATTCCTAGAAAGAGACATACTTGTCACTATATCTCTAGCAAGAACTGGGATTTCCCTTACACCTTTGTTATACTCCATTAATATGAGAAAATGTAACTTGGATGAAGGAAGCTGGAACTCTTTCCTCCTTACAAGTCCAACTTACATTTTCCAATTAGGTCTTTGACACCTGATCCCACCACCACTAAGGTGATGTTGACCCATTGCCAATCAAACCTACTGTTAATATGACTAGAACTCACTATGCGCAATCCAATACTACATCAATTATATAAGGAACAATGTTGGGGTCACTACACATACGTCATGTCTCTTTAAAGAAGCAAAGAATCCGATCCATGTGCGCTTGTATGCCGAAGCTATGACTTTGTATAGGTGCTTCCTTCGTACAATCCATGGGATAGAAACCTTCACCTTGATGGGAGACCATGGATGTCATCTTGTGTTCCTCTATATATCGTTTAAATTTTGATTAATTATTTTGAATCAAATTCTCATGAATAATCATTCCAAGAGAATTTCATATCTATTAATAATAGAATATTTATTTTAGTTTGATTAAAATAACTTAATCACATTTAGTCATCAATCCAATGCAACCAATAAACAATTCATTTGTTTGATACTACTATGTGCTATACATCCTTACTTAGTGCACTTTATTATTCCAATTTAGTTGTTAAGTACACAGAGAATTTTTACGCTTCCCTTCCTTGAAACCGATCCAGCTAGGTCATAAAGATTATGCTAAAAAGGGAGCGCTTTCACTGCAAATGTGGCGTATTGTGCTAATTAGTTAACCTATTAATATATCCATGCCTAGACACCATCATTGTTCCAATTCAAGACAACACAATTGATACAAATTGTACCAAGGGTTTTTTTTATCATTCTACTGTGTATGATACTATATAATAATCACTCAGAAATTTAGGTATCTTAAAATATTTTTAGTTTCCCTAAACTTCTAATCATATTGAGCAAACAAGTTGGTTTTACATGTAAAAGTTGAAGTACAACTATTGTACTTTCAATATAGGGTTTTTGTTGAGGCAATCATTCAATAAAAACTTAAGGTTGTCAAATATTTCACTAAATATATAAATCATCATCTAATTAGTGTAAAATCATAACTTTCATAATTAATATTTAGTGATAAACACATTAAATTAAAGTCGTCAAGATGATCTAAATATCTTTTGGCCCATCTCCACTAAATATCACATGTCCAAAGAAAATGAAGTCAGGATTGTATGAAATAATTCGAGCGATTTTATGGTTTAATTCTTAAAAATATTAATTTGTTTTAACATATTTCATGACAAGAAAACTGCAGCGAAAATTCATTTAGTTACATTTAAAAGTTTTCAGACAAAAACAACACATTGTAGGAACTTTTCGATTTTAAAATGATGCTCGATTGTTTCCAACTTGATCTATTATCCCAAAATTCTGTTTATAGCAGGGCAAAATAGTAACTATTTCATACAAGTAAACGTCAATTCGAAAATTGCATCTATGTGAAAAACAATAAGTACCCGCGCATCTGATATCTAAAACCTTGTTCCATCATCGTTTGGATCATATACAGAACCTTTAACGAAGGCTATGATACCACTTGAAGGGTGAGGGACTATGCCTCATGCATCAAGGAAGTGTGGATATCATATCGTATACGATCTAGGTTGACTAGTCATAGTAGTCGTAAGGGATAACAGAATTAAAAATTTTAGATGAAATCACATAACATGGGAACAACTACCATGTTGTTTCATCAAGATCACACGAGTCATAGGGTTACCTCTTGATGTGTGGTCCCAATCCACGAGTATTTAAGAGAAGAAACCTCATGGCTCAAGTCTGATCTGATGTGGAGAGCACTTGTGGGAGCGTAGATGAGATGTGTGCTTCCCACAATCCACATCGATGATCTGAGCAAGGAACATACTGATTTTATCTCATGAAATCCTATGTCTCCTTCACGAGCATGAGGCATCGAAGGAGGTGAAGATCTACGAGTAGTCAATCCGGCAGCAAGACGACATCACAATGATGATGGAGCTCTCAACAAATCCTAGGTGGAAAGCCATCAAGAGGTGAGAGAGAGAGAGCATGTATGGAGAGAGTTGTTGAAACTTTTGCTTCAACTTAATTGTGTAAAGAAAGAGCTAGGATTAACCTTTTTATATAAAATAGGATGACTAGTATGCACTGAAGGATATGGTTAGATCCTCAAGCACATCACAGAAGCGTGAGCGTCGTATCGAATACGACGAAGAGCGACTAGTCGTACTAGTTGATCGATGCAGCGGAATTTAAAAAATTTTCTTACGACGAAACCACATGATCCAAGAACACTTCTCGGATCATTTCGTCTAAACCACAAACAAGTAATAGGATTACCTCTTGAAGCGTGGTTGCGATCGAGTCTCTAAACGAAGAGACCTCCTGTCTCAAGTCCGATCAGACGGAGGAGATGCTTGCGGGCGCGGGGATGAACCGCGTGCTTCTCGCAATCCATGTTGATGATCCAAGCGGCGGATCTCCTGATCTCGACACACGAGATCCGACGTCTTCTTCACGAGCGAGGCGCACCAAAGGAGACGGAGATCCACGAGCAGAAGAACGGGCAGCATAACGACGATGCCGCAGCGATGGAGAACCTCTCTTAGGTCATCCATGGTGGACGACCACATGAGAGGAAGAGAGAGGGCTATCGAGTAGAGAGAAGAGAGAGAGAGATGCTTCTCAAGCATTGTATGTAAATTAGAGAGCATGGTATGCCTCTCTATTTTATAGGGTTTTGGGATCCATGGATCTCAATCCATGGGACATATAAAATCAATGGATGAGATTGATTTATGTCAATCCAATGGTCAAGATTGTTGTTGGTAAAAACAAACAACTTGTAACTTAATTTAGATTAAAATATATTTGACAAAATCAAATACAAATCAATCCCAAATTAAACCAATAAATAAGGAGAGAATATACATGGAGATTACATCTCCATGTACATTCCATGTGGGGGCAATCTCATGGAAATCCATGAGATTGCATGCTTCCTTGATTTTCTCCATTATTTATTTCCAACAACTTTTGTTGGTTATTTATTCATCAAAAATAATTCACAATTATATTTGAGAATATTGCAATCTTGCCATGGAAAAATTGTGAATCATATTCACAACCCAAAACAACATATAATTTACATTGTCAATTAATTACACAATGTGTATCCAATACACATAATAATTAATCAACAAATATAAATTATAATTAGCTCTCTCTAATACATTATAAATCATATTTATAATATATTATGAATAATTGGATATTGCTATCCACATTATTCTCATCCATGATAATTAAATCATATTTAAACATCTTGGATCTCTTTTTCTCATATGTTCAAATAATATGAATCACATTCACATTATTCTCATCTTTGATAATTAAATCATATTCAATTATCTTAGATAACTCTCTTTATAATATAAATCAAATTCATATTAATCATGATATTTAAATCACATTTAATTATCTATTTTCTCAATGCTCGGATATATATTATCAACAATGAAATTATCCTGAACCCATTCAAGGATAATGCGCTTTCTCCGTGAATACTTGGAGATAAGGACAGGGCGATTGTATTATTCCACGTATAGTGACATGGATATTGAGATCATATCTCAAATCCAGATCTCGGACCTCCCATAGATGATCGATTAAATCAAGACCGTAAATCTAATCTTCTCATTGAATCTGAATCACATTCAGATTAATGTCCAACATTTGGACTAAGATCAGATTACTTCTCTACTGAGAGGAGTCACTAAAATCCAGACCAGTTTCATCACTCCCTAGGAATGGAAGTGTGACGCCCCGTCCTCCGGCTACCGAAACCGACGGGACATGAGCGTCGGACCTACGGTCCAAATACGCCCATGATCTATGATACTCAGCAAACCATCTTATGCACAATAGATTAACATTTGAAATATAAATAACAACGGGAGTAGCATAAAATGGAAAGAAAAATGCAACATCCATTCTGATCAATACTCATCAAGTCCATGTCCATGATATTAGATACATCAGAAAATCTCAAACTTTGTAGAAAAACTTTCCACATATCTCACTACAAAGTCACTCAGAATAATATAAAATAAAGCGGAAGTAAATAAATTACTCTAAGCAGGACGCACCCTGCCTGATGCGAATATGACGAAGAGAAGTCTGATCTCCTCAAAAGAGCGCTACTGTGGCGGTTGTTGCTCAGGTACACCTGTTGGTTTCAGATGAGGGTAACGTTATGAGCAATTGCCCAGTAACGAGACAAATATTATAACGACTAAAGTAGGGGTAAGAAAAGAATGTATATCCAATTTATTTAATGGAATACGCATGTATTGAAACAACTCAGAAAGAACGCCAAGTCATTTAAATTCACATTCGATCACATTGATTTTATAAAAAAAAATAATCGCTTAAGTTCTACCACAATGATCATTGATATTTTGACAAGTTAGTTAGAGTCCACAATGATCTACAATATCTGGCATCTGATCATAAATTATTTATCCTTTCTCGTATTATTTTAGCACACGCAAGTACACGACTCGCAGGCCTCCGCTAGGCGGGAACTTGTTTGTCATCTTGGATAAACCTCCAAGTATTTCAACCTCAAATTCTCCAACTTCAAACCATATACCGGAACACCTCTCACAATAATAATATTCGAAGGAAAATTTGATGCGGCCACATCAAATTTTAAATCGAATCTTAATATCGTGTATAAGTGCAAACCCAAGAACGTCAACCGCGCCACCTGCCAACTCCGTCGAGCGACTCCGGATACTACCGGGCTGCTAGGTGTAACGCGTCACCCAACTCGTCCGTTGGGGTTGCGACCTTCAAGGCTTCTACCCGGGGCCCCAAGGGTGCATGCCTGATCCCCTACGACGCCTAACTCCGCCACAAATTTATATCCGTCATGAACACCATTGCAATGACTTGTCGTTAATTTCAGTTTCCATGCAAAAATGATATATTGTATATTGATCGCGACTCAATACTAACTTTCCTAACCATATAATGTGGTTTCAATTTCTGATTTTCATTCATATCATTATATATCTATTTATTCAAGAGTCTATGGAATGAGTATAAATGGAGTTCTTTCGATTACTGCGGGCCATCTATTAAGATAAACACTTACAATAGATAACAATTATTATTGTTGTGAAAAAAATAAAGAAGATTTTGATTTACTGTTATGGCTTGATGATCAATTATCAATATTCAAACCCCATTATCATCCGAATGCAATTGTCAACCCCAAATTATGTGATGGTTAATAAATATATTAGCAAGTCAAAATAATTTCACAGAATATGATATTAACAAACTGATTAATAACATGCATTCTAGTTTTATATGAAAATAGGTGGAGTAGCTCTTTCAATGCTTATGATTTCATAGATCGGACTCTATTCAGAAAATAAATAATCAGACTTTATATTAGTGATGGGGTGTTATTGTCATAGACTTTATAAAAGAATGTATACACACGTTTCCAAAAAAAATACAGAATATTGACAGACAAAGTAACGGTCCTATTATATTTATGTCATTGGAAAAGACGAGACCATCTTTTCCACCATAAAACCCATCCGTTAATATATCATTATTACTATCAAAATAAAACGGCAGTGTATGAATTTGTTGTTATGCGTTAGTGCTACTCATACATAGGCAATTAGTTTTGTATAGCTCTAACACTGGAGTTATATATGATTTTTTTATACTAAACCACAATACACAGATCATTGTATTGATAATTGAAGGATTTATAATGAAACGCTACGTATGGTCAACCTTCGTTCAAGATGTATACGATTCATCCTGTAAGAAGAATAGTTTTTGTTGTATCTATGAAGCATCGACCAAAAAAAATCAACGTCTACCCATTACGGTATTATCCCATACGATACCAAATATTTGCGAGAAGTTGATTCAAGTAATCCTTTTTCTTTCCAAAGAGAATTTTACGCGCAAATCACAAAATATTCATATCTACCAATTATACCATGGACATATGAGATTTTAACTATGATTAAACACGTAGGTGTGAAAATCGTGCAGAAGTCAATAACAAGGATTGAAGGGGACATCGTTACGAAAATCTTATTTTATTCGCCTATGTATCAAGGCACGCAAAAAAATCGAGATAATATTATTTACGAAATATAGTTCGTGACATGTGACCCCAAAATTAATATCATAATCATGCTAATAGAAACACATAAGGCTCTAGAGATGTTCAAGAATATAGGGATAAAAGTACGTGGAAACCAACAGCAAGAGAGGGGTATTTATCGTTACCTCCGAGGATGTTCCCTCGGGTTCTCCTCTCACACGGAAATGCTATTTCCGTCGCTAGATCGGAACGTGAATGCATGTACGAAGGTGACCTCGAGCTTTCCTACGTGATGGTGGTCGCGGATCTTTGATCGGAGCTCCTTCTCTTACGTCGACGGCGGCCTCCCAATGATAAAATCGACCAAGGTGGTGGTGCTCCAAAGAGAGGGAAGAATTGTGGTGGCTAGGGCTTTTAGAGAGCAGCCTACCATCTCCTATTTATAGAAGGAGAGGTGAATTTGGATCTCGATTCGGATCCGGTTCGGATCCATATATGGGTCCCGACTATGATTCTTAAAACAACGATAACTTGAGGTAGGAATATCGGAATTAGGTGTTCTTGGGCTCGTTGGAAAAATCTCGACAAGACTACATAATGGTGTGATTATTTGAATTTTTTGGATGTCAAAAATACTCCAGATTTTTGAAAAAAGAAAACTCAGGGTTTCACATCATAAAAATCTTAACGGAAGTCTCGTCCTCGAGACGTAGGATTTAACGTATAAGTTTTGAATGTGGTGTAGATCCAGGCATAAAAATCTTAAAGAGAACGAAACCCATAAAATCATAAAGAGGATTGAAATAGGGTTTCGTGAACATACCTTCAAAAAGATAGGGGTATTTCTGTCGCATATCTGCCTCAGGCTCCCAAGTGGCCTCCTCAACATTCTGACTTTGCCACAATACCTTGACTAAAGGAATGTCTTTCCGTCGTAACCTCTTGACTGCTCGGTCTAAAATCTGCCCGGGTGCCTCAGGAAAAGATAAATTTGGTTCAACCGCGAGATCCTCATAGCTAATCACATGTCGAGGGTCTCGAATATACTTCCGGAGGTTTGACACATGGAATACATCGTGCACGCCTGCCAAGTGAGGGGGGAGTGCTACTCGGTATGCTACCTTCCCAATACGAGATAAGATCTCGAAAGGGCCAACGAATCGTGGTGCCAACTTGCCCTTGACACCAAATCTCTGAATACCTTTCATTGGAGATACTTTTAAGAATACAAAGTCTCTGGTATCAAATTCAAGATCACGACGTCTCTGATCAGCATAGCTCTTCTGACGGCTCGGTGCAGTCAATAGTTTCTTCCTAGCCGTTTCCACTACTCTTGTTGTGTCCTCGATTATCTGAGTGGAATAAATACCCTTGTCACCCACTTCCTGCCAACACAAGGGAGTAGTGCATCTTCGCCCATACAATGCCTCAAAAGGTGTCATACCAATACTAGCATGGTAGCTGTTGTTGTAGGTGAACTCCACTAAAGGAAGGTGATCCTTCCAAGATCCTTGCCACTCAATGGCACATGCTCTGAGTAGGTCTTCAAGGGTCTGAATTGTCCTCTCTGATTGCCCGTCAGTCTGCAGATGATAGGCTGAACTAAGACATAGTTCGGTCTTTAGGGCCTTCATGAATTTTCCCCAATAATGCGATGTAAAACGAGAGTCTCTATCAGATACAACCTCCTTGGGAATCCCATGCAAGCGAATAACATGCTGAATATATAGCTTGGCCAGATCTACCGGAGTGCATATCATGTTCACGGGAATGAAATGTGCGGACTTGGCCAACCTGTCCACAATAACCCAAATGGCATCATATCCACCTACTGTACGAGGTAAGGATGTCACGAAGTCCATAGAGATACTCTCCCATTTCCACAACGGAACAGGAAGTGACTGTAACAAGCCAGGAGGACGCTTGTGCTCTGCCTTCACCAACTGGCACGTAAGGCAACGAGTAACATGTTCTGCAACATCTCTCTTCATCCCCTCCCACCAGAATTGTTGACGAATGTCTCTATACATCTTGGTGCTCCCTGGATGGATAGATAATCTAGAACAATGAGCCTCATCTAGGATGTCTCTCCTCAACTCGCCATCATCAGGGACACAGACACGGTCCCCCTTCCATAATATGGACTCACAGACTCTGAATCCATCAAACTCCTCCTTCAGGCATCGATGGAATAAGTCTTGTAATTTCTGATCTGTTTGCTGACCATGCACAATCCTATCCCATAGTCCACTATACTTGGCAGGTACAGTTACAGCGTCTGTAGTACTGTCAAAGGGGTGCCACTCACTAAGTGCTGCGAGCATATCCCAAGTCTGTAGCCATGCTGTGGTGCCCTCGGTATGTGTTCTTCTACTCAAAGCATCTGCTACTACATTCCCCTTACCCGGATGGTAAGAGATAGTGCAGTCATAATCCTTCAATAGCTCCATCCATCGCCTTTGCCTCATATTCAACTCTCGCTGGTCAAAGATATATTTGAGACTCTTGTGATCTGTAAAAATCTCAAACGTGACCCCATATAAATAGTGACGCCATATCTTCAACACGAAGACTATAGCTGCCAACTCCAAGTCATGAGTAGGGTAGTTCCGTTCATGACTCTTTAATTGTCGTGATGCATATGCCACGACATGACCACGTTGCATCAACACGGCTCCCAAACCCTCCTTTGATGCATCAGTATACACTGTAAAGTCTAAGGGGCCTGACGGAAGGGTGAGAATCGGAGCACTGGTCAGTCTTTCTTTCAGCGTACGAAAGCTCAGCTCGTACTTGTCGCTCCAAATGAAAGGAACATCCTTATGTGTCAGACGAGTAAGTGGTAGAGCTAGCTGCGAGAAGCCCCTAACAAAACGTCTGTAGTAGTCGGCGAGGCCTAAGAAGCTGCGTATCTCGGTAACTGTCTTGGGCTGCTCCCAGGACATGACAGCCTCTATCTTGGCTGGATCAACTGCCACACCTGCTCCTGATATTACATGACCGAGGAAAGCTACTTCGGTAAGGCAAAATTCACACTTGTTGTATTTTGCATACAACTTGTGTTCTCTGACTGTCTCGAGAATAGTACGAAGGTGCTGCTCATGCTCATGCTCATCACGTGAGTAGATCAAAATATCATCAATGAATACTACCACAAACCGATCTAAGTATGGACGAAAAATTCTGTTCATCATGTCCATGAACGCAGCAGGTGCGTTCGTGAGTCCAAACGGCATAACCACAAACTCATAGTGGTCGTATCTTGTACGAAAAGCAGATTTAAGCACATCTGTGTCCTTAATTCTCAATTGATGATAACCCGATCGTAGGTCAATCTTTGAGAATACCGCTGCTCCTTGCAATTGATCAAAAAGATCATCTATTCGTGGAAGTGGATAACGGTTCTTCACCGTCCTTTTATTCAATTGCTTGTAGTTGATGCATAAACGCATAGACCCATCCTTCTTCTTTACGAAGAGGACCGGTGCTCCCCAAGGTGATGTACTGGGACGGATAAATCCCTTTTCCAACAACTCTTGCAGTTGTACTTTGAGCTCCCTCAGTTCGGCCGGTGCCATTCGATATGATATGGAGATCGGTTGCGTGTCATGTATCAAAGTAATCTCGAACTCGATCTCCCTCTCTGGCGGCAGTCCAGGTAATTCCTCTGGAATACATCAGGAAAATCTCGTACAATCTTGACATCTTCGATCATACGATCTTCGGCAAGTAACTCCACTACATAGGCGAGAAAACCTATGCAACCCTGATCGAGCAAGTGTTGGGCCTTCAATGTCGATACATATAAGACCTCACTATCTGAGGCACGTCCATTAAACTGAAAGGTAGGTATGTCTGGTATACGGAACACTACCGTCTTCTCGAAGCAATCAAGACATGCGTGATATTGCTCGAGCCAATCCATACCTAAGATGACATCAAAATCTTCTAGTTGAATGAGTAAGAGATATGCAGGCATTAGGTGCCCGCCAATCTGCACTGCTACCTTCTCCATCGCTTGTCGCACTATGAATAATTGGCCCCCTGGACCCTTGATGTAGTAAGGAGATGGAACGTAGACTGGTTCTTTATCTAACTTGGATACTAAGCGATGTGCTAGAAAAGAGTGTGTAGCTCCCGAATCAAATAAGGCGTGTAAGGATATACCATGTACTGAAATCATACCTCGCACTACAGCTCCTGAGGCGTGGGCCTGCTCCTGTGTGATTGCGTTCAACTGTCCCTGAGGCTGTGGTGGGGCATTAGAACCTGTAGCACTGAAGGTTGGTCGTGATGGAGGACGTTGAAAACCTCGACCTCCATGACGAGAAGCTGATCCATATGAATTTGCGGGTGAGAAAGTTGGTCGTACACTTGGTTGATGACTGCCTGAGCTGCTGGCAAGTAAGGGACACTTGGCCTTGAAATGGCCCGGCTGTTGGCAGTGGAAACACCTACGATCTCCTGGCTGAGAAACGGAGCCTCCTGAGACAAGGCTAGCACCTCCTGTCTTACGACTCTGTGAGTGTATCGAAGAGCGGAAGGAAGTAGAATCGCGACTCGCCAAGCCCTGCCCCAAAGTAGGTGTAGGGGCAAATCTGCTAACGGTAGGAGTGGTAGCCATTGGGTGGAAACGACGCTCTCTACGAGCTCTATAGAAATCTCGACGAGCAGATCTCCCGGGCTGAGGTGGTTGGAAATGTAATGAACTCCCCTGAAGCCGACTCTGAGTTGCCTCCATCTTGGTAGCTTTAGCGGCTACCTCCTTGATGGAAGTGAAATCTAATGCATATAGCTAGTGTTGCACATCGTCACGCAGTCCCCGGATAAACTTCTGTAAATTCTCCTCGGGAAAAGCAGTAGTTGCCGGTGAGTGGCGGGAGAGTTCAGTGTAACGAATGAGGTACTCTTGGGCCGTCATTGACCCCTGCTTCAGCTCAGCAAATAACCTCCTCTGATCCTCAACCCAGTGATCATGATAGAACTGACTACGGAACTCATCAAGAAAAATTTCCCATGTTATGAGATCCTCCAGATGTTCCTTGGTGGTGAACCACCAACGCTCAGCATATCCTGCTAATGAAAACTCCACAAATGTAAGTCAAGACTCTTCAGGAGCATGAATCATCCTCAACACTTTAGATACGTGATCCAACCATAGCTCAGCCTCATCTGGCGTGCCGGTGCCAAAGAATTGTGGCACCTTAGATCTCTGATATGCTGCGTAGATCGTCTGATGTTTTTGCAGCGTCTCTAAGTCATCTGATCCTTCCGGGTCCAGAGACACCGAAGGGTGAACACTGCCCTCCTCCTCACGAGAGGGCTGGTACGAGGAATCATCCTGCTGAAGAAGCCTTTGCTCCAATATCTCCTGACGTTGTTGTATACCCTGTACGGCCTGAACTAGCAAGGCCAACTGCTGCGCAATATCAGGGTCAACACGAGGCGGCATGATTCCCAGCGAGAATCATTATATTAAAAATTATTTTCATGGTTAGAGAGACAATGGACACTTCAAACAGAACTTGAATTATTCTCCTTACTGATGACAAGGTCCAAAGACTCTGTCGCTATTTTTATATTTCAAATCCCGTTGATAATCTAATATGCAAAGATAGAATGGAGTATCGGGCTCTGATACCATCTGTGACGCCCCGCCCTCCGGCTACCGAAACCGACGGGACAGGAGCGTCGGACCTACGGTCCAAATACGCCCATGATCTATGATACTCAGCAAACCATCTTATGCACAATAGATTAACATTTGAAATATAAATAACAACGAGAGAATAGCATAAAATGGAAAGAAAAATGCAACATCCATTCTGATCAATACTCATCAAGTCCATGTCCATGATATTAGATACATCAGAAAATCTCAAACTTTGTAGAAAAACTCTCCACATATCTCACTACAAAGTCACTCAGAATAATATAAAATAAAGCGGAAGTAAATAAATTACTCTAAGCAGGACGCACCCTACCTGATGCGAATATGACGAAGAGAAGTCTGATCTCCTCAAAAGAGCGCTACTGTGGCGGTTGTTGCTCAGGTACACCTGTTGGTTTCAGACGAGGGTAACGCTATGAGCAATTGCCCAGTAACGAGACAAATATTATAACGACTAAAGTAGGGGTAAGAAAAGAATGTATATCCAATTTTATTTAATGGAATACGCATGTATTGAAACAACTCAGAAAGAACGCCAAGTCATTTAAATTCACATTCGATCACATTGATTTTATAAAAAAAAATAATCATTTAAGTTCTACCACAATGATCATTGATATTTTGACAAGTTAGTTAGAGTCCACAATGATCTACAATATCTGGCATCTGATCATAAATTATTTATCCTTTCTCGTATTATTTTAGCACACGCAAGTACACGACTCGCAGGCCTCCGCTAGGCGGGAACTTGTTTGTCATCTTGGATAAACCTCCAAGTATTTCAACCTCAAATTCTCCAACTTCAAACCATATACCGGAACACCTCTCACAATAATAATATTCGAAGGAAAATTTGATGCGGCCACATCAAATTTTAAATCAAATCTTAATATCGTGTATAAGTGCAAACTCAAGAACGTCAACCGTGCCACCTGCCAACTCCGTCGAGCGACTCCGGATACTACCGGGCTGCTAGGTGTAACGCGTCACCCAACTCGTCCGTTGGGGTTGCGACCTTCAAGGCTTCTACCCGGGGCCCCAAGGGTGCATGCCTGATCCCCTACGGCGCCTAACTCCTCCACAAATTTATATCCGTCATGAACACCATTGCAATGACTTGTCGTTAATTTCAGTTTCCATGCAAAAATGATATATTGTATATTGATCGCGACTCAATACTAACTTTCCTAACCATATAATGTGGTTTCAATTTCTGATTTTCATTCATATCATTATATATCTATTTATTCAAGAGTCTATGGAATGAGTATAAATGGAGGTCTTTCGATTACTGTGGGCCATCTATTAAGATAAACACTTACAATAGATAACAATTATTATTGTTGTGAAAAAAATAAAGAAGATTTTGATTTACTGTTATGGCTTGATGATCAATTATCAATATTCAAACCCCATTATCATCCGAATGCAATTGTCAACCCCAAATTATGTGATGGTTAATAAATATATTAGCAAGTCAAAATAATTTCACAGAATATGATATTAACAAACTGATTAATAACATGCATTCTAGTTTTATATGAAAATAGGTGGAGTAGCTCTTTCAATGCTTATGATTTCATAGATCGGACTCTATTCAGAAAATAAATAATCAGACTTTATATTAGTGATGGGGTGTTATTGTCATAGACTTTATAAAAGAATGTATACACACGTTTCCAAAAAAAATACAGAATATTGACAGACAAAGTAACGGTCCTATTATATTTATGTCATTGGAAAAGACGAGACCATCTTTTCCACCATAAAACCCATCCGTTAATATATCATTATTACTATCAAAATAAAACGGCAGTGTATGAATTTGTTGTTATGCGTTAGTGCTACTCATACATAGGCAATTAGTTTTGTATAGCTCTAACACTGGAGTTATATATGATTATTTTATACTAAACCACAATACACAGATCATTGTATTGATAATTGAAGGATTTATAATGAAACGCTACGCATGGTCAACCTTCGTTCAAGATGTATACGATTCATCCTGTAAGAAGAATAGTTTTTGTTGTATCTATGAAGCATCGACCAAAAAAAATCAACGTCTACCCATTACGGTATTATCCCATACGATACCAAATATTTGCGAGAAGTTGATTCAAGTAATCCTTTTTCTTTCCAAAGAGAATTTTACGCGCAAATCATAGAATATTCATATCTACCAATTATACCATGGACATATGAGATTTTAACTATGATTAAACACGTAGGTGTGAAAATCGTGCAGAAGTCAATAACAAGGATTGAAGGGGACATCGTTACGAAAATCTTATTTTATTCGCCTATGTATCAAGGCACGCAAAAAATCGAGATAATATTATTTACGAAATATAGTTCGTGACATGTGACCCCAAAATTAATATCATAATCATGCTAATAGAAACACATAAGGCTCTAGAGATGTTCAAGAATATAGGGATAAAAGTACGTGGAAACCAACAGCAAGAGAGGGGTATTTATCGTTACCTCCGAGGATGTTCCCTCGGGTTCTCCTCTCACACGGAAATGCTATTTCCGTCGCTAGATCGGAACGTGAATGCATGTACGAAGGTGACCTCGAGCTTTCCTACGTGATGGTGGTCGCGGATCTTTGATCGGAGCTCCTTCTCTTACGTCGACGGCGGCCTCCCAATGATAAAATCGACCAAGGTGGTGGTGCTCCAAAGAGAGGGAAGAATTGTGGTGGCTAGGTCTTTTAGAGAGCAGCCTACCATCTCCTATTTATAGAAGGAGAGGTGAATTTGGATCTCGATTCGGATCCGGTTCGGATCCATATATGGGTCCCGACTATGATTCTTAAAACAACGATAACTTGAGCTAGGAATATCGGAATCAGGTGTTCTTGGGCTCGTTGGAAAGATCTCGACAAGACTACATAATGGTGTGATTATTTGAATTTTTTGGATGTCAAAAATACTCCAGATTTTTGAAAAAAGAAAATTCAGGGTTTCACAGGAAGCGTCATGGTTATACAATCATTTATGATCACATCACCCTCAGGTATTCCCAATACCTGTACATCCTGCATACTGGAAGACTCAGATTAAAACCGAAGTATTAGATCAACTTTACACTGTCTACTTTAGGATTTTATCAGTAAGTTTCTCATTCGATCATTGGGAGTTGGTTTCGATCATATACTTTCCAAAAGCATATGTCATACCTAGGTCTTGATCATATACTTTCCAAAAATATATATCAAACCTACAAATTCAGTCAAGCTTCCAAAGCGAGACGACCATGCGCATGGAATTTGATTCTTCCCAATATCTCATGAGTGAGCTCATGTCTTCTGGTTCAGTAACTGAACCTGTATGATCCCTTTGAGAGATCGTATTACTCATATGCCCTTATATGCACACCAGCGCGCCGGTGTATAGACCTTGATTAGGTCATCAACCTATTGGTCTGCCAAATGTACATACTCAGACATATAGTAACACATTTGTCTCCGGTCAGAGGATGTGTGCCTATATTATGACAGCTTATGATATAGGACTTAGGTTATCTCGATCTCGTTAAGTCAACTCTTTGACCTAACTCATCTGACACCTCCGAATCTCTATTCCTATGCAGAGGACCTGCATCAAGAGGTCGGTCAGATATCAGCCTAAATGAGATAGGATTGCCATCTCCTACTCAGGCTGGAGATCATCTCTTAATAATCATTTGACGGTGCTTGATGAGTCCTCAATCTAACTCATTAGATATTCATCTAGCACCAGCCTCTATGATTCAATAATTGAATCAACAGCTGTATGATCATTAAGATGGCCATAGTACATAACCCTAATTGTACTAAGGGACCTATTATGCAAATTATGTACTCTTTGTTTCAGATTAAGGAGTGAATTGCAATAACATTTATTGCATAATGGCTCGCCGTGGGCTCGCATGTCCAACATGCACTCCTAATAACATCAATGGAAAAGATTTTATTATAATAATTTCCAAGATTATAATTACTTTCAAAAAAAATAAGTTGAAGGCATTATTCAACAAATTATCTAAATAAAATCAATCTCCATGTAGAAGAAAAATGAAAGAGGAGAGCATCCTTCCTAAATAGAAGGTGGACGACACCATGGTGTCTCCACCATGGATGTCCACTCCTATTAGGAGTGGAGTGCTCTCCAATCCATTCCTCAATTGGTGAGATCTCAATCTCTACCAAATCTTCTACATGTATAATAATTTAATATTGAATTATCACCAAAATAATTCTAAATTTTTATGATAATTTCAATCATGTCACTGATAATTTTGAATTATATTCAACCATCCAATATTAAATGTAAATCACATTCACATTTAGTTGTGTAATGTGAATCTAATTCATATTAACTTATAAATTGTAAATCCTATTCACAATTAAATCTCTGTTGAGATGTTATGGATCGCATCCACAATATCATGATGATTGTGGATAGTGCTATCCACATTAAACATATCTATGATATAAATCCAATTTAGTTATCTTAGATGCCTTTCTGCATAAATCTAAATAATGTAAATCATATCCACATCACTAATGATAATTAAATCTAATTTAATAATCAATTTCCCAACGATCAAATATTATCACTAATAGAACTATTCTTGAGTCTTTCAATAACAATATGTATTCTCCACCTATACTTGGAGGCGAGGATAGGGCAATTGTATATTCCATGTATAGTGATTTAGATACTGAGATCTAATCTCATATCCAGATCTAGAAGATATCTCAGAGATGTCTGATCAAGTCAAACATAATATATAATCTTCTTATTGCATCTGAGTCATATTCAGATCAATGCCCAACATTTGGACTAAGATTAGATAGCTAATCTACTGAATGGAGTCACTAAAATCCAAATATATTTCATCACTCCCTTGAAATGGAAGTGTCACGGTTATACACTCGATCAAGATCACATCACCCTTGAGTATTTTCAATAACTGTACATCCTGCATACTAGAGGATCTAGAATAAACCCAAAGTTCTGATCATATTTGGATTGTCTTCTTAGGGGGTTTATTATTAAGTTTCTTATTCAATCATTAGGAGTTGGTATCGATCATATGCTTTCCAAAAACAAATATCATACCCACAAATCCTACCATGCTTCCAAAGCAAGACAATCATCGATGGAATTTGGTTGGTTCCAGTATCTCATAAATGAGCTCATATCTTCTGATTTAGTAGTGAACATGTATGATCCCTTTGAGAAACCGCATTACTCATATGCCCTTGTTTGCACACCAACTCACTGGTGCATAGACATTGATTAGGTCATCAACCTAATGGTCTGCCTAATGTACATATTCAGACATATAGTAATACATTTGTCATCGGTCGGAACATGCATGCATATATCGCGATACCATACGACACAGGTCTTTAATATCTCGATCTTATTAAGTCAACTCTTTGACTTAACTTATCTAGTGCCTCCGAAACTCTATTCCTATCCATAGGACCTGCATCAAGAGGTTGGTCAGACATCAGCCTTTGGAGTAAGGATTGTCATCTCCTTCTCATGCATGGAGATCATTTCTTAACAAATTTGACATTGCTGGATGTGTCCTCAATTGAACTCTTTAGATATCAACTCAGCACCAACCCATATGATCCAACCATTGTATCAACGTATATGATTATCAAGATAGGCATAGTACATTACCCTAATTGTTGTAGGTGACCTTATAAGTGCATTAATCCATTAATCTTGGATAGGAAGTGAAAATATCTAAATCTTTTATTGTCATATAAAAATATTACAATAATATTTATTGTAGAAATGATTTGCTCTAGATTCAGAAGTTGAAAGTCTATATATTATCGAAGTTTCACATTTTTTTGACATGGATATGATTAATTCTGAATTTTTGAATTTAAAGCATTATTTCTACTTGTTTAATTCGTAATTGATAATACAATAAATATTTTTTGTTTCATGTTTTAATATTTTGCAGATCAGAAAAATATTTAATTATCTCCTAATTTCATTGAAAATTGATGTGTGACCTTTATAGTTTCTACAATAGTCGGTTTAATTGGTTTATTGTCGATACAATTAGCAGCATCTTAAAACTTAAAATATGTATCCATAATATTGACATTTTTCCACACCATGGATTTTGTAAGATTCTTAAAACTTAAAATATGTATCCATACTATTGACATTTTTCCACACCATGGATTTTGTAAGATTTTTATTTCATTTTTAAATAGCTATAAAAATATAAAATAATGTTTTATCTTCCTATAGTGTTTTATTTTTAGTTAATTCATTTGATACTGAAAAAGTTCAACAAATTACGATAGGTCAAAACATATTAAAAAATCTCTATGTGATATTGGGTATATCTCCTTAAATAATAAAAAGAGAAAAAACTGAAAATCACTAAAATTCATTTAAAATCAAAATAGAAAATAAAAGGTGTTTCGAACTCTAATTTAAACTTATTTTGAGGGGAAAATATCCACTGATTTTGTATTCTTAATTTTGAACTAAATTCTTATTGTCAAAGTTGGGCCAATTTCACTTAATTTTTCTTTTCCAAAATTTTACTTGAATTTTATTTTAATATATATGTTTACTTTCTTGGAAAAAATACCTAGAATATTTTATAAATATAAAATTATAAATATATTATATTTTTATTATATGATTTTTTACTTTATTTGAAAACATAGTTTATCCTATTTCTTTATATATTAGTGCATATTAAATTATTTCTATTTCTATTTTATTTATTATTTAAAATAAAATAAAAAAAATCCAAAACTAAAAATAATCAAAAATAAAATAATCAAAAATAAAATTTAAATAAAAATATATTAAAAAAATAAAGAAGCATAAACAATTGGACATAAGTGGAGTGTGTATCCCCAACCTAGTAAGTGAGTTGGCTATAGTGGTTCGACCTATATTACACTTACATGGTTATAATTAAGTGTTTAAATAAATTGTGTTTGCAAATCACCCTCAATTGAGTGCTACAATCGATGAAATAGAACATGGATTTGGGGTGGTTATCACCACACCATCGCCCTCTCCTCCCCATGCACCAGCGATTTGTGGCCTCCCAGCATTGCCCCCCCCATATACCAACATCACGACCATCCATGTCCTCCCCTCCCAACATCACTCATCCCCTCCCATTTCCCATCTCGCTCGCTAGACCCTCCTAAAACCCATGGCAGCAATACCACCACCCATGCTCTTCACCTCCTTCTAGATCTCCGTAACCGGGTCCAAAATCTCGACGTAATTGAGATTCAGCAGTTGTGCATTGCTCCCATCCATGATGTAGATGAGCCCAGCAATGATGATGGTGGCAGAGAAGGAACAAGGTATGAACATTCGGCTCACAATGGGCCAACAATTCCTATGCATCTTGAAGATAAGGTCGAGCATGAAGTTGACATTGAAGGACATGCCATCACATGCAAATGACCAAGGTAGAGCGGACATGCACTTGAAGCCCCTAAGGCAAAGGCTGTCCATGCAAAGCATATCGAGGATGGCATGCCCATAGTGGAGGATGGAAAGATAACATCTTTCAGCAAGGCTTCCTGGAAAAGGAGTGAAAGGCGAAGAAGAAGAGCAAGGGATGGAGGAAAGCGAGGCAGTTCCTATAGATATGTTGGGTGAGGAAGAGAGGAGGAGATGCAACTCAGAATCGAGGGGCGGGGGACATATGGTTGTTACCAAGCTCATGCATAGAGGACTACTCTGAGGAGACCTGCAACGTCTATATAGCTCCTCTTTTTGTTTGCTATACATGGTATGCGATCTTGCTAGGAGTGGCATGAAGATAGAGAGTAGGAGGAGAGGCAGAGCACGTCCAACGATCACCACAGTGTTGGGTTTCTTGACCTCAAAAGAAGAGGAAGACAAAAAAGAAAAAGAAGGGCAAAGAGAAACAATGAGAGTGGGAAGGAAATTTTCATCATGGGATCTTCTTCATGGTTTGATTAACTCAAGCCTAACCGAGATATTAACTCAAAAGAGTAAAATTGATTGTAGGGGTTGTGGTGTAAGTCAGAGTTTATTTACATGGTTGTGGAGTAAATATGAAGTATGCAGGGGCATGTGAGTAATTGGCAAAGTTAATAGGCGCCATGGTACAATAATCCCTTGATAAAATCCAAATATATGGTTGATGATAATAAATTACCACCATAATAAATATATATTACAATGTTGATATAAAATAATTTTAAAATTAAGAAAAAGTGAGATAATTATGTTTATCGTAAAATTGTGTTTAAAATATACTGAAGATAATAACTACTCTTAGAACATCTTTTCAATTTTACGTGTATGTCTTTTTAGATGTTTAATATTTATATTTAAATGCCATATTAATTGGTCGGATTCAGTTAATTTTTTCAGAATTGAAACCACATCTTTGGCCTATAAGATCCAAATTATGTTTCATAGTTGCCAAGTCAATCATGAAGTCTAATCGTTAAATCAACATATTTGGCTGCATAATGTACCCAGAATATTTTCGAATTAATTAATTATTTTCTTAATTATTGATGTCAAATAGAAATCAACATTCTACTATTATTTGTATAATTTCCCTAAAAATCCAAAGAAGACTGAAATTTAAATCCATTTATCTGTTAACAAAGAAGTGACATATATGTCCACAAAGTAATATTTGTAAAAGTACTATTTAAGTGGAATTGCAACTTCTTTTAATATTTTCAAACAAAGAAAATATAACCTATAAAACAAAAATTATAATTTAATAATAAATAATCGTTATTTGCATTCCAACCATCAAAGGTTATAAAATTGAAAATATACTTTGTGATTGCTATGATATTTGTATCCTTTCAGCATACTCCTCTATTTTTCGCAACTTGCAACGAGTATAGTATTCTGATATACTAAGTCAAATATGATATTTAGTGCAAATTTAAAGAATAAAAAATAACTTTGCAACAAAAAATATTCTTTGGCATGCATTGCCTATAGAAAATATGACAACAAATACTAACTGCCATATGCCAATTTTGTTGTACTAGATAAAAAGACAAATATCGGGAATACATAATATCCATAGAGGATATACATAATATTGCATTTGTGCAATATTAATTATTTACAATATATATATATAATAATTCAAACTTATATTAACATCAAAGTTGAGATAAGTTATATATATCAAAATTTTAGATTTTAAATCAATCAAGATATCCCTTTTAAGATTTTTTGTATGGACTAAGATATCCCTCGTAGGATAATTCGAAATTTTGTAAGATATTATTTAAGTCCAAATCGTAATTACCTTTTTAGTTTTTATATATAGAGAGAATGCAACATCCTCGGTTGAATTACATTTTTCCTAATATGTACCTCAAAAGGCATTAAAAAAAGAACTAGGCATTAATATGTATTGTCGGCTAGTGTGGCATGCAATGCACTGTAAGATAAGAAAGCAAAAAGAAAATGTTAGAATAACAAGATAAAAAACCACAATTCATATGTTTGTCGGTAACCAATGCTAACATTGCAAAAAAAAATCATTTGCTTATACCAATTGTATATGGGATGAGAATATCCTAAGTCATGTTCGTTTGGAGAGGCATTGCAATAAGAGGTTAATTCTTCGATGTGGTTTCCAAGAGTACAACCATTGTCATCTGCATCTCATTATTTCACTTTATTCTACAATTATTCTTATCTTTATTCCGCTTTACCTACCTTATTCTACCTTATTATCCTTATTCATATCTTCCCAACCAAACAAAGAATAAACCTTATTCTCTTAGGATATTTACACCCATAACCCTGAGTAATATTGTAATTATGTACATAACCATGTGTAATTGCGAATTACATGAGGAACCCTGAATAGTTAACTCTTGCATGGCCTGATCCTGTGTTACTTCCATCCATTTTCCATTAATTTTTGACGGAATCTGTCAATTTTTTATCATTTTACCTTGAACACAATTATATTTCAAAAGATACCCCCATCTAATGATTTGAGAAAAGTAAGGTGCTCCAACTAGTTGTCCTCCTCGCGACGATGGTCGTTGTCACCTAACAATCATTGAAACTGCTTATGTCGGTAGTGCTCGGGGGAGGGCGTCGAGGAGGGGGAGGATGTCGGGGAGGAGCCGAAGGGAGACATGAGGGCATGGAAGGGAAGGCGGAGGGCAGCAGGAGAGCTTGAAGGAGGGCGAAGGGCGGAGGCAGAGGAGTGGAAGGGAGGGGGAGGGTGTTGGGGAGGAGGCGGATGGCGGCATGAGGGCTTGGAGGAGGAGGGTAAGCGACAGAGGTAGAGGGAGGGATCGAGGAGGAGGCGGATGGTAGCAGGAGGGCACGTGGTGGAGGTGGTGGGGTGAGAGGAAGGGGAGTGCATCGGGGAGGAGGCAAAGGGCGGGAGGAAAGCTTGGAAGATGAGAGCAAGTGGCGGAGGTGGAGGGGCAGGAGGGAGGGGGAAGGCATCGGGGAGGAGGCGGATGGTGGCATGAGGGCTTGGAGAAGGAGGGCAAGCGGTGGAGGCAGAGGGGCTGGAGGGAGGGGGAGGGTGTCAGGGAGGAGCAGAGAGCGGCAGGAAAGCTTGGAGGAGAAGGGCAAGCGGCGGAAGGGAGGAAGGGAGAGGTAGGGCGTTGGAGAAGGAAGGGGGAGGGGGTTAGGGTTTTTTATTTTTTGAAATTTTCTAATAGTTGTTGGATAGACCATGAGTTAGATTAATTTAATGATATGATTGAGTTAAGGGAAAAAACTAACATATAATATAGTTATGAGTGTGAGACAAAGTAACTATTCGAGATGAGATTCCCTATGTATATAATTATGAAATTACTAAACGTTGTGAGGTGTCTCGTTCTTCCGCATCATTGTTCTTCTCCTTGTTCCTGGACCGAACGCCGTTACTTCCGGTGAACAACCTTTTCGAGCTCCCCACCACAAACACCTGTACAGCGCGCGCTATCGATGGCTCGCGCCACTGCGGCGGCGCTGGCGCGCGCCGCCACCTCCGCTTCCAGAACCTTCCTCTCCCGCGATGGCGGCGTCCTTCACGCGCTGCGCGTCGAGATCGACCACGAGCTCACCTCCGGACCATCTCCCCCAGCACGAGCCTCGGCGCATATATCACGTGCGGTCCCCCCTTGGCCGTTTGCGGTGGAGTGGGACGACGCTTCCGCGAGGGACGTAGTCCTCAGGAGGACGATCGAGGCTGAGGCGGAGGCGGAGGAGGCGGTGGTGGTGTCGGCGCTGCTCGGCCCGCTGATCCACGAGGAGGAGAATGTTCTCCCGGGGAACGTCTTCATGAAGGTCTGCGTGAGGAAGAAGGATCTTGACTCCGTTCTGCTGTTCGACTGCGAGGCGTGGGAGGGGAGGGAGGACGCGGCGTCCGACTTCATGGTTCGCCGCGTCTCATGCTTCCCGTCGGTGAATTGTCCGGCCAATCGGCTGACGCGTTGGTGAGATGTCTCCACATTTTTTGCGAATTGGCTGATTATGCGTTTGCGTAATGAATGAATTTGATAGTGTGATCAGAGTGAATATTTTTACGTTTGCTAATGGAGATTTGTATGACCAGATCTGATCAAACACAAACAAAAATATCAAAGTAGAAAAAATGCACAAACACGAAGATGAGAGGAAATGCAGTGGTTCACACGTTGCCTAGTACTACTATGTTGTCGTTCTGTCTTGTATTCAGGAAAATGATATGAAGTACAATGAGGTGACCCTGATGGGCGTTCTTAAATTTAAATACTGTGATGTTAGGGTTACACAGAATTGCCCATGTATCATCTTTATGCATAAAAAAGTTGGATCAGAGGAGTTAACCCAGTTGCACAGTACTAATCAGACTTCACAGTAGTAGAAACGCAATCTATGTGCATTGCATTGTTGAAGGATTGGTAGTTGGAGATGGTAGGGGAGGGTGTGTTGACATATGCCCGTACTGGACCCGAGGATTCTAGCGTGGATCAAGTAGAAGTTTGGAACATGAGAAGCTTAAAAGTTATGCCATTTAGGTGATGAGAGATTGGTGGATGGATGTTGATGGTAAATGGGTGTCCTTATTATGGAGAAGTGGAGGTTTGCTTCCTCCCTTCTGATGGCTCACCTCTACCCTTGTCCTACTCACGATTCCAGGCATTTCCATGTCCTTCCTAGAAAACAATAGGAGACAAAACCGATTGACTTTTTCCCTCTTCCTTTGCTTGATAAGGTGTGTGCATCGAGCCTTATTGATGATGTAATCGAGCTTTTAAAGTCTCGGGCTGATAATAATAGATCGCCCAACAAACCAAGCTGTGCAGGTGTACCTTTCCAAGTTGCCATATAGTTCATGTGTAGGTAATTGTGAATGCAGCTATGAACAGCTCCTGTGGGAGCTTAACGTGGATGACAGTTCTGACAAGCCTAAGGGATTACTCCAATGACAAGACTTCTCGCCCCCTTCTTGCAGCATTTATTGTGTGAATTTATTGATTTGTCTTTGAACTTTGACAACTTTTGTTGTTGAATTTGCAGAGAAAATATAGATGTGTATCTGAAATGCATCTGCAAACGAAATACGTCTAGCGAACATGGAAGCAAACATGCCTCATTTGATAGATAAATGTTCCATCTTTCATTGTTGTGCACGAGGCTACATATTGACCTCGGAGCATGCTGTGAGCTGTCAGGGGTGTGGAGGACCATCTTGGACCTTCTGCGAACGAAATACGTCTATCGGGAAATGAGGAATGTATTTACATGGTGGGAAGCCAGGGGTGTCCGAGGGATAGTATTAGATCCAATTACTTATCACCCTACCTAGTTTTAAATGATAATAGACAGACTGAATGGGTTCAAACAAATAAGCTGTTGAGTGGTTACTCGATATAATTAAATCAGGTAATAACTGTGGATAACCGTGTCTTACATTAATGAGCACAAATCTACTTGTTCCCAACTATACCTTGGATTTTAATTAGATCACGTGCATTATTTGGAATATAGTTTAGCATGGTAGAAGGGAAATATTAACTGCCAAAATTAATCTTTTCACAAGACTTTTCTGTCATTTTTAACATTTTTTCTGCATAAGTTTGTAACATTTCCAGCAATTCTTGAGAAATTTGATGGAGTCTGAGTATGGCAATACGTCGTTTCTTCGTTTTATGCTTCTTATGTGGCTCTAGGAACTGGCAAAAAAGGAGGAATGGTGTAACTGGCAGACCATTTACAACATATGAAATATTGTCAGGATTGCCTTTTTTTTAATGAACGAGCATCACGGTTAACCATATTCATATAGATGTATCACAACATGCATGTGTGATAGCTCATAAGGGACCAATGGAACAGCAAGCATGGGGTTGCCAGCACTTCCAGGGAGCAGTGTGTCAGGGAGCATGGAACACACGGAGGCATTTATAGGACAGTGGGCTAACACAAAGGCTAGTATGGGGAAAGAGTAGCAAGGAGGAGATGATCAGCATAAATTGTATCATTGAGTGCACGTTGTTGTGTTGCGCAGCCATGACAGGAGCCTGGTTAGGCACGGATGAGTGGTAGGGAAGGCTAGAAGTTTAAGGAATGTGATGATGTGGGTCAAATTAGAGAGGTCGAGTGATGGAGGGCACACGTCTTACTTTCGTATGGAGTTTGTTCATTCCTGCTACAAAGTTAGGGAAGCTACTTATGAATGATGTACGAATATACAAGTTGCTGCAACATATTTTAAAAGCCTTTGTTGCAACCTATCATGAGAATTTCGGAACCAGTGGACTGATCCCATTTCCACATTCTGGCTAAAAACTTGGCTTGTTGGTTACAAAATTATGTTGGGAAAATTTTCATCGCGGTGTTCTGAAGCTATATTATTGTCTTGATTTTATTGTTCTTATACATCGAGTGCTGCTTTCTGCCTAGAATTTGTCATTTTTGACTGATTTACAGAAGTCGTGGACTTGTGAGCCACATACCAATTTTTTGCCTACCAAATGAAAGCTATGTTATGTTTGGGGCATGTAAAAAAAATACATTTCATGGGTATATGATATCTCCAATTTAGTTGCTGCTCATGCTTAATGCAGAAACTCTGCACTGAATGTAGATAAATTGACATAATAACCTTCTTAATTATTCAGTATTTCTTTAAGATATTAGGCTCTGAGAGTCAGTGATATGACCATCATTCTAGCAAATCTACACTGCTTCTACTTTTTTTTATTAATCATGGTCCTTTGAATGGGGGCGCACTGTTCTAATGCCAGACCATTGAAGTAGGTTCAGTCTCACTTTTTTTGTTTGGTTGGAGAGTGGGGGTAACCTGGAGGTCGAAGTTCGAAATTTTCCTTCGAAAGCGTTCAATTATGTGGTGTTTATTAAGCTGGCTACCCCATTTAAAAAGAAAGCCGATCCCATTGTTTGGTTCCTGATGTGTCCTCATCCTCTATAGGTAATTCATGATCGGATTTGTTAAACTTTTTTCGTATTCATTGATCATTCTAATTCCATGAGATGAAAATTGTAGATATTGTGATGATTGATTGCATGGAAATTTCACTACCACAATAATCTTTTTTTGGTGCAGTGGTCTCAAAGGTAAACTGCAGGGAGCATTAAAAGAATATCTCAAAACTAAGGGGATAGGTTTTGAGTTAACGGACTACGTAATTCAACATTTACGCGAGAAAGAGAGGGTTCAATACCTAACTTGGCTACGGAAGGTGGAAGCTGCCATTAGCTAGGAGGAAGGCCGAATGATGGTAGATCGTTGTCGATGCAATATCATTGCAACAGTTTGGGGTCCATTCTGAGTTTGGTGTCAAATTGTTCTCAACATGAATACATGTCATTTGAGAAGCTCATCTCCAAGCATGTTCTCAGTCATTGCAGGCTTTTGGTGCACTAGAACATCTTAAATTCCATAATTTTGCGGGTTTTCTCGAAGTCTAAGATTGTAGGAAAATTCGCCAGTTGATGTGTTTTGCGTCTTGCATCTCCTCCTCCATGCTTCTTTTGTTTAACACAAATGTAATTTTCTCCTTCAATTATAATTTATCTTTGTTAGTATTTTTTTGCTAGCTATATGTGTTAGCATGCCTTCTCGACTATTAGACTATGGGAGAGCTTCTTCAAAAGACTATTAACTCAGCTTGATTCACTCTTGATGTGCTACACTTTAATATTCTCCCTTTTTTACGTTGTTGAGGATTTTATAGTACATTCTCGATTTGGCTTGATTCACATTTTAGTAGAGATGAGTATTGGGTTGGATCAGCCTGATCCTTCTTGTAAGCTCAATCCACATGCCCGGCCCAAACTTGACTCCGATTTGTAGCTGCCCGAGCTTGGGATGTAAATGTGGCCCACCATTGGGCGAAGCATTGTCCAAACCTATGAGCTTACTAGCCTGCCCCAATTAAGGATCCGACAAGATTTTCCATACAACAAATGCACGATATTCAAAGCAAGCATTACTATCGACATAATCTTAGTCGAAAAGGAGGAAAGACCTAACAAGGGCCCAAGAGTACTAATTAGACCTCAACTATATCTCGAAAAGGACCTTGGTTCGTCGAAGTTGATCGAACAAATTGGTGATCATTGGTAGTGGATAGTGTTCTTGATTATCTCCTTTGGATGTTGATAGTTCAACTCATGTGGCTCAGAAAGTGACATTTGATATTGTAGGTACCATGGTATCTATATTTCTCTGATGATATTTGTAATGATCAACGATGTTCATTGTTACTTAACACCGAGTGATACAGCGACGACGTCCAATAACTGTCATTACATACGCATTTTGTTGTTGGATTCTACCCCGATACAAACACCGTATTCTTGATTCCATTGATAACAACTTGAGATGTTGATTTTGGTGAAGAAATCTGTTATGTCAGTTTGTGCAGAGGTAATATCGATGTTCATTTAAGTTCCTGAAATTCTCGACTTTGTTATTTGGTTGGATGATTTTTATATAATTTGTCTACTAATTTTATTATACGCTGACATGTTTTAAGCTTTTTTTTTAACATACATGCACCTACAGCATTCTTTCATCATCAAACATCGATATACACACACAAGTATATGCTAATACGAGGGAAAATGTCGAACATACCTGTAAATTGTTTTAAGAATAAATCCATCAATCCTCCCAAGCAAAATTTGACCTCTAAATTATATCAACTAAGAAACAACATGAGTGTTAAAATTAATAAACGTTAATGGTGTTTCCCGCCAATGTTTCACTAGTTTTGGTACAACAAAATTGAAAACAGTTGAAACATCTCACAAGCTTGTTCTTTGACATCAAGTCCCGCCATTCCTGATCAGGTGGACTTAGCTTCCACAGGGGAATGTAATCGTGTATTTGAGTCGCTTTGATTGGGTGCAGTATGCATCCAATCGTATCATAAGCAGTTTCCTTGCAAACACAATGCATCCTCTGGGCCTGCTAGCAATGAAGAGCGCAAAATTATTTGGGCAGTGTTAGTCAAAAGCGATCCTCAAGTAAGTCATGTGTATCATCATCACACACATGTTCGATCCATCTGACCTCATAAGTCCTAATCATGCATCATTTTTCAGGAAAATCCAATCAAACTCGGACATGGCACCTCCTGCTACCAAAATGAGGTGGTCGTGTGGATGCACACAAAACATACTAGCTAATGGTGTGTAGTCCGACATTTAGATCTGACGAAATGGAGATGAGCAACGGGAGCTTCTGATGCCAAGCAGCCTTAAAAACTCTCTTCTGGTGAGCTGGTATCGACTGCGATGGTCCACTACCACTGTATCGTATGTCGAATATGTGTATCTTAGGATCAGCAGATCCCGAAGACAGGTAGAATCCATCGGGGGACCAAGCTGGGTTAATCAGGGCTGATTGGGACTCACTGCTCTCCTGCTTCCAACCAAAGGCATGGATCTCTGTATGCCGTAGTCGGATATCAAATAACCTGAGTTGCTTTTCGGGGGACCTGCCACAGATACAAGGCTTTCTCAAGCACCAGAGATATTTAAGATATGTAAACCCTCAAAACATACTTCAAACAAAAAAACCAACAATATTTATTGTCAACATATTAACTGACACAAACAAATATGGGAAAGCCCCTTTATTAAAAATAAAATCTATTTTAAACAAGTGTATCACTCAGGCTTAAGTGTAGGATGGGTGGGATAACAGAGGTGAGGAAGCAGAAATGACTTTTGTGGAGACAGGAAAGGGAAAAAAACATGGATCTTAAAAAGATGGTTTATTAGGGCTTTTTTCCCACATCTAACAAAATCTAGTAATCTATATGGCCCAGCTTGTTGCCCGTCTCCCATCAATCTCTATATGTAATTTTTCGCTTTCACTCATATTTGAATCCATACCCGGTTGATGGGTTTTCTCTATATGGTATTAGTTCAGTAATATGTTATATTTCATATATTATTGAACTCAAACATTCATTGAATGAGTATACCCCGTGTTCACGTTATGTTCATTAAGATATTTTAATTGAGTAGGACGTTCATGCCTGATCCAGTTTTAAAAGAATAAACTTGAATCAAGCTGACTAGCTCTGCATGTGCAGTAGTGGGTGTGCAATGGGCATGCAAGCGAGCTTCTCTATGTAGGCTTCACATGTCCGAACACATGCATGAATCTAACTGCCAATGATTTTCACCAAATTTCAAAACAATGCGAACACCCCCAAACACACAACATAAGCACATGCAAACCAAGAAAAAAAGAAGGCTAAGGTATCATGGATGTGTGAGAATAAGCTATGCAAAACTTGGGAATTTTTTTTTACAAAAAAAAAGAAAGAAAAGAAAAGAAAAGATGGTCAGTCAATAATAGTTATCAACCATTATGTGTATCAATTAAAAGCAGTGCAACTTAGTCAATACAGTTGAAATTAGAAGGGAAATCTAACGTGAGGGAAGTGTATTTGGCAGGATTCAAAAATGACTGTTTACCTGGTTTCCAAGTTAACCAAACAAAAAAAGGGGGAATTTAAGTGCCCAGATATTGAAAAGCACAAAAGTGTTAGTTATTCATGTTAGGGTTTCATCCAAGTGTAAATAAGTTTAAAATGCAAGACTTGTAAACCACGTGCAATATCACATGGGTAACTGGTGTTGCAAGAACTGTGAAATATCTCTGTTTTCTAGAATTTCATTTAATCCCATTTTTCCCAAGAGGAAACGTAGGTTAAAAAACGGAACACACGAGAGCAACTACAAAGATCTAGCAGTAATTTAAACCATAGCATCAAATGAATGCTCTTTACTTCTTATATATAATGTTAAAAAAATGGTTCAGAGGAATTATTATTAAATAAATGAATGCTGGTTACCCATAAAATTTATCATTGAAAAACATTTCTTGGAGAAATTTCAATAAAAAATGGTGTCAGAACTTAAGGTTAAACAGATGGTTTAAGAAGCAAGAAGCAAACTTGACAATACTAACCCGGTTTGAACCACAAATAGATTGAAATCCAAAGGATTCGTCAGGACGCCCATGCATTTACTGTCCAATTGATGCTTGTAATCTGCCCTGCAAGATGTCAGATCGTAGCCAATAACTCTTTTATCTGCACCAACGGATAAGACCACCTTTTTGTGCTCCAGTCCAGCCACTCCGATGACACCTGAAGAATGGAGGTTCCTGTGTACCGACTGGGGTTTCCAGGAGTTACCATTATCTTTCTCATGCCACTGGATGACGGCATGGTCACTCCCACCAGTTACAAACATCAGATCCTCCCAAGGCATGAATTGGATGTTATTTATGATGCCTTTGACATGTGGCTTTTCTTGTAAGAAAGTGATTCTTTTCTGCTCAAACAGACAACACACAAATTCATGGACGGAGAAATATGGAAAATAAATAGAGGTTACGAGATCAAGCACAAATGGCAGTAATATTACAAGAGAGGATGCATAAAGAATGGTTAAAGAAGGGCCGGCGTGCTCTATTTAAAAAAATATAAATTTGAACTGGACACTTAAGAATGCCAATTAACGTTATAGATTATAGAAATCGCTACGTCACATATCCTCATTACAGAACTACAGCTGAGCATTGAATAATATGAAGACGTTGTTGACTATCCTACTCTTCAAAACACCCTTTCTAATTGCAATTCTAGGAATTTTATTGATGACTATATTTTTTTTAAAGAAAATGAATACATGTTTCATGGTAGAACATTAAGACAGCTCTAGTTTTTCTTGCATTCCAGTATCATCTTACCTCTCTGGGCTCATTGAGGTTGATAATAGAAACCTGTGAATCACCACCATCAGCAGTATAGACAGCAAAGAGACTCTCCCCGTAAGGATGCCAGACAACATCTTCGGGCCATCTCCCTTTCAAGGAACCACACTGTGTTGTGCTCAGTAGAGAAACAGCAGATCTGCAGGTTGGATAGATTTCAGAGTCGAGACTTCCAATATCACGAGGGGGGCCAAAGAAAACATTATTGGATAATAAGGAATCCCGTTTTGTTGCTCAGCCAATGACAGTTCTTGGCTAGCTAAATGATGGTCCAAACTGCATAGCAGATGGCATCAGCATTATAAGAATACATTTATTAATAGCATATACTACGGTGCCCGCTTCGAAACTTTTCAGCATTGAAGCAAGACAAGGTCTTCTGCTAATTGCACATCATATTGTGATCAATTACAATGACTAAATTATCCATATGATGTAATAGCTATATACAAGACTTACCATCATATGATCCCATCTTAAAATGAAAACTGCAACTTATTCGGTCTTACCCTATGCACCAAATGCAATTATCATGCATGTTCACATTAAAAGGACAATTTTATATAACCAAATTTGCTTTTTGCTACTTAGAGTGGGATGGTCAAAATTTATGCTAGAACATGTAAGATATCAATCCCCTTCTATGGTGACCATCAGCTACCTCATTCTCTTTTTTTACTAGGACTTTCAACAATGCATAATGTGGACAATTTCTTTAACAAGTATGCTATTTTAAAGAATCCGGGAATACAATGAGAAATTCCACTAAAATCAGAAGAAAAGATAAGTGAAAGAAATTTGAAACCATACCCATGGGCTCGGACCTGCCATAAGTTCAAGACTCCATCCAAGGCACTGCAATGATAAAAATAGACCAACTCATTCAGCCTAGAAAACAAGTTAAAGACAATGTCGCCATAGGTCTGCACTAATGAAAGAAGAAAAAGGATGCCAAAATGTAAATATTAGAGTGACGAGACTTATGAACATATACAATCACAACTGTAAAGATTTTTTTCGGCAGTAATACAAAAGCTAAGATCTTCAGATGTGTGTATTGAATGTTGCAATAGTCGATCCGACTACGCTATTCAGTTGGGTACAACAACAACAAAGCCTTTTCCCACATTAATTAGACGCTATTCAGTTGGGTGACCGAGTAAAATAAAATTTATCCGCTCACTATTCGGTTCGACTAGTCGGCCAACTGACTGACTACTCAGCCGACTAATAAGGGAAGTTATCTTTTTTTATTTTTTATAATTTTCTTTGATATAAAGGAAAAGTAAGAGGTGTGCTCTTTGATTAAAACTAAATTGGTACGTTTATCTTATCAAATGATCATATATGTATAAATATATAAAAGTATATGTATTTACCATATTTCCCTATTTAAAATGATTACAGATACCTAACCAATTATTTCTGAGTCACATAAATACTGTTATTCTTTATTTAGTGACCCGACTGAATACCGAATTTTGCAGCATTGCTTGCAATAGCCACTATAATCTTGGACCATTGGGAAAATTATAATTAAATATCATGTAAAAAATAGATCTTTGGTTGACAGTGGCTGACTCATAAAAGAAGCTAGCCCATTTAGTATGGACTCCATAGAGTACAGCATGAAGTGCTTGTTATAATAACACTGTCTATTCATGGTAAAGATCTGGAAGGGAATGGGCATAGATAGGTAAGGAATGGGCGTAGAAAGGTAGAACTTCTCTTCGCAACTAGAAAAATTGGTATAAACAGCTGACTCAAAGGGACAGAGGAGGCAGACGGGAATGAATATAATATATTCCAGAAACATTTTATTTTTATTTTTATTTTTTTGAGAAAGGATGGGATGGGTCACCTTAGAGTTCCAGATACATTTTATATTCCTACATATTGTACGTATGGTTTTTCTTACAATCATGTATTTCAGGTTATTATGTAACAAGCAAAATATTGGAATTCTGCATTGAAATTGAGTTAAGATGGAAAAAACACAGATGCCAATTCAACTAAAATGTATATCAAACCAAGGGATAAAGCTAACAAGTTAGGAGAGCACATTAGAAATTTAGGAAATTAAAAGCTCCAGCCATGTGGCTATTTAGGATCCATCTCATCTTCTATACGCTTCTGTTAAAAGTGGGTGCACTTAAGTACTTGGCTAAAGTTGGAAATTGTAACATCAACTTCGGTCATATTCTGACCATATTTGAGTATGATTTCTTTAATCAGGTAGCTCAGAGTAGGCTGACATTGGTTTATTCCTCAAAATGCAAATGGCTTGCTGTCTTATGCAAGATTTATCCAAGCAGTCAACAGAAGCTATCACTGAGGCCTTAATTTCATTAATGGGACACTATCCATACCTTTGTAGTTTTATAATCACACTTTCAAGTATGTTAATGCCGACATAAATTATCTCACAAGTGCTACGACATTAATATGAATTCAAATCAAAGTTCTAATTCTTTTCCAATATTACCATGCACCATAAGTCTGCAAATATTACTAGTCACAATAAGAGGTTTTTGGTGCAATTTAGTATGCATCCACCATTTTGTCTTTAGATTCAACAGAAATGTTTCGATTAATCATCTGTGGTCCACTTGTCCTGTTACAACATTGTAGAGATATTTCTAGAGTTTGTGTTTTTCTGTTATGCTTATTTTTCCTTGTTCCATCTTATGTAATTTACCCATAGGCTTTCTCTATATAAGAGAGCCTAGGGTTCTTTGGAATAAACATCTTCTTCTTTTCTTCCAATATGGTATCAGAGCCATCAAAAACCTAGCCGCCCCCCCTTCCCGCCTCTTCCCCCCCCCCCTACCCCCCCTTCCGCCGCCCCTCCTCATGTCACCCACCCTCCCATCGCCCCTCCTCCTCCCACCATCTAGCCATCGGTGCCCCCCCAACACCACCCTCTACCTGGCGCCTCCACCGGCTCCTTCTCTCCCTTGTTACTCATGGATTTGAGTGCATAAGTCTACATATGCACTCAAATCCTTGGATGTTTATGTAGACATTTATTCCTTGGTCTACGAACCCTAGTTCTCCGTCTTCGGCATCAATGTCAGAAAACAAAGTCGACATGCCTTCCATCGGCGCTTTCAAAGGCCCAACGCCAATAGTCAAGATAGATGGGACGAGTTATGAGCTCTGGGCGATGCAGTTCATGAGTCTCATGAACTCCAATAGTAAGAAGCACATTCTTACCAAAGGTGAGCCGACCAAGAAGACTGGGGTTTATGCCTCGTGGGAGGCCGATGATTCGTATGCCAAGGTCTGGCTTTCAGGCACACTACCGATGGAGATTGTTAATGATGTACTCCATCAGCCCACTGCTAAGGCAATGTGGGACATCCTTGCTGCGACATACTCGCAGATGAGAAATGAGACCAAGATCCTCCAACTTCAGCATGATATATTCACGGTCAAGCAGAATGGCCGGCTTCCGCATTCGTTATATACATCCCTGCGAGGGATGTTGAGAAGCTCTACAGCATCATTCCCCTTAAGACGACCCCGGAGCAGCAGAAGATGTTCCGAAATGCTACAATGGTGGGTGTCTTACTTGCGGCGCTTGACCCGGAATATGATGCGGCTCGCTCGCAGATCCTGGTGGATGCTATTATTCCTTTAATGGAGGAAGTGTATCGAAGGCTCAGCAGAATCACTGTTCCCTCTACTGCTAGTACTCCACCTCCTTCGGTGATGGCAGCTTCCAGAGGTAGAGGAGCCTCTTCTTCTTTCTGTGGCCGTGGACCTCGTGATCGAGGTGGACGTTTTCGTCAGCCATGCACCTTCTGTCATCGCCCTGGTCATATGGAGGATACATTCTATTCTAAACATGATTTTCCTGCATCAGCCCGCGTAGCCGAGCATGTTGTGCCTCCGCAGTCATCTACTTCAGATCAGCGGTTTGAGGACCTCGTCGCCAAACTCCGATATCATGCCTCCTGCCTCTACTGACTCTCCAGGAGGTCACTTGGACATAGCAGCTTCAGCTTCTGCCAGTACGTCAGCCTTAGCTAGCACATCAGGTAGTGCTTATGTCTTTACGTCTAGTCATAGTTCCGATGTTTCAGAATGGATTATGGACTCCTGTGCGACACATCATCTTTATCGAGACAAAGATAAGCTTACATCATACAGGGAGATTCTGCCAGGTCATCGATAGTGATAGCAAATGGTACTCATTCCCCCATCATTGGACTAGGGGAGATCAGTTTGAGACCCTCTATGCGTCTACAAAATGTCTTGCATGCTCCAGATTTTTCAATAAATTTACTATCTATCAGTCAGATTACAAAGGATTTGCACCGTCGCGCTATTTTTAATCCATCATCTCTTCTTTTTCAGGACATTCTCATAAGCAAGGTGATTGGTTGTGGTTGTGAGCAGGATGGTCTCTATCGGTTGGTCCGAACTCCCTATGCTAGTGTCTCATCTAAGTCCAGTGGAACAGTCTCTCCTCTTACTTGGCATCTACAGTTTGGCCACCTCCCTCTTCAGAAGTTGCGTCATATCTTGCCCCAAATTTCACCGAGTTCTTTTCAATGTGAAGCGTGCCAGTTGGGAAAGCATCACATATCTACTTTCCCTAGTCGTGAGTCTCGGAGCAGTAGCTCCCCTTTCAAATTATTGCATGTTGACATTTGGGGTCCGAGTCGTGCCCTAATCACCAGAGACACATGTTTTACCTGATCGTGGTTGATTTCTCTAGATTATCATGGGTATTTTTATTGAAGAATAAATTTGAAGCAGGGGATGTAATCAAAAATCTTATAAACGAAGTTCAGAATGTTTTTTCTTCTACAGTGAAAACTGTGCGTACGGATAATACATTGTAATTTTGCAATCGTGCTCTTTCACAATACTTCTTGTCTCGCGGCATTATCCATCAAACGACTTGTGCTTACATGTCTCAACAAAACGGTGTTGCAGAGAGAAAATATCGTCATCTCTTGATATCACTCTGACCTTACTTATCCAAAGCTGGGCTCCTGTGTCTTTTTAGGGTGGTGTTGTCCTTATGGCGTGTTATCTGGTAAATCGTATGCCCTCCTCTGTCTTGGGTGAGAAAGTTCCTCTGTCACTTGTCTTTCCTGACAAGGAATTGTTCTCTTTAACTCCTCGTGTCTTTGGCTCAGTTGTTTTCATTCATCAGCTCATCCCGGGACTTGACAAGCTCTCACCTAGGGCTGTCAAGTGTGTGTTTCTTGGGTACTCTCGTACTCAAAAAGGTTACAGATGCTATGATCCTGTGAACAAGAGATATTATGTCAGTGTCGACGTCACCTTCTTCGAGTCTGTGATGTATTTTTTGCCTACAGGTGATAGGTTGACTTCGTCTACAACTGATGATGAAATTTATGTTCCACCTCCTCCTCTGCATCCGTCTGTTCACCTACCAACTCCTACTGCTCCACCACCGCCACCACCATCACCACCACTACCTCCTCCACAACCACCAGTACCACCTTTACCGAAGTTTTATACCCGTCATCCGGTCCCTGATCACAGAAGTCATCAGTCATCCACCACACCCCAAGTATGTCCACGTGATATTACTAACGATGGGACTGAAAATGTGCAAGTGCAGGGATCTTAATAGCATATCAGTGGGTACTGCTGATGACTTGGATGTACCTATTACCTTAAGGAAGCAGAAGCGGACGTGTACATCCTATCCACTTGCTTCACATGTTTCATTCCATCGCCTTATTGGTGATTTTCAGAGGTTTGATGTGGCCTTGTCTACCGTGGAGATACCACGGAATTATCAGGACGCCTTGAAGGATAGCTGCTGGCGTTTAGCCATGGAGGAGGAAATGGTTGCTCTGCGGTCTCACGGTACATGGAGCTTGGTTGATGCTCCTTTAGGAGCTTCTGTTGTCAGTTGTAAATGCGTATTTATTGTCAAATATCATGCGAATGGTAGCCTTGATCGTTACAAATCAAGGCTAGTGGCACGTTGATTCACTTAAACCTATGGCGTGGATTATATGGACACATTTTCTCCGGTTACACGTCATTCCACTGTACGTGTTCTCCTTTCAATTGCAGTGGTACGTAATTGGCCCTTGTTCCAGCTTGATGTTAAGAATGCCTTTTTATATGGGGATCTGCAGGAAGAAGTCTACATGCAGCAGCCTCCTGGATTTGTTGCCGAGGGGGAGTGTCAGATGGTGTGTAGACATCACAGGGTCATATACGGTCTTAAACAAAGCCCAAGGGCGTGGTTTCAGAAGCTTTCAGATCTAATCCAGAAGCAAGGGTTCAATAGATCAAATGCTGATCATTCTTTGTTTGTCCAGAAGACTCCCAGAGGTATGGTCGTTATCATGGTATATGTCGATGATATACTTGTTACGGGAGATGATATGCAAGGGATAAAGATGGCAAAAGCATTTCTAGGCCATCAGTTTGTGACTAAGGATCTTGGTACTCTACGATATTTTCTGGGGTTGGAATTTGCTAGGAATGCACATGATCTTGTGGTGACCCAAAGGAAGTATATTACATATATGCTTGTTGAGACGGGCATGATCGGCTGTCGACCCTCGACTACTCTTATGGACCCTAGCATGAAGTTATATGAAGATACATAGGAGGTTGACAGGAGAAGATATAGAGAAATGGTGGGAAAGCTTCTCTATATTACTATTACTAAACCTCACATTGCTTTTGTTGTAAGTCGGGTGAGTCAGTTCATGGAATAGCCCAGACAAGTACTTTTTTTTTTGAGTCAAAGGACGGGGGAGCCCTCCCGAGGAGGGAGTCACCACACCAAAGCATTCATTAATAAAGTAAAGTTCACATCAGTTTGATACCCAGAAATTATACAAAGCATTACAGTGGGCTACAACATTCTCAGAGGAAAACCGCTGCCCCTTGAAGATTGTGTCATTCCTACCAAGCCAAATAGCCCACAGTGCGGCAAAAGGCTTGGAGACATCATCGGAAGACCCATGGCCGACCCGACGAATCAATCGCCAAAACTGATATGCATCAACGGCCCGGACCCATGTGAGCCCTAATGACTCCCAAACCTCTGCGGAAGACCTGCAATTAAAGAAGATGTGGTCCACATCCTCCAACTCATCCTCACATCTGTCACACTTTAGATCCGTCCCACCCAGCAGTCTGCCACTTCTCACTTTGTCACAAATACGACCTCTCCTCATACACCAAAGGAAGACCTTAACCCGCGTAGGAATCTTAGCTGCCCAAATCATCTTCACGTCAGCACACAACGCTTCATCACGCTCCACCAAAGCCGCAGCAACCTTCCGATAGGCCGCCTTCACCGAGAACCTACCACCAGTCCACTCAAAATGGTCCGGGTCCCCCGACATCTCCCCGGCAGGGGGAATCTCCGACAACATCCTCAAAAACTCCTCCAACCTCTGATCCGAGAGATCCGCAATGAACCTCGGCGCCCACGTCCCAGCTTCTACGACCTCCGCCACCCGCGCGCCCCTATCCACGGCCAACGCCATCAACCGAGGGAAGCGGGGGGCCAGGGCCCCGTCCCCCGTCCAGTCATCCAGCCAAAACCGGAAACGGAGCCCATCCCCTAAAATCGGCCTAAGAAGCGGCCGAAACACCGGAAGAACGGCATGGATCCCACTCCACAAGGAAGACTCATGACGCTTCCTCTCTGCCACCAACTCCCCAGTAACACCATAAATCTTTCTCAGAGTGACAGCCTTCCAACCTTCCAGTCGCTCCTCCATTCTGCGCAGCACACAATCCCAATCGAACTATATCATCCTGCCCGCAACCAGAGGCAAACCCAGATAGGTTATCGGCAGTCTCCATAAGGGGCATCATGCCCACTCCGCCAACCTGATGCTCTTCTCGCCACCCAAACCCATTGGAACAAGGATCGACTTCTGCCTGTTAATCTGCAACCCAGAGAGGCACCCAAAAACATCCACCAGCACAACTGCATTGTGGTTCTGCTCCTCCGTCCCCCCAGGAATACCAACGTGTCATCCGCATATTGCAACACCGGGACTGAGATGTCCCCCATTCGGAATCCCTCGCACCAGTTCTCTTCCACTGCCCGGTCAAACAAGACCACAAGACAATCTGCAACCAACACAAAAAGCAAGGGAGCAAGGGGGCAGCCCTGACACACCCCCCTCTGCAGTTGGAACCATCCTCCCTCAGGCCTCCCATTTACCAGCACCGAGCATGAGCTAGTGGTGACACATCTCTTAATCCAAGCAATCCAATCTTCCGGGAAACCCCTTTCTGCAGAGCTAACCAAAGGAATCTCCAACTGACACAGTCATAAGCCTTGGCGTAGTCAATCTTCCAAACTGCCCCTTTTTTGAGACCTCTTCCATCCATGACAAATCTCCGAAGCGGTCACGATTCCATCCGCCATAGACCGACCCGGAATGAAGGCAGATTGTGCCGGCAAAATCACAGAGGATAGGATCCCTCTAAGCCTGCTCGCCAACACCTTGGCGACAATAAGATAAATGCCATTGGAGATAGATATCGGCCTGTAGTCCTTCACCCCCACTGGGGTATCCTTCTTCGGCAACAAGAAAATCAAAGCCCTGTTAACTTTCTCAAAACCCATGTTGCCCCCCCTGAACTCAATCAGAACCTCCAAGATGTCCCCCCTTCAGCAGATCCCAGAACTCCCTGTAGAAAGATATGGAGAAACCATCCGGACCCGGAGCCCCGTCCGCATTCAGCTCCCAAACCGCCTCGTGCACCTCAATCTCCGTGAACTCGGCCACTAACGAATCAGCCTGGGCACCACTCAAGGACCTCACCCCCCGACCCGACCAACCCCAGCCATCTTCCACCAGCACCCTCCTCGAGGCACTAACAAAATGACCATGCAAGGCGATCCCGATCTCCCTTTCGCCGGAAACTCTTTGGCCCCCTACCTCCATCTCATGCAAGAATCTCCTTCTCCTCCTCCCGGAAGCTACAGAATGGAAGAACCGCGTGTTGGCATCCCCTTCCCTTAGCCACTTCTGCCTGGCCCTCTGCCGCCAATGAACCTCCTCTTTTCTGTCCTCCCGAAGCACAGTCTCTAGCCATGCTGCCCTCTCCTCCACCTCCTCCGGAGATAGGCCTCGATCATCATCAAGCTCGTCTAACCTGCTGATCCCAGCCTCTGCCTCTGCCCTGACGGCACGTCGCCTCCTGGCGACATCCTTCCCATAACTCAACAGCAACCGCCTCAGTGACTCGAGCTTGGTCGCAAACCGCGACACTGCCGAGCCCGCCACCGCCACACTCCGCCAATGCTCTTGCACCATGTCCCGGAAACCTTCCTCCAATAGCCACTTCTTCTCAAAGCGAAAAGAGAACCGAGCCAAGCGCTCCTCACCAGAAAACCATAGAACAGGAGTGTGATCTGATACAGTCCTCGGAAGAGCCCAAGCCCTCGCCAAAGGGAAGACCTCCCCTGCCTCAACCGACATCAGGAACCTGTCGAGTCTGGATCTCACCCTCACGTTCCTCCAAGTGTACTTGCACCCAGCCGCATCCACAACAGACAATCCCAGAGACTGAACCACCTGTCTCATATCTGTGGATCCAAGATCAGAGCCTCCGCTCCCCCCCGGTCTGTCGTCCGGCAGCAACGTGACATTGAAGTCGCCACAGATGATCCAAATACCGTTGCCAGCCTCAGGCCCAGCACTCTCCAGATCCCCAGCCAAGCTACCATCATGTCGCCGACACGAGCCATAGACATTAGTAACGCACAGACAGATCCCATCCGCCCTCGCCGCAACTGGACAGACAAAGTGAACTGGGAGGCGGACATCCCCGGCAAGTCGAAAGAATCAGATCGCCAACCGGAGAGCAACCCCCCTGCAGCCCCAGCAGCCCCCTTGTCCGCCAATGAGAAGAACCCCCCCTACTCATCTCCCGTCGCAACTGGTCATTCAAAGACTGCAACTTAGTCTCCTGAAGCAAGAAAATATCTGCACCAACCTCTCTCAGCAGATTCTGCACCCCGAGCCTCTTTTCGGGCCGGCTCAAGCCCCTCACATTCAATGATAGCAGCTTCATCTGGCGACCAAAGCTTCCCTCTTCCTTGGGGGAATAACCCCCAAGCGTCGTACCAAGTCCCTGTCGAGAGCCGCAAAACGGTTCCGCACCACCAACGGGCTTGCCGCCCTCACGCTCACAACCTCAGCATCTGCCCCCGATGCCAGAGATGCCCTTAAGGCAGATCTCGCCTCCTTATCAGCCCTCCTCCGCTTCCCTCTCCCCCTTTCATACGCCACACCAAAACGCCGCGGGAACACCCCGCCCAAAAGCTGCAAAGATCCTCCCTCCTGTCCCACCCCAGCCGGAACAGCCCCATCCCCAGCTGGACCCTCCCCACCCAACACACCTCAGGCGAACCAGCCACCCCAAACACATCAACCACCCCTTCCAGCTGAAAATCCCGTCCCCCCAGAGCAGCAGCCCACTCCCCCGTAGATACGTCCACCCGCGGAGAGTTCGTCGCTCCCTCCCTCTCTGAAACGGCGCCCCCTCTCCGAAACGGCGCCCAAAGCAACCCCCACCACACTTCGAGCCAAAACCCCCTCCTCAACCTCCTCCACCAGACAAGCACCCGATGCTGACCGAGCCCCCACCCCCTCCCAGATCCTCCCCTCCGCCAGCAGACCGTGCCGAAGCCAAGAAACCAAGGCAAAGAAACAGCCGCCAACCTCGGAAAATCCACCGCCAGAATGGAACCGAACCGAAGACCCTCCCTCAATGCGCGGGCCACACTCGGAAGCTCAGACAAATACATATGGACGTCATATATATGATACTGAGATATCTAAAGTCGTCTCCAGGTGCAGGACTTTTGTTAAGGAAAGAAACAAATCTCTCTATTTCTGCATGTGCTGATGCGGATTATGCAGGATGTCCTAGGAATCGTAAATCTACTTCTGGTTTTGCAGTTTTTGTTGGAAGTTCCTTGGTTTCTTGGAAAAGCAAGAAACATATAGTGGTAGCTAGATCTAGTGCTGAATCTGAGTACAGGGCCATGGCACAGGTAAGCACGGAGATGATGTGGTTTTGAGATGTATTAGAAGATCTGCATATAAATGTACCTCTACCCATGCAATTACAATGTGACAATCAAGCAGCATTATTTATTGCTGATAATCATGCATTCTATGAAAGAACAAAACATATGAGGTAGACTGCCACTATACCAGAGATATGATTCAAAAGGGCTTGATTTCTACTTCCCATGTCAGTTCAGGAGAGCAGACTGCAGACATCTTTACCAAGCCATTGCTCAGAGGGCCGTTTCAGAAATGCTCTTCCAAGCTGAGCATGATCGACATCTATGCTCCATCTTGAGGAGAGTGTAGAGATATTTCTAGAGTTTATGTATTTTTCTGTTATGCTTATTTTTCCTTGTTCCATCTTATGTAATTTATCCATAAGCTTTCTCTATATAAGAGAGCCTAGGGTTCTTTGGAATAAACATCTTCGTCTTTTCTTCCAACAAACATTAAAGCTCCCACCTTCAAAAAACTTTTCTTCTTGGTAGTTAGTTTCCCAATGAAGATGCTGACTAATCGCTAACCATCATTCAATACTTCTAAAGAATTAACCTTTTCCACTAGCCAACTAAATGTAACTGCCACTTTTCCCTTCCTATTATGGCCCTCCTCCAAGGTTATTGCCCAAAACTGAAGACAAAAAACTAATGAGCTCAACCACTCCAATGCAAGCTTGCCAGCCAACCTTTCACAATAAATGCAGAAAATGCTCCAAGATATGCCCTACGAAGGACAAATCAGTCATATCACACGGTTTTTTAAAAAAGCCTGATCATTAATTATCTATATTAACTTTCTATCAAGTAATCAACGCAAGACCTGCACTAAGTTCTTTTGGCAAAACCGTAGCTAGGGCTACCATAGACCAATGTAGCCTTGTTTGTGTGCGTGCGTGCGTGTGTGGGGGGGGGGGGGGGGGGGGCAATGGTTATCTTGTTTCCATCAAGGAAACAAGGACATTTTCTTAAGCAATGATCAAAGATAACGTAATAGCCCATCAAAGCATGATACGTGGTTGGGGCTGCAAATTTGAAGTTTGAATCTTGGTGATCTTGGGATCAAGTTTAAGCCACTTATCATCTGCAGTGGGCAAGTATGTTCCTCCCAAACCTTTGCCATCTTCTGAAAAAAGATGTCACTTAATACTGGGGTTTCAGGCTTGTCATGGGGATTAGATCATAATCCCCAGGTCACATGTCTACCCAGGTCTCAGCCTCTCTCGCTTATGCTAAAACTGTGCACAAGTACATAAGCGTGCAGACTGCAGAAGCATTCTACAAAACTAGATCTAGATGTACCTTTCTCGATCATTTTCTATAATGATGGTGTGTGTGCCCACTTAGGTACACATAAGTCTGAGTATCAAGAACGATCACACAATCAAAAGCAACCACATGATTAGTGCAACGATTGTATCTTTCACAAAGGAAACACACATTTGGGACCCTCTTTCACAAGATGTGTATCGCCAAGGACATGGATGTGGTGCATGGCACCACAGGTCTACTAGCCATGAGCACCACAGGTCTACTAGCCATGACTCCATGAAGGGTGACAATTGGAATATGCAGGGGGGGGGGGGGGGTAACCAGAGACGAGGGTCCGCCAAGAGGCTTTTAAAGGTGACGTGGTACTTCTGCAAGAGACCAAGATTCACTCTTGGACCTGTCGGTTGTGGAACTCGATCAAGGGAACCAAGTTCTCGGATTTTCCGGCTGCGGACGGACGGGCAGCTCTGGGGGCTTCTTAATTGCATGAAATTTTGATTGGTTTGATTTCTTTTTAGCGGTTGCTGGGAAGCATATAATCTCGGTCCTTTTTTTAGAGAACAGTGGGATGGACCTCCTTTAGAGTTCCATCCAATAATCTCGATCCTTTTGAGGGCCAAGTGTAGTGGTGACACTAGGGCTTTCTCATGTGTGTATGGGCCCACAGACGTGAGTTTCAGGCCAAGATTATGGGAGAATCCGTGTGAAGCCAGCATAACAATTCTCGTCGATTCCCTGATTGATTCGAGGGGATTTAAACGCTACCCGGTTCGCTTTGGACTGCCCATGGATGCGTGGGAGTCAAGATCAAGGATCGACTGAGTTTGTTGGCGTAGTTCACGATCTACAGTTGGAGGACTTGGATGCAAAAGATAGCAGATACAACAGGAATCTCTGGGTCCAGATCCTGGTTGGATAGATTTCTCTGTTCGATGCATTTGGGATCCCCTGGCCCGCGTTTCTGCACTGCCTCGTTCAAGATCTGATTATGCACCTTTGTTATGGAGAACTAGGAATTGCAAGATTATGCGCTCTTTTTCCATTTTAAGAAAGCATTATTGCCTTTAACCTGATTTCAGGGACATGGTTACAAATTCCATGGTCCTCGTTTCACTGCAAGGGAACAGCTATTGTGAGATTGCTTCACAAACTAGAAGCTTTTGAGATTGAAGCTTTGCGACTACAAGAAAGAAATATTTGCAAAGGAGGTCGACTGATGTACCAGTTAGGAGGTGCGAGTTTTGAGATATTGAGCCGGCTAATAGAAGGTGAGGAAGCCCAATAAGTGTTAGAATGAGACTATCCGAAGGGATCTTAGTTTTTTGGATCTAAGCCCGATAATGACCCAAGATAGATCTAAAGGGAGGCAAAGAATCCATGTAACTGACCCCACTTAATGTGGGAAAAGGCTATGTTGTTGTTTTTGTTGGACTAGCACGTCACAAGGATGCACCGTCGGGCATGGAAAGGCTAGATTGGGTAGAGGATACACATGATCTTCTTCAATTTGAGTTAGTAAAATGAGCCAGCTTACAGAGAACCATCCAAGGTGAGGACAAGAAAAAAGAGGGTGGAGGGATGGAGGCATCGTCGCTTGGGGTCTCGAGGGTGAGGGCAGGTGATCGGGGTGGGGCTCCCCCACCTCCGGTGGACTCGGCTGGATGTTCGTGGCGTCGTCAGGATGATCGGGGAAGTCTCCTCTGCTGCAGAAGTCAGCCCGGGATGGGAACCCTATGGGTCGAATGAGGGAGGTTGCCGGGGGTGCGAGAAAGGAAAATGATGGGCGGGCGGATCTCTTCGCCCGTTGTAGATGCTTCAGGTGTGGTTGTATTGGCCACCTCGCTCGGTAAGGTGGTCTGCTACGGGTGTCGCGGAGAGGGGCACATCCGCAGGGACTGCCCTGTTGTTAATTCAAGTCGATCTGGGGGATGGACGTGAGGGCGTGAAAGACATGAAGGTCGAGGAGGACCAATGGGACCCCGTGGATGGAGTCCTCATTGCTGAAGGCACCAATGAGGATTTGCGGAAGGTAATGGAGGTGCTAGAGCTCGGTCGAACGGTAGGTTGCGGCGAGGATGGGCTTTGGTTGTCTAATACAGAGCTGTGCGTCTGAGGGGTGGAGAGGGCAGAGATTCATGAGTTCCTCTCCAAGTGTAGCGTGTTGTTCCGCAGTCAATTTGTTGGTGTCGTCCCTGTCTGCGCGACGGGGATTTGCCCTCTTCTCCGGTGTGGTATGTAGAGATCCAGGGTCTTCCGATTCGGTGTCGGAGGCTTGACATCGTGAGGTCGGTGCTGGGGGATCGGAAAGGTGGAGGACGTTCTCCAGTCGGGCCTTCAACCGGGTGAAGGAAGGGGCTTGGTCGCCTCGCTCACGGGAGGTGGGTGTCTGATCCCAACGTTAAAGGTATTTCGTGTTGGCAGGTTGGTGTTTCATCTCCGCCTCACCCGGGTGGAGGAGCCGTCGCCTGTGCTGGTGGAGCGGTCGTCGTTGGTCCTAGGCGTCGGTTGGGGTTCCCCGGGATGCACGTGTTGGAACGGTGGGCCACTGCTCGAATCCGCGGAAGGGCGGTGCGTCGATTGCGGCAGGCGTTTCAACTCCCCATAATGAATGCTGGCAGTACAAATCCCTCTCCATATTTGGCTGTCGGTTTTTTCCCTCCTGGCGGTCTAAGTGGGGCGGGCTCGGGTCGGACTGATCCAACCGTGGATCCGACCGTGGATTCGACTTAAGCTTCCGGGTTGCATGCTTCGGCCCCGATTTTTGGTTTTGTTCGGATCCTGGTGTTTCTCGGATGTCTGGTTGGAGCCCCTCGAGTCTCCCTGAGAAGGATGAGTCGCATATCCCTGTGCTCGCGGAGGGGTTCACCGCTTAGGGCGGGTGATGCGTCTGGGGCGTCGGGTGCCTGTCTACTGGATGAAGAACGGAAGCTATTTGGCGTTGTGAGCTACTCAAGGCCGGGTGGAGCGGTGGGCTTTGGAGGGCAGGGTGTTGGTGAACCTGCAGCTCCGCTTCGGGAGCCCTCGTCTTTCCAAACTTTGTCGAGTCATCAGCCTTCCCCGGGGATGCAGGAGGCCTATTGTGTAAAGGTTGGTTTGCTTGTTTCGTATGGTTCTTCTTCGGGCAACCTGGCGGTGGATGAATCTCATCCAACTCCTGTGAGTCAAAGTCCCGCGGGGCTGATTGGTGAGGCCGGGTTTCTTAATGGAGATGGCCTGCATGTGAGTGATACGGTTCCGGGCGCGGCTACTCCTACCCCGGAGCCGTAAGATGGAGCAGCGTATTACCGCCGCAGAGCGGAAGCGTCAAGATCAGCGGCTGGCGTTGGGTGGGGATGGCAAGAGGGTGCGGACCGACCCGCACTTGTTGTTCACGCGCAAGCGAAGGAAGCCTGAGGCCAGGCTGTGGCTGGAGCGTGAATTGAAGGACAAGGGGGAGAGCCATGTCTCCCACGAGGCGGTAGCTGTTGGCTCATCCTGCCTCCGGATGTGGGGGCTCGAAGTTGCGGAGGGGGTGATTCAGATCTGGCTGGCTCACAGGCTGACATTCACGTGCGGGTTGCAGAATGTCTTGGGGTATCTTTGCCCAGCAAAAAACCCTCCGAGTGGATCCAAATGAAGCTCGTCTCATGGAATGTGCGGGGGTTGGGGGACAGGGAGAAGAGAAGGGCGATGGGTGAGCTATTATGTTCATGGGGTGCAGACGTGGCTTTCTTACAGGAGTCAAAGTTGGCGCGGTGGGACTCAATTTCTTGGAGCCGGTTGGATGTTCTAAGTTGTCGGATTTCAGAGCGGTTGCTTCTGTGGGTAGCACTGGTGGCTTGATCCTGGCATGGGATGAGATTTGTACTTGGTTGCTTGTGAAAGTGTGGACTCCAGGTCTATCTTGGTGATGCTTGATTGCAAGTCGGGGGATGGCAAAATTTTGTTTACCTCTGTATACAGGGTTCCTGGAGGCGGACGCAATGAGACCCTGTGGGAGGAGCTGTAGACGGCTAGAAGGAGATTTCCGGACACCCCTTGGGTGGTCGGCGGGGATTTCAACGTGACTTTGTTTGCTTGCGATCGCCCGGGTGACCAGGGAGGAAGAGACCCGGGTTCTGATGGTTTTGCGGATTGCGTGAGGTGTTTGGGGTTGCAGGTGGTGGACATTGGTAACAGGAAGTTCACTTGGCGAAGTGCATTATCGAGGTCGAGGCTGGACAGATTCCTGGTCTTTGCTGAGGTTTTGGAGATGTTCCCTCTTGCTGTGGCTAGGGCGCTCCCTAGATCGTGGTCTGATCACACGCCCATTTGTTGGGATTCTGGTGGGGGGATCCCTAGGTCGATGTTCAGATTCAAGAAAGCCCGGTTGTTGGATGACGGCTTTAGGGACTTGGTTTCTCAGTTTTGGAGCTCCATGCGAGTGAAGGGCTCGACGACACAGAGATTAGCCTGGAACTGAAGATGTTGCGCGAGAGATTGATGGCTTACAAAAAAGAAATGAGAAGAAGAAGAGCAGAAAGACGTGAAGTGGTGGTGGCAGAAATTGCGAGGCTGGACGGGTTGGAGGACTCTCGTACCCTGAGCAGTAAGGAGGTAGTTTACGGGCGGTGTCGCATCAAGTGGTGATTGAGGAGGACAGACGTAGGGAGTTGGAGTGGCGCCAACGATCCAGACAAGATAAAAGAAGGGGATGCGAACACTCGTTTCTTCCATGCAGTAGCGAGTGGAAGGAGGAGAAATCTGATTCATGAGCTCGAGACGGTGCTACTGTGCGTGGAGATAGGGAGATCAGGGAGGGTGCTCATGGATCATTTCCGGAGCTTCCGCAGGCGTTTACCGTCATCTAGGGCTTCTTGGTCCGGGAGGGGTACTAGATGTTTGAGCAGTGAATAGCGGGTGGCACTTGTGGCGGAATTTACAAGAGTGGAGGTACGTGAGGCGGTCTTTGATCCTAATGCTGATGGGTGTCCCGGACCGGATGGCTTCCCGGTCTCTTTCTTTAGGGAGCTCTGGGATATTTTGGAAGGCGGTGTCATGGCCATGCTGAATGAGTTTAGGGGAGCAAATAGGGGTTGGAGAAGTTTAACAAAGCGTTGCTTTTCTTGCTGCCGAAGAGGGAGGGGGCAGTGCGGGTAGAGGATTTTCATCCCATTGCCCTTGTCGAATGTTGTGTACCTCATTTTGGCCAAAGTGTTGGCCAATCGCCTTCGTGTTGTGCTGAATGATCTTGTCCTTCTGATGCAGTCTGTATTTATTCCTGGGCGCCATCACCTGGATGGTGTGGTTATGGCGGTGGAAATGACTCCGGATTGGGAGCGAAGAGGACCACAGGTTTTCTTTGAAAGGTTGATTTCTCGAGGGTGTATGACATGTGTGTTGGAGGTTCATTTGGGCTTCTTTGGTGAGGAGGGGCTTCCCGGATATCTGGATTGACTGGATGAAAAGGTGCATCACTACCGCCTTGTTCTCGATTTTGGTGAATGGGAAGCAGGAGGGTGGCTTTTTCCAGCCACAGAGAGGTGTGCGGCATGGGTGTCCACTGGCCCCTTTGTTGTTCGTCCTGACGGCAGATGCGTTGGCGGCTATGGTCGAGGTGGCGGAGGGAGGGTTATTTCTTCAGAGGATACTCCAGAGATGGTCTCTCTGTGCCTCTTCTGCAATATGCGGATGATACCTTATTTTTTGTGGAGGGCGGGGTGGAGGAGTATAGGGCAGTGAAGGTGGTGCTTAATATCTTTGGCGATCTCTCAGGTCTACGGGTGAATAGTGCAAAGTCGGCGTTCGTGCCCTTTAACATGTCGGATACAGACTCAGCAACTTGCAGTATAGTTCTTGGTACGCCGTTAAGGTCCCTGCCTATCATCTACCTGGGTCTGCCTCTTCTAACGGGGAGGTTGCGTCAGGTCGACTAGACGGCCCTGGTGGAGAAGTTGGAGAAGAAGCTCTCTGGTGGAAGGCGGCTTTCTTGTTTAAGGGCAGGCGCCTGGTTCTGACTAGGGCAGTTCTTTCTGCCATTCTGGTCTTCTTCATGTTTACGAAGACCTTGCCGGTGGGGTTCCGGTCCAAGCTGGAGTCTCTGATGCATCGTTTTTTCTGGTCGTCTTCGCATGGGGACAGAGGCATACCCTTGGTTGATTGGTCGTCGGTTTCTACGCCGACCAGAGAGGGTGGCTTGGGTGTTAGGCGCTGCTGGCGAAGTGGGTACTAAAGATCTGGGGTCCTGGAGCGGATCTGTGCTCAACTTTGATTAGGTCGATATACGGTGTTTCTTCCAGCCTGACGGTCCAAGCGGTAGGAGAGGAATCAACAACTACGTTGTGGAGAGGGGTTTGTTCGGTCTTGCCGGATCTGTCGGGTCACTTGCGCCATGTGCTCGGTGATGGACGTAGCTTTCGCTTCTGGAGAGACAATTGGATGGATGGGGGTGCTCTCTGCAGTCTTTATCCGAGGTTATTTGCGTTGGCTTCAGATAAGGACATCAATGTCGCTGATGTGTGGGCGAATGGTTCATGGTCACCTACCTTTGTCGCTGAGCTGTCGGATCAAAGAGCGGAAGAGTTTTTGGGTCTGTCAGATCGGAATATCCAACCAGGCGGGCCCAACGGAGGGGTGTGACTCGTGGGGTTGGCGTGATGGCCCCTTCTCGGTAAGGAAGGTTTATGGGACTTTGGCAGCCCAGCCCTCCATTGTGGAGACCATGGTCTCGAGGGACTGCGCTATGATCTGGAATTGGAGGATCCCATCTAGGATAAAAGTTTTCTCTGGCTTCTGAGAAGGGAGCGGGTGTTGATGGCGGCTAGAAGAGCGAAGCTCTTCCTCGGAGCTATGGAGGTGTGCAGTAGGTGTGGTGAATCGCAGGAAGATATGGATCATTTATTTTTTGAGTACCCTGGTTCGGTTGAAGTTTGGCAAAGGGCGGCAATCTCAGTCTTTGATTGGAGTAACAAAGACAGCTTCTGGGACTCTTGCAGAAGGTGGGCAGGCTCAGAGAGTGGGAGGTTGAAGATTTGTGCAACGATTTGGTGTCTCTGATTGGGCAGAAACAGTGTGATTTTTTAGGGGACGAGATTCTATTCCGAAAATGTACTTGGGCATGCTGGAGCCCTCCTTGAATCCTGGCGGGTATTTTATTTTTAACATATTTTTTGGATGGTCCTCTAAAGAGGCCCATCCCACCGTTTCTCAAAAAAAAAGGTGAATGGTGGTATGGTCTAGGCAAAGCTGGTTAAGAAAGGCGATGCCAATACTAAATTCTTCATGCGATGGCAAATAGCATGAGGCGACACAATTATATCCATTCGATGATTGTGGTAGTGAATGATTCGAAGGGAATAAGGCGATTGGACTTCACATTTCTCATCAGCATCAAATAAATATGAGAATTGAACTTTATTCCACTAGATTTGGACAGATCGTCATGAATTTTACCGTGGTATGAGTCATCGTAGCCCTAGTAGTGGTTGGAGGCATCGTCAAGGCACCTCATTTGTCGATCGCAGGAGGTCGGTCTTGTTAAGGAGTTCTCACTCATGGAAGTTTGATTCACGGTTTGGGATCTAAATGTTTGTAGGGGTGCTTGTTCCTGGTGAGTCTCGGTCCTCTTTTTTCAAGGAATTATGGAGTCTAGTTAGTATGGATGTTATGGATTGATGAAAGAATTTGCTTTAGAAATCATGGTTTCGAAAGAGTGAACCATGCTCTTATTTTTCTCCTTCCAGAGAAGGGTTCCGAAAGAAGTTGAGAATTTTAGACCGATTGCTCTCTCAAATGTCATCTGATCCACCTGATAGTAGCTGAATAGGATGGGAAGTATCATGGATGAGCTCATTAACGAGGTCCAAACATGAAACAAAGCTCACCATGCTCTTCAGTTTACCCAATAAAGGAACGTTCAGATTACTATGATTACCCAAACAGAAACATAGCGAGGTCCAAACCGAATAGGATGGGAAGTGTCTTGGGTGTATCTAATAAAGGAACGTTCAGAGATTACTAAGATTATCAAAGATTTTTTTTCAATATGTTAAAACCTTTTTTCTACATGTGTTAAGATCATTTGGACTGACAATGCTCTTGAGTTAACCCAACAGGAATTGACATCTTTTTTTGCATCACATGAGGTTGCTCACCAAACCGCTTGTCCATATATCTCAAAGCGGAATGGGGTAGCGGAAAAGAACTCCAATATTCACTTAATATTGTCAGATGTCTCCTTGGTAAAATGAGCATTCCTAAGCACTACTAAGGGGATGTCATCCTTATTGTTGCCTATCTCATCAAAAAGTTCCTTCGTCTGTTCTAAAAGGGGAAACTCCTTTCTCTTTACTATACCCTATTGAGTCTCTTCTTTCTCTATCTCTGCGAATTTTTGGTTGTATTGCTTTTGTTCACAACTTCCATGCATCTGATAAATTATTACCTCGGGCTATCAAGTGCATCTTTCTTGGGTACTCTCGTACCCAGAAAGGCTATTGGTGTTATGATCATGTTGGACGTCAATACTATGTGTCTGTCAATGTTACCTTCTTTGAGCAGACAAGCTTCTTCACACAGGTTGTTGGTGACATCCGAGGTTAAAAAATGAAAAGTGGAACGAGGCGTTTTCTCTCAAGATGACGCGAGGCGTAAGCTTAAGTTTGTACAGGAAAATAATTATAAAGAGTATAATAAATATATTTATTAATAAAATAATCTAATTGTAACAAAGAGGGACATGATCTTATGTTTTTGTCTCAAATAGAGGCCTCCATAAGCTTCAACGACCCTTATATATTATCAGCGTTAAACCCTTATATTGAAAGTTCAGGCCCCTATTTGTTACAATTAAAAAATGAGGTCCCTAATTGGAAATTGAGGTATAGCTGGAGCCATTTCTGTAATTAACCCTATAATATATAGCAATGTAATATATGATAAAATTATGGAGATAAGAACATGAAAAATGATATGTCAAATCCATAAACCTTTTTACTAAATTTCTACCCAATCAAAAAGGAAATCATTGGCCATTAAAATATTTATCAAAAAGGGAGTCATTGGCTATAGTTGTCATTAAAGATATCCGAGATGTTGATATAAATCATATGATTTGAATCCTAACCGTATGTTCTGTTGAAACCAGTTGAGGAACGGTCCGATGCCCCCTGTGCCACCATACCCTACCAGTACCCGGTCAGCGAGCCTGGGGGGCTAGGGGGCCCAGGTGGCCCCCCTTGCAAGGGTCGCATGGAGGCAATGCCCCCGTCCTGAAAACTTTTCTTATATGAGCATTCGAATTCACATGCATCTGAGATTTGCATATTCATTTGTTTAAGGGTGTAATATTAAGATTTCATTGAAATAATTGGACATGTTAATGGTAAATATGCATAAGGAAGATGTCAAATTTAAGCATTCATCTTGTATAAGTATATCATCGACAACTAGACCTTTATAAACATCTGAAACTTCCAATAGAATCAATTATTTTATTAAAAATGCTTGGTAAATCCATACTGCCTCAGGTACCGCATTGCCTCACCTCAACTGCCTCGATCATCCGAGGCGCTCGTCTCAGCTAGTGATCCAAGGCGATCGCCTCGAGGCTCTTTTCCTCTGTCCCGTTTCGCCTTGAGCATCTTTGTGCCTCGAGGCGTATTTTTCAAACAATGGCAGCATCCCTCTAGACCTTCCTCGTCCACTAATCATTTAGACTTGCAAGCATACCATTACAACTCCTTCTGCACCTTTGTCTATCCCTTTGCTTGTTTTATGCAGGATAATATGATCACTTCAAGTGCTCCCACCATTACTGCCCTGGATGCACCTGAAGAGCTTTCGATAGCTCTCTGCAAGCAAAAGAGACAATGTACTTCTCACTATATGTCACATTTTACTTCTACTAATAGTTTATCTAGCTATGATAAGAGGTTTGTAGATTCCATGATTGTTATCTATGTCCCCAGAGATCACCATAGTGCGAAGCAGGATTAGGGTTGGAGACATGTCATAGATGAGGAGTTGGATGCACTTACCTCCCAAGGCACGTAGGATCTTGTGACGTGCCCTCTGGGACTTCAACTTATGGCATGCATATATGTCTTCACGACCAAGCAGTCGTCTGATGGGTCTATTGACAGATTGAAAGACAGATTAGTTGCCAAAAGCTCCACACGAACATTTGGGGTTGATTATTTTGATACATTCTCGCCCGTTTCCAGAATGGGATCGATATCTAACAAGGCCTAGCCCATTTACCAGCTTGATGTGAAGAATGCTTTTCTCTATGGTGACCTTGAAGAGGTCTACATGATGCAATCGTCAAGTTATGTAGTTGAGGGGGAGTGCGTATGCTGACTACATAAGGCCATCTATGGCCTGAAGCAAAGTCCCATGGTATTTTTTGATAGACTCGCTACTGAGATCAGCACCCTTAAATTTCAGAGGACGACATCTGACTACTCTATCTTCGTCAGACGACAGTCTACTAGCACCATTATTCTTATTGTCTATGTTGATGATATGGTTGTCATAGGAGACGACAAAGTCGGTATTTTAGAGATCAAGACCTTCCTCCAAAAGGTGTTTGTCACGAAAAATCTTGGCATTGAGGTGATACACATACAGAGGGGCTCCATCTTTCATAGAGAAAGTATTGCCTCGATATTCTGACTGAAGCAGAACTACTCGGATGCAAACCTTATAGCATCCCTACAAAAGTGAGAAAACAATCTACATCTATCGATACAACGTTTAAGGATACTACACGGTATAGAAACTTAGTGGGAAAATTGCTCTATCTCGTTGTTACTAGGCCGGATATATCATATGTTGTGCACTGAGCCGGTCGGCATATCAAGAGGCCTCTTTACAGTCATAGGCAGGATGTTCTTATGATCCTTCGATGTTTGAAGGAATCTCCTAGACGTGAACTCTTCTATGGGATGAATAGGCACACTAATGTCTCCACTATACAAATGTTGACTATGAGGGTTCTCCTGAGGATCGACGATCCGCTACAGGTTACGCCATATTTGTTGGGGATAACCTGGTCACTTGGCAAAGCAAGAAGCAGACAATGGTCTCCAGATCAAGTGCAGAGGCATAATACAAGGCAATGGCTCAAGCCACATATGAGATCACATGGCTTGTCTCTTTTCTAAATGAACTTGGACTCTCAATTACTACTCATGTACCTTTATACTGCGATAACAAGTCTGCTACATACATCGCCACCAATCATGTTTTTCATGAGCGGATAAAACACATTGAAGTTGATTATCATTTCATTTGTGATGCAGTATGAAGAGGATAAATCAGCACTCCACACATCTGCACTGAACTTCAACTTGCAGACATCTTCACGAAGGCACTTCCGAAGAAGCGTCTCTTGTATTTGATTTTCAAGTTGGGCATGATCAACAGATATGCTCCAACGTGGGGGTGTTAGGGTTATTATATTTTCTACTTTATTTGTCATGTAACCCTTCGGGGTCTTTTATGTATTTTTTTCCTTTTGGTCTCTAGGTTTTTTCTCTATACAAGACCTTAGACCTTGATAAACACAACGATTCATTCTCTTCTCCACATGGGTATTGTGCTTAATGCTTTTGGAGTAGTCTCAAGTCTAGTGGCGAATATATTGAAGTCCACTTTCATCCCATTTTGGTTTATAAGACAATGAAACTGCGAAGCGCATGGAGATCGTCTTGTCCCCCTGCGGTTGTCTTCATCTCTGTTAACTAGGGATGCCACTTTTAGTGGGAGGCTACATCAATTTGATCGGATCCTAAGCATGAGAATGGAGCGAAAACTGGCTGGTCGGGAGGTCTTCTATCTTTCTAAACGAGGCGGGCATGTGCTCATGGCAGTGTTGGTTACAATCCCTATATTTTTCACTTCTACTAGCATCCTTCCTGTGGGTATCCGTCGTTAATTTGAGTCACGCATGTGAAGACTTCTCTGGTGCTTGTCTGATGGCAATTCTAGAGGTCCCAACCTGGCCAATTGGGACATCATTACCCTTCTGTTGGACCGGGGGGGCTTGGCATCCGCAGGCTGATAGATATGAATAAAGCCTTTCTCCTCAAGTAGGCAGTCAAATTGTGGGGCAATGGAGTGGACCTTGCATGATGTCTAATACGACACATCTATGCACTTATAACCCATCCTTCGGTTCCCTCGAGGTCAAGATGCTCGCCAATAGCTTTCTAGAAGGGGATTTGCATTGTGATTCAAGACTTACCAACTTTCATCCAGCTTGTGGTGGGTGATGGAAAGTTTTTCCGGATTTTGGTTTGATAATTGGAATGTTGAGAGATCCTTGAGTACTTTGTTCCTTCATTTGTTCATGTTAGCTATGAACCGTAATGTGTCCCTGCATGAGACGTGGATGGACAACCAAATGGACTCATCGAACTTCATAGTTGGGTTACTACGATCAATGTCAC